>OZ007498.1:159069051-160269051 GCA_963931805.1 Microdon myrmicae | reverse complement strand
AAATTAATTACACCACATTCTATGTCAAGTGATTTAATCGGTAATTTATCTCTCATGTAAACACCACGAAAATTGGGTATATTGATTTTTCCAAATTTAGCAATATCAATATTGGTGAGAGGACGATTGGGTAGCAAATTTAAATGTTTTTTGAATCTTGAGGTTTTAGGAAAAGGCCAAATCCCTTTTTATAGGGTTGTAGATAAAGCCCTTTGCCTTGATTAATTTTTATTCCTTCCATAGCTTGATTGTGCCGTTTGTTCTCTTCCAGCTGTTCTTTGGCTACTTTTGTTTCTTTTATTGCTTTAACTACTCCTGCAGCTCTCCAGATAAAGATCCAACCGCTGATAATGCAGCTAAGATGGGTAACAGTGGTAAGAAACCTCCCCGTTTCGGTAGCGGTATAACTCTGGGAATTGTAATGTTTCTTCTTTTATTTTTGATAATCTTTTTAGCTGCTTGTAAAGCTGTAACTGCGATTGTGTCGGGATCCTCGGCTCTTGGCTCCCTAATAGCGGTTCTAGCCTCTGTTATAGCTTTTTTGAATAAATCGCTTCGCTTGTAACGTGAACGTCTTTTCAATGTTTTAGATTGACAGCCCATGCCGAGTGTTGTTTTAGCCTTCATCACGTTCGTAACCAATAGGCTATTTAATTTCTCTGATATAGAAGAGTCTTTCGCCTTTACCCTCTGCCAGGCTTTTTCCGTTAGAATTTTATCAGCAATATGTCGATCGAACAAGTTTTTGTTATTATTGTATGCAATATCGTGTTCGCGACAAGCTTCATCCAATTGATTAATTCCACGATCTCCTCTAGCAAGACGTTCTTCTAATTTAGTTCCAGGTCCACAGAAATTATATGATGGAAGATGTAACTCAATCGGCAGTTTATTAATTAGGGAATTCACTAATCCGTGTCCTTGGAATGATTGTTTTCGACTGACTGGATACACTCGGTAGTCTATCATTTTAATAGCACTTTATTAGTATATGTGCTGATCAATGATTAAATGTCCACCTATAAAAACACTGCCTTTTATATTGATTAGATTCATTCAGTTGTAAAATGCGATTCATAAAACAACAACAACAAAATATTATTAAAGTTAAAAATTTTGATACTGAAATTCAGGAACATAGGAAACATGGAGCATTTTTCCCAAATAGTGTTCGAGGAATAATTGTCGGACCATCAAGCTGTGGAAAGACTAATGTCATGCTGAGCATTATTGTCGATCCCAATGGGTTAAAATTTGAAAACCTATACATATACTCAAAGTCTTTGCATCAACCAAAGTATGCATACTTGAGAAGGTTAATAAAGTCTATCAAGGGTATGGAGTACAATGAATTTTCAAATAATTGTGAAATTATGGCACCTTCTGAAGCAAAACGAAATTCAGTATTTATATTTGATGATGTTGCATGCAATAAACAAAACAACATTCGAGAATATTTCTGCATGGGACGACATAACGATGTGGATAGTTTCTACTTGTGTCAATCGTATACGCATATACCAAAACATTTGATTCGAGACAATGCAAACTATATAGTTATATTTAAACAAGACGAACTTAACCTGAAGCACATATACAATGATCATATAAATTCCGATATGACCTTCAATAAATTCAAAGAATTATGCGCAAAATGCTGGAAAGATGTATTTGGTTTCTTGGTTATGAATAAAGATTCTAGTATAGATAAGGGACGATATAATAAATCTTTTAAAGAAATTGTATCTATATCAAACTGATCAGTCATTAATCAGCTGTTTATACGATAACATTGGAACGGTCCTCTGTTTTAACCGCTCTGTTTGAAGAAACCGCCTGTTTGAAGAACCCGCTCTGTTTGAAGAAACCGCCCTGTTTGCAATCGCCCTGTTTAAAGAGACAGCCTGTTTGGAATCGCCCTGTTTAAAGAACCCGCTCTGTTTGGAATCGCCCTGTTTGAAGAGACAGCCTGTTTGGAATCGCCCTGTTTGGAATCGCCCTGTTTAAAGAAATCGCCCTGCTTGAAGAAACAGCCTGTTTGGAATCGCCCTGTTTGGAACTGCCCTGTTTTTTATATACAAATATGGACGTTAATGAAAATTTACTTAAGGATCTCATACAAACTAAAAAAGCTCTGAAAAGAAAATATATGCTTCTCAAAGCTGGAAAAACTACGAAGGAAATGGAATTTGAAAATACTTTTAAGCCTATAGTCGAACCCTTAAAAGAACTCGTGAAAAATGTTAAAAGTGGTAATACTGCTGCTGCCGATACCGAAACCGATATAATTGATAAAGTAAAGCATCAACAACTCAAACGACGCCGACTACAATTCCAAGACTCTCCAGAAACAATCCAAAGTTCTCCAGAAACAATCCAAAGTTCTCCAGAAACAATCCAAGGGTCTCCAGAATCAGTCTCCTTTCAACCATCTGACGGGGATCTTTCATTTAGAACACCTGCTAATTCCAATGATCTTAATCAAAGTACACCATATAACCGAGCTTCGCCATCAGATCAGAATCGTGATAAGATCTATGGTCCGTATTTCGACCTACAATCAAATTCAACGAAATTAGGTACATCAAGTTTTGTAATTAATGACCAAAAGGATTTCGTTATTGATGGTGAAATCTTCCATGGAACAGATGGTCTTTATGAATTAATTTTTAGGAAAATTCCTAGAAAAGCTCGATATGACAATGAAGATTTGGAACAATATTTTAAGATTTTACAAAAAACAAATGCACACTTGAAAAATCACGATAGTACCTCACAAGTTAAAGGTAACAGAGGACCCAAATATAAGCATATTATCCGACCTTTACTTCAAATGTCTAAGAAGAAGAAGACAATTGGAAAAGCATACAACGATAATTCATATTCTAATAACCCTGTTGATTATATCTATTGGGATAACGCTAATGAGCTCGTTGATAGACTAAGACTTTTAATTGCATCTCAAAGAGCGGGAAATAATAATCTCCAAAATGAAATAAACTCAATTGTTGAAGAACTTCGCGAAGCAAATATTATATATTAACATCAGTACATGACAAGTAAATAATTATAAGCAAGATGAGTGTTGACAAGTTCGGAAGGAGCTTCAAGCGCTCTCATAATTCAATTATTGGACCTCGAGGACCACCTGGAGAAGGATTTAAACTATTACCTAATGGTGATTTTGATATGAAAGGAAAATGTTTGAATAATGTCGGAATACCTAAAGCTGTACACCAAGCTGTCAACAAAGGCTACATAGACGATACCATAGATTTTCAAAATAAATCCATATCTATACTTCAAGAATATGTTGAGAGTAATTTCAATGCTCTTACAGAGGTAATCAATACAAAAACCTTAAAACTACACTTAAATGGGTACTTTGATGGTGATCATAAAGCTTTGAAGAATATCAAAGAACCAGCTGATGCTGATGATGCTACAACAAAAAAGTATGTTGATGAACTATTAGAAAATTATCTTCGTGTCATGAATGAAAAATTGGAAAAAAATGATGAAATATTACGCACGTACATTGATGATCAAAATTTTAATACACTTGATTTATTGAGAAAGTTTAAAGACTATTTCCTCGATATACTTGAGAAATTTAAAAAGAGCAATGATAAGAAACTCGAAGAGCCCACCCCAGAATATAATCATAAAACAAAGAAGTATCCTCCAATTTAAGAATTGCTATACTAGTACGTATTAGAAATTCAATTGGAAACCATGTCATCTTTAATCTCGGATGAAATTTTAAATTTTTTACTAAACAATCAACCCAACACTATACTTGAGGAACATTACAAAGAGATCTTAAATTGTGTCGGATTTCTAAGGAAATTTGAAAACGTTCCTTCCGTCGAGACTATTCACGGCCATCATTACACCAATTGCCCTTGGTCTTCCAATGCATGTAAAGCGGGTCCCGATACTTGTTCATGTCATAGAATTGAAAGGGTGTTGAACCGAATAAATACTTTATTAGCATTTTATAAGAACAAAAACCCCTAGTATGCTTTTGTGATTCGAATTGAAAACATGTCCAATGTAAATGCTACTGCGATTCTTAATGAGATTTTGAAATTTTTAAAAACCAAACAACACATTCTACTTGATGAGCACTACAATGAGATACTGGATTACATTTCATTTTTAAGGAACTTATCCTGCAACACGTGCCATTTTCAGGAAAATCTTTGCAAAAATAAACCAGACACTTGCGCTTGCTTTATGAATGAACATAAAATGATTAAAATTAAGAAACTGATGTTACTGTATGAAAGATTAATAAAATAAAATTAAAAAAATTATAAAAGATAACAAATTTCGCTTTTTTATTCATTATTGTGTGGACGATGAGTAAACGAACTGTTGTTGAGGAATTGCATAAACCTGCACGAAGACATTTTATCAGACGGCGAGTTATAATCAAGGGGTTTGATGACACATGGCAAGCGGATTTGGTAGAAATGATACCTTATAGCAAGGAAAACAATGGACATAACTTTTTACTAACTGTAATTGATACATTTTCAAAGTATGCGTGGGCAGTTCCTTTGAAGAATAAAAGTGCATCATCCATAACAGAAGCTATGAAATCAATTTTCAGTAGTTCCAATCGAATACCAAAAAATCTACAAACTGACGATGGCAAGGAGTTTTTCAATAAAATATTCCAGGTTCTAATGAATACGCATAAAATTAATCATTATTCGACGTATAGTATATTGAAAGCTTCAATTGTTGAACGGTTCAATAGAACGCTTAAAGAGAAAATGTGGCGAGAATTCAGTTTTAATGGCAACTATAAATGGCTACCGATCCTAAAAGGCTTGCTCCACGAATATAATAACTCTATACATAGAACAATAAAAATGCGACCAGTTGATGTAAATAAAAAAAATTCTAAAGATCTATTATCATCGGCTTACAATCACATTAAAATCGCTCCAAAGGCTAAATTTAAAGTTGGCGATAAAGTTTGAATAAGCAAATTTAAACATGCTTTCGAGAAAGGCTACACACCCAATTGGACAACTGAAATATTCACGATAAAAAAGACCAACCTAACCAATCCTATCACATATTTACTTGATGATTCTCAAGGTCAACCCATTCAAGGGAGTTTCTATGAAAAAGAATTACAAAAAACCAACCACCCCGATATATTCCTTGTGGAAAAAGTACTGAAATCTAAAGGCAACAAAGTATATGTAAAGTGGCTTGGTTTCTCAAATGATCATAATTCATGGATTAATAAAAGCCAGCTGATATGACAAATCAAAGCATTATGGAAATAGCAAAAGACCTAATCGTAGAGTGTACTGTCACAAGAACATTTGGTGTAGGCTATCTTGTTCGCTTGCCTAACAATAAAGAAGGGTTATTGAATTGGAGCAATCACAAAAGAAGAATATATAGACCATTTGTTAATGAATTGATTAAATGTAAAATTATAAATGAAAAGGATGGATACATAGACTTGATTAATGTTGAATAAATAAAACACACACAGTTATTTCAATAGTAATATTCGTATTATTTATTTATATATATATATATGTGATTTCTTAAGATATATTCATGTGATATGTTTGTTTCGCTTTCCTCATATCTAACAATTCGTAATTTGATTTGTAATCTCTATCATATTTTGTTATGTGCTCGATTTCTCCATTGCTCAGAATTCTTTCAGATTCATATTCACGATATTCAAAGCATTTAATTATCAACGATCTTCTCTCAAAATTACTATCATAAGAACATCGGATTTTTAGTTCCTTGTCGCCGTCAAACTCCAATTTGAAATGTCTATAAAAGATGTGTTGACTTTCGATATATCCAGCAATATTCATTTCCTTTCGTATTAAATCTTGCCTGAACGCCTCTATTGCCTCCTCCACACTCACATATTTAAAGGTGTCAACATCTTCAGTAATTTCCTTGTCATTAGTTGTATTAGGCAATAATGTAGTGGCGGTAGTAGGACTAGTTGTTGTTGTTGTTGTTGTTGTTGTTGTTGTTGCATTTAAATCTGAATAATTCTGATGTTTTAAAAGTATAAATGATAAATCAATTTGTATGCGATCATTATTTGGTAAGATAATATCAAATTCAAGGTTTGATGAACTGCTACTGCTATCATTTAATTGAACCCTTGCTGTTGGCGCCGCAAAAGTTACTCCAACTAAAATTATCAAAAAGAGTTGTACTGCAAACATTTTTTCTTTTTTAATTATTGATCAGTTTGCAGTGAATGTTCTTGAACGACTAAAATGCAATTAGTATTCGGATTCGTATTTATTCACGTAATCTTCTTCTACAACCATATTATCTCCATTTATATTTTGCTTTGTTTCGTTTCGAATTTTCATGTACTCCAACTTTATTTTCATTTTTCTTTCAGCAACTGTTTTGTTTTTCCTTTGTTCGTTTTCCTCGTATATTTCATCATCAACCATTAACAGTGGTGCAAGTTCCCAATCATTTTCATCGGCGAATGGACAATCTGGGAGAAAGTAATCTACTCTCGACCTTTTTCTACAATTACTGTCAGCCTGTCCCATTACCGTTATATTACCTCCAATTGCTTCTATTTTTATGTGCTGACCTTTCTCAATAGCTCTGATTTGTAAATCTTGTATTTTTTTTGATGATTCACCATTTAACATTTTTGCTAATAGTGTTCGGTTTCCATCTTCTGGTGTCGCATAAATTTTTAATATATTTCCAATTACTGTGACAGGTCCAAATGATAATTCGCGCCATGATTGAGTACAAACACAAAATTTGGTAGCATCATTTAAAGTTTCACACCAAAACATGACTATTTAACAGCTCTGCACCAAATACAATTCTTTCGGAATAAATTATAGATTAATCTCCCCAACGATTTCACATTAAACCTGAACCGAACTTTATGCTCCTTAAAATGTTCTTTAAAATGTATTGAATCTCTTGCTACTTTGCTTAATTCAAACTCAATTTCTTTATCTCTGCTCTCGTAGAACATTAATCATTCTGTGTTATCATCATCATTCAAACATCTTCTTTTATATATAATCGTAAAACAAAAAAAGTGACACAATTAACCTACGACCCAAATTTTAACCTTGAACCCAAACAGCTGATAGAATAATCAAAAATTCTCATATATTAAGAATCAGCCAAAAGCCAAAAGCACAACCCATTCATCAACATCATACAGCAAAAAGCCCCCGGCCCCCGCCTCCGCCTTGTTATTATTCGTTTGAATACTGGCTTAGGTCTGCGTCTTAGGTGAAGTCAACTAGCTTAGCTCTGCGTCTTAGGTGAATTCAACTAGCTTAGCTCTGTGTCTTAGGGGAAGTCAGTTTAAGTTCCAGCAAAAACAACCCATTTCCCATACAAATCCACCAACAACAAAATTCTCGTATATATTACTCAGCTTAATGACAATAAGATTAAAAAGCACACCAAAGACAACGTTTTTTTATTTCTACCACAATTAACAGCTTACAACCGAGACAAAAGCCTAAAGCACTACCCATTCAGCCCCGATATCACCACCTAAACACAAATCCATTAGCAAAAACATAAACCCATAACAAAAAGCACCGATATCACCACCTAACCACAAATCCATTATCAAAAAGCCCCAATACTCACCACCACCTACAAAAAAAAGCCCCAATAGCATCAAAAGCATAAAATCCAACAACTACATCCCCATTCGATTACGACATCAACCAACAACCACGCTGATAACGATTAATCACTAGCCCAAACAAACAACTACAGCGATAAGAACACTACAAACTATACCCAATTACTACTAATACTCATAAGAAATATACTAAATACTACTATTTCCACCTCAGTTAAGACACACCACCCATGAATCACAAAAAGCACCGATATCACCATCTAAGCATAAATCCATTAGCAAAAACATAAACTCATAACAAAAAGCACCGATATCACCACAAGCCCCAATACTCACCACCACCTACAAAAAAGCTCAATAGTCAACAAAAAGCATTCATCACCACCACCTGCAAAAACCCAATAGCATCAAAAGCACAAAATCCAACAACTACATACCCATTCGATTACGACATCAACCAACAACCAGCGATAAGAATACTACAAACTATACCCAATTACTACCAATACTCATAAGAAATACACTAAATACTACTATTTACACCTCACATAAGAACCCACCACCCATGAATCACATACCACTATCAACACTCACCACACAACACACACATCTACACCTTCACATAGAGCTTTGGGGCAGAAAAGAGCTTTTGGGGCAGAAAATTGTCCCAGAACGTACATAACCCTACTACTTCCGTCAGTTCATCCTTGTGTACAAATATGCTAGTGTTTAGATCTCTAAGCGGAGAATCCGCTCTATTCATTTCACTGAAGATAGTGAAACTTCAACTTAAGAGACGCCAATTGTAAAGGTCATAGCGTAGCGAAATGTGTTTTTGGAGAGCCCTATTTTTCAGGTCAAGGTTAGAATGACTCGATTCGTTCAATCTATACACTGCTTCGAAACAAGCGCCAATTGAGTTCGCCTTTTTTGCGGATCCTCGACTATTATGAACTTTTCGTTAGAGTTGATGTGTTCCAGGGTAAGTCCTGCGTTCAGCAGAGTTTGACAATTCTCGGAGTTTGACAGTCACGGATCAGTTTTTGAAGATTTTTAATTAATGACTTAATTGTTTTTATTTCCTGGCTATTTGGATCGCTGAATTGTCTATAGAGCAGTTTTAACTTAGAGAGCAGAATACTCTTTTGCCTATACAGCTTGTCGATCGTTGCGTTTCTGTACCGGTTTGTATGGTTCTCGGAGTGAGACACTTTTGGGATAGAACGATTCATTGTATTAGTAACAATGTTGTTCATCATCGAAAGATAATGATCAATTTCGTCATTATGAAGATTTATGTCAGTTGGTGGATCTATACCATTGGAGCGTAATTCTTTTTTTATTATCCGATCAAAGCACGGCCGGTGTGCTTTTCCGAAATTAAAAGAATGTATCTGTTTGAACTGCTCAAGTAGTGAATGTTCGTTTGGGACATGTATTACAGCACCAAGTTCCTAATGATCGCTATCGTACTCGATTGTACGAAGACAATTTCGAGTAGTTAGATCCGTATCTAATAATTGTATTCGCTCGTCGAGCAACAATAAATCCAAGAAGGAATTTCCTCTTGGATATGACGGCGTACTTGTAGCGTACAATTCTAGTTTATGTTCGATAGCGTTTGTTTGCCACCAGTCGAACAACGCATTGCCTCTTGTATTTGTGATAAGGTTACCCCAAGCACTGTGCTTAGAATTGAGATCTCCCGCCATAAAGAAATAATTATTTTCCGAGTCTAACTTGAGACTTCGAAAAAGGATATCAAGTTCATTGATAAACTGTATACACTGTGGAGCTTCGGGTGCATAAGCAGAGATCACATATAGATGCCTTTGACTTTTCAAAGGAATATCTATAACGCACGCTTCTAGTACCTGGAACTTGTATACATCTCTACTGTAGGCGACTTTGTGTTGTAGACCATTTTTAACTAAGACAGTGTCCCCGTCCCCCTAAGTGGAATTTGGACGATCTCGTCTAATTACTTTATAATTTGGGTAGCCCAATTTGTGCCTTTGGTTTAGCTTAGTTTCGCTAGCCAAAAGCACATCTGGGCGTTCATCTTCCAGCAGATTGCTGAGATTATCCCTTCTTTCCATGCGGATTAGTGAATTAACATTCACAGCAATAACTTTTTCCGCTGAGACTCTTTGTTCCTTTGTGTTAACAAACATTTTTTTTTCCCTTCTTCTTTCGGTTTTAGTTTTGAGATAGGTGTTAAAATTTGGATTATGGAAAGGAAGAAGAGAAGGGTGAGGGCAATCGAGTACCTTAGGAGGAAAAGTGGAAAACGAATGTTAAGTTGTAGTGTTTTGGTGTATAAGTTATTTTTAGACTTGCGCTCTGCTGAAGCTTTATATTCTTCAGTCTTATTTGCTGCTGGGACCTTCAATCCATCAGTCTTACTTGCTCCTGAAACACTTTGTTCTTCAGTCTTACTTGCTGCTGAAACATTTTGTTCTTCAGTCTTACTTGCTGCTGGGATTTTCTGTTTCTCAGTCTTATTATCTGCTGAGATTTTCTGTTCCTCAGTCTTATTATCTGCAGAGACTTTGACTTATTTTTTATTTGGTTTTAGCCTGCGGTTCTGTTTAGATTTATTGTCTTCTAAGTTTAGGGTTTTGTTTGAATCCAACTGGGGATCTGGGTAGGTGGATCGTGATTCACATAGTGACTCGATACGCATGAGGCTCGATGCCCCGTTCATAGAGCTGTATGTCTTTCTTCGACGTTCACCATCATTACCCGTAGGCAATGACTCCCTTCCCTCTGTATGGTTCAAATTGCTATTGTAAATTGGAATTTTCAAAATGTGTTCCTTATAGTCGATCACGCATTTGTATTTGCATAAGAAGTCGTTTCCTATTATACCGTCATATGGCAGATTTATCTGTTCGGTAAGTAGGTGGAAAGGATGATTCAAAAACATGGTGTGATCGTTGGTTTTAAACTCTAGGATACCACTTACCGTCCCTAGGGTTTTCAATGAATCCCCTGTTAAAGTAGAAATTGTGTAGATTTTGTCTTCTTTTTCTGACTCTTAAGCAAGGTGATTTTAAGAGGCTTATGTCGGCTCCGGTATCAATCAGAAGGGTCGTATATCTTTTATCCGTGGGAGTAAATCTGAGATGTATCGCGGGTTCCTTGAATTCTGGACAAAATGATACGTCGAATCTCAGATTTAGTTGGTCGTTTTGTGTATGTCGGCCGTGGTAGTCATTCGAGAGGAATTGCCGCGCGTCTCCTCCCGAATTACCTCGTTTCCCAATTCTTGTACCTGTTTGATATTTGCATATCGGACACCTTGGTTGTCGTGGTGCCTCGTAGTGTTTGCGCGTCTGAAATTCTCTCCAAAGCGATTGTCCGCAGTTGCTGTGTTCTCCTTAACCGGGATCCGCGTTCCACCTTGGTGGTAGTTTGGAAATGGACCATTCCTAGATAGCCGCAATCTACATTCGCCTTGTGTGTGATTCATGGGTTGCCTATTCTGAAAACTCGGGAGTTGCATATTTCGGTAGCACGTTTCCTGCGAGTGAGCTAACTTACCGCAAGTTTGACAGACTATTTTAGTGGGGGTAGGGGGTCTGCTCTGAAATGTATCATGCGTTCGTGAAGTGCTCTCTATACGTGCAGCGTGGGCTTCCGCATGTGCTATTGATTGTTTTAGGTTTGTTCCTCCATGGACCTTGGCAATTAGTTTGAGTTGGTCATCTTTTATCCCGTCCTCAAATACCTGTACTGCCAGTTTGGTATTCTCTTCTATCAGGAAAGTCCTAACGGCCCCATCACTAGTTAAGATGTACGTAGCGGAGTTCAGGTTTCTCAGGGCTTCCCCAACTCTGTCGCCGAATTCCCTTATGGTTTCTTAAAATTGTTGTTTCAGGGAAACTAACTCGTTATGTACGGAGGAACGAGACTCTTCCTCTTTGTATTCTGATTCGAGTTTTCCTTTCAGTGCTTCCCAATTGGTCAGTGTGTAAAATTGAATTAGTTCAAAGTAGGACACACTAACCGTGTTTTGACGATCTCCAAGAACGTTGGATGGTCAGTGTCTTTTACAGAGGCAAATAAAATATTTCCACATGAAATAAATGTATTCAACTCTGATAGTTTCCCATCGAAAACGGGGACGATGTTGAAGACATCGGATATCCTAACTTTGAGGTCCATTCTGAGTGGATTCTGATTTAATTGTTTTCAGCGGAATTATGATGGAGGAGGAAGTGAATCATGTACCCATGTTGGTACATACATCCTCCCCACAGTCTCCCAATACTCTCCCTCAACCATTTACTATCAGAATGTCAGAGGACTTCGATCCAAACCCCATTCGATCTTACAAAATACTCACTCCCTTCCCTTTGATGTATACGCTCTGACCGAAAGTATCCTCACCCCCAGTATCAATAGCCTAGAAGGCCTCCCCTTCACAGTTTTTCGCGACGACGATGTTCATCGTTCCTGTCCTGACTTCCCCTGTCGAGGCGTGCTGCTTGCCATCCAATACGGACTAACATCTTCTCTTATCACCATCTCTTCTTCTCGACTATGTCGCTATGAAAATTGAACATTGCTTAAGGTCCTTATACATCATATGCTTCTACATACCGCCTTCGCAAACTATTGAGTCATACGAACTCGCAATTGCTGCAATTGATCGCTTAACTGAGCTGAGTTCTTCCTAAGACGACATTGTAGTCCTTAGCGATTTTAACCTCCCCCATCTTCAATGGACGCTGTCCGACGATAAGTCCCAGTACATCTCAAACCCCACTACTACCGTGAAATGTCTCTTTGTAGACAGCCTCACCGACTCTAGCCGATGCCAATTGAGCAATGTCCTAAACCATCTGGGCAGACAACTTGATATTGTGTTCACGACAGACCCCTTTAATTCCTCAGTTGCCTTTACTTCCCACACCCTCTCAACTATTGAAAATCATATCCCTCCGCTTCTCTTATCCTTATACAACGACTCCTCAGTTCCCTCCACACCTCCCCCCACCAATTTTTTAACATCGTCCAAAAACCAATTTCCGCCTCATAAATGAGTACCTCAGCAACATCACACTCCACTTAAACGATATAAGTTTAGAGTTCGCTACAGCCTCGCTCTACATAGAAATCTACAATGTCATATCCCTATATGTCCCATGTTCCGACACAGGTTATCGTTCTCATCGCCCCCTTGGTATAACTGCAAACTACACACCCTTCGTAAAAAGAGGAATAACTTGTGAAAGACTTTCCTAAATAGGCGTTCTCGCCTGGACTACTCCAACCATATCGGTAACTTTTATCAATTCACCGAGCTTTACAGCTCCCTCTACCACAATTACCTCACCAAAGCTCGATTCAACCTGATCAACGACCCCAAATCTTTCTTCCACTTTATCAACTACAAACGAAAATCTGATGCCTATCCCACCTCTTTTTTCTACGGTTCATCTATTACCACTGACTCCCATACCATACCCAATCTTTTCGCGTCCTTCTTCAAACTATCCTTCATGGACAACTCTTTCGAGCCGAACCCCTCTTACTTCACTCGCTTGTCTGAATTCTCCCTCGGCCCTCTCATCCCACTACACATTCAACAATACCAAGTTAAACATAGACTGACCACAAGAAAGAACCAACATTTTGACAGAAACCACTGACCAAACCATGTAGTACATCGAAACAGATATGAGAATAGGCAGGGCGAAGGCAATATCATAAGGCAAGGAGGCAATCATATTAACTTCAGAACAAACCGTGGATTGAGGCAAAATTTAGGTGATAACCAGAATTGGAGGACAGGACCAAATAATGTTAGGCAGGGAAACGAAAGATCTGTACAAAGGCATCCACATTCGAGTAATTGTTCACAGAGTAGGCAAAGGCCAGACCGCATGTCAGTGGACATGATAAATAGGCAGGAAACAAGAGATGTAGCAGACGCATTTTTTAAAAACTAGCCTCGGAGAATAGAATAATACTGACACTAACCATCGAAGAAGAAAAATACCTAGCACCCTTAGACACAGGATCTACAATAAGTATCCTTAACGAAAGCAATACCCCAAAACTTAAATACAATATAATAGATACAAATACGACAGCGATAACGACAATTCATCATCATCATCATCATCGGCACTACAACCGGGAGCCAGTCTTGGCCTTATTTAGCAAGTCCTGTGGCTTGTTAAATTTTCCATAATGATTTGTTTTTTCCGGGCAAGGTCATTAGGCTTGCGCCGATAACGACAATTCAGGGACAAGTAAACGAGCCAAGTAAAGCGGTAGCATCGATCTGCCCGGTAGAGTTCAAATATCCGGATAATGCAAGGATAAGATGGGTAGCATTGAAGATGAGAAAGCTGTACAATTTTATTCTAGGCATGGATTGGATAGGAAAAAATGTCGAGAAGATTTGCATGAGGAGTCAGAAAGTTTATATGACAAATGGAGTAAGCCTGTGGGTAGTTTTATGTTGGCATCAGCAAGGATGCGGGTTCGATAAAAACACCCACGTAGTACACAGGGAATCGCCACTCGAAGACCGAAAACAAAATTGAGCTGACGAACACTGGCTTCAGCACTCAAGTTCTTGATGAATGTACACTGCAGAATGATGACCAATTAAAACGCGGATGTTGTTGTTCTATAGAATGTTCATTTATTTTTGCTGGGCTATTGATGTAAAACTATTTTAAACGTAAATTTACATTCGTGGGAGTCTATACTTTATTGTGTTTGAAGTAAACATTAAACGCACTTATTGATTAAATATTAACACCACAATCACTGGGTATAACCGAATTGTTTGTACATTAGTGCTAACTCCTTCCTTATTGAATGACAAAAATTAACATTTGACGAACTCGCGTACGATATAACCGAATTTCTCACAAGGGGTTTATTGACACGCGAACTGAACACACAACTCGTCGAATTTTCGCGACTCCAACAATGTAACGACCTCATTCAGTCTGCTCGGCTGGTGGAACTTGACATCTGACTCCTTGGGCGAATAAAATCTGACTCTTCGGTAGTGACTGTTCGTCAACATCCACCAACCGCGATCGTCTTAGATTCCCCACCCGAGGGTAGCCAATCAGCGCTTAAATCCCATTGGACGGTTTCCATGGACATCATCCAAGAGAATTGGAATGATCTATGGGGGAGAAAGTATGTGTACCATCTTGGCACGGGTTCTACTCCTCTCCCAGTGACGTACCCTGTAGATTTTCACTGATGTAGTGGTAAAAGTTCCGGTTGCGACATTGTTATTAATGTAGCTGAAGATCGCCTTGCGAAATGCACTGGACATCTTATCGATGGGCTTTTCCCTATCATTAATATCGAGTCTAACGTGATTCAATGAAACGACACTCCATTAATAACAGCAGGTCAACTGGCGAAGAGGTATAAGAAAAACAAGGATATACGTCAAGGAATTTCGATGGCGGGACATGCACTTCCCGATTGGGGTTAGTCCAAAACTAGTCGAACAGAATTAAAACACACTTCTTGTATTTACAACACCACGTTTTATATTGTTTTATTTCATAAATAAAAAGTCGTTAATACTATTTCACCATCAATGTAAAACAAACAAAACAATACATCGATTCGTTACGTCATTAATATACAATCGCAATTCAAAAGGAAAATCAAATAAAAGAAACAATAATCCGTGAAATGTTATTTCACGCACAACACTCTGCGTCGCCACACGACTCGCGTTTTTACGTGAAGGCCCCGACTTGCCTCCACGGAATCTGATTTTCGATTGACTAAGTTCGTCGAAGCGATAAAATACCACGTACTCAATCATCGCTTCCATGACCATATTTGGTCATTTTCCTTTTCGAATTTGTCCCACCAAAGAAGGGTTGAAACACCCACATGATGATCCTTTTTGCTGCTCATCGCGTGTGTCGAACCATAGACTTCGAATCAAATAAAAATAAACACATTCGCAGCTGGGGCAAGTCATCCTGAAAAGGGTTAAATGTGCTTACACGAACAGTGACTATACGAAACATTGTTGCTGCTCGTGTGTGTGTTGTTGACATGGTTGCGGCTGATTCGCACACCTCGTCGCATCACACTTAATGTTTACATGATCAGCGACAGCGTACTGCATTTTTGCTGATCATGTATTTATTGGCGGTAACCCCCAGCGAACGAATTCTTGCTGGTAAATTTCCATTTCAAGAAGCTCGACTTCCTGGGGTGATGTTCGCCGTATTCCACCATGTACCTGTCGTTCGTGTGACTGACCGATGTGGGCATTAAGAAAAGAACGCAAAATAGGAAATATCTCCCGTGGTATGTGGCAGACACATTAGGATGTATTTCTTGGGCACGGTTTGGGCAATGTTGATTGCTGTATGTGCAACCGGATTGCCTTTAAGTAATATGGTGCGTCTCGTACGACTATACCCTTCTGGTAAATGTCCGTTTTTACTGATGAAATTTCATATCAGCAGGCATTATGTTTCACAGGTTTTTCTGTGGTTATGGTTTGACTAAGGCAGGTAAGTACACGCTTTTTATGAAGTAGGACGCGCGTGGAAATGGTTACCTGGTGGTAAATGAGCAGGTAAGTAGTGGCGTTCGAAAGAACCGTCACAGTACTCCCCCCCAGTGACGTAGTCACGATAAAAGGTAGGGTAAGGGTCGCTCTATTAGCGATGTGTACAGGCCAGGGAAAGAAAACGAAAAAGTTATAAATTGAAATGTACTATGTACAACAATTGGGGTGAGCCACGGACCCGATTACGCCGAGGTGATGTCGACAGGGGCAAAAGATGTGCGCTACGGTTCATGGTGCTATTTGGGGTTGATTATGGGCCGACGAGTGGTATTTTCCTAATTAGTCGGATCCCATTTGACTCGCTGATATTGGTTTTCTCCAAAGTGTCGGGAGTTAGGGGTAGAGACAAGCTGGCATTGGTACTCCAAGGTGCCGGAAAGTAGGGATTGAAAGATCACTGGCATTGCTTCTCCAAAGTGCCAGGATGTAGGGCGGGGTCGAGAATCCACTGGCATCGGTACTCCAATGTGCCAGGATGTGGGGTCAGGCCGGCGTCGAGCTGTACAAGCAAACGGACCGAACATGTTTTCACAAATCAAGAAAATATGTCGAAGAAAAGATCACAATGACATTCCCTGTCTCCGAATTCCACGGACTCCCGAGAATTGTCAGATAATGCTGATCGCAGGACTCACCTTAGAGCACATCAACTCCAATGATGAAGATAGTAGTCGAAGATCCGCAAAAGAAAGCGAATTCAATTGGAGCTTGTTTCGAAGCAGTGTACAGAGTTAACGAATCAGTTCATACTAACACTGAAATTGAAAGCAATGCCCGTCAAAGACATTGTTCGCTGCGCTATCAACTTCACAACTAGCGATCCGAAAACCATAGTTTCATCACATTCGGCGAAAATAATAGGGCGGATTCTCCCGTCAGAAATGAAAATACAAATATGTTTGCGCGCAAGGATGAACTTAGAAACATACTTAGCTCAATAAAAAAATGGAATAGATAGCATTCCAAATGTGGTTCTAAGGCATTTGCCTCGCAAAGCAGTGAACATACACTACTTTATTTAACAACGCTCTAAACAATGCACACTATCCAACCCATTGGAACACTGCAGTAGTCCACCCTATCCCCAAAAAGGGTAAGCAGAAGAGCAATCCAGCTAATCTGCGCTCGATCAGCCTGCTTCCCAACATCAGCAAGGTATTCGAAAAAATTATAAACAAAGCACTGATAGGTTGGTGTGATGAAAACGATATCATCCCTAACAACCAGTTTGGCTTTCGAGCGCGACATGATACAGTTCATGCAGCGACGAAACTTGTTTCCGATATACAGTGGAACAAGGCAAAGCGACAATACACAGGCGCCTGCTTGGTTGACTTTGAAAAGGCTTTCGACACCGTATGGTTAGAAGGACTTGTCTATAAGTTAACAAACCTGGGTATGCCGCAATATTTGTTATACATCATTTATGATATGATAATGGACAAACATTTTGTGGTGAAATGTGGGGACATACTCTCGAACAAGACCTTCCAAATTAAAAATGGCTTACAGCAGGGAGCTGTGAATTCTCCCAGTCTATTCAATATTTACACTAGTGATATAGTGAATTCTCTCGAAAACGGCATTGCGTACGCCGATGACATAGTGGTGTACAGAACAGGAGGAAAAATAGACGTCATCAATGGGCACCTCTAAGATGACTTCAAAAAATAAAACAATTTTGCGAAGACTGGAAGTTAAAGATATTTACACTAGTGATATAGTGAGTTCTCTCGAATTAAAGATTAATTTCCAAAAAACCGAGACTATCCTTTTCAGAACGCCCCTATCCAGGGCCTCGAGGGATACAAAATACAACTGGAAACACTTTTCTATTGTAGGTAACAATAACCTTCCACTGCAAGTGAAAACTCTAGTTAGATACCTTGGTATCTGGCTAGACCAGTATTTATATTTTGACAAGCGCGTAGCAGCGTCCCTCTCCGCAGCTAAAAGCGCATATTCTATGACAAGAAGTCTATTCCGGAGTAGTCTTCTTGACCCCAGAGTCAAAATAATTTCGTACTCGGCATTCATCCGACCAGTTTTGATTTATGGCTGTCCAGTATGGTATAATATATCTCCACTTTATATGGAGAAGTTTCGTGTGTTCGAACGGCAGTGTTTGTGTTCCTGCCTCGGACTTTATAGAACACCAGAGTCGCAATACAAAAAATTCTATCCCAACAAAATCCTGTATAACAAATCAGGGTTAAATAGGATAGACAATTTCATAATTAAAATTATTCGTGGTCACACAGCAAGGGCAATGTGCAGTGACAATAATCTTATCTCGGGAGCATTCTATCCCAATGATATGTATCTGGAGAATGCCCTCCAGAATGGGTTTATTCCCACAGAAGCGTTTCCTTTCTTGGATCAAAAAGGCCTTATCCAAGACATGCATGGAGTCCCGATTATTTACCACGCTCTACGTGGTGGCAGGGATAAACGAATTCTCCATGATAGTGATATCGCCAATGCCCCAGACCGCATGCGTTTTAGCACGGCGATCAGTGAAAGAGATAAATCAGCCAAAGATCGAACATCTCCCAAATGGTGATGGCTTCTCAACGAGGAGAGGGCTTCACTTCCTCAGATATAGTATGCCTCTCAAAATAAGGCCAAGACCGGTTCCCGCTTGTAGTGCCGATGATGATGATGATGATGATTGTACAAAAGGGTTTAACATTTACCCCTAATATTATACATGTAAAAAGAATTAGGAAAATAAATGTGGTTTAAAAAACTATCAAAAAAAAAAACGATTAAGAAAATGTTTCTGTACAGATACCGATACGATCTGTATCAGGGTATTTTCCAGTAGGATATAGGGCAGTCTAATTTTGATCGTCAACGAGACGACAAGTCTACTTCGAGCATTCAGGGCATCAGTTTATAGCGAACCGCACCGAGGAGGTCGAACCGCGAGACGAGATACGGTGTCAGGTGTAACCGCAATTAAAAAAAAAAAATTAAAAGAGAAAGTTGAGTTTAACGTGTGTCACAGCGAATGAGAAAATAAAATGTATCTCGAAAACGCTCGTTGTATTTTTTGGTTTTGAATTGTGTACAATAACAATAAACAATAAACAAGTCTTAAAACTAAATTGTGTTGTGTTTAGTTGGTGACGGCATTCGCTCCGGTCTTTTGGTTTTTGTGGACAGTGCTGGTAGAGAATGTCATTCGCCCTGTGTTAAGTATTGGACAGTGTCGGCGGAACATTTCCTCCGGCTATAAGACTAACTTGCGCCAAAGTTTACCATAAGGTTTAAATTAAATTAAATAAACATACAAATTTCATTAGAGACATTCCAAAGAGGATGTTATTATCAAAAATCGTCCACACACTAAATCGAAATAATCACTACATACAACCTCACAGTACCATTTATATAAATTGATAATTTAAGTAGTGAAATTAAATCTAAATACTTAGTTGACATTTTATTTAGCCACCAGTTTGAAAGTAATCCACGAACATAATTCCCTTTATGAGTGGAAGGAGGCGTTGCTTGAGATTATGAGTACTGAGGTCGAAATCGAATAAGGTGGAGTTGAAGTTTTCATTCCTTAGCATCCGCGGAAGGGGTTCGTTGGAACCATAAGAGATGAGTGTTTATCAAGTAACAAATTACGCCGTAACAAATTTACGTGATAAAAATCAAAGTTTTATCGACTTTTGGATGTTATTATCAAAAATCGCCCATACACCAAATCGAAATTATCACCGAATACAACCTCACAGTACAATTTATGCAAATTGATAATTTAAGTAGCGAAATTAAATCTAAATACTTTAATGTCATCTTATTTGGCAATCAAAAAAAAACCTACGCCGTAGCAAATACACTCGGAATCAGTGAATCCTATAAACAAAACCAAATAATTGGTCTTTCAATTTTAACGACTAATCTTGCGCTCATCAAATTTGTTAATGGGATGCAATTACGATTCGTATTTGGCCCATTAATTTATTATTTGTCACCTCAAAGTATAATAAGCGCAAATGTTAGACTAATAATATAACACACACTTTAATATTACAATAAATACGCAAACCACTCAGCGTATCCACACTCGATTTTATGAAATAAAAAAAATGCACGACGCAATTTCAGTTTATTGTACCTAAAATAATATAACAACGCAAACGTATGTTCATTATTGTTTCCTTTTATTTCTTAATTTTGTTAGTTAAAATGTATTTTATTTATGTCTCCACTAAAATTAATTGGCATTTCAACTTAAGAGGATTTAATTTTAAATTGGGTGTGCATTCTGTCAAACGTCTACTCACATTTCTCAATAAAATAACAAATGTGAATTACTTGTGGCTGTTTTTCGCTAGAGGCGTTTGCACGAAAGCAGGTTGGACGAAAACACCACAACACTAAATAGCACCTTAAGTTGTTCCGCAAAGCAAACGAAGAAAAACCAAATAAAACACTTAATGTTGGATATTTGTATATGTATAAAGTAACTTTTTTATTTTACGGTAGGAATGGTGAGGCGAACTCTCTTTACAAATGAATTAGTGTTAGTACAATTACTAAGGCAGTGATCACTCAGTTCGAAATACTTTCTAACAGTTCTTCGGTAAGCGTGTTGACAATTTTTCACACTATTAAATATTACTTAAATGCATCCCAATTAACCGCCGCCACTTGCTACTAAACTCCGACTCCGATTCCTGATGCGTGAGTTATTCTTATTGCCGCCACGGAAAGGAAAAAAAATATTTTTCGTTACTTTGTCAAGTAGAGGTTTATTTCTTGCTTGACGGTTTCTTTATTTTTTCCTTCAGTTAAATGACTAATTTACAATAGGACTTAATGATCACAATGTCCGAACTATGTTCGTGGCTTAGAGTAATTGCCATTCTGGTTTTTTTTTTTTTTTTTTTTCAAAACTGTATTTATTAACCATAATTAGAATTCGTACATTTAAGTAATACAGTGACTTAAAATTAATTTTGTAACAATTGCTTACATGTAATTATTATAATAATATATACATTTTCCAAACAATATTTTATGAGATATAAGATAGATGCGTGTTTATAAATTTAGTGGTATTATCTTCCTGGAAAAGGTCATAAAACCAGGAATTTGTTTTTTCAACTTTACTTAATCTAAACTTAATCCTAATTATTTAAATAACTTAACCTAATTTAGCCTGATTACAGTATGATTTTCATAAAGCCATAAACAAAGTTTTATAATTAATGGGATATTTTGTTATGGGTTTGTTTGTTTGTTTGCAGACGCATTTATTCACAAAGTCTTTTTTATATTCTACAATTTTAGTCTAAATGCTAAACCTATCTTAATAATTTTACTACATAATGTAATTTACTGGCTCTTCACAAGCACTCTAAATTATACAATATTATATGCTTAATTTATGCCTTTCAGCTTACATTTTCTTTTATTTATTCTTAATATAATACACATACATTATAAAAAAAATAAACTGTTATCTTATAGGTCTGTGGCGGATCGTGCGAACGCCACTACTCACCTGCCTACTTACCACCAGGTAACCCCTTTTTTTTCGCAAGCCTTCGGCGCCAGTAAATCGAATACTTACCTGCATTAGCATGTCTAATAACCACGATGCAGCTGATACAAAGTGTATCAGCAATAACAGGCATCTTTCCTAAAGTAGAAATGTACACCATACCTGAAATCATGACATGAAGACCAAGCGCAACGTAGTTGCAATGGTATGAAACTACATGGCACCAGCAAGCATGGGACATCTGCACATCGATCAGGTTAAAACACCAACCAACGATCTGATATAGCAGAACTACATCCCAAAACATTATGCGGTTGCGCAAGCCTGCGACTAATTCTCAGAATTACCAAGCAGGCGCGCAAACAGATGAAACCTACAACGCATGCCCTTAAAAGGACACATCTCAACCAATACAAATACGAGAGATACAACGCATGCCCGGTAGCCGCATCAGGTCGCACGTATGAGCAATACGAGCGACCCTAGATATGAATGCGTACAATCATCGAACCACACACAATAGCGCCCACCACTGTGCATATAACGAAAAGTCCACACAGGCAAGGGTGCGATGTGGTGACCAACAAAAATGGAGGTTGATGTGCTATGGTGCGGCACGAGTCAACCAAGAAATAGTCAGTCAGCCTAAGGCGATGAAAAAGAGCGGATCCGCTGCGATTAAGTAAACCATTACGGCGTTCGAGACAATCGTAATTGTATACAGTGCACCGATTAAGTAAACCATTACGTGCGTGGAAACAATTGTAAATGTATACAGTGCACCGATTAAGTAAACCATTACGGCGTTCGAAACAATCGTAATTGTATACAGTGCACCGATTAAGTAAACCATTACGTGCGTGGAAACAATTGTAATTGTATACAGTGCACCGATTAAGTAAACCATTACGTGCGTGGAAACAATTGTAATT
Source organism: Microdon myrmicae (assembly GCA_963931805.1). Lineage (NCBI taxonomy): Eukaryota > Metazoa > Arthropoda > Insecta > Diptera > Syrphidae > Microdon > Microdon myrmicae. The sequence continues at coordinate 160,246,351 of OZ007498.1, read as the reverse complement.
GTATACAGTGCACCGATTAAGTAAACCATTACGGCGTTGGAAACAATTGTAATTGTATACAGTGCACCGATTAAGTAAACCATTACGTGCGTGGAAACAATTGTAATTGTATACAGTGCACCGATTAAGTAAACCATTACGGCGTTCGAGACAATCGTAATTGTATACAGTGCACCGATTAAGTAAACCATTACGTGCGTGGAAACAATTGTAATTGTATACAGTGCACCGATTAAGTAAACCATTACGTGCGTGGAAACAATTGTAATTGTATACAGTGCACCGATTAAGTAAACCATTACGTGCGTGGAAACAATTGTAAATGTATACAGTGCACCGATTAAGTAAACCATTACGGCGTTCGAAACAATTGTAATTGTATACAGTGCACCGATTAAGTGAACCATTACATGCGTGGAAACAATTGTAATTGTATACAGTGCACCGATTAAGTAAACCATTACGTGCGTGGAAACAATTGTAAATGTATACAGTGCACCGATTAAGTAAACCATTACGGCGTTCGAAACAATTGTAATTTGTATACAGTGCACCGATTAAGTAAACCATTACGTGCGTGGAAACAATTGTAATTGTATACAGTGCACCGATTAAGTGAACCATTACATGCGTGGAAACAATTGTAATTGTATACAGTGCACCGATTAAGTAAACCATTACGTGCGTGGAAACAATTGTAAATGTATACAGTGCACCGATTAAGTAAACCATTACGGCGTTCGAAACAATTGTAATTTGTATACAGTGCACCGATTAAGTAAACCATTACGTGCGTGGAAACAATTGTAATTGTATACAGTGCACCGATTAAGTAAACCATTACGTGCGTCGAAGCAATTGTAATTGTATACAATGCACCGATTAAGTAAACCATTACGTGCGTGGAAACAATTGTAAATGTATACAGTGCACCGATTAAGTAAACCATTACGGCGTTCGAAACAATTGTAATTTGTATACAGTGCACCGATTAAGTAAACCATTACGTGCGTGGAAACAATTGTAAGGGCATACAGTGCGCTGTGCTATAGTAAGTAATTTACAAATATAAACAAATATAAAAATACATATTATACGTAATGTCGATATATTAAGAAGATATAAAATTACATATTATACTTAATTCCGAAATATTAAGAAACTGTAAAATTACATATTATGCTTAATGTCAATATAATAAGAAAATACAAAAATACATATTATACGTAATTTCGATATATTAAGAAAATATAAAATTACATATTATACTTAATTCCAAAATATTAAGAAAATATAAAATTACATATTATACTTAATGTCAATATAATAAGAAAATATAAAAATACATATTATACGTAATTTCGATATATTAAGAAACTGTAAAATTACATATTATACTTCATGTCAATTTAATAAGAAAATACAAAAATACATATTATACGTAATTTCGATATATTAAGAAAATATAAAATTCATATTATACTTAATGTCAATATAATAAGAAAATATAAAAATACATATTATACGTAATTTCGATATATTAAGAAAATATAAAATTACATATACTTAATTCCGAAATATTAAGAAACTGTAAAATTACATATTATACTTAATGTCAATACAATAAGAAAATATAAAAATACATATTATACGTAATTCCATATATTTAGAAAATATAAAATTACATATTATACTTAATTCCAGAATATTAAGAAAATATAAAGTTACATATTATACTTAATGTCAATATATACTAAATATATAGAAAATACCTGGTGTATTTACAAGTAAAATATTAAATATTACCGTAAGGCCTTTTTGTTTTTTTAATAAAGAAAATAGTTTTAAGGATCAGCCGTTGTTTATTTTGAGCTCCGAAACACCGTGGTCAAACACACAGTGTGGTCGTCTCGGTGAACCAGTGTCGGACGGACACACTACCGAGGCCAGGAGAAGACCTACAGGTCTACCTCTTCTTCTTTTCGAAGCATTATGACAAAAAAAATAAAGATTTTTTTTTTTTTTTTTTTGTTTTTTTTGGAGGATGCAAAAATTTTAAAAACAAAACAATAAGTGCTTAATGAAAACAAAAAAGATAAAATAACAGAAGTTAACGGGGAGGAGGGCAAAGGAAAAGGAAGGGAGGAAGCTGCGCCAGAGCTGAATATTATATCTGAGGACGTGAAGTCCTTTCTTCGTTTTGGAGCCACCACCAGTTGGGGTTGGTTCGGTCTTTTATTGATTTATCTCTTTCACTGATCACCATACTGAATCGAAGTCGGTCTGGCCTATTAGAGATATCGCTATTGTGGACAATTCGTTTATCCGTAGCACCACGGAAAGCGTGGTATATAATAGGTATTCCACCCTCATCTTGGATTAGACCTTTTCCGTCCAAGAAGAGGAACGCCTCTGGGGGAATGAACCCGTTCTGGAGGGTACTCTCCAGATACATATCGTTCGGATAATATGCTCCCGCGATAAGATTATTTACACAGCACATTGCCCTTGCAATGTGGCCACGAATAATTTTTATAATGAAGTTGTCTATCCTAGTTAGTCCTGATTTATCATACAGGGTTTTATTAGGGTAAAATTTCTGGTATCGTGACTCTGGTGTTCTATTAAGTCCGAGGCAGGAACGCAAACACTGTCTCTCGAACACGCGAATCTTTTCCATGTAGAATGGGGATATATTGTACCATATTGGACAGCCATAGACCAACACTGGTCGGATGAATGCCGAATATGAAATTATTTTAACTTTTGGATTGAGAATGCTGCTTCGGAATAGACTTTTTGTGGCAACAAATGCGTTTCTTGCTGCAGAGAGAGTGACTGCTATATGCTTGTCAAAGTATAAATACTGATCAAGCCAAATACCGATATATCTGACTACAGTTTTCACTTGTAGTGAGAGATTATTATTCCCTACGATAGAGAAGTTTTTCCAATTGTACTTTGTATCCTGAGAGGCCCTGGAGAGAAGTGTTCTGAAAAGGATAGTCTCGGTTTTGTGGAAATTAATTTTTAGTTTCCAGTCATTACAAAAACGTTTTATTTTATTGAAGTCGCCCTGGAGAAGTCTATTGATGACATCTATTTTCTCTCCTGTTCTGTATACCACAATGTCGTCTGCGTATGCAATGCCATTGTTAAGCTTACCCACCAAATCACTGGTGTAAATATTAAACAGAATGGGAGAATTCACCGCCCCTTGTTGTAAACCGTTTGTAATTTTGAAGGTCTTGCTTGAGAATATATCTCCGCATTTTACCACAAACTGCTTGTCCGTTATCATTTCGTAAATGTTGTACAATAGATAATGAAGCATTCTCAGGTTTTCTAACTTATGAAGAAGTCCTTCTAACCACACGGTGTCGAAAGCCTTTTCAAAGTCAACTAAGCAGGCACCTGTGCATTGGCGCTTTGTCTTGTTCCATTGTATGTCGGAAACAAGCTTTGACACGGCATGCACCGTACTATGTCCCGCTTTAAAGCCAAACTGGTTGTTGGGGATGATTTCATTTTCATCACACCAGTTCATCAGTGCTTTGTTTATGATCTTCTCGTAAACCTTGCTGATATTTGGCAGCAAGCTAATCGCACGAAGGTTGGTTGGATTGGTCCTGTCTTTACCCTTTTTAGGGATGGGGTGGACTATTGCAGTTTTCCAGTGGGTTGGATAGTATGCCTTATTTAAGACGTTGTTGAATAGCGTAGGGTCAGTTATGGGTTTGAGGAAGAGTATTTCTTTCCGGTTGTTCGTTGGAAAAACGTAGGATGTTGGAAAATGGTTGGACGTTACAGTATTTGAACTGGTTAGGGGTAACTTCGGTCTTGTGGTATATGATCTCATTTGAATCATTTACCAGTCTGCCTGAGGCGAAGATAGCTCTGGTGTGGAGACAGTTGGGGTGGTTAGTTCGGATATCTAGAGGGTTCTCTAAGAGCGAGGTTATTATGGGATTGGAATTATTTTGTAGGTTTTCGATAAGTTTGATAGACAGTTCGAGGAATCGTATATCGAGGCGCTCGATACCAGCGGTTTTGTAGAGTTCGACGTTACTATAGTACTTATAGGAGTTAGGACGACGATGTAACCCAGAGACATACCTAATTTCTCCATTTGGGAGGGAGTGATATGGTACCACAATGGGCACGCGTACGTGAGTGTGGGCCTGATAATTTGTTTGTAAATGAGCAGTTTGACTTTGTGAGAGAGACTATTAGGTTTCCACATTACTCTTCTACAGAGATTAAGTTGATTTGTGGCTTTTTGAAGGGAATTTTTAATGTGGGAGGAAAAAGACCAGTTATTAGAAAAAGTGATTCCCAGATATTTTAGGGTTTTGGAGGGTTTTATCAGAGTGTTCTTCAGTTGAATCTTAATTTTGTTGTGGCAGCGTCTAGTGTTGTTTGTACAGTGCTTGTTTTTGCCCTTGAACACTATGAGCTGCGTTTTATTTGGATTAAGGTGGATTTTCCACTTATTAAAGTATGTTGATAGGTTAGGGAGGAAGTTGTTAATGCGGTTTCTTGCAGCCTTAACAAATTTGCTGCTAGAGTAAATGTATCATCAGCATAATTCAGCATCACAACATTAGGAGATACGGGTTGAGGAATATCCGCGGTATATAACAGATATAAAATTGGCCCTAAAATAGAGCCTTGGGGAACAACCGCGGTTATGGTGTGGGTTCCTGAGATAGAAGAATTTATTCTCAAAACGAATTTTCTGTCAGAAAGATATGAGGCTAAGAGCTTTGTTGTGTGAGAGTTTAGATTAAATATGGAGTGCAGTTTGTACAGAAGCCCTGAGATCCAGACGTAATCAAACGCCTTAGAAATATCGAGAGATATACACACAGTACGGCTTTGGTTTTGGAGACCAGTTGTAACATCGTGTGTGAGTTTTAGTAGAGCATGACATGTGGATTTTTGCTTACGAAATACGAACTGACAGTTAGGGATGAGGGCATTCTCATTGGCAAATGAGAGAAGATTTGGGTAGATCTTGCGTTCCAGTATCTTACTTAGTGTACTTAATAGGGATATTGGAAGATAATTGCAAGGGCTATTACTACTACCAGGCTTCTTAATAGGAATTACTACCGCAGTTTTCCAGTTCTCTGGGAAGTGCGATGCATTAATTATATGATTAAGAAGAATGAGGATGGGAAGTAGATTCGGTGGGCGTAGCCTTTTAAATAGAAGACGTGGGATTCCATCTAATCCAGTTGACTTTTTGTTATTTCCTGATCTTACGATCTCGGATAATTCGTCCGCAGTTAGAAAATTTGTAGTGTCTAAGGGGTGTGAAGCTATGTTTGTGTTGTTGAATTCACCGATGAAAGGAGTAAAAGATGGGAATAATCTGTTTGAGATGTATTCGTTTACTGTGTTCTCGAAGCCGGGAGTTGATAGAGAATTATTTTGCTCATGAATCTTTGCAAAGTGCTCTGCGAGGCAATTTGCTATGTCCGTATCGGACTGGGCAATATTATTGCTGATTGGGTTGATGAGATGATCAATTCGGGGTTTATATTTACGACCAGTTAATTGGTTGATGTTTTTGAAAAGATCCCGATTTGGTTTGATATTTTTAAGTGTGGAGATGTAGTTTTCATCTGCGAACTTTTTCAACTGCTCATTTATCAGAGTGGATAGGAGTTGGATTTGGCTTTTAATAAAGGGGCAGTATCTTGTATGGAGTTTACGGCGGAGCTGCTTTTTAAGGCGCAATAATTTGGTTAGGATGCTGGGCAAAGGCTTTCCTAAATAGTTATGAGGAATGGTTGTCGGGGTGTTTTTGCTGAGAGCCTCCTTAAGAATTTGCTCTATTCTTAAAGATGCTTGATCGATTTCAGTAGGGAGTAAGTTAGATGCTTCAGGGATATACAAGTCAGAGAAACTTATCGCTATGTCCCTATTGACTTTTCTCCAATTTGTTTTGGTGAAGTTTGGGACAGAGTTTGACGAGTATAGTGGATCGAGAGAGGGGATTTGGATCGTGGTGTGAACGGAACCATGATCAGAAGGAAATATAAAGGAGACTGTAGGTGGACGGGTTGAATAAACATCGTCGGACTTAAGGAAGAAGTCGATTGTTGACCTGGCTGAGCTAGAGACACGAGTTGGCTGTAATGGGGAGTCAATGTAAGTATATGGATAAGACTGGAGGAGGGCTAGCAATTGGCGACCATATTTGTTGCATTTATTATCATTGAATGCCGTGTGACGAGCATTCCAGTCTTCTCCGATTATAAATGGAGCGGGAACGGACTGTTGGATAATATGCGAAATGTCAGTATCTGGGAAATCTGGTTGTCGTGAAGGGTTAATATAAATGGATGCTAAGACGAACACTTTATTGTTCTCACAGAAAAGTTTTACTGCTGTGTATTCAATGCTGGCTACACAGGTGAATCTAATTTCACTGAATTGAAATTTTTTGTGAATCAATATGCCGGTACCTCCATGAGATCCTTTAGTTCTGGGGTTAGAAACTAAAGTATAATTGGGAATGGAAACTCGGGAATTTGGTTTGAGCCAGGTCTTTGAAAGGAAGAGGATATCTGGGGAAAATTTTTCAACAAACAACCGGAGGTGTTGCTTACGTATGTTAGAGTAAATGGATTCTGTGTTGAGGGAGATAATGGTTAGTTTAGAGAGAGCTGGAAAGAATATGGGAAGTTATTAGTGAAAGAATCTGACCTTTTTTCTCTATTTCTGACATCTTCCTCAGCGAAGGTAGCATGGCTTGTAAGCTTTGGATGTATCCCATGATGTCCAGATTGAAGTTTTCAGTATTGTTGTTAGGGGGAGTGGTAGTGTTGAGGTTTCCTCTTGCTGCATCCGCGTACGATATTCCGGGTCGGGTTGACTTCGTTTCCTGCAATACTGTTGGTTTCGTTGTTGTTGTTGTTGTTGATGATTTTATAGTTGTTGCTATTTCCGTCTTTCCAGAAGTTTTAGCTTCTGAGGGCATTGGGAAAAATTTGCCGAATGAGGGCCTCCGCAGTTACAGCATTTAACTGTGATCTTTTTGTTGGTAATGGATCCATCAGCGTTGACGGTTTGTATTGTTTCAGGTTCCAGGCCTTTTGGATTTACCTTGCATTCCTCGAGCTCGTGTTCCTCTGCGCATCTGCCGCAACGTCTTTGCTGGTGGCATGAGACCGCCAAGTGTCCTGATTCTTGGCATCGCTTACAATGAAGAATTTCTTGTTTGTGGGGCTCTTCGATTGTGATTTTTTGGGTAAACAAATATTTAATTTGTTTAAGTTGCTTGATGTCCTGATTAGGTGGGATTTGTATGATCCGGAGGTTTTTTACGTTGTTTGTCCTCATGTACGGTGTTTGGAAGTAGTCCAGCTTATTGATTTTTATTTGTGGACATATCCTAGCGATTTCCAGTCCCACTTCTTCGTTGGTCCATTCGGTATCGATGTGCCTTATAATAAAGGTAGCTGGTTTGCTGTTCGAATGCTGGAAGGTGAAGAACTGATACTGTTCCTCTAACAGTTTTTTAACTGCCCTGTCATGATCGACTAATGATCTGACTGTTATGGAAGTCCTCGATCCTTTTGCATTGGTGCTAAAATTCCGGTGACCCAAGGCATTTTGCAGGGTTTGAATTAGTGCTTTGGTGCTGGTCGGGTTTCTGATATAGATTGGCGGTGGTCTTTCGTTTTTCGTGGTTGATTTCGTTGTTTCTACTCTGGTAGGAGCAGGTATCTGGTTTGATGATGGCTTTGTTGGTGTGCGAAGTTTGGTTGGTAGTTCGCCTTGGCTGTTGCCCGATTTGCGGGTTTGCCGGGACGTTTCTTCCATATGGATGTCATCGGTGTTATTGATGGAATCTCTTTTATAAATTTGTTCCTGTAGTTGTTTCACTTTTTGTGTTAGTTGGTTTATTGTTTCCAGGGCTTCCTCGAGTTTTCGTTTATAATCGTCGGGGCTCCTTGATCTCTCCATGTTTGTGGACTTTTTTGGTGCGTTCCGTAGGATGTCTAGAGCTTTCCTTTTTCGGTCTTGTATGTACTCCAGTGCCTGGCCTGGGTCATCGCCTTTCATCGGTTTTGTCAGTAAGTAGTGGCTTACCTGCTGTTAAGATTTTTTTTTTTTTGGTGTTTAAACTACACAAATTGATAATCTAGTTATACACTTTTTACGTGTAAGCACTTTTGCGTACTGCGTACTGTAACTCTCGTCCCCACTGCACGAGATCTGTGTATCGAATGAATGCCATTCTAGTTGTGAATGTTTCGTTTTTATACATTTTCAGTTGATAAGGATGCTAATGAAGATAAAGAAATGCTAATGAGTATTTTATAGATAATAAATGTATCCGTAATGTAGATTGTATGTTGAGTCATTCGTAATGTAGATTTGAGTCATCCGTAATGTAGATTGTAATGTATGTTTTGGATTGTGTTACACTCCGCGCCGTGCTTTGACGGTAGACCCGAGAGAAGGGCGCGGAGGTTTACGTGTGTAAAAATAAAAGGCCGAGAAGCGTTTTGTAAATATAAAAAAGATTGATTTTTTTTTAAGTTTTCGATATTGTTTACCGGACATTTGGCCAGCGGTTTGGGCTTTGAATAGAGACTGATCTGCATTCGGCCAGCGGTTCGGCCTCTGCAATGCTACTGATTCGTATTATTACTTGGTTGGCCAGAGGTTCGACCTCTGGTGATTTACTGATCCTGAAATTGAAATGCACTCCCCTTTTATAGATTTTGGAGTTGACTTTTGTCAAATATTTTAATGTCAAAATTCCAAGAAGCGTACGCAAGGCTTGGCGTACTTCGATTAGAATTTTCTTCCGGGAATTTTTTAAAGGTTTTTGTTGAATAGATTCTGGGAAGGGAATCATGAAATGCGTTTTGAATTTAGCATTTCATGATGTCATGATGATTTTTAGGAATTGAGTCAATGTATGATGAATTAATTTTTGGTTAAATTCGTTGTACATGTGACTCAATATGGGATTTGGATGTGTTATGTGGAATTTGAATCAATGTGCGATAATTAACTTTTGTTTAATTTATCGCTCATTGATTTGATATGAAATTTGGGTTTTTTGTTATGGAATTGAGGATAGGATTTTTGATGTTATTGGGAATTTAGATAGGAGTAGCGGTTTAGGATCGCTACATCCTTCCCCCCTTTAGAAAAGATAATTAATCTAGAGGAAATTAATTTTCTAGAATGGGTGAAAGGCAAAGGGTGGTGGCATTTCAACTTCGCGTTAGTTTACATTTGTTTCAATTTTAATATTGTTAGTTATAGTTTGTTGTCTTAAAATTTTTCATTAAGAGTTTTGGCTGCCTATTTGAAATTGTTCGTTAAAGATTTTACAGGTTTTAATTAATGTTATTGTTATTTTGTAATTGTTTAAAGTTATGTTTAGAATGTGTGCTACATGTTGTATTTTCCCATTTGTGGTAATGCTTCTTAAGTTTATTTGTACAAAGAGTGGTATGGTATTTATTAAGCAATTTGTGGCTGAGGCCATGTTTACAATTATGGTTTAAGTATATTAAAAGGATTTTTAAAATAGGCATATGTATTATAAATTTCTTAAATTAGTACTGTTTTTATTTTGGTTCGTATTTTACTATGTTATTTCTTTAATATATACTTAAGGGTATGGTACATTAATATTTATACTTTTTTTTTTGACTGGGGCGTAGTGCTAGATTAACAAATTAGTGAAAGTAGATGTGTGTTTATTTTTAAAAGGATCTCATTCATTTGTTATTAGATGTGGTATTAATTAGTTTGGTTTATTTTTTTCTTTCTTTATTATTATATTTGGGTTTAATCTTACTTTCTAACAATTATTAAATTTTGTTTATGTGTAAAGTATTTTCTATAGTTCGTTTTTCATTAAGCCTTTAAATATTTTATATTTAAGGGTGTGAACATTTTGTTTTGTTTATATGCTTATTTTTATATTTACATTTGTGTTTTATTTAGTCATATATGAGGATTTTGTTTTTCATATTTCACACATACATATATATATAAAGTTTGGGTTGAAAGAAAAGATTTTTTTGTTTTGAGCCTTTCCCTAAACTTGTGGAAGATTTTCCATACTTTCGTAGGGCTAGGTTGTGTAATAAGTTTCGAAATCTGTGTAGTGAAACGACCGAAGGGAGACGTTTCGAAAGATCAGTCTTTGCTATATCTCTAAAGAGGATTCTATTTATTTGTGTATCTTTATGTTTTATTATGGAGCTTATTATGAGCTTATGTATGTTTTTTAATTGCAAACGTTTGACATACGGGTTGTTTGCTGGAATTTGCTTGTTCTCAAGCCTCTGCTTTGCTGGGACTCTTTGTTCCTCAGTCTGGCGCTCTGCTGGGACTCTTTGCTCCTCAGCCTGGCGCTCTGCTGGGACTCTTTGTTCCGCAGTCTGACGCTCTGCTGGGACTCTCTGTTCCTCAGGCTGACGCTCTGCTGGGAATCTTTGTTCCGCAGTCTGACGCTCTGCTGGGACTCTTTGCTCCTCAGTCTGACGCTCTGCTGGGACTCTTTGTTCCGCAGTCTTGCATTTGGCTGAGATTGTTTGTTCCTCGGGCTTACATTTTGCTGAGAGTTCTTGCTGCTCAGTCTTACACTCTGCCGGGACTTTTTGTTCCTCAGGCTGACGTTCTGCTGGGACTCTCTGTTCCTCAGGCTGACGTTCTGCTGGGACTCTTTGTTCCTCAGTCTTGCATTTGGCTGAGATTGTTTGTTCCTCGGGCTTACATTTTGCTGAGAGTTCTTGCTCCGCAGGCTTACACTCTGCCGGTGTTATTTGTTCCACGGGCTTACATTTTGCTGAGAGTTCTTGCTGCTCAGTCTTACGCTCTGCCGGGGTTATTCCTTTAATGAGCTTAGGCATTTTATTGTTAAAAGTTGGGGGATGTGAGAATGTAGAAATTTAGGGAGCTGTTGGGATAGTTGGTTTAGAGAACATTGTTAAATCATCGGATCCGGCCCGTAGACAAACGGATTTAGATGTAGTATTGTGGGTACGATCTTTGATTTCTACTTCCTTTATTTGGAGAGCAGTTAGATCGTCCCGTCTCTGGTTTGTATCCCTAGCTTCGATCGATATTTCATTTATTTTTTCCGCAAGTTGCCTCTGACTGTCGATTTTTAGTAGCTGAATGTTGTTAATTTTATTTATTACTCCACTTCTTCAGGCGTTTGCGGTAGAAGTGGGCCGAGTTCTAGGGACAGTTTTGTTTAATAGGGAGCTGTTTTGGCTATTTAATTGTGACAGTCTCCTTTTGCATTCCTCGTAGGAATGGTTGAATTTGCTGAAGTACCTGCATTGGAGGCGTTCAACCGCTGCTTTAATTTGTGGGGTAGATTGTGGAATTTTAATATCGCGGCAACATTCCTCAGAGATATGTCCAGGCCTATTACATGATTGGCAAATTACTGGTCGGCTGAGGTTCGGATAGGCGGAAAAATTTGCTGAAGTGTTGTTATTTCTTAATCGTGGGGCCTGCTCGAGAGCGTAATTAATAGCTGCTCTTAGATTTGGGGTACCTCGTGCTTTAACTAAGAGTTTTAGGTTTGGATTTCTAAGTACGTCTTCGAACGTGTGTAGGGCGAGTTTACTATCTTCCTTGAGGAGATATGTTCGCACCGCAGGTTCGACAGTGCTTTCAAACGTGGCGCTGTCCAACAGATGCAGGAGGTGTGTGAGTCTATCTCCAAACTCCTTCAAGCCTTCCTTGCTTTCCTGTTTGGCTGTTACCAGATTGTTTTGCGCCAGCGACTTAGAGGGGAGAATTTTAAATTCTTCATTTAATTCCGCAGCAAGATCATTCCAGTTTGAAATGACCTTGTATCGGATGTGGTCGTATGCTGGCTCACGCAATCTGGTTTTTACCACGCTTAGGAAGAAAGCGTGCTGACTGTCGTCCTGTGCCTGCGAAAAAATTATATCTCCACAAGAGATAAAATTATATAGATCGCCCGGGTTACCCCTGAACAACGGTACGAGGGCTATGATGTCTTTTAGCCCGATAGTGACTTCCATTATGATCGTTTTTTATTCCGCGCGTTAATTTTGCGAGAAAAGTAGATCTTCCCAGATGTGAGTGGAGCGAACCTATGAGAAAATCCAAAATGCTAATGGAAGAGGCGGAAAACCCGAGTAGATATTCATCGTATTAAAGGCAGCTTTGTTTTGTTTCAAACCCAGGTATATTAGCCCTATGAAGAAACCGAGTATAAAGAATTTTCCCAACTTACTTGTTCATGGAGGAAGCTTATTTTGAGATATATGTATGTATGTGTGTAAATATATGTATTGGTTATGTATCATTATATTATATGATAAGTGTTTTAAATTTTTTGCCTTGGGATGCTTGTGTCCCTTAAAATATTTGATTAAGATTTTTTCGTTTGAAAAAAAAATGTAGAAGGTATTTAAATTTATTAGCTTGGGGTTTCTATGTTTCTATTTGCCTCCTTTAATTTATAAATTTTGATTCGGGATTTACTATTAAAAGGATGGAATCAGTCCCGGGATTTTTCCTTTTATCCATTTTGGTAATAATGAGACAAATTTAAAATTAATTCAAGCGTTTTCGTGTATTGCCTTTGTAATATTAAGAGAAAGTTTGTTTAGTATCTGAGTTTTTTTTTTCGCGTATGTTTCTTTGTTTATTCATTATGTTTTCTATTTTTATTTCTTTTTCGGGGGTTAACTGAATGAATTTTATATTTTCTGTGAAAATTTTGGTTGTTTCATTTTTCTTTTGTTTCCCTTCTTTTTAATTATCATTAGTTTTTATCAATCCATTGTAGGTGAAGTGTATAATATAATATTTTATATAAATGTGTATGTATATAATGTGCCTTCTGTTTTTGGTTTGTTATTGTATTTATTTGTATGGCTTTCCTCACATGTGTTTTTTGTTATGTTTTTGTTTTAAGTCCCTTGTTTCGGAATTTACTGTATGGATTTTATATTTTTGTGAGATTAAATATTTAAATATAATGTTAAAACATGAATTAGAAACAATCCACTAATTGTTAATAAAATACTAGTTAAAAGTTTATAAGCTACCTGGTGTTGTTGCGCTGTTAACTGCGTTGCTGCATTTGGTGTCGTCAGTATTTGGTTTGTATATTTTTGCTGGAGTCTTTCCGTTGTTATATTTTTTTTTCTTTTGTTGTTCTGTTCTTATTGTTTTTTTTTTCACTTTGAATTTGTTTTTACTGCCAGGTAAGCTTCACGCCCTAGTGTTGGATTGTCCGCCCTGGTCTTTGCTGCAGGCTTGTGTTTAAAGTTTCTTTTTTCACTTGGTTATGATTTAAATAAAAATAAGTTCAAATATTTTCACTAAATTATTTCAGATTTTCGTCACTCTTTTTAATATGTATTTTTTTTTTCAATGTTTTATTTAATTAGTATTTTTGTTTTGGAAGATGCATCACTTCAGTTTTTTTTGTTTTTTTTTTTTTTTTTTTTTTTAAATAAAGTATTTCCAAAAACAAGTCCTTTTTCGTATCTTAAATGCAACTGTTTTCCAATAAACGCGAAATGACAATCGATGTTTATTTATTTTTTATACTTTTAGTGTTTACTTTATCAATGGATCGATTATGTTCCGAAGTGTATATTTTAACTAACATATTTTCGAACTGAATGTATTTTTCCAAAGGATTTAAAGTTGTCTGTTTGAAAATGTTTTTAAGGCGTTTATTTCATCACTGGTTTTTAGGATATTATTTAATTTGACATTTATTTGATTTAACATAAACTCGTTTGTTTTACAAACGCGCGTAATTTATGGATTTATATTAGATTAAAGTCCGGATTGTTTTTCGCGAAAACACCCAACACAACCTATTTTCAGCAGCGATTCGACTCGAATAATTACACCGCTGCCACCATTAATGTTACACTCCGCGCAGTGCAAGCGTACGCAAGGCTTGGCGTGCTTCGATTAGAATTTTGTTTCGGGAATTTTTTAAAGGTTTTTGTTGAATAGATTCTGGGAAGGGAATCATGAAATGCGTTTTGAATTTAGCATTTCATGAGGTGATGATGATTTTTAGGAATTGAGTCAATGTATGATGAATTAACTTTTGGTTAAATTCGTTGTACATGTGGCTCAACATGGGATTTGGATGTGTTATGTGGAATTTGAATCAATGTGCGATAATTAACTTTTGTTTAATTTATCGCTCATTGATTTGATGTGAAATTTGGGTTTTTTGGTATGGGATTGTGGATAGGATTTTTGATGTTATTGGGGATTTAGATAGGAGTAGCGATTAAGGATCGCTACAATTGACTCATTATAGATAATTTGGGTTTTGGTTGTTAAATCTTTGTGAATTCTGGCATTTTTATTTGTTGTTACAGTGATGCCGTTATCTTCTTTTACGATATGTTTGATATATCTTGGAGTTTCTTTTCCTCTTCTGTCGTTTTTTATAAATATGATGTCACCTTTTTTAAACTGTTTGTCTACTCGAGATTTTTTTTGGAAATTGTTTTGTTTATTTTGTGTTTCTTCTAATCGTTTTTTTATATTTGTATTTTTTATTCCAAAAAATATTTCCGCCTGTTTTTCGTTAGTACTTGAATGGATTGTCTTATTGTATTCTTTCGCGGCTTTAAATACTTCTTCTGTAAGGCTACTTGAATGATCACTTGCTAAAGTTCGACTAATTTCTAATAATGTCGAATGTGTTCGTTCCACATTTCCGTTTGTAGTCGAGTGTTGGGTTGATGTTAAGATATGTTTTATATTTCTAGAGCTTAATATGTATTCTGTGTGGATACTTGTAAATATACTTTCGTTATCAGTAAGTAATGTTTCTGCGAATGGGAATATTAGTGATAAGATTTCGTCTATGATTCTGTAGCATTGGGTTTCGTTAGTTATTTCTCGTATATATAAATATTTACTGTACGTATCAACTGCTGTGATATACTTTCTTTTTTCGCAGAAAAATGCATCCATTTGAATTTCTTTTCCGGGTAGATTCGGTAGATTATGTGGCTTAATGATTTGTTCTTTGGGGTGTCTTTCATATTTGTTCGTAAGGCAGTTTTGACATTTCAGAGCTATTTTCTTTATTTTCTTTTCCATTTTTGGTCAAAAGTAGTTCTCTGTTATTTCTTTAAAATTGTTTTTCCAGAATCTATGTGCTCTTTGATGGGTTTTCAGTATTATTTCTAATTGTTGTTCCTTATCTTGAATGTCTTTTACGGAGTTTGGGGTATGGATTATCTTTTCGCATTGGAATGTTTGTTCGATTTGGGGTCTGATATTGTAGAGGGTGATCTCGTCACAATGTATGGCATTTAAGGTTTTTGGATTTATGATTTCTTTTAATATAGGGGTAATGTCTTCCAAATTATCTGTTTTTATATGGTGTCTTTTATAGTTAGGAAAAATTATTTCTGTAGTTAAACTTGTTTCGATTGGGAATTCTATGTAGATTTGATTTTAGCTACGCTTTTTATCTTGTCTTCTGGGGAGCTACTAATTGAGTGTGCACTTTCTAAAGTGGATGTATTGAATTTTTGGCGACTAAGAGCGTCGGCGACCATATTTTGTTTGCCAGGTTTATATTTAATTTGTGCCCCATATTCTTCTATGATGTTTTTCCATCTTTGAATTTTGCTATTTGTGTTTTTTTCTGATAGCGCATAAATCAATGACTGATGATCTGTATAGATCGTTAATTCAGAGACTCCTTGGATATACAGTCTAAGTTTCTGTAGTGCAAATATAATCGCGAGTAATTCCCTTTCATTCATGGCGTAGTTTTGTTGTGTAGCTGTTAAACTTCGTGAGACGAAGGTAATGGGCTTATTTTGCTGTGACAGAACTGCGCCAATTGCTATGTTTGAAGCGTCGGTTGTTAATTCAAAAGGTTTACAGTAGTCTGGTTGGGTTAATTCCATGCAATCTTCTAAATTTCTTTTTAGTATTTCAAAACTCTCTTTTTGTTCTTTATTTAGGGTTATTTTGTATTTCTCACTATTTCGTTTTGTTACTAGTTCTTCTGTTCTTAGCAGTTCTCTGAGGGGTCGAGCCAGAGTTGCATAACTCTTGACAAATTTTCTATAAAAGCCTGCTAATTCTAAAAATGCGCGTAATTCTTTTAAATTGCTTGGTTCTGGGTATTTTCTTATAATCTCTACTTTCTCAGGGTCTGTTTTTATTGTTTTATGACTTATTATGTATCCTAAGAATCTAACATATGTTTTAAAAAAATGTGATTTTTCGTCTGAGATTGTTAGTCTAGCATCTGTTAGTGCTTTC
Source organism: Microdon myrmicae (assembly GCA_963931805.1). Classification (NCBI taxonomy): domain Eukaryota; kingdom Metazoa; phylum Arthropoda; class Insecta; order Diptera; family Syrphidae; genus Microdon; species Microdon myrmicae. Next base: position 160,230,046 of record OZ007498.1, on the reverse strand, counting down.
ATTATAGTCTTTAAATGTTCGATATGCTCTTCTTCCGTTTTGGAAAACACGATTACAGCGTCTATATAGACGTATGCAAATTTGGTTATGTAGGGGCGTAGTATATCGTCCACACAGCGTTGGAAGATCGCGGGAGCATTTTTTAATCCGAATGGCATTCTATTAAATTCATAGAGAGCACCGTTAACAGCGAATGCTGTTTTTTCCCTATCTTTTTCGTTCATTAAAATTTGATGAAATCCGGATTCTAAATCTATCGTCGAAAAAAATTTCGCTTCTCCTAAATTCTGTATTGTATGTTGTATGTTTGGCATTGGATATCTATCTGGGATCGTATTATTGTTTAATTTCCTAAAGTCTATTACTAATCGTCGTTTGGGTTTCCCATTTTCGTCTATACCTTTCTTTGCTACTATCCAAATAGGGCTGCAATAGGGCGACTGTGAGGGTCGTATTATTCTTTTATCCAGCAGGTTTCCAATTTCTGAGTTTACAAACTCATGATCAGCGATACGATAAGGATACTGTTTTGACCATACAGGGTCATTGTTTTTCGTCCGTAACGTAGCTTGGATATTTGTGGTTTAAGGTACATTTTTATTGGTTTTTTTATTTTCGCTAACTAATTCTTCAATTTCCTCCTGATATCTGCTATTACCTACTATGTAGTTTAATTTTTGTTTTTGTGTTCCTATAGTAAATTTCCTCCTGCTTATATCTATAACTGCTCCTAATTTTTCTAAGCCTTGCATACCTAATATGAGATCATAATCTTTTAATTCTTCTAATTCAAAAAATTCGAGTTCCTTATTAAATATGAAAATTTCGCGTTTGTATTGTATAGCACTACACCCGTGAATGGTATTTGTTATTTTTTGTTTTATAGGTATTCTTGTACTTAAATCAATGTTTTTTTTATAGTAATTGTGAGTTGCCCCAGTGTCTAATAAAATTGTATGTTCTTTATTATTTCTTAATTTTTTTAGTGAAATTATAGGCAACTTACTCTCTGTGCTAAAAAAATCCTTTATGATAAAGTTTTCGGTTTCACTTACGTTATTTTCCATGGATTCATTGTCTTCTTCCGCTAGGTTGTTGAAGTGCTGGTTTCCACGAGGTTCTCTGAAGGGGTTCATTCTTTGTCTGGAGGTTGTTGAGGCATCTATGTCCGTCGGTTCTGGATCTGGTTAAATTTTTGGATGTTGTTGTATTTGTTGGCCATTTGTTTGGTATCTGGGGTTGGTTTTGAAATGTCCACTCTGTTGTTGCAAGTGTTGTACTTGGACATTTGGTTGGAATCTGGTGTTGTTGTAACAGGTCAATTGAAAAGTCCCCGGCCCGGCACATAGATGGCGGCACTAGAATTAAATCCACATGATTTTTAGTTAGCCCTTCAAAAGATGCGTGTATAAATTTGACAGATGTCGGATCATTAGTTTGTGAATTAAAGTATTTTGAGTGAAGCAACTTCTGTTATTGTGAAAAAAAAAAGGATAAAAAGGAATTTCGCGTGTTGATAAAATATTGCTTTTTGAAGGGAACAAATACAGTTGAAGCAAAAACTTGGCTTCATGACTAGTTTCCAGACGCCGCCCCAGGAAAATCAACCATCAAGGATTGGTATGCTAAGTTTAGACGTGGTGAAATGAGCACCGAAGACGGTGAACGCAGTGGACGCCCAAAAGAGGTTGTTACCGACGAAAACATTAGAAAAATCCACAAAATGATTTTGAATGACCGTAAATTGAAATTGAATGAAATAGCAGGCACTCTAAAGATATCAACTGAACGTGTACATCATATTTTGGCGGTACGTCTTTCTTTATACGTTGACGCAGTGTTCCGCCTGAACACTGTCCACACACAAATAAGCAACCTGGGACAAGGGGCGAATGCACACAAAAACACAAAACACAGAGGAATAGTTTCTTACTATTTTGTTTTTATTGAATCATACATGGTCTTAACAATACGAACGCAGGTAGCCACCAAACGAAACACACGCTAACTCGACTTCCTCGAATAATTTCCTTCACGACCTCATTCGGTTAACTTTAATAGAATCTCTTCGATAGAGATCCTCGCGGTTCGAATGATCTACGTTGACCCTCAATCCTTCAACTTATCTCCGCGACTCCTAGATATAGACTCCGCTGGTCCTTCGAAAGAGACTTCTCGTCCCGATGGCTATCAAAATCAGACTGTCTGTCTGCCCACACAGATATCCAGATTCCAAACCGGTATCCGTATCTGTACGGAAAAATTTTTCTATTCGATCTGCTAACAGAATTCCGGAAATCTCTGTTAGCAGCATGCTATTTCATCCCAGGGGTAATTTCCTATTTTCCTGAAAGGAGAAAGTCATTCCCTGCATACATCATTATCATTGGTGATAGAATTTCATTTCCACGGCCTTCTGTTTGCACAGAACATCTGGCGCCCAGACCAGAGATATTCGGCTAGTGTTTTGACGTGCAGTCCGTCGGTCTTATTTGAACTTGGTACCCGGAATCGAAATCCATTAGATCTTTATAATGGTGCGAAATTCTAGCGTGGCCGTGGGACCGGAGTATTGCCTTTGTTGGCTTAACTCCTCATAAATTATCGGATATCTCGTTGAGATATATTCGATTGCGATAGGTCGTGGCTGCCTTCTGTTGTTCAACGGATTTGGGTGGTCCTTGCATTAAATTACCCGCACGTGCATCCGTTGATCGGCTCATTCTTTGATGATAGCAATTCTTTTGTATCGAATTTCGGAATTGCCGGTTCGATGAGATGTTCCTGGGCGCAGGCAGCATGTATGGCATTTTGGGAATTGTTTTTTTTTTTTTAGGAATAGAACTCATGGATGTTTATACCTTTGTTTCAGGCATGATGAATTATAATTGTTGGGCTTGACCTTAAAAGCTTTGGGGACGTTCAGTTCCTTGCTTTTTGGTGTCAGTCTCAACGTTGGATGCGAGTTGCAGGCCCTATGGTGGGACTTTGGGACACGCGTCTGTGGGCGCGTGCAACGTTCTCAGGTAAGTAAGCTCTTTGAAGGTAGGAACCTTACCTGCGCGGAATTGTGCGTTCGTAGAACGCTACAATATCATTCACGAATATTTGGGTATGAGAAAGCTCTGTACAAAGTGGGTGCCGCGCGAGCGCACTTTTGACCAAAACCAACGACGAGTTGATGATTCGGAGCAGAGTTTGGAGATGATCAAGCGTAATAAACCCGAGGTTTTGCGTCGATATGTGACAATGGATGAAACATGGCTCCATCATTTCACTCCGAAGTCCAATCGACGGTCATCCGAGTGGACTGCACACGATGAACCCGCCCCAAAGCGTGGAAAAACGCAACAGTCGGCTGGCAAGGTTATGGCGTCTGTATTTTGGGATGCGCGCGGAATAATTTTCATTGACTATCTCGAAAAAGGAAGGACCATCAACAGCGACTATTACACTGCGTTATTGGGCCGTTTTAAGGACGAATTCGCCGAAAAACGACCGCATTTGAAGAAAAAGAAAATGCTGCTTCACCAAGACAATGCACCGTGTCACAAGTCAGTGAAAACGATTGCAAAAATCCATGAATTGGGCTTCGAATCGCTTCCGCATCCACCGTATTCTCCAGATCTGGCCCCCAGCGACTATTTCCTGTTCTCAGATCTCAAAAGAAAGCTCGCTGGGGGGAAATTTTCGTCGAATGAAGAGGTGATCGCCGAAACTGAGGCCTATTTTGAAGCAAGGAACAAATCGTACTACAAAAAAGGTATCGAAAAATTGGAGGGTAGCTATAATCAGTGTATCGCCCTCGAGGGGAATTATGTTGAATAAAAAAAAAACGAATTTTGCCAAAAAAAAAATGTGTTTTACTATGGAAGGCCGGGGACTTTTCAATTGGCCTGTTAGTTCCTGAAGTTTTCGTTTCGTTCCCAACTTTTATTTTCAGGGTATCTTGGTGTAAAATGCTGGTTGTTGTAGTTTCCTTGTAGTTGTAAGGGTCTGTTATAATTTCCCGTTTGATATTGTGGCCATCTTCTTTGGTAGGTATTTTGTTCGTTGTACCTGTACTGTTGTTGGTGGCCAATTCGGTAGCCTTCGTTGTCGTGGATTATTGTGCTTGCTATGGCGTAGGCGTTCTCTTCCAAAGCATTTTTTACTAGTGGTTCTGTGTTTTGTCCTCCGTCCATCTCTATTTTTGTTAGTACCAAGTTCAGGGCTTTGTTGATTTCGTTATAATATTCCGATAAGTTCTGTCTCCCTTGTCTGATTCCTTTAAGTTGTTCCTGTAGGACATACAATGGCCTTTTATCAGCATATGCGTAGTCTAGTCGATTTATTATGGCGTAAAAGTTAAACACTGTGTTGTATGTGACCAAAAGGTTTGACGGTGCTCCTTGGATTTTTCCTCTGAGTAATGAAAGGCATGTGTAATATTGACTTGTGGCTTGGAATTCCTTTATATTTTCCATAGCTCTCCATACGATGTTCCTCCAAGCTCTGTATTCTTCGTTTTTTCCTTGGAATGTAGGTAGGCCTTCAAACACCTTGATATCAATTTGTTCTGGTCTCGTTATTGCCAGATTGATAGGTTCCAATTTTTTTGTTATGATCGGTGTTGGGATTCCTGATTTTAACGTCATCATTTCGTCTCTTAATTCTTTGTTTTGGGTTTCCAGGATTTTGTTCTGCTCATCTAGCGCTTTCTGATTGTTCAGGATTACTGTCATCTGGGCTTGTTATTCTGCGAGTTGTGCCATGTTCCTAGTTGTTTGAGTTCCACTATATTTGTTGTTTTCACTTTCACTTTCACTGGATTCGGTTTTTATTGGGTTCCAACGATGTTTTTTTTTTTTTATCCTTCCGGTCCTTCATGCGTCGGTTGGTATGGAGTTTCTATGAAGCTCGTTGCTTGTGTAGCTCAGTCACTTTCACCACTATGTGATTTTTTTCTCCACTGACACTACTCTGACTCACCTAGATATATCGCTGCTTTTGCTGCTCCTGAGGTTCGTCTTGGTTTTTGTTTTTGGTCCGTCTGTGGGAGAGATCCTTATTGGTTTCCAGTCCTCCTTTTAAACTGCTGCGACAATTTTGGAGCCTTTCGCTGTAATTCCTCTTCTTGCTGGATCTTCAAACACGATGGCAGGATCGCCAGTTATTCTTATTGCCGCCACGGAAAGGAAAAGAAATATTTTTCGTTACTTTGTCAAGTAGAGGTTTATTTCTTGCTTGACGGTGTCTTTATTTTTTCCTTCAGTTAAATGACTAATTTACAATAGGACTTAATGATCACAATGTCCGAACTATGTTCGTGGCTTAGAGTAATTGCCATTCTACTTGTGAATGTTTCGTTTTTATACATTTTCAGTTGATAAGGATGCTAGTGAAGATAAAGAAATGCTAATGAGTATTTTATAGATAATAAATGTATCCGTAATGTAGATTGTATGTTGAGTCATTCGTAATGTAGATTTGAGTCATCCGTAATGTAGATTGTAATGTATATTGTGGATTGACTCATTATAGATAATTAGGGTTTTGGGTGTTAACTCGTGCGTAAGCTTTGGTGTATAATATCTGACTACTGGATGTCTCTTTACCGACATCCAACAAAACCGAACCTAATGGATTCCCCGCCGAAGGGTAGCCAATGGTAAAGGTAAGAAGAAAGGAAAACAGGAAAAACACATGTCGCAGGTCAAATCTGCTGCTCCATGCATGGGCAAGATATACTGCCGCCATCCACAAGGGATAGATTCCTTGATTGACACTTATAGGGAGGGGGCTAAATGTATTTGAGGTATTTGTCACACCGAACCGAATTAGCTTAATTTGGAGTAGTTACACAAAAATAGTTACTAATGGTGACACGACCACACTCCTGGTGTTACCACTCGACTGGATAAAAACTGACTCCGTCTCCTGCACGTGCGTATACTTTGAAGTATAATATCTGACTATTGGATGTCTCTTTACCGACATCCAACAAAACCGAACCTAATGGATTCCCCGCCGAAGGGTAGCCAATGGTAAAGGTAAGAAGAAAGGAAAACAGGAAAAACGCATGTCGCAGGTCAAATCTGCTGCTCCATGCATGGGCAAGATATACTGCCGCCATCCACAAGGGATAGATTCCTTGATTGACACTTATAGGGAGGGGGCTAAATGTATTTGAGGTATTTGTCACACCGAACCGAATTAGCTTAATTTGGAGTAGTTACACAAAAATAGTTACTAATGGTGACACGACCACACTCCTGGTGTTACCACTCGACTGGATAAAAACTGACTCCGACTCCTGCACGTGCATATACTTTGAAGTATAATATCTGACTATTGGATGTCTCTTTACCGACATCCAACAAAACCGAACCTAATGGATTCCCCGCCGAAGGGTAGCCAATGGTAAAGGTAAGAAGAAAGGAAGACAGGAAAAACGCATGTCGCAGGTCAAATCTGCTGCTCCATGCATGGGCAAGATATACTGCCGCCATCCACAAGGGATAGTTTCCTTGATTGACACTTATAGGGAGGGGGCTAAATGTATTTGAGGTATTTGTCACACCGAACCGAATTAGCTTAATTTGGAGTAGTTACACAAAAATAGTTACTAATGGTGACACGACCACACTCCTGGTGTTACCACTCGACTGGATAAAAACTGACTCCGACTCCTGCACGTGCGTATACTTTGAAGTATAATATCTGACTATTGGATGTCTCTTTACCGACATCCAACAAAACCGAACCTAATGGATTCCCCGCCGAAGGGTAGCCAATGGTAAAGGTAAGAAGAAAGGAAAACAGGAAAAACGCATGTCGCAGGTCAAATCTGCTGCTCCATGCATGGGCAAGATATACTGCCGCCATCCACAAGGGATAGATTCCTTGATTGACACTTATAGGGAGGGGGCTAAATGTATTTGAGGTATTTGTCACACCGAACCGAATTAGCTTAATTTGGAGTAGTTACACAAAAATAGTTACTAATGGTGACACGACCACACTCCTGGTGTTACCACTCGACTGGATAAAAACTGACTACGTCTCCTGCACGTGCGTATACTTTGAAGTATAATATCTGACTATTGGATGTCTCTTTACCGACATCCAACAAAACCGAACCTAATGGATTCCCCGCCGAAGGGTAGCCAATGGTGAAGGTAAGAAGAAAGGAAAACAGGAAAAACGCATGTCGCAGGTCAAATCTGCTGCTCCATGCATGGGCAAGATATACTGCCGCCATCCACAAGGGATAGATTCCCTGATTGACGTGACTCAATAAAACTCTTGCCGAAGGCAGGAATCTATTTGGGATAATGAACTAAACATTGGATATGGCCGTTGCTAGTTTGCTTAAAGTAAACATATTTCGGTCATGTTCAATTCGATGTATGGGTGCATGTTGTTTTAGGGTATGTTAATCCCGTTGGTGGTACCGTCAGGCGAAAGTATCTGCTTGGGTGTTTACTTTGTGTAACCGAAAGCAGCTTCGATAGCCAGCGTGAGAATCGTGGCTTCTCGTTGCTTAGGTAAATATTCCTGGTCATGACCGATGCTGGTGATCGTTCCTAGATACGGCAACGGATCGTAAAATCGGTCATGCTGTTAACCAAACAAATATGCGCGCCTGAAAGGCCAATGTTTAATTTGATCTTCTCTTCTTTTGGAAAGATAGATCATAGAACATGCCGTTGAAAATCTGGCTTGCAGATGTGCAAGCAGCCCGAAATGACTTCTAGGACAATGGATGGGTACAAAGATAACACACGGAAAGGTTAGCGTGTGTTGGTGGACATGTGCCATCCATTGTTCGGTGGAGGTGTGGCGGTTCCCTTGAAGGCCACTTATCATCTTCCCATTACCCCATTTAAAACTCCCACCTAGGGCATATAGGAACCTGAAAAGCATGACTTACCTGCTCATAACGACCAATCACCGCTGCAATGCTTAACCGCGCTGAGGTAAAATCAGCAACACAAGCGTTTCTATAGGAAGGGCAAATTGGTCGCACATCTAGCAACCAACATTACATTAGTTTCTACCAACGAAATGTCTCCTAAGAAGTCGGCTACAATGCCACAGGAGGTATTTCTTCCTTTTGGTTCTTTTATGCATGCCCACATCGGTTGGACACACGAACGACAAATACATCGTGACATACGGCGGTCAACCCAGGCGTCGGGTTCTTTAAGTGGAAACTCGCACCTGGCCGCAAAAAGGGATCGAGAACTCGTCAGTGTAAATACACACACGACGGTTCGACCTCTGTTGACGCCAACAACAACATGCGCACGATCAGCAATCATGCTACTCGTAGTCAAAGATCGTGTAAGCACATTTAACCCTTTTCAGAACGACTCGCCCCAGCTGCGAATGTGTTTATTTTTATTTGATTCGAAATCTATGGTTCGACATACGCGATGAGCAGCAAAACGGATCATCGTGTGTGTGTTTCAACCCTTCTTTGGTAGGACAAATGCGAAAAGGAAAATGACCAAATATGGTCATCGAAGCGATGATTGAGTACGTGGTATTCTATCGCTTCGATGAACTTAGTTAATCGTATTTCGGATTCCGTGAGGGCAAGAAGTGCCTTTACGTAAAACGGGCAGTGTGCTAGTGATTACCACGGTGTATAGAGAATACTTACCTCTGTTTCAAATTAAATAAATTTGTTAATTCAGTGCCACGGCCGCGATTGGATTTTGAACCTTTTTGTGTCAATTGTTTTAAATTAAAGTTACAGCACCTACACAGAGAATACTTACCTCTGTTTCAAATTAAATAAATTTGTTAATTCAGTGCCACAGCCACGATTGGACTTTGAACCTTTTTTGTTAGATTGTTTTGAATAATGGTTACTACCGTGTACACTAAAAATAAAAAATACCTATGTTCGACGTAAAATAAGTCAAGTATGAATAAAAATACTATATTCAACGTAAAATAAGTTTTATTTCAGAATTAAAAATCCTATGTTCGACAAAAAATAAGTTTTGTTTAAGAATTAAAAAAAATACCTTTTGTACAATATTAAAATAGTTGCTAATAAAATAAAGAATAAGACATTAGACGAAAGTAACCCGATGGTTTTTCCCTGATCGACAAGACACCAGTGAACAAAGCTTAACCACAATTCCACGAACGGTTACGGAGTTTAGGACGTCTTGGTGAACCTGTGTCGGGCCGGCACCTACAAAGGCGATAAAACACCATAGAGGAAGCTCGGTTGATGCTGGATTGATGTCATGGCAAGATGATAATCTTGTCATGAATTATGTTTCCAGGTATGACCGCTCGAAGAGGGCTTGGAACAGCCCTTAAAAAGGTAAGCTGCCTATGGGATATTCAAGTCGGTTATCCGTGAGGATCGTTGATTTCAGCAATTTGGTTGGCAGTTAATGCCATGGCAAGATTGAGTAATCTTGCCGAAAATTCAACTTTCAGATAAGCTGTATTTGCTGATAATGGTGGGGTTCGAGCGATGCGTGGCTCTTCGGTCCCTGAAAAGCCCCACATACTCATCAACATTTATTTTACCTTCAAAGTAGGCCCCTTCCCAGGCAATTAATCGAGTCATCTATACACATTTTATAGGCCGCGGCCAGGATCGACTTTTCTTCGATTGTTCTTTTATGGCTTTAATTGACTCGATGTGGCAATGTGAGTTTGGGAAACAGGAAAAAGTCACAGGAGGTCATATCTGGTGAATACGGTGCTTGTTCGATCATATTTATTCAGTTTTTAGTCAAAAACCCACTCACAATGGTAGCATTGTGAGGTGGTACACTATCGTGGTGCAGAATCCGAGATTTCTCTTTCCACGAATACGGCCTCTTTTGACGAATACTCTCTCGCGCACGCTTCATAATGCCTAAATAGTATTCCTTTTTTTCGTTTCATTTTTTCAACATTTTTTATTTCCGTTCTTTTCTTAGATTCTAGATTATAGGCTAGACAAAAATGCTTGTATTCTAGCTTAAATATCTTATATTATAACCTGCTGGTCCTACGCAGAAGCTCTAAGCTAAACTTTACATGTCTATGGTACAATTTGGCTTTCGAGAACAGAATTTTGTTTGTTTTTTAATTATGTTTATTTTAATAAAGAAAAACTAAAAAAAAAAACGTTTCGCCAATTTTGTTTTTTTTTAAACTTAAAATTAAATTACGTCTCCATATACACTTTTTTTTGGTAATTGTTTAAAAACCTAATTTAATATAAGTTACATTTTCATCATCACTACAACCGGTATTGGCCTTATTTAACAAATCTCTCCACCGGTCCCGACTTTCGTGCACACCCTACGGGGGATGATGAACGGCTCGTCCGATCCGTTCGATGATTAGAATAAGACTCAGCGATATTAAATCGTTATCAATAGAAATTCGGCCAGTGAAACCGGCTCTCTCAAATTAAGGTACACATGTATGTGTGTGCATTGGTTCATTCATGTGATGAAACCATGAAAACGAATCTAAAACAAAGAAAGGGCAAAATGTGCATCCATGCGATGTGAGTTCGGCTAAGCAAACAAGCCGAATCTCATTGGATGCTAATTGTGTCTGTTTGCTCGTGCCTCGAGGTCATGAAAAACTGATCCAGGGAAATTAAAAGACAAAGGGACCGTATAGATCGCTGTCTAGGATGTGCATCGTGGCTAAATAAATAGACGACGATGCATCGAAGAAATGGTGTTAAAAGAAAAGATGGGACGAGGGCGTCATAAAAGTCTTAGATGAGTGATGCCCTTGTGTAAATAGCCGAATAGCCATTAGAAGGAGGTGCTAATGGGTTGCAATACTTTATACAACGAGAATTGTATATCGTATCTTGGGTCGGTGGCCGAAACGAATCCCTTGCTTGCATTTGTATATCCAGGGAAATTCGTTTGTGGGAAATGGATTCTATATTTGCATTGTTTATGCTTTGAATTCAATCCGGCGGCTATGCACGAAGTCGATGATTGTTTGGAGATTCAAACAAAGGAGCATTTCTAGGTAATGTGCTTGCAGCTGTATCGATAGTTGCAAGTTATTGCCAAGCAATTCAGGTGGTTACACAAAGACGGTTTGTATAACATCTATGCCAATTGTATATGGCATCTAAGGCAACTCAAGTGTCGAACTCTAGTGTGGGTGTTTACACTAAACGAGAATTCGGTTCTTGGTGGCTAACGCAGAGATGCATTGATGCCTGCATGAATGCCCTTGTGGGAGAAATTCTTTACAGGAATTTGTAGGTAATGCGTATGTATGATTGGAATCTGTGATAAATTTGGATAGAATCCTTATGGGGAATTTTTGGATTCGAATGAATGAATGAAGGTAAGAATTCTTTTCCAGAAGCTTTTAAATAAATAAACTTGATAAGCTTGATGCGTGAAGCATTTACAGGTGCTTAATGCGATTGCATTAACAGAAAGTTATGATGGCTGGGTTGTAGTTAAGGGGGTTCTTCGGGTAAGTGTACAGTGGAGTTTGGCGGAACCGCTACAGTGCGAGGTGGTGGAGCCTGGCGTCCTACTGGGTGTATGCTACGCGTAGTAGCTGTAGTTACGAGAGGAGCTGGCTTGCTGGAATTGGGCATCCTACTGGTTATTTTGCTACGCGCAGTAACTGTGGTTCAGTGAGGAGCCGAAGTTGTGGAAGAAAGGTGTCGCGCATAGGTGGACAGAGTCGCATGAAAACTGGGTTTGGTGGGCATGTGGGCCAATATTTGGAGACGCGGCGGACAAGATTTAAAGAGGGCGTCAAAAGGAGTCAAGGGAGAGGCGAAACCGGGCGTCCTATTGATTATGTGCTTCGCGGAGTAGCTAACGTGTGATGAGGAGGCGGTTTGAAGAAGTTAAATTGAGCCCGTGTGGGGTCAAGCGAGGTTGTGTGGAGTCGACTGGAGGCGCAATGTGAGTAAAAAGGAATCGAATAGATGGTGTTGAAAAGAGATCGCGTAAAGTTGGGTGTGTGTGATATGAAGTCGTGTGGAGTCGAGTAGCGTTGCGAAAATTGCCGAAAGGGGATTGTGCGGTGATTGTACCCAATTTGTACCCAGAAGGGGTTTACAATATTTATTTTTAGTCATAGTTTTGTTGGGTACATTGTTTATTTTCTTTTTTAATTTTTTCTTTTTAAATCCTTTATTATTTTTCTTGCTTTATTTTATTTTAATGTTAATAAAAAGTAAAAATTACGTTTAAAACAGAGAAGAACATAATGCGGCTTAATTGGAATATAAAGCGTTTATTAAATTTATTTTATTTTAACGGAAATTTCTTATGTTGATGCGTCTTTTTTTAACTAATTTTCATTACTTTTACTTTTTTTGTAAGTAAAGTGCCAAATAAATATCTTTTGCAGTTTTTTGTTGTTAAATATTTTATTGTATTACTTTTAGCATTTATAAAACCATAAACACAAAAACCGAGTCAGTTTTCCTTCTATTACATTTTTAGAAAACATTGGTATCTATAATTTGTTAACGAAATGAGAGCAGAAACATGTGTAGGTTGTGATAAAATGGGGGGGAATAGCTGAGGAAACTGTAACGAATTTTGCGGTATTAGATTAAAATGTATTAACTGTAGTTACATTAAATTCTTGACTCGATATTTAAAATGTTAGTTTAGAATATTGATTTCTCTAATTTATAGAAGAAATATTTCTTTGTTTATTTTTTTAAACAATATAATGGTGCTTTCCTATAAATATATTGTTACGGATTTTCGGCTTTACGTTTAGCGGCTCCCTAGGTCCGATCTCTGGATCGCGAAATAATTTAAATCAAACTGCAAAAGCTCGTTCTTCATGGTTTAATGGATTTACTTTATTTTTACTTATTATTCTACACGTGTTATTTACACTTCCCTTAACATCGATCCTCGTGTTACGCTGTCAGTTCTCTTCTTCTTGACTCTTGACTGACACTTATTATTCCGCTGTCAGTTTGCCTGCTTCTCTATGTCGTCTATTTCGCACTAGATGGCGTGCTTCATGTTCGTAAATTCGTCACAATATATATCATTTTTAAATTTTGATTTTAAATGATGAGTTGTCCCGCCATTGCTTTTATTACTTTAACATATTTAATAACTATGCTTTTATGTTGGGTGTTTTGTAGTGGCTGTGGGGATGGTGTTCATTATAGGTTACTATCGCCTCGTCTTAGATAGGTCGAAAGGAAAATCATTATTTTTAATAGTAATTTGTCTTATATTGTTTTTTTGTTTTTCCTTCTTTTTATTTAACATATAAATAAATTTAAAAATGTTGCGTTGGTTGCTTTTAAGTTAATTTAAATTGTTTATTGTTATTTTATTTATTAATATATATTTGTTACTAATGCAATCTTAGCGGATGGCATTCTTATGTTGGAATGATTTAGTATGTTTAATATGCACAATATTAAATAATAATAAAAGAAAAGAGAAACAAGAATATCTAATAGTTTAATTCTTTCTTATTACGAACGGCAACTTGCAGTAAGTGTGCTAAGTTGATTTCAATTTAAATAATAAAATAAAAAAATTGATGGCTGGGAAGGAGCTCACTGAGGAGAATTGACAAATTTGGAAAAGATAGTAAAATAAAAACGAAACCTGGTGTTGGTGCAGCCAGTCCGCCAGCTCCTGATCTGGTGATGGTGTCTGGTGCTGATGTGTCGCCTGGTGATGTTGGACGTTGTAAAGCATCATTGGGGTATGGTATCCTTTCGTAGACTTTATTTTTGCCCATTGCACTGTGTTTCCGGAAGCACTTAGTTCCGGAAGATTGTCACTGTTCTTATCTGACTCCGGATCAGAAGTTGAACGGTTGCGCGAACCTTCAACTGGGTCACCAATGTGGGGAGTCACGGGCACTAGGGTCTGTTTCCTCCTCCATCATAAATGGTTCCACTGATACCCTTTTGCGACTGCTAGAACGTCCGCCAAGAATAACAATCGTGATCATCATCATCATCATCATCATCGGCACTACAACCGGGATCCGGTCTTGGCCTTATTTAACAAATCTCTCCGCCGGTCCCGATTTCAAGCCGATGTCATCCAGTTTAGCACTCCCAGGCTCTGGGCGTCCTGGTCTACGCCATCCCTCCATTGCAGACAAGGTCTGCCGCGCTGTCTCCTTCCATACATCCTGCCACAAAGGACTTTCCGGGCAGGGTCCTCTTCGCTCATTCGAGCTAGGTGTCCCGCCCACCGGAGTCTACCGAGCTTGATTTTTCTTACAATATGAGCTTCAAGGTAGATTGCGTACAACTCATGGTTGTAGCGTCCCCGGAATCGCCCTCCCTCACATACGGGGCCAACAATTCTCCTTAAGACCTTTCTCTCGAATGCGGCAAAGAGTTCAGAGTGCCTTTTATTAAGCACCCAGGTCTCGGATCCATACATGAGTACTGGTAAGACCATGGTCTTGTACAGTAGTAGCTTGGATGTTCTGGATAAATTTCGGGATTTAAAGAGCCTTGATAGACCATAGTAGGCTTTGTTGGATTTAATCAGCCGTTCGCGTATTTCTTCTTCCATATTGTTATCGGCTGATACTATTGACCCAAGGTAGTTAAAGGATTGCACTACTTCAAATTCGTGCTCCACTACCCTGATAGATTGACCAACGTTAGGTCTTCTCTTCGCAGAAGTTGCCACCATGTACTTGGTTTTTCCCTCATTAATGCGCAGTCCCAGTTTTTGTGCCGCCTGCTCGATCTGGGTGAAGTATTCCTGTACCGCCGATTCGGTTCTACCGATGATGTCGATGTCATCTGCGTAGGCAAGTATCTGACTGGACTTGGTGACAATAGTCCCTCTTGTTGTAACGCCAGAGTCACGGATTGCTTTCTCCAACGCCAGGTTGAAGAGGAGGCAGGCCAGACCATCCCCTTGTCGGAGTCCATTATAGATGTTTATTGGTTTGGACAGCAATCCCGCTACTTTTACTTGACTAGTTACGTTGGTCATGGTCAACCTACAAAGTCGTATCAATTTATTTGGAATGCCGAATTCTCTCATGGCATTATATAGTTCTACCCTGGCTATGCTGTCGTAGGCGGCCTTGAAGTCTATAAACAGATGATATAGTGGAATCTTAAATTCCAGACATTTTTCCATTGCCTGCCTAAGGGTGAATATCTGATCAATTGCTGATTTGCCTGGGATGAAGCCACACTGATATTGACCAATGATGGCTTTAGCGTATGGGGATATCCGGTCTTGTAGGATAGTGGAGAGTATCTTATAGGCGGTACTCAGCAATGTTATACCCCTATAGTTGCTGCACAGTGTGATATCTCCCTTCTTATGTATGGGGCAAATTATACCACGACGCCAATCTTCCAGCATCTCCTCTTGCTCCCATACGTGCACCACGATCTCGTGAATTGCGTGATGTAACGCTGTCCCTCCTTGTTTGATCAGCTCAGCTGGTATGCCATCAGCTCCAAGGGCTTTATTTGATTTTAGCTGTCTAATGGTTTTTAGTGTTTCCTCAATGCTTGGTGTCGGCAGCATTTGGTCCTGGTCTTGCATTGGTGGAGCCTCCAATTCTTCTGTGAGCTGACCATTTAGCAATTCATTAAAGTGCACTTCCCATCGCTCCAGAATGCCTTCAGGATCGGTGATCAGATTACCCTCTTTATCCTTGCAGTAAGTGCAGCGTGGTGTGTACCGCGTCATACTGCGGATTATTTGGTAGAACTTCTGCGCCTGGTGCGGACCTCGCTCTCTACTTTTATCTATTTCACAGACAAGATTTTTTTCCCAGGCACTTTTCTTTTGTCTGTGAAGTATTTTTTCAATTCTTCTGAGCTCTTTGTATTTCTCCTCGCGTACCCGCGTCCTATGAGACTGCTGCATTGCCCGGTATGCAGCATTCTTACGTTCAGTCGCTAGTTTGCACTCATCATCAAACCAGTCGTTCCGAGCTCTACGACTACTGCCTAAGATGGAATTGACGGTACTAATGACAGTATTCTCAAGGCGTGTCCATTTCTCTTCTACGCCCGGCATTCTGGCCCCAGGACTTATTCTCCCTCCGTCGAGCTCTTCGAGGGCGAGTCTTAACGCATGACCAAAGGTGTTGCTGGTGTTCTCATTGCGTAAGGCAGCCGTGTTGATTCGAACCTGATCCGTGGATGCAATACGTCTCCGTAAGGCAATCCGCGCTCGGAAAATTGTACCAACAAGATAGTGATCCGAGTCGACGTTGGCACCTCGGTACGTTCGTACCGTCATCAGTCTCGAAGAGTGGCGGCGATCTATCAACACGTGGTCAATTTGGTTGCGAGTGGCTCCATCAGGTGATACCCAGGTGGCTTTGTGGATATCTTTACGCGGAAACCTGGTACTCGCAACGACCAAGTTTTTCGATGCTGCCAGTTCGATGACTCGTAGTCCATTGTCATTAGTGTTCTCATGCAAACTATGGGAACCTGCGTAGTGCCTGAAAACCGGCTCCCGACCTATTTTCGCATTCAAATCCCCAAGAACGATTTTCACATCGTATCTTGGGCAGGCATTGAGGGCCCGTTCGACGTTCTCATAGTATTCTTCTTTTTCGTCGTCAGGGGACTCCTCTGTAGGTCCGTGAACGTTTATGAGGCTTATGTTCTTAGCATAGCTTTTCATTTATTGCATTAAAGCCGATGATGGCAGGCTTCAGTTTTTGGCTGACTAGAAAGCCTACCCCGAGCACATGGTGTTTTGCGTGACAGCTGTAATAAATGTCATACTCTTTTCTTTGAAAAACACCACTCCCCGTCCATCTTATTTCTTGTAATGCTGTTATGTCAGCATTATATTCGGACAGGGCATCGGCTAGTTGCTGTGCAGCTCGAGCTCTGTATAGTGAGCGTATGTTCCGTGAAAAAAATCCTTAAATCATTTAGCCGTTTTCGTTTCCGTGGTCGTCGTCGTGTATCCGGTCCATATCCGAGGCTTGTTAAATTTGCCATAATAATTCATTTTTACGGGCCTGGTTATTAGCCTTGCGCCAACCTTTCTCAGGATGTCGCTGCATGCATTGGTTCACTACTTGGCGGGTGTCAAAGTAGCTATCCAGGGGTGTCACGTGGAGACTGCATGTCAACTTGGATTGAACAGGGACAAGGATCGTCCTGGCCTTCGCCGGGTTGAAGGCAATCAGAGACTTTGCCCTGTATGTTCGCACCCATCCCCCCAACAATCGTGATCACCAATCTTGATCACCAAAAACAATAACAACCAATCGAACACCCAGGAAGGAACTGCTGAAACACACTGGTGGAAACTGCAACACAGGAAAATTTAAACACACTATTGATCTTGTTGTAGTGAATGTTCTTTTTATTTAATCAAATGGTTTAAAACTGGTCTTTAATTAATGTTTCACTTATGTTATCGTTTTACACTTTGTTCTTTAATCAAACTTAAAAACTGTGGGAATTTATTTTAACATAATGTTTTTATATTTGAAAGGTAGACTGCCCTGTAGAACATCCCAATTCGAGCTCGACTCGTCTCTGCGGCGTTTAAAATTTTGACTCACTAATTAGTAGACGGTAGACAGGCCGGCCGGTTTGGTCGGGTGGTGGGTAAAGACTCAGCGATAAACGGCTCGTACAGAGCCGACTCGCTGATGGGGTGAGTTTCCCCTAGAGAGAAAGTGTTCCTCTCGTGGTGAAAACGAGGAAGGAGGATCTCACTGGTGAGGTCCTGTAGTGGTGTGCGTGAAGTCGATCGTTGAGATCAGATTGTTTGCTAATGCTTGCAGGTCAAAGCGAACGAAACCTAGACAAGGGATGCCGAATAAAGGAAGTAGCGACCTAATGCATCGTCCGATAATGAGGGTCAGCTGAATAAATAGCAGCCAGTCATTAGATGCTTAAAGGGATTGAGATAATGGAGATCATATATCGTATCTCTGCGGACTGGGAGGATCGGATTCCTTTGTTTGCATATGTTTATGCTATTGAATCCAATTCGCGTGGCTAAGTGCGACGTTGGTGATTTTTGAAGATTCAAACAAAGAAGTATTTCCGAGAGAAGTGCTTGCAGTTGAATCGATAGTTGCAAGTCTTTGGAAAGTAATTTAGATGGTTACACAATGACGGTTGTGTATACCATCTGTATCAATTATGCATGGCATATAATGCGACGCCAGGGTCGAACTCTAGTGTGAATATTTACACTAATTGAGAATTCGGTTCTTGGTCGCTAATGCAGAGATGCATTGACACATGTATGAATGCCCCTGTAGAAAAAATTCTTTACAGGCATTTCCAGATAATGCATTGAAAGCATTAATTATCTTTGGGAAGGAAATGTATTTGCTGCGGGGAGATTGCGGTGCAGGTGATTCAAACAAAGGAGCATTTCTGGGTAAAGTGCTTGCAACTGCATCGATAGTTGCAAGTCATTGCGAAGCAATTCAGATGATTACACAATGACGGTTTGTATACACCATCTGTGTCAATTGTACATGGAATGTATGACGACGCCAGGATCGAACTCTAGTGTGAAATCTACACTAATTGGAAATTCGGTTCTGGGTCGCTAACGCAGAGATGCATTGATACATGTATGATTGCCCTTGTAGGAAAAATTCTTTGCAGACATTTAAAGGTAATGCATTGAAAGCATTAATTATCGTTAAGAAATGTTTTTTCTGTGGGGATTTTGCGGTGCAGGTGTGGGAACGTTGCAATTCGCCTGGCAACCGAAGGTGCCGAATAGGTTTTGGTTTTATGCTCCTGTATAATGGAAAGAATTCTTGTAGGGAATTTGTATGCGAAGAGATGCATGAAAGGTAAGAATTCTTTTACAGGGACTTTTAGTTAAATAAATGTGATCTATTTTATGCATGAAGCATTTACGGGTGCTTAATGCGATTGCATTAGCAGAAAGTTATGATGGCTGGGTTGTAGTTATGGGGGTTCTTCGGGTAAGTGTACAGTGGGGTTTGGCGGAACCAACCACAAAGGCCTTTCCGGGCAGGCTTCTCTTCGCTCATTCGAGCTGAGTGTCCCTCCCACCGGAGTCTACCGAGCTTGATTTTCTTACAACATTCAAGGTAGATTGCGTACAACTCCGGAATCGTCCTCCCTCACATACGGGGCCAACAATTCTCCTTAAGACCTTCCTCTTGAAAGCGGCAAAGAGTTCAGAGTGCCTTTTATTGAGCACCCAGGTCTCGGATCCATTCATGAGTACTGGTAAGACCATGGTCTTGTACAGTAGTAGCTTGGAAGTTCTGGATAAATTTCGGGATTTTTAAGAGCCTTGATAGACCATAGTAGGCTTTGTTGGATTTGATCAGCCGTTCGCGTATTTCTTCTTCTATATTGTTATCGGCTGATACTATTGACCTAAGTAAGTTAAAGGATTGCACTACTTCGAATTCGTGCTCCGCTACCATGATAGTTTGACCAATGTTATGTCTTCTCTTCGCTAATATTCTTTAATTAGAATGTTTCATTAATGTCGCTGCATGCATTGGTTCACTACTTGGCGGGTGCCAAAGTAGCTATCAAGGGGCGTCACGTGGAGACTGCATGTCACCTTGGATTGAACAGGGACAAGGATCGTCCAGGCCTTCGCTGGGTTAAAAGCAATCAGTAACTTTGCCCCGTATGTTCGCACCCACCCCCCCAATTATTATCTGTACAATATGTAAAATATAACAACTGGAGGAATTAATAATCAATTAAATATTATATTGTGACGCATATGACAATCAGTACTGGAGTCACGACTGGAAGACGACGACTGTGACCTTGTTGAAGAGAATCTTGGTTTGAAAGTTGAAGACAGAGAGCGTTCCAAGCGTCTGCGCCGTACACAGGACGAAGAAAGTGATGGAGAGGAAGACGACGACTGTGACCTTATTGAAGAGAATCTTGGTTTGAAAGTCGAAGGCAGAAAGCGTTCCAAGCGTCTGCGTCGTACACAGGATGAAGAAAGTGATGGAGAGAAACAGCACGTCGATGAAGGTTCAGCACGTGAGGCTATAGACGAACAGCTATTCGACGACGAAGACGATGTTGAACGCCGCTCTGAACGTAGTCACAGGGAAACTGAGGCGGCAAAACATTTTAATGATGAATTGGAAAGGGGTCACTTTACGGATTTGGACAATGAAATCCGTAAAACGGATATTCCTGAGCGAATGCAATTACGCGAAGTTCCGGTTACGCCTGTTCCAGAGGGACCCAACGAGCTACAAGATGAAGCTGAATGGATTTACAAACAGGCGTTTTGTAAATCAACTGTTTCCGAACAAGAGAGATCAACGGATGTTGGGGGTCGAGACCGCTATTGTAAGCCACCACATACGGGGGGAAAGATCAAGCAAGCCCTAGCTTGTAGGCGTAATCAACAGCTAGAATTGCAGTTCATTACGTTCTATAGAGAAGAACACGTGAAACCAGAATTAACGTGCGACGATCTATGGAAAGTCTATTACTACGACGCACGCTGGTGTTTACTGTCAGCTCCAAAGAACAAACCGCTCCAGTTATTTGAAAAGATGCGGAACTATCAGTTGGATACGGTTATGAAATCGACAGATGCTCCAATACCAGATGATACGCGTGTAAGTAAAGATGAAGATCTAGACCGCTTATGTGATGTACAAACTCGAGAAGAACTTAAGGGTGTGCACATGCATTTTCTCTTATACTATTCGCATGAGATCCTTAAAATGCAAGAGGAATTCCGTCGTCAGGAAAAGGAAAAATGGCGGCAGGCTAGAGCTGACGCGAAAAGGAGAGCAGTAGAAAATTTGGAAGAAGGTCAAGAACTTCCACCGCCGAACACCAAGATGAAAGTGGTGCATCGCGACAGACTGGCCGCTTTTGTTGGCCCGGGAGACCAGTGAACTTAGTTCGGGACGAACTAATCTAGGCGGAGGGTAGTGTGACGCATATGACAATCAGTACTGGAATCTTCGAGAAAGTCCGAAACAAAGTACTAGATTATTTTAGGAAGTACTGGAAAACTGGAATAGAAAAGTCGAGATTATGGAACGGGCGGAAACGAAACGCCAAATCAGAATGAGGGAACGGTATAAATACGTCGCACACAGACCATGGAGGGGAGTCATAAGTAAGGCAGTGAAGCAAGCGATACGTGCGGAAGCGCAAGTCTCGAGTAAGAAGTAAGAAAGTGAAGCAAGCGACAAGTAATAAGTAAGAAGTAATAAGTATGGAAGCGATAAGTAAGGAAGCGATAAGTCAAGTAATCGTTAAGTGTACAGTATAACTAACGGTTGTTATTAACGGACTAATAAAGTGTTATATTAATTCAAAATCGATTTAACGGCTCTTATTTATTCAAAATAATTAATCCAGCGAACCCTAAGCTCGCTACAATATATTACAACTGGCATTTTGTAACCACCGGCGCAGCCACTGATTCTAAGTAATGATATTAACCAATCATATATATATTTAACTACTAATATTTAACAACAGTCATATTTAACAGGATGTAAGTGGACGAACGAACGATCTGTATTTTTTAAGGTTTGTTGACAAATGCATTTAAAATAATATTGATATTCAATTTGGCCCTCCTAAAAAATTAGGATTATTACTAACAATAAAATGTTACAATAGTATGAAACTCTCAGTAACTAACTAAACTCTTATAAAAAGATCGGAGTTTTCTTTGTTTTTACCAGTGTACGATTGCTTATTAACATGTAAAAGAGTGTGACCAAAAGCCAACTGCTCATGAATCTAGCTAAGAATTTAAACTATAAAAAAAATTATAAAATGTCAAAATATCATGTTTCGCAGTGAACGCACCCACCATTAGTTTTCATTCGTGAACATGCCAAATACACCGAACTTACCCTAAAGCGAGACAGAAAACTAAGCCGCTTTACAAAACCCCATTGATAGGACATTACGCATTTTTCAAAGATCTAGATAGGACGGTGTTCTAACTCAGGAGTGTTTGTCCGTAGTTTCTCACTTAGAATATTTAACGAATTGAACAAAGTATAATAAATATTTGAATTGAACATTTCCGCATTTTATACTGAATGGTAATGGCCCACATCCCCCACGTAGTTTACTAGTGCGTCGAAACCATAGCTGCGCTGTGTAAATCCCGTACTTGTGTGCATGGGGAAAAAAAATGGCGCTAAGCGTATTTTAAAGTTGACGGTTTTAATTTTTTTAATTAATTAAATGTAGTGTTGCATATAATATATTATTACGTTTACCAAATTAGATAATACTTTTAACTGTAATTGAAGGTGTGAAAAATGTCAAGTGAACCAATCAAAAGTGAGCCCGCTGCCGAGGTGGCCGAGAATGATGTTAATGTAGAAGTTGTAAAAGAAGAGCCTGCTGAAGACAAGCTTATAGATGATATGAATAATATTGAGAGGGAAATAGCGATAATGCACGAAATTGAAGAAATAGCAGATGATGCGACGGCCGAAGGTGAAAATAGAATGACTGACCAGAACACGACTCTAGATGAGACTAGTGGTAAGTTCATTTATGAAATGGATGTGTCCGGGGAGGAAGCAAATGAACCGGAAGCTCCAGCAAATGCTATACGTAAGAGTACCGATCGCAGGAATGGTGTTTCCACTGCATGCGAAGCGGGAGATGCGCCTGATTCAACGGGTTCACCGGCTCCGGCTAAGGAAATGGAATCACAATTAGAACATGATGATCTGTTAGCTGTTCTGAAGGGAACTGATGACAAGGATAATTCAGAGACAGGTGTAACGATCGAGGGCGAAGGAGAATTCCAAATTGTTGATATTATTGATAACGATCAAGATGTCGCCGAAACAGATCCATTAGCAAAGGATTCTCCGAAGAAGGATCAGTTGACGAAGGCGGAAGAACAAAAAATGGCTCTCGAACAATATCATTTATTGGAATTGCGAAAAAATAATTTGAAGAATCGTCGACGTAAACAGGAGATTAAATCAATCAGTCAGTCAGCTGATCTACTTACCTCACTGGTGTCCGATTGGAGCGACGGCGATGAATTGCATCAAGATGATAATCCAAGTGCTCCATTAACAAAGAAGAAGACAGTACAAGCTAAAGTCGCAACTCCTGCTAAGCAACCACCACAAGAGGCAGTTCCAACCGTTGCTGTAAAGGAGAAGGAAAAACCAACGGTTTCTCAACCACAAAAACGACCTATAAACTCGTCAGCAACACAGCCGGCGCCACAATCGAAAAAGGTGACTAACGCTCCAGTAGCTCAAGAAAAGAAGGTCCCAGAAATACCACCACCTGCGCCATTCCGGCGTACTAGGATTATTAAAAGGAAAATTATTTGGGATCCTGATGCACCAGAAACTCAATTTTCATACGCTAAGCTTGTGAAACCTTGCACACCTATACAAAATCGTAAGGAACCCAAAAAAGAGCGTGCAACTCCTGTGGTAAAGAAAAAAGAAGAGCCTCCTGCTAAACCGTCTACGCCGGTGCCGTCCACGCCCACAAAACGCCAACTTCAAGATACATCATCTTCACTGAATGGGAGCAAGAAAAAGAAATTTTCGGAAATTGACCGTTTATTAGGTGATGAAGGAGCTGCCAATATGTTGAACTCTTTAGAAGGAGAAAGAGTCAAACGGTCTTCGGAGAGTGAAGCTTCTAAGACTCCAAGCGTTCGTAAATCCACAGCAGCATCAAGGAGTATCACACCATTACCTGCAGACAAAACAGTAAGTCTATTTCCTTGATGAACTTCTTAAACTGTTTTTACTACAAATTATTTCTTTTTAGCAATCTCAGGTCAAAAAGGAATCGCCTTTGCCAAAACGACGCACACCTAAATCAAAAGCGTCAACATCATGGGATTACGTATACAAAAAACAACCTGAAGATTCGATGATCATCCGCCGCCGATCGAATAGTTCTTACTCAAGTTCAGCCAGCGCGAATCGTCTCAGTGTTGATGGTCCAGCTGCAGGAAAGCAAGGCAGGAATATCGTTACCAAACCAGTTCCGAAAACTAACTCGTCGTCTACACCAACTGCACAACCATCTACTAATGTTAATACCAGAAATAATGAATCTGGAAAGCAATTCGAGTTCGCCAAACCAGAACTTAAAAACAAATTGAGGAAAATGAAGAACCCGGTAATCCTACTAAATCCGTTAACAATAGATATGAAGAAGGCTGTTGGGAGGCGCCTAACAAAATCTCCTTCTGAAACAAACAACCAGTCTGATGTAACGGTGCACAAGTTTGGCAGCGTCAGACAAGTGATGTTCAACACCAGAAACTCAAAGATAAACGATACATTCACTGTTCAGGTATTGCTTTTGATAGTAATTGCATTTTGGAAGCATTTTAACGGACTGTCTCTTCTTGTAGCTTATGAATACATTGAGTAATGTTTTGGAACAGTTAGATAGAGATAATGATTGCAATGCTGTTCTTCTTCTGTCGGAAAGGGAAAACTTCTGCCAAGGAATCGATGTCACCGATATGGTCAATGGTCCAGCGGATAAAAGAAAGGCTGCGGTAGTAGCAATGGCCCGAGCTGTAAAGTAAGTTCTTTGGATTCTTTGGAAACCATTTTCTATTTAGCGATTTCAGGTGGAAGTTTCAAATTTATTGGTTCTGTGGAAACCTTTGACATGTTCTCAGTATTGCTGTTTTGTGTTGAGATATGATTTTCTATTTATTCTGTAATGCCACGGGGTTCTACCTTAACGTGAACCCAGTTTCTGCTTCAAATTAGTTATTTGCTAGTTTGAACGGGTAACAAAATATGCAGTTTGTGATACTTCGTCATTTTCCAATGATCAACCGATTAACACATCAATGTTACATTAGTTGAGATGTATCTAGGTCAACGCCCTAAATCGAGATCTGGGCAGAGTTCTACAATCGAAGAAGGTCAATATCAGCAACTTCATTGCAACGAAGACGCGATTACAACGTCTACGAAGAGAAATGCATCACCAGTACCATAACATATGGTGGACGGTCGGGTCATTAAATCTATGGAAAGCATGCATTTTTATAGTGTCACTCTTGGTAGGAATGTAACGTGGCATGAACACGTGTCGAATATCTCCAATTTCTCCATTTAAAGGTACCCCCAAATCCCCTTTTGTAAACGCGTTAGTGTAAAAAGATAAGTTCACCTGCCAAGACATATTTTACACAGATCCAGCTTCTCTACAAATCCCAAACCCTGCACCACTTGATACTATACATATGTTTGTAGTTCCGATCCTAAATGTACCCCCGATAGTATACCTGGCAGTTCCAGGTTAGAAATGCTGAGGATTAAGTTGGTTTCACTTAAAGCGAAATTGGCCGCAGGGGAGTTTTTCTGAATGGATTGGGTCTTTGAGTGGATACCTCTTACGTTCTGATAATATAAGGTATGGGGAGTTATACTGTCGCTTTTGGCGAGGGTAGAGGAGGCAGGAGTTTGAGAACGAAGGAAAGGGAACGCGATGAGTAGCTAGAATTGTATGGGATGGTCGATTTTTTTTTTTTTTTTTTTTTTTTTTTTTTTTTTTTTTTTTTTTTTTTTTTACGCGCACAAAAGGGGATTTTCATCATCATCATCGGCACTACAACCGGGAACCGGTCTTGGCCTTATTTAGAAAGTCCTGAGGCTTGTTAAATTTTCCATAATGATTTGTTTTTTCCCCTAACCTATCCCATTCCTATACCTAAAATGCTTACCTGTCCCTAAGGTCCACCATCCATTCTCCCATAGCGAACCATATGTGCGACAGGTTAAACCTAAAGTTAATCTGCCGCACATTGATTCAATCCCCTAACCCGAATTTCCTTTTAAAGCACAAACAATCGAGTTTGTGTTTCGCAAATTAATTAATACTTGTGTGCAAATCTCGATTTGCCACAACATAAAAGGGCGGCGCATTTTCGTTTCGCGGCCAGTTAGCGACTGACCACCGAGCAGTTAGTGATCGACCAGCAGTTATACGTTGTCAGCCTAAATAAAGCAAGAGCAAAAATAAACGAATTACAAAACCAAAGAGATCTTTTCAGTTCGGCTCCGGAGGTAAAGTATAAAAACATCATAAAAATAAATATTGTTGAGTACCGGTATACCAACAGGGAATCGAACCCCGGTCTCCCGCGTGACAGGCGGGTATACTAACTACTATACTATCGAGGAGCCAAAAGGGGATTTTGAAGTACCCTTAAATGTCAGAGCACAGCGCAAGCGGATGGAGAGGAAGTGGATAAGGAAAGGAGGTGGCGATGTATATCGGTCTTGAATGTCTGGACATCACAACGGCCAGGAAACACTTGATCAGGCAGAACATTCCACACTCGTGCGGTTCGGCTAAAGAATGACTCTATGTTTATTTGTGCGCCTAAAATCCACTTTAAACATGAACTGATGCGCATTCACAGATTGATGGGTATCGTGGGAAAATGTCTGAAGAGGCTGTTTAACTCCAATCGCCGTGCTTCCTCGCCACGACCAAGGGAAGAGCGTGGATGCTATTTTAACGAGACGTATTATCACTTTATATCAGCTTTCAACCATACATTTAGCGGTACCATAAGGGAGGGAGTAGGGCTCCTCGATAGTATAGTGGTTAGTATACCCGCCTGTCACGCGGGAGACCGGGGTTCGATTCCCCGTCGAGGAGCCTCTGGCGCAAGACTAATGACCTTGCCCGGAAAAAAAACAAATCATTATGGAAAATTTAACAAGCCTCAGGGCTTGCTAAATAAGGCAAAGACCAACTCCCGGTTGTAGTGCCGATGATGATGATGATGATGTATTATTATATGGGAAATCGTTTGGATAAAATGAGCTGATAATGAGATATGTATTATGTATTATTATATGAGAAATCGTTTGGATTAATTGGGTTTTATGAGAAAACGTATATTATATAAAAATATGGGTTTTTGTACATCGTTATTGGGTAATGATGAAATATATATATATATATATTATATGGGAAATGGGTTTTGATTAAAGTTCAACCCTTTCAAGACGCCACCGATTGGTGCATGATCAGTTCATGATTATTGCCCAGCTGCAACCACTCCGCATAATGTTTCCCTTTTATGAAATTCGGATATCCGCGGTTTGCATGCTGGGCGATACATGGCATGAGCGGCAATTGCGATCATGGTGTGTGTGCGCATCCGCACTTGTAGTAGGGGATGTGGTTAGTTGACGGTGCTTTTGGGGGATGGATCGCAAAAAGGAAATCGAATATTAGCCATCGTGCCGTGCGGACACATGAAGTCGAGCATAAAAAATTGCAAGGTACCAGTCATATATTCAAAAGTGGAAGGCTCGCTGAGAGTTAAAATTTAAAATTTTCCCTTACGTTAATCGGTGACGGAAGTGCGGAAGTGCTAACATCTTATTCTATTTATAAAAAGTATGCGAACCTTTTAGTTATTAAAAGTAATATCGTAACCTCAAGTGAAGTGCAACGTTCCATTCTGTATATAAATTGTATTTCGAACCTTTTAATTATTGAAAACTACATTGTAACCTAAAGGAAGTGCGAACATTTCATTCTGTATATAAATAATATTTCGAACCTTTTAGTTATTAAAAATTACATTGTAACCTCACGAGAAGTGCGAACATTTTAGTTATTAAAAGTTACATCGTAAGCTCAAGTGAAGTGCAACGTTTCATTCTCTATATAAACTGTATTTTGAACCTTTTAATTGTTGAAAACTACATTGTAACCTCAAGGAAGTGCGAACATTTCATTCTGTATATAAATAGTATTTCGAACCTTTTAGTTATTAAAAATTACATTATAACCTCACGAGAAATGAGAACATCTTATTCTGTATATAAATGTATTCGAACCGTTCAGTTATTAAAATAAATCGTGCCACCAGCGATTCGAGCCTTTCATTTGCGTAAATAAAGAACTGTGATACCATCTGCGTGACGTCAGTTAGATGGGGTTGGCGTCGCGTTCCAACGACGTGCTGAGAATTTTAGTGAACCTGTGTCTCTGTGGCACATTACTAAAAGACATAAATAATACCAATAAACATCCCACCAACTAAATCAAAACCCTCACAAGCCGACATTCATTCGCCGTTAAACCATCGAGAGGAAATAACACTAAAACCAAAAGTTAATGAATAAGATACAACAATCAACAAAAACAACACGCTGAACAGGGGAGCACCACGCTCAACGTCCCCTGCAACATGCCAGCCGCCGAAACCACCAGCAGCAAAGACAACAGCAACAATAAGCGACCGCTCCACGGTCACCCAAGTAAGTCTTTTCACTTACAAGTTATTAAGCAATAAACTATGTTGCCAAAAATATATTAAACTATATTATATCAAATTGTGTGAATAACCATAACACCTGTTGCTACGAAAGTCATATTGGCGGTCATTGAGGGGGTCATTTGATTCCAGATATTTCGAAAGTTGACGGTTGATAAGAGATTCCCCATTACCTTGGAGAGAATAGAAGTTAGTGCTATGGGTCGATAAGAAGTGAGGGATGATTTGTCACCCTTTTTAGGAATTGGCTGAATGTTCGCTGACTTCCACCTATTTGCGAAACGCCCAGTAGAATAAGACAAATGGAAGAGTTTCGGCAGTGGTTTGGCGAGTGAAGAGGAACATTTCTTCAAGTGGAGTGGGGGAATGCCATCCGGACCAGCAGATTTGTGTGCGTTTAGCTCTTTGAGTGCTGGGGCAACAGTACGCGTTCGGAAGCGAATCTGACTCATGGTGTGCTGCTTATGTTCAAGTTGAGGTGGAACTGATGTGGTATCAGGCAGCGTTGAGATGGCTGCAAAATGTGCACCAAGTAGATACGCTTTCTCTATTGCAGTGGTGACTGGTCTGTCATCGACTATAAACAATAGAATGGATGAAGAGACCACGTTTTGAATGTGTTTCACGAATACCCAGAAGTTTCTACTACCTGTGGGAGAGTGTTGTATTTTTTGTCTCACTCTCTGGTCATGCATGGACTTGGCGCGTTGAATATACACATTGCAGACATTTCTAGCTCTTAAATCTTTTTCGGTTTTCCTCACTCTTGTTTGATTTATACAACCGGAAGCTCAACTCTTTACCCTTAATGGCTTCTCTGCATCCGGAATCCAACCACATATTTCTCTTGGGTTTGATACTCTTTACTCTGTGTGGAATAAAGGTCCGCATGCCAAGTAGAATCGTGTCTGTCAATGTGTCCGCTATATAGTCAACATCGTTATTGAGGAAAAATAACGACCAATATAACCTCCCAAAAAAGTCGTTCAAACCTTCCCAGTTGGCTTTCTCATAGAACCATACTGTTCTTTTGGGAGCTTTCTCATTAACGTTACTGCTGGTTAGAGGAAATTTAACCGTCACGACACAGTGGTCTGAAGTGCCCAAGGGCGAAGAAACTTCAATTGTGTATTTGTTTGGGTGGGAGGTGAGAAACAGGTCCAATGTGTTGGCGAAATGACCATCTATATCAGATATCCGTGTTGGCTCATTGACAAGTTGATTTAGGGTATTTGAATCAGCAAAAAGCTGGACATATTGACCTTCAGGTGTTGTGTGTCCGGAGTGACGAAGCCACTGAGAGTTATGCATATTAAAATCACCCGCAATAACGATTTCACTGTGGGGATATAGGGTCAAGATCTTATCGATGGCATCAGATAGAGCATCATTCGTTAGAAGATGCGTTTCTATCCTAATTTGGGCTTCTGTAAAGAAAGCAGTAGTGTATGATATGCCTACGATCGTGGAGTTTTAGCCACTAGAAATGAAATTCTTGATTGGAGCAAAGCCCATATTGTGGCAGAAGCTGATAAGCAATATAATTTCGTATGTATGTGGCTATACCACGATGTGGAAAGAAAGGAGCCACTATGTTATATCCAGGTAGATTAAAATCAGAAATATCTGTATTAGTAATTACCTGGGTTTCGCTAAGTGCAAGGATAGTTGGTTTCTGGTTAGAAACATGGGTAGACACAGAAGAGAAATTCCATTTCAAGCCGCAAATGTTACACAAATCAACGCGAAATTGCCGCTCCATTGAAATGGCCCTACACAGAAAACTAATACCGGGACCAGCAATAGTAAGCGAAAGCAACCACTAGAGGTGTTATGCCCTTGAAGTAGGTGTGTGGGGGTACATCGGTTGTGTGTGCCGGCACGGGTACGGGTTCAACAGTACTCCACATATTGTTCCACTGGAGTCAGTAAAATAAAACACGGGTAATTGTTTTAACTCTATTGTTTATTGTTCTAGTTTTAACGGATGGTTTCTGTATCACACTGAATAAGGTTGTTGGTTCTTAAGGAAGTTTATTTTGCACTGTTAATTCTGTTTTAGTATATGTTACACAGTGTATATTTTAGTAACGCAATTGCGAGGAAGATAATGGTTAGACAGATACATGTGAATATGACACTTAGTGAGAATACGGTTTAATCAAATGTTACTACTATATGCACTAGTTACACGCTAATAGGATTCTTTCGACTGTTTAAATCCCGGATTATGTATTCAACGTTAACGTACATTATTACTGAAAATGTACAAACCACTACTGCAACTCCGGCATACAATTCGAAACGCACTCTTGCGACTGCCCACGACTATGTAATTAAATTCGACTCGTTGCATGGACACGCTGGTGGTTGATTTCCGGCTGCCGAAAAATGACTCGTGCAGAGTCGGCCATCCGCTAAGGTTGGTTTTCACTCTCGAGAGAAACGTGCAGTTTCTCCTTGTGGTGACCAATAGGAGAGGATCTCTCTGCCGATCTTGGCGGGATTATTTCGCTTGCTCGTGTTGCCAGATCACGGGCAAACGAAAACGAGAAAAAGAGAATGAGCCAAAGGGTATCGTTGGTGACGCGCATACAGCTGCGTAAAACAGTGTTACACACAGAAACCCAATACCATATGTCTACACACTTTGCTGCACGCAAATTACCCATACATGCTATATAGCCAATAAATGTATAGACATAAATATATTATTTATATAAATATAATCTTAAAACCCTATCATTAACCCTGCAAAAACAATATTTGCATGCATTAATTAAAAAGCAATTCTTTAAGTGTAGCATCAATAAATCCTTGCTACGATCCATAGAATTCTTTCAGTGTAGCATATGAAACCTTATCACATGTCTACACATTTGCTAAACGCATTCCATACCCCATACAAATAATGCAATCTTGCATTCTCCCACATTTTTCTTATTCCAAACGAATAACCTTGGAATGAAATTATTTTCATACTTCCACCTAAAATTGCAATTCGCACGTACTCACCTGGACGATCGCATCCCACACCCCATCAGCGCGCAGGTAATCCTACTTGCACATCGAAATGTTTTCATGACCTTGGGGAAGGAATTTTCACAACGTTGCGATTCTCACCGTCGTTGGCCTGGCCTTCGACTGCAACTGGCGTCAGGTGACTGTCTGGAGGACAGCCGTGACCGTGGGAATGCAGGTGGGGTTTTTTGTTTCCTTTATCTTAAACTAATTAATATAAAAAGGGGAGCTCCGTTAGGAGATTTTGAATCAGAATCAGACAGCCAAAGTGTGGCGTCATAAATTAAATATAAACAGCCAAAGGTGCACTTAAAGTTAATAAACTAATAATAAACTGCACTTAAAGTTAATAAATTAACAATAAACCTAAAAGAAAAAACCAAGAAAGAGTTCTTTTAATTGGAAGACTGTCGGGCCATCGGGGCTAGCATCAAGGTGGTTGGTCACCAACCCAGAGGGGCGATCTCTCACGGGCTTAACCAAGCCGGAAGCCACAAGAGGGAAAACCCAGGCAACCTACGGACTAACAGAAAAGCCGAAAGAAGACACCCAAGGGCTAGCAAGCCGGAAGCGGTAAGTTGTGTATGTGTTTTAAAATGTTAATATAACAACAGGCTGCTCACCAATACTGAAACCTGTGCCACTAGGAAATGAGATACTTGCACAACGATGGTTGCGCACGGCATCCATGACCGCGGAAAGGGCCAAATTCTCTGTGTGTCTACTCACACTCTGGAGAATTCGATTGTTGGTGGTCAGACGCGAGATGCGTCGACTGCTTTTGTCGGTTGGACAAAAGGCCCCTGAGAATGTGGGTAAACCAGGAAAGTCTGCTGCGCACGTGTGTGGTTAACGGGTGCCGATAAGTTTCCCTATGTATGTTGTGTTATAACTTCGAACACCACACACACTTGACACACCTTTAAAATAAAACAATCTTTGTTTGTTATAATTAAAACTAGCCTTTAATGTTATGATATTTAACGCCACACACTTATTACACATTTCAACAACAACACTCTTTGTTTTATTTTTATTAATTATTTAATTAAAACTAAATTTTATTTAAATATTAACTTGGATTTTCTCGAGAAAACGCTCTTCACAGTATCTGAACAAATTATACTTTTTAACACTGACCACTTGAAGACCGTCTCGGTCAAAAATCCCGAACCAACTCCTGTGTCCATTCTCGACTATATCTCACAACCAAGTCCCGCTTTATTACGATCGTTTGATCGGAGGAAATCTTTTTTCACGTTAACCAAAGGCACGTGTTATTTTCGTTTTTTCTCTTCCTCGCTGACCTCACATAAAATCCTTTGTATCCGGATCTCTATTGTAAGCCAGTGGTCTTTTGTTTGATCCTTCGGTAATTTTCCTAGGATCGACAATTACCACAGGTCATTAAGCATTACTTGGGTTTTTTAGTAATGTTTAGGATTGGTATTTACCACGGGTGTTTTTGGTAATTACATTTTAATGGACAACGGTGCCAAAGATATTTTGTACATCTTAATGCTATTGTTGTCCAGCAATCCTATTCATTTAGGAAACGTATCCTTACAATGGATTAAAAGAAACGGTGCCGCTATTGAGTTTTGTTCTCAGATGTACTTCTGGACTCTATGGTTTTATTCTCTAGCGATGTCGGTAGAGAATTTTTCTTAGCGGATTGGTACATTAATCAATCTGGAGGGGATTCACCTTATGTGATCCGAAATTGAATGGGGCTTCGCCCGGTATGAATGTTTGGGTGGGTGGTCTTGGTACTTAACAGTTGCATGTTAGAAGTTCTTTTCAGAGAATTATAGTTATGCATTATCTGCATGAAATGATGCATTATCCGCATGATATGATGCATTATCCGCATGATATGACGCCCTTGGGAAGGGGAATGTTTGCAGGCAACTGCAGGTAAACGTAAGGAGTTGGGGTTGACATTGTGGGTGAAATTGTCGTTGGCAAAAGGAGTTGGGGTTGGAATTTGTGGGTTTAGTTTAGGTTTAAAGAACCCGCACAGGTGCCCCACTAGATCCGTGCCGAAACCCAGGCCACATCACTTCCATGATGAACATTATGTCACTCAGACACAAAAAACTCTCAGTACCAAATTGACTACCGGCAGGTAAAGACGAATCGTTAATTAAAACAGAAAATAAAGTGAAGTGAGTGCAAGTATTAAACAATACTCTGTGCATAGTAATCAAAAAACAATTAGTGCCGATACGCGACGTGTAGTGCTCTAATAAGCCCTACCACCTTTTTCCCCCATTCCTACATCCAAATCCCAGCAATAATACCCCAAATCCTATCAAAACCCGAATTAACCCAAACATGATCCAAAATTCGCAATAAACGAATCAAACATTCGTTTATCGCCTAACAATTGCCCCACGGCATAATTATAACCAAAATCCCAAATTAAAATCAAATTCACAATAAATGAATCTAATATTCGTTTATTGTTCTACATTTGCCTCACGGCATCATCAAAACTCAAAATCCAGAGATCATTATCTCTATCTGGAAAAATTCCTAATAAATTGAACAAACGAAAACCCAAAACCAGATACATATCCACATCTGCGCAATAGTTTCGTAAGAATGCAAGAAATTGAATTCTTATCTTAAATAAACACTGAGTATCCTGAGTACTCAGGATACAAAAATCGGGATTTTTGAATGAAATTGTGTATTTTCGAGATACAAATCTCGACTAGTTTCTCTTTATAAGGGCGGTGGATTTTGTATTCGAGGATCAGTCTCGATTGGCGTCCGAAGCGGTAGGACGCCAGTAAATTAAATTAAAGGAAATAAAGTACAAATATCATAAAATAAAAGCATTTTATTGGGCCTGGCCGATTCCTCCTATTCAACGATCGGTAGCTGCTCTTCCTTCGAGGTTTGAGGAAGCACGGCGGCAACCGCAACGGGTCACCTCAGAAGCTCCCTGAGAGAAGGACCACAACAGACGTACGAAGTGTCCCTGTTTGTGTATGTGCACAACATAATAAAGAAACTCCTGATTATCTATCTGTCACGCGCAAAAAAAAAAAACAATTAAAAAAAGTGAAAACACGTGGTCCATAATATGGAAGTAAAACAAATGGATGCCAAAATGGCGCCTCGGAGAAGGCAAAATATCGACGTAAATCTACAGGCTAAACGCCTTAGAAAAAATGAAAACAAGGATATAGACACGTTGATTGTCAACAGCGACGACGAAGACAACACCCATGGTGCCCAGTACTCAGAGGCTGGAAACCAATTCCAAGAACTAGCTGCCAGCGAAACAAATGCAGACGCTAGCAATCAGATCGAGGTCCTCAACAGTCTCACCCATGAGATTAATTTCAAAAAACAACAACTGGATAAACAAATGGAGGAGGTTGTTAAACTCAAAAATAACCTGAGCCAAAACGAGCGAAAAACGAAAATAGTACAACAACAACAGCAACCCACGAAGACAAAGAAAACACGACAAGATAAGGAAACTCAACAGCAGGAATTACATCAACAAAAACAGCAGGAACCAGGTCAACAGCAGGAAACATCTCAGCAGGTGCCAGTCAAAAATAGGGAGAAAGTACCTCCTATCTACATCAGTTACATGGAGACAAAGGATCTCATAAAATTGGGTGAGTTGACATGCAAAACTTTTAAAACAAAACGGATAAATAATTTTAAGATAAGTTTAACATGCGATGATTTAGAAGGGTATAACAAAATCAAATCGGCATTGGGGAAATCGAAAAGCGAGTACTACACGTACACCCCTAAAACGGAGAAAACTGTCTCCATGCTCCTCACAAGAGTTGATCCTTCCTTTACTCCCAAAGAGGTGCTCGAGGAACTAAAAAGCTTCGAAAACGATACCTTGAAATTTACAGGTGTGAAACCATTTTCTACAGCAAATTCTAGAAATCGCAACCGTAAGTTGCCTTTCTTCATTATGTCGCTAAGCCCCAATAGTAAAATTGATGGACTTAGATATATTAAATACAATCACCAAACAATAAGTTGGGAGAGAATAAAGAAGTCCCACCGCGTATTGCAGTGTATGCGCTGTCAACGCTTCGGCCGCTTTGGCAGCGAATTGCAATATGCATTTCAGATGCGTCAAATGCCTAAATAAGCATATCATTGGAGAATGTCCATTGGGCAAAGAACAGCTCCCGGATAGAAATAAACAATCCTGTGTCCTCTGTAACAACTCCGGTCATCCTGCTAACTTTAGAGGTTGCCCTAAGTACCAACAACTAAAATCAAAGTTGGAAGCTTTTCGCAGCCCTCCCCTGTATGGGTAGGGTCACCGGGCGAGTACCTGCCGCAGTATCGACCTTAACAGGTCCCTTTGGCACGTCTCCCCGTTTGGCTGCCACACGCTCAACCCTTCCCGTCCCATTGCTGATAAATTGAATGGAGAATGGCACGGGATTTACGGTCGTTCGGGGAAAAACCAAGCAACCACCCGGCCCGTCTACCTTACAATTCCGAGACAGGAAGTCGTACCCCAACAATCCGTCTTCCTCCAAACCCGGCAAGGAGCCTACTATTTGGAAACTGCAGGGAATCTCATGGTGCAACTTGAAATTCCCAGTGCAGCATCCCCTCGACTTGCCTTTGACAAACAGCGCTTGGAGCGTTGTAGATTTATCCACATCCATGCCATATCTAGGATGGAGTGCCTTCAGCTTCAACAGGCTGATCTCAGCGCCGGTGTCCACGATTAGGCGCGTAGGGTTCCTACGGCCAATGTCTAGAGGGAGAGCGACAATCGGGACTCGAGTCGGCGAAAACTGAGAACAGCTGGAGCTGGGTTTCGTTTTTAGTGCGCTCGGGTAGGATCTTGCCGACCCGACCTTGGGGAGTTTCCCGAACTCTCCCATTTCGCCTTATGTCGACACTCTGCCGCCTTGTGAGTGTGTCGACCGCAAAACGCGCACAATGATCCGCTCCTCCGTTCAGGAATATTCCGCTCGGGATTCCCACTGGACACCGAACTAGCGGAACTGGAGCTATTCTTTCTGCCCACTTTGGGCCCAATGTGCCGGGGCTGCCATTCCCGGCTCCCCGCGCTGCCTGATGCGGCATCATGTCTCGCATCCGTCTTTGAGGATTTTGAGTCCATGGAGTCGGGTCGCTTACCGCCACCGCTCGACACGGACGATCGTCGCCCACCATCTCCATCCACCTTCCGAGAATCCCTACTTTCCGCGCTATCATTACCGGCGCCTCGATTTCGCCGACGCTGCCTCCGACGCCCTCTGCGCCTATTTCTCGCGCCCGCCCCAGTCTCCACACGGGTGTTTCGCTCTCGGCTCGCAACAGGTGCTGTTCCGCCGTGCCGCTTGTGGGGAGAACCCTGGGAACTATGTTGTTGTTCCCACCTTTGCCTGTATTCGCACCCGTGCAAGCTATGACCTTGGCGGCCACAAAACTCGCAACAGCACCGGACGCTGAATACTCTGGGGCCTGATGTCGCCGGCCCGCCGCCCGTAGACGGGGGCTGCGGCTCTGGTAGGGCTCTCCGCTGAAACT
Organism: Microdon myrmicae; assembly: GCA_963931805.1. Classification (NCBI taxonomy): domain Eukaryota; kingdom Metazoa; phylum Arthropoda; class Insecta; order Diptera; family Syrphidae; genus Microdon; species Microdon myrmicae. The sequence continues at coordinate 160,193,234 of OZ007498.1, read as the reverse complement.
GTGGTCGCTGATAAGGCGGTTCCTGCCGTGCGAATCCGCCCTGCTGACCTCTACCCCTGTATGTGGTCTGGGGACCGCGCGTCCTCGTCGGGCGATCCGGGCAGTCCACTATATCGTGGCCATACCGCCAACACTCGCGACAGAAGGGAGTGTTTCGTCTTTGTAGACACTCGTCGTACACGTGACCCCTCAGATTGCAAAAATTGCATATTGTCTGGGATTCCAGGGGGTGCGCCGATCGACCAACCGGATCCCTGAACGGATTGTCCCGACCCGATCGATCTCCAGGCACATACGCCCCTTGAGCCAAACCCTGCGACCCTTCACTCCGACTCGAGGGAGACACGGTATTTGACCACGCTCCCTCGCCAGAGGAGGCCGGAGCATAGGCACCAGCATCCCGTCTATAATTGAGAGGCCCGTACGACTGCTCCCAAACGAAACCATCCTCCCCCCGTCGACGACTACCAGGCTCTTCGGCCGGCAACACGAATGACACCGCCCGGGGATTCAAATTCGATAACACCGGCGCCGGCGCCGCGGTACAATCCCTAAAAGTGGAGGATGAACTTTCCAAAAGGGTCGAGCAACTTCCCGGTCCTAACTCTAGTGCTTCCGACGCTATCGGCCGCACATCCACAAACAGGTCGTCCTGCCTCAGCATTTCCCTTCGAGCTCGCTCAAATCCGGTTAGGTGGTCCACCAGGCTACGAAAGGGGACATTACCCAACGTGAGAAGGAAGTGCTTTAATCCTTCCTCCCTCAGACCCCTTACCAACACCGGTTTGGCCATGCCCTCAAGCTGGCTGGCGAAGACGGACCTACCCTGGCGACCATAAAAGCGCTCAGCTGCCTCCTCGCACCGTACCACGGCCCGCTTCACTCGGGAAACAAAGCCTGTGGCATCCTCTGAAGGAAGTTGTCGCATTTTGGAAAGTTGTGCACACAACTCCTCATACGACACCCGGGGTTCATAGGCCTCTCTAAGACGCTGTTCCGCTTCAAGGAATGTCGTGGGTGGTCTCTCCTCGAACATCCGATAGGCCTCGCCGCTCAGCCTAGAGGGCAGCCACCGGAGGAAGGTATGTTCCTCCTCCACCGCCAGCCCATCCAAGGTCCTTCTACAGCCCTTGAGAAACGAAGAGAGTCTCTCGGCCGTATCCGGTCCTTCCTGTCCCGAAAACATGGGGACCGCCTTCGACACAAGATCGAAAACCCTATCTGTGCCCAGCATGGTCCGTACAGGACATGGTTGTGGGCCCAGTTTAAAATACGAGGGCATCGGCGTGTCCTCCATGCTCCCGACAGGCTGTTTACCGACGGTGGGAGGGGGGTGTGTTGGCGATCGGTCGTCCACAAATTCGTCCCGCGAATCGTGGAATGCTTCCGGATCCACCTCGTCAACCGGCGGCTCGGGAAATGCCTCGGGCCGTGCCCGGGCAGGGGTGCCCTCTCGGATATCCCTTTGCCGCTGCCTTGTTTGCATCTATCGACCGTCTAGCTAAACCTAAAATCTCACGATACTAAGAACCGAACTCGTAACCTCGACCGGCCCTGTGGCCAACGGTAAAACCGGGGACAAACAACAAAATTAGTGGTGGGAAAAACAAAATTAGTGGTGGGCTGTATATCGGATACCAACCCACAACGTCTGAGCTGATTAGGGTTTTATTTCTAAATCTCCGACCGCTAAAGGCCGCTCACGAATCGGGGGGCGCGAAAAACAACAAGGAACACGCTCCCCACAGCAGACAAACAAACACTCCTAAAGGGGACAACCACTATACTCGCAGCCACCAAACTACCGACCGCGCGAAGGACCTCACAACACAAACAGCAACCACACTCACCGAGAAGAGAGAGAGAGAGAGAGAAATGGGGGAAGCAAATGCAATAAATAAATATGTAAATAAATATTTAAAGAGGGAAACAAACAAAAAAAAAATCCACACGCGCAGCCGAAAAGGAAGAAAAGCAGAATCACAATCTCAAACAAAAGTTCCGTTGGATAAACCAAAGTCAAAAATCAACATTATACCATTCATCCGAGCAAGAAAAGAGAGAAGGAGAAAAAAAAATTTCTCCCATTAACATAGGCGACTCAATGCAAACAATCAATAATTAAATTAACACTAACTTAAAGCCAATATCAACACACTTCTACTGAAATTTTCACAAGATTCGCACTTAACCCAAAAAAAATAAATAAATAAATAGAAACAATTAAAAAAAACAGTATGGACTTATTTACAAAGATAAAGAAAAAATAAGAAGAAGGAGAAAAAAAGAAAAAACAAAAAATACATATACAAATCTCCTCGTTGCCTGCGATTCCACACCTTCATCCAACGCACGATAAGGCACCGGTACTGAATATTTGGTGCCGCTGAGTAACTGCGATTGCTTCTTCGATTGTACAGATAAAATCTTCAAACCCGCCGTGGTCCCTCGGGAAGGTTTGTCCGCAGCGCCAATTTGTGACAGTTCTTCCTTTTGTCGATCTTGCCACAGAAAATCAATCAATGTTTAATTTACCTTAAAACAGTTCTCCAGGTCAATGCTCAGGATTGTTTTCGAATTTTGTTGACCTCCAATTGACTGGGTGCACAAATTCTGTTCGATGATCCATCAATTCTGTGAATTACTCCGCCTCAATTTGTAATCGATGCACAATTCCGGAAATTTGTTTCTCCCTTTTCTTTACGAAAATGACTACACCATATTGATCTATTGGTCTGACAGTCATCAGATTTATTTGGACTTGTTTTTATATAACTTTGCCTTTAACAAATTTTAATATTAACTTCAACAAACTTTTACTTTAATTTTAACAAGTTTTAATAATGTGGTTTTCTTTGGAAAAACCCCCGGGACAAGACATAAACGAATTTCTTTCTGCCTTTCTGCTAATGCTCGACAACGGAACACCGAACCGTATTTTTCAAAACAACGTTAATCTCCATCTCTCTCGCTCTCCACTCACGTCCACTTCGAAAAACAAATTCGAACTCGAAGAACTGCACGATCCACACCCGAATCAGGGTGGGTTCAGAAACTCACTTCAGGATCGTACAATTCTTCCACCACCTTACCATCATACCATGTTAAAACAAAATTATATTAAACACAAATTTTCAAATGATGGTGGTGGCCGACGTACGTAACAAGCTAAACCAAAGGCACAAATTGGGCTACCCGAATTATAAAGTAATTAGACGAGATCGTCCAAATTCCACTCAGGGGGGACGGGGTCGCTGTCTTAGTTAAAAATGGTCTACAACACAAAGTCGTCTACAGTAGAGATGTATACAAGTTCCAGGTACTAGAAGCGTGCGTTATAGATATTCCTTTGAAAAGTCAAAGGCATCTATATGTGATCTCTGCTTATGCTCCCGAAGCTCCACAGTGTATACAGTTTATCAATGAACTTGATATCCTTTTTCAAAGTCTCAAGTTAGACTCGGAAAATAATTATTTCTTTATGGCAGATCTCAATTCCAAGCACAGTGCATGGGGTAACCTTATCACAAACACGAAAGGCAATGTGTTGTTCGACTGGTGGCAAACAAACGCTATCGAACATAAACTAGAATTGTACGCTACAAGTACGCCGTCATATCCAAGAGGAAATTCCTTCTTGGATTTACTGTTGCTGGACGAGCGAATACAATTATTAGATACGGATCTAACTACTCGAAATTGTCTTCGTACAATCGAGTACGATAGCGATCATTATGGACTTGGTGCTGTAATACATGTCCCAAACGAACATTCACTACTTGAGCAGTATAAACAGATACATTCTTTTAATATCGGAAAAGCACACTGGTCGCGCTTTGATCGGATAATAAAAAAAGAATTACGCTTCATTGGCATAGATCCACCAACTGACAGAAACTTCATAATGACGAAATTGATCATTATCTTTCGACGATGAACAACATTGTTACTAATACCATGAATCGTTCTATCCCAAAAGTGTCTCACATGGAGAGCCATACAAACCGATACAGACACGCAACGATCGACGAGCTGTATAGGCAAAAGAGTATTCTGCTCTCTAAGTTAAAACTGCTCTACAGCCAATTCAGTGATCCAAACAGCCAGTAAATAAAAACAATTAACTCAATAATTGAAAATCTTCAAAAACTGATCCGTGACAACTATAGATCAGTAATTAATGAAGATTGGAACAAGAGAATTCAAGCCATTAAAGCTAGTGGACCGAATATGTTCCCTCAAATAAATAAAGTCTTTCGAAGGAAAGGTTATAATGACATCCCATGTCTGCGAGTTCCGCGGACTCCCGAGAATTGTCAAACTCTACTGAACGCAGGACTTACCCCGGAACACATCAACTCTAACGAAGAGTTTATAATCGTCGACGATCCGCCAAAAAACTCGAACTCAATTGGCGCTTGTTTCGAAGCAGTGTATAGATTGAACGAATCGAGTCATTCTAACCTTGACCTGGATAATAGTGTTCTCCAAAAACACATTTCGCTACGCAATGAACTCAACAATTGGCGTCTCTTAAGTCGAAGTTTCACTATCTTTAGTGAAAATAATAGAGCGGATTCCCGGCTTAGAAATCTAAACACTGGTATATTTGTACACAAGGATGAACTGACGGACATTCTTAGATCCATTAAGAACACTAAATCTGCTGGAATAGATAGTATTCCAAACATTGTTCCATAACATTTACCTCTTGAAGTAGTGAAAGTTTACACTATTTTGTTCAATAACGCTCCGCGGTGCTGTGATCAAAAATGTTTGCATTAAGTGTGCGGACCAAATATCACAGCGTCTGCAGGTGGTTCGAATTGGCGACATATTGCAACCGGTTGACGGGGGTCGCATTAGGTTGTCACTATCGCGTGGAACCGGACCGTGTACTGTTGATCAATTCTGTTTAGCATGACGAATTGTGAATATGGCTCGTGTTGTTGGAAATGGCCAATAAGAAAAAACCCAAAGGCTGGGAATATTTGGGCTTATTTTTTGATGTCTGTTGATTGTACAACTGTTGTGCTTGCGCCTTTGAACATCTTGCGGTAAGTATGTGACGAGCATTGTTTCTTTGAACCTGGGGTGGACGGTGGTATTGCTGAGGCAACCCGAGCGTGGTGTTTTAACACAGACCCTATTTCTAAAAAGTTATGTTAGGTTTTTTTATTCAGTAGATAATATGCAACGTTTAAACGAAAAAAAATGAAGACTAAGGTAATAAGAACTCCGAGAAATTTAATGCTGATCATCGAACGCCACAAAACCAGACATTTTTGTCCCTCTTGAATTGGCATTGTCGGCACGATGCGTTTATCGCGCTAATATAAATAAACGAACGAAAATTGTTATTTTCTAGATATTTTATTTTAGGTCGAAAACGAACGATGTGGACTGTATAAGATGCTAGTATTTTTAGAGAGTAAAAGCCAGAAAACAAATTGCTTTTATAGCGTTATAAGAGGGCAGTCCTCTTTTACATGTATGTGTACAATATTTATGGAACTTAATGGGAATGAAACATTTTACATTAGGATAAAATAGGCGGAGCATTTGCATCCACGTGGTTTTGCATGCTGTTAAAACATGCGGAAAATAGTCGGTACAAAAGTAATGACATTTTAATGAGGTAATTAAGCAAGGGCCAAGAATGCAGAGTGTCTAGAAGAGACCTGCATGAAATACAACACAATGGATAAAATAAGAATGAAGATATTCTGGGTAACGCGTGTCTTTGTGGCGATAGATAAATGTCATCCCTTGCCTGGACTTGGTTCGTTGTTGAATTTGAATTTGTATTCATTCATGTTTTCATTTTACACATCCGAATTTGTGGAGTGTTATATTGAGTTGTATGTTATTGATTCAATGCTACCGTCTGTACTTGAGAATTCAATTATCCCATTTCTACCTTACAACTTTGTCGTTAAATTGTTTATTTCCATCAATTCGAATCTAATTATAAATAATTATTTTTTAGAACTTTCTTAACAACTCTTGTGAAGTTCCGAAAACCATTAATTGCTGGAGTGAAAGGCGCAAACTGTGGTCTTGGAGTAATAATGTTGCCAATCTTCGATGTCATAATCGGGAGCGATGACGGTACTTATGAGACTCACTACGCCAAAATTGGTCAAATACCTGAAGGAAATTTCCTGTTTTCCGAGACACCGAAAATTCGAACCACTTTTGTAAGTAGTCACAACAATACCATTTAACTAAAATAACCACGATCATTTTTACAGAAAACTAAACTGCTTTGGTTTTGTGAGAAGCTTCGCTCAACAGAGTCAGCCCTCTCTGGCCTGGTTAATAAGCTTACTGGATGTAATTCAGTGCATGACGATGCACTCTCCTGTGCCAGGAAGATTGCGTCCATGTCAACCGAAGTAATTACTTGAGATGTGATCCTTTCCGTTTCCAAAAAAATAACCATAACTCTGTTATTTTTGTAGACATTCGTAGCAATAAAAAAACTTCAACTAGAAAGAAATCTGGATGAGATCTTAGAAAATTTGGACGCCGAAGAGGCCCTTTTAATCAACCAATGGAGCAGTGCCGCTTGTGTCGAAAAATTCAAGAACTTCATTAACAAGGGCCAGTGGTGAATATAATATCAAAAGGGCATGTCAATAATCAACAAATTTAATAGTAATCGATTATTTATTCAGTTTTTGCATCATGGAGTTACAGTAGAAAACACTCTAGACAATGAAACAATCGATAACCGATCGCATTTTAAATTTCTCTTTTTTTTACATATTCTACGTAAAAGACTTTTAGTATTTAAAAGTAATATCAGTTCAACAATCCCAGCATTAGATACACAGAAAAGTTAAGGTCTAGCCGCGCTTAACAACATTTTGCGTTTAACATTCTTAATACAATTTCATGACTTTGATTCATAATGTTCGTTATTTGCAATGTGCAATTATTGTACCGCAAAGGGGAATTATATTTACGAGGTAAACAATTAAACTTTAATTATATCGACTTCAGTTAAGTGAACTGATCTTAAATATACTTTTGAAGTGTAATTTTTGTTTTTCACTTTAAATACAAATAAAAATGTACAAATTCACATTGTGACACTAATTTTTTGCAATCGTTTCAATCAGTTTTTTTTTTCTACACTATTGGTCATTGTTTTGCCAGCTGGGAACCGCACCTCCAATCGTTGGAGATGATTCGCCAACTGGGAACAGCATATCCATATTCTGCGTCGAGCTCCTCGACGAGAACAGCAAAAATTTCCTCCTTGTCGAAAAAGAATAATTTGAACAATAACTCATATGCTTTCTTTGCCATTGCGCGATTTTATTTTTAACATTATTTTAATAATTAGACAAACACGAAAAAAACGGTGTTAACACGTTGAAAAGGTAAACTGTACATAAAACCACGAATGAATTTCTTCTTTGTTCGAAGAACAATTACAAACTGTGTCAAACAGTAAGAATGTAAACTGTCAAAGAAGATTCAGCAACTGGCAGCATTCAGTGCCATCACCGTATCCTCTGTTGAAACCTCTTCGTTTGATGTTTATGCTTTGTTGCTTGTGCAGCAACATCTTGCCGGGCCGACGACGATGCACCAGTGTTGTCCTTCCCTTTGGTGCTGTCAATGAAGGGGCGTATCAGCACCCACTGGGAACAGCTAGACCAACTCCACTAGTTGGTTCACTGAAGAAGACAAATTTCGATGATCGCAACATCCCTTGAAGATTATTTGGACATCTCTAGAGAATTGTTTTGACTTCCTTGGAGGATAATTCTTTTTGTTTTCGTCTTTAAACGATACGATAAGTACGAATAAAGGGAACACTTTTTCATTGAGGCACACATTTTTTGTGCTCCTTGCGATTTGTTTTTTTTTTTCAAAACAGTTTCTACGAATAACATACGCCCGCCCTTAGACGCAGTATCTATAAAATCGTAATCACTCTTATTGCCTTAGTTCCCAATTTAAATTCGCGGATATTTAAAGATGCTTATAAATGCAAATGATTTTAACAGCCCTGAATTCCCTTGAAGATAATTTCAACGAGCTTAAGTACAAATAAAAAGGTACACATTGTGAAGGCCAGAGGCCACCACTGAGACACTGAAAGCAAAGGTACAACAAGTACTAAAGGAAGATGCTAATGTCAAAACAGTGCCACAGGAAATCACGGTTGAGTGTCGTGATTTAGATGAGGCTACCAGTGTGGAGGAAATCTGAGTTCCCTGCGCTGAACGCGATCCCAAAGGAAGCGGTAAAGAGTTTAAGGAGGAAACCGGATGGCACGCAGGCAGCAATGATCCGCTTATCAAGAGAACAGACTAGCATGTTGCTGGCTACAGGTTTCCTATGGGTTGGATGGGTGAGATGCAGTCTCCGAGAACACATCGCACCCACACAATGTTTCAGATGTTGGCAATACGGTCATGTGGCGAAATCCTGCAAATCCGCAGAAGATCGTTCGGAAAACAGTTTGAAATGTGGCGGAAAAGGCCACAAAGCAATGGGCTGTAAAGCACAACCCAAATTCATGTTCCGTGAATCAGGATACGAAGGCGGTAACCACCACTCAACAGGAAGTTACAAATGCCGAGCATTTAAAAACGCGATGTCCAATCTCCTCAATAAAAATGGACAGGTTTAATTGCATTCAAATGAACTTAAACCATTGTGGAGCTGCACAAGATCTCATTTCCCAAACGGTTAAGGAATATGGTACCGACGTGGTACTCATCAATAAGCAGTACAGGATGCCTGGCACTGGTACTATTACATGGGAGGAAGACAGCAGCGGAACAACGGCCATCTGGACAACTGGAAATTTCCCCATGGAATGCAGAAGTGTCCAGCGGCTGGAAGGAATTGCCTATGCTAAGATCACAGGAATTCATTTCTACCGTTCTTACGCTCCGCCAAGGTGAGAAATAGAATATTTCAAATGGTTTTTGGACAGAATAACACAAGAAGCTAGAGATAAAAGCCCTCTTATAGTTGCTGGAGATTTCAACGCTTGGGCAGTAGAATGGGGTAGTACAAGGACCAACAGTAGAGGCCAGGCACTACTTGAAGCCTTCGCAGTCCTAGATGTGGTGTTGCCTAATGATGGTATCGATGACACCTTCATAAACGAGAGAGGCCGGTCCAAAATCGACATCACCTTTGCCAGCTCCATGTTGGCAAGAAGTATGGAATGGCGAGTTTTGGACACCTACACCAATAGTGAAAACCAAGCCGTGATGTACGAAATATTACCGCATAGGGGATTAATCACTGGCAAATTGGAGAAGAAAGCCCAAAAAAATGGGTGGAAAGAGAAGGACCTCGATGCGGAACTGCTCAATTATATACTGGAAGACCAAATCACACAGTTTGACGCAGAAGCCGATGCGAACAGGCAGGCTGAAAAAGTCATGAAGTGGCTAACTACCGCATGTGACTCTTCTATGCCACGACAAAGACAACCAGCAGGGGATATCAAACCAGTGTATTGGTGAAACTCAGAAATCGCCCATGTGCGATCGCAGTGCAACAGATTACTACGCTTGCAACAAAGAGCAAGAAATTGTAACACCTACACAGTTGAATGCGGAATTCGTCAACAAGCGGAAAGAATTAAGGAAAGTAATCCGCAAAAGTAAATATAACCCGTTTTGCTCCCTAAGGGATGAATTAAATAACAACCCATGGGGCGGCGCCTACAGGATAGTCATGAAAAGACTACAGAAGAACAGTAGTCAAATGCAAAAAAGTAAAACTGACATGGCCAGAATCGCTGCAGTTCTCTTCCCGCAGTGTGATGAAGTGTTGAGAGTGCAAGAGGAGTGGAGTACCACTGAAGGAGAGATACCTCCCGTGACCACCGAAGAGGTGCTCTGGGCTGCAAGGGTTGTCAAAAAAACGACCCCGGAACTGGATGGTGTCCCTAACGCTGTAGTGAAGACTGCCTTAACAAAAAAGCCGGAAGTCCTCAGTAGTCTCTTCACAACCTGCCGTCAAACAGGACAATTTCCTAAACGATGACAAAAACAGCAGCTTGTGCTTATACCCAAAGGAGTCAAAAATCCAGAAGCGCCGTCGTCTTATCGCCCATTGTCCAGGCTGGACACAACAGGAAAAGTGCTTGAGCGAATAATTGCCACTCGCCTGGAACAATTCACTGAGGTGACATCGGAGCTCTCTGAATCGCAGTATGGGTTCCGGAAAGGAAGATGAACCGGTAAGGCACTATCTGTGGTGTGCGACATCGCTCGCAATGCGATAGCTGGAGCACGAGGCTAGGTGGTACAAAAAAAGATTGCGCGGTGGTGACGCTAGATGTTAAAAATGCATTTAACTCGGTGAACTGGAATTGCATTCTAGAAGCGCGGGTCAATCTACAAGTCTCACCCTACTTGGTGCGTATACTAGCATCTATCTCTCGGATAGAAGACTGCTCTATGACACAGATGAGGGACCACAGGAATATAAAATAACAGCGGATGTACTTCAGGGATCTGTATTAGGTCCGCTGTTATGTATGATGGTGTGCTCAGGGCCAATGAACCAGAAGGGGTTAGAATCATTGGTTACGCAGATAAATTGGCAATAGTGGCCGTAGCTAAACATCTAGATGACCTGGAGAATATTTGCTCTCAAGCAATCCAGAGCATTAAATGGTGGCTAGATATGGCCGGACTGAAACTAGCTGGACATAAGACGAAGGCAGTTTGAATAAGCAGCCGCAAGAAAGTTGAACATCTTGATTTGGAAATAGGACAAATAGTCAGATCCAGTCCCTATATTAAATATCTTGATGTTATACTCGACAACAGGTTGGGCTTCAAGGAACACCTGAGAAAAACGAGTGAAAAAACGGCAAGAGTATGCAAAGTTTTGGCGAGACTGCTACCCAATGTTGGAAGACCCGGGCCCCACATAAGGAAACTCATAACCAGTGCCAACACCTCCATTATAATGTATGCAGCTCACATGTGGGCGGGAGCCGCACAGTAAAAGTCGTACATGAGGGGAGTGAACTCAGCACATAGGCTGGCATCACTAAGAGTATGCTGTGCATTCCGAACGGTATCCGAAAATGCCGGGTGGACACCACTTGACATTGCAGATAAAGAAAGCGCTGCATTGCATGAGGTCTCCCAAAAGAATCGTCGGAGAATGCGGCCTGAGAGAATGGCAACGAAGGTGGGATTCTTCCACCAAAGGAAGATGGACCCACGCCATCACACCTGATGTAGGAACATGAGTGAAAAGAAAACATTGCGAACTGAATTACCACCTGACTCAGCTAATATCATGCTTTTGGGAATACTTGCACAAGTATAAGCATGTGAAGCACCCATACTGCTTGTATTGCGAAGGCAAAATAGAAAATGCGGAACACGTACCCACAGATTGCATGAGATTCGACACCGCACGAACGATTTTGGAGAGACATGAGACGGCCAGTTACTCCGAGAAGAGTAATGGAATACATGCTGAGCTCAAAACAGGCATGGTATGTAGCAAATTATGTTCTATGTGACATGATGCAGCAGTTGCGACCCGACGAGCGGAGTAACAGGTAAACTCCGTCCCGCCCCGCGAAGGAATATGTAAAAGAAAGTTCCGCGGGGATCAACGGGTATATGCGCCTGGCGGGAGGTGGTTTTAGTCGGTAAAAGTCCGGCATGCCTCTTGATCGGTCAGAGGTATTTTTTGAAGATTTCCACCTTCCTACCGAAAACAAAAAACAAACAAAAATAACATTGTGAAGGCGCACAAGATCATTCACAAATGGTTAAAGAATATGGTGCAGACTTGGCACTTAATAACAAACAGTACAAAATCCCTGATAGCAGTATAAATATATAGAAGGAAGACACCGGCCACCAGCAGGAAATTTCGCTACATGGAAGCCAACTGACGCAACAGCAGGAAAGAATTGACTATTCTATATTTAAGGGAATTCACTTTTAGTGGTGCCACACGTCCACCGCGGTGGAAAATAGTGGCATTTAAAATGTCTTAGATCGGTTAACTAAAGGTGACAGAGCAGGAAGACTTTAATACGTGGGCAGTATATAGGGGAAGCATTTGGACCGATAGAAGAAGCCAAGTATTATTCGAAGCCCTCACAGTCGCACTTCTAGTTGACAATGTTGATGATACATTGTAACCGGAAAAGATCGATTTAAAATTACCTTTGGTAGCAGAATACTAACATGAAACACCGAACGGCGGATTTTGCACACCTACACCCATAGTGACCACTAAGCCCAAATATTACCGTATAGGGGATTCATCACAAGCAAAAAGCCCAGAAAAATGTATGGAGGATGTCGACGCATAACTACTTATTTTTGTAATGAAAAGCCTTGTCGAACAAGCCTACACAAAGCTCGATGTTGCCATACGACGACAAAGAAAACCAACAAATATTACCAAACCCTGTAGCTCAAATATGAGCGGAATATAACGGGTTCCGACGCTTACGTCAAAGAGCAATAATCCCAACACTTAATCACATTTTGTTTATGCACAAACAGAAAGGGTTGAAGAATGTGATCCGCAATAGGAAACATGACGCTTTCGATACCCTAAGGGGTAAACTAAATAATAACCTATAGTGCAGCGCCTTCAAAATATTGATGAAAAGTCTACACAACAATAGTGCCAGAATTTGACTATTTATTGGCCTATAGGAACCCGAAAGTTCATGACCTCACCGATTCGGCTGCACCAACCTGTGCACTCCCCTTTCAAGATTGACCATCCGATCCAATTTCCTCAAGGTCAGACCTAACTGTCCTCCCATCTCCGTCCTGCCAGTATTTCCAGTTGGTCCACCGTCAAGAATTCTATGCCCGGTCCTATTAAAGGTTTGTGGTATAGCTCTTCCAATTCGTGGTTGTGGAGTTTCCTCCATTGTCCTGCTTCTTTGTCATATTTACCGCCAAAGATACTCCTTAAAACTTTATTCTCTAATACAGGGCATTTGTTTTCTCCCCGTTTTGTGAGAGTCCATGTTTCGCATCCGTATACAACAATCAGCATGATTATGGTTCTATAAATACTGATAGCAGTTTACTGACTCCGTCTCAACTAGCGTTGCCGGAATGCAGTGTTTTGTTAATGATGGCGATGCATCACATCGACGCGAATTCCCAGGAAAGGAAAGGCAAGCGCCAGCATACAAGTTCCTGGGAAACAACGATCAGGGGCGCACCTATTCCAGGAAGCTGTAGCGTTCTACGAACGCACAATTCTACGCAGGTAAGGTTCCTATCTTCAAAGAACTTACTTACCTGAGAGCGTTGCACGCGCCCACAGACGCGTGCCCCAAAGTCCCACGATAGGGCCTGCAACTCGCAGCCAACGTTGAGACCGACACCAAAAAGCAAGGAACTGAACGTCCCCAAAGCTTTTTAGGTCAAGCTCAACAATTATAACTCTTCATGCCTGAAACAAAGGTATAAACATCCATGCGTTCTATTCCTAAAAAAAAAAACAATTCCCAAAATGCCATACATGCTGCCTGCGCCCAGGAACATCTCATCGAACCGGCAATTCCGAAATTCAATACAAAAGAATTGCTATCATCAAAGAATGAGCCGATCAACGGATGCACGTGCGGGTAATCTAACGCAAGGACCACCCAAATCCGTTGAACAACAGAAGGCAGCCACGACCTATCGCAATCGAATATATCTCAACGAGACATCCGATAATTTATGAGGAGTTAAGCCAACAAAGGCAATACTCCGGTCCCACGGCCACGCTAGAATTTCGCACCATTATAAAGATCTAATGGATTTCGATTCCGGGTACCAAGTTCAAATAAGTCCCACGGACTGCACGTCAAAACAATCGCCGAATATCTCTGGTCTGGGCGCCAGATGTTCTGTGCAAACAGAAGGCCGTGGAAATGAAATTCTATCAGCGATAATAATGATGTATGCAAAGATGACTTTCCCCTTTCAGGAAACTACAAAATATCCCGGGGGATGTGATAACATGCTGCTAACAGAAATTCGGAAGTTCTGTTAGCAGAGCAAATAGGGAATATTTTCCGGATAGATACAGATACCAGTTTGAATCTGGGTATCTGGGTGAGCAGGATATGGTTGAGGGCAGATAGTTAGTCTGATTTTGATCGTCACCGAGACGAGTTTTCGTCAAGGAGCAGCGGTAAGGGCGGAGAGAAAGATACGCGAGCTTGAAGAAGTAAAGAAACGTTTCGAGTGTGTCGGAAGTTTAGTGTTATCGTAGATTCGATTAAAAGTCACGCGTCATTTATGCCATAACCAAATATAATTGTGCAACAGAAGGACGAATTCCAACTGTAAAATAAAAACCACGGAAAATGAACAAGGAATACAAGTGTTTTAATCGTCGCTATCATTTGCTCCGGTTTCGTTTTGTTTTCCTGCGAACAGTGTTCGGCGGAACACTGCATCATCGAGTATAGCCCAAGAATCCGCCAAAATGGTGACCGCGACGCGAGTAAAGAGAACACGCACCAAATACAAAAAATGAACACGCGCGAAAATTAAAACGTGAACACTCGAGAGAAAACGGACAAACAATTCGAACAGTTTCCGAAACGCAACACTTAATCGGTGATATCACCAATTAAAACAAACAGTGAGTTCCAGTGAAGTGAAGTGCCTACAGAACCGCAGCTACCAGGACAAGGACTCATCAACACGCCCAACAGCAGACCGACAGGAAACCAGAAAAAAAAAAAACCGCAAGTCCTTTAAAAATTGTTTTCTTTTCCTTTTTTTAAATATATTCTATTTTTCATTATAATTTTTTTTCTTTCTCTTGTGAAAGCTCTTTCTGAGCCAAAAATGAAATTTATAAAGCTCCTTCTGAGCCAATACAAAACCTTGTAAATATAATCGGGGGAGTTCATGTTGAGCCACCGTACTTAGGAATACATTTAGTACTTATATAAGTAACGTGTCGGTAGCCCGAAAAATAGCGCTCAACATCATTTGTGAAATTTGTAAAGCCCCTTCTGAGCAAATACAATACGAAAACCTAAAAAGAGAAAGAATACAAGTGAAACAGTAACGAAATGAATCTACATTATATAATAACATAACAATGTGTAGATAGTAGAGATTATTACCAAAAGTACCTTCGAGACGACAATTCGAACGGCGAGGAAGTCATCGCGAGGAGGAGGTGAGAAATTGTTCGAGTAGCTGGTGTTCCAAGCGCGTATCTTAATTTAACTTAACTTCACTTAACTTCACTTAACGTAACTTAAGCGGGTGACTTGTGCTTCGTTCGTGTGGCTTACTGCTTTTTATTAAAACATTGTTGTGACATTCACCTTACCCGAAGTCATCATATTGCGTAACATCTAAACAATAAGTGTTATCAAAAAAATAAAAATATTAAATACCAAACGATCTTCATGTTTCATTGTGCTGTTCGCTCCGTGTGATTCTCACCTTCTTACAAACAGTGTTCGGCGGAACACTAGGACAAACTAAACAAAAATCCGCCAAAAAGCCACTAAGGAAAGCAGCACCCAAAAAACGAGCGAACGGGGGGACGGCGGGGGGGCTTATATAAGGCGGCACATCGGCACAGCAGCATGAGTTACCACGAGAACTCGGAGCTGTAAAGAGATGTGACAGTTTGGGTGCACATGATTTACTGTAGTGCGCTTCATAAGGCCACAATAGAAATCAGTGCATAACAAGTAATAAAGAGTGAACAAGTAACTATAGGAGCAGTGTTTTATTTGGAGAATACAACGACCGCACTGGACAAGATAACAACGCCCTTCGTCCAGAGCAGAGTCCGGTTCTGGAAGTATAGTACGTTAGCCAAATAAATCGTTTGGGCGCCTGACGCCGGAATACAATCCAAGCAGAGACAAGGAAGCTGAGACGTCGCCGAATATTCGACGATAAACGAGTTTGCCGATAACGAGTTCGGCTAAAGCCAGGAGGGTGCTGCCATCCCCTACGGGAGGACTGTCTACTCAATCTGGAGTATGCAGCACCGAACCAGATGCAAGCGGCACAGGAGAGGAGTCTCCCACGTGGCTTTGAGGGATATTACGACGGACCTATCGGAGCGTTCGCCAGAAGAAGGGAAACAGCAGACGTGAACGATCGACCCAACGCACCAAGGGGGCAGCGTCGCCGGGGAGGACAAGGACAAGTGCCAAGATCGAAGCGATCACCACGCGCAAACAAAACCTTAATCCCAATGCATATCTTCATATGTCCTACATATCCCAAATTTCCAGGAATTCGCTTAAGCGAATTCCTACATAATCTCCAGTACTCGACTCCAGTCGAAGTACATTTCGAATTTCTGTTTGCATTTCGATACATCCGCGATACAAAATCTCAATAAGATTTTGAATAAAAGGGCGAGACTGATCTTCGAATTTTGGATTCGAGGATCAGTCTCGATTGACGTCCGATATGCAAGGACGCCGATAAACTAAATAAAATTATAAAGTATTAGCCATTGCTTTCTACACATTTCGACCACCTTTCTGGCAATTTGTGCATACCACGCCAATAAAACCGGTCGTCTTTTGAGGCAAGCCATTCGGAGACCCAATTTTGGACTTCTTCGTATGAATTGAAATGCTGCTCAGCGAATGCGTGTCTCATCCATGAAAACAAATGGTAGTCGGAAGGTGCCAACTCTAGTGAATACGGCGGGTGGGGTAACACTTCGCAGCCGAGAGCGTTTATTGTTTCTTTGGCGGATTTTGCTGTACGGCTCGCGTACACGCGGCAGTGGCCTGATGTGTTGAGCATTGGTTAAATTTTTAGTGATTCTAACCGTCATAGCGTCAGTTGGAATCACACGTTCTTCACTATCGTCGCAAATACTATAGAGCAACACAGTTGACACCGAAGTTAAGCTTCTCTGCTATAAGCAGCTAATCCAATCTGGAATATCGTATGCCTTTCCCATCATCATCATCATCATCATCGGCACTACAACCGGGAAACAGTCTTGGCCTTATTTAGCAAGTCCTGAGGCTTGTTATATTTTCCATAATGATTTGTTTTTTCCGGGCAAGGTCATTAGTCTTACGCCAGAGGCTCTCCGGCGGGGAATCGAACCCCGGTCTCCCGCGTGACAGGCGGGTATACTAACCACTATACTATCGAGGAGCCATGCCTTTCCCATATGGTCCTGAATATCTTCGGCCCAAATGGAAAGACTTCGAGTTTTCGAACGAAACTTCCTTGGAAGATGCATCAAGCAGTCTAGAAGGTCTGACCCCTCTATAATAGAGGATTTCTAGACCCATCCCATGGGGTCTGTGGCGATTCCGCTAAACCCCACGATTCGCTTTCTTAAAAAACCCCCATAACTTCCACCCAATCCCATAACTTCACTAAAGCAATCGCATTACCACCTTAAATGCTTCACGCGTTAAATATATCAAATCTTTAACCTAAAAGTCCCTGTAAAAGAAAACTTATCTTTCATGCATCCCTTCGCATACAATTCCCCGTAACATTTCTTGCTCAACTTATCAGGAATTCCAAACCAATTTGCCAGGCAGATTCCCCTAGACGAATTCCTAATAACAAAGGATTTGGATTACATACTATGTAACCTTTACCAGGGACCATAAACATTGCGCTGTCTATTTTTCAGCTTCGCCATGTGTATGCTAAATCTCTTAACGTACACATTGGCCGGTGACCTTTTTCTCCCAGCAATAAAATACCAAGCAACTGCATTCAATTAGCCAATTTCCCTAACTCGCACCAAGTGCAAACAAAGAACGCTGTCCCCCCATAGGCTTCCTGGCGATACCATAAACAACCCATACCATTTGTGGTATCCTAAATGCATTTTTCATTTAATGAATGGCTGCTATTTACCCAGCTGGCCCTCATTACCGAACGATACATTAGGTCGTTTCTTCCTTTGTCCTTACCGTATTTTTGTTTTGTTTTTCCATGGCCTTGTTTCATGAGGAAACCAATGTGATCTTCGCGATCACACATACACCCATACACCATGATCTGCATTACGAGATCTGGTTTCTATTCCACCAAGAGAGACTTTACGTTTCTCTGGTGGTAGGTAAAAACGATATCCTTAGTGGAGAGGATTACTATCACCACACCACAAACTCACCCCAAACGAAGATTGAATCGTTCCCGCTCCTCGTCGCGCGCCGAGGGTGCGTTAATCACAGAGTCGCGAGTGTCCGTGAATTTAGTTTTTTTTTTTTTTGTTAATATGTGCCTGTCGGATGTGGGTTTTAGTCGGTAAAAACCGGGCATGCCTCTGGATCAATCCAGAGGTATCTTTCTTTTGAAGATTTCCACCTTCCTCCCGGAACCAAAAAAAAAAAAAAAACGACCAAAGCCAGTTATGAGACGCCAAAGATGTAACTGCGTTTACCACCGCATTCAAGACCTACTGATCTTGTATGATTTCTATCCCACCATCCCTCTATCCAAGTAGTTAAAGACCTTTGAACTAGTCCTGTCTTTCACACTATCCTTAGATACCTGCCCCCGCTTTTTTTCAGATATCTTGAGACCGAGCACAACATCCTCACGAATGTGGGGGATTCTGGTTGTCGCAAGATGATTGGAAGCCAGAGACTAGGCCTGTGAGTAGGGCGTTAGAATATACTCACAGCTAGGCCAGCTTGTCGTAAGAGGCGACTAAAGGCCGAGTGGTAGCCGGGGTCCCAACGCCCTGTGCGCCCGGTGAAATACCACCCCATCAAGCTTTAGTCTCCGTGAAATGGTCGGGAGAAATCCCTGGCCGTCTTTCGGAGCTTGGCTGATGGACCGGTTCGAGAAAAGGTTGGTTAGGTGGTAGTCGGTCCCAAAGTGAGATACCACCCCGTCACGCTGTACATTCCGTGATATCGCCGAGAGAAATCTTTGACGGTGTTTCGGATGTGTGGCTGATGGCCCGGACTGTCACGGGGATAAGTCATGATGGTACCTTCTGATATAAATAATGAAATTTTAAGAGGTTCGTCATCGCATAACCGGGCTCGCTCTCAAGGCTCGGCCCACGCTCGACTGGTGACGGCATTTTGTAACATCAGGGGCATCGGTTTCACCAATACCAATGTAAACGCCGTCCACCAATATTTGCAAACAACGAAACCTGGTATCCTTGCCCTAACTGAGATGTGTTTTTGACATCCGAACCGAGTATTTATACCGTGGAGGTTTCTGCGCCACTGGGAAACTCAGATCACTGCTTGGTGTCTGTCGCGCAAGCACTTGCATATCAAGCGAATAACCGGCCTAGGCAGCTTCGCCAAGTATGGAAGTATGGGGCTGCTAACTGGGACGATATGCGAGATTTCTTCGTATCCTTTCCATGGTCGGAGGTGTGCTTTGGAAACTCCGATGTTAACGTTTGCGCGGAGTCGGTATCAGAGATTATTGTTCTGGGGATAGAGATGTATATTCCACATTCCATAAAACGAAGTTCGTCTGATAAACCTTGGTTTGGCAAAAAATGCGAGCTGATTACGGCGGCAAAAAGTAGAGCTTTTAAACAATGGCGCCCCAATCCCACCAATGTTGACAGAACGAATTTTGGTAGAATCAGAAACGCGTGCAACCAGGCGATTGATACCGCGAAGAGGGCTCACAACGACAGGGTGATCAATCAGCTCCTTCGGTGCCCAACTGGTTCGCGCCCCTTCTGGTCAATGGCAAAAGCTGTCAGCGGTAACTTCGCATTCTCCTCTTTCCCTCCGTTGGTGACAGACAGCGGGACGTTAGTCACGAATTCAAAGGATAAAGCTAATGTGTTCGCGAACTTATTTTCGACGAATTCAAACCTCGATCCCGGCCGTTTGGCGCCATCTGTAATCGCGCCGGTACGGTCTTCCATGCGGAATGTGAGATTTCGTCTGCGCACTATTCAACGCATTCTACGTGAACTGGATTGTAGGAAGGCAACCGACTCGGACGGAATACCAGCAATAGTCCTTAAGAACTGTGCTCCAGAACTATCGCTGGTTCTTGGCAGACTCTTCCGCTTATCTTATGCACGGAGGACCTTTCCTGCCTACTGGAAAATCGCTCGAGTTCAGCCAATGCCAAAGACGGGAAAAAAGTGTCTCCCACAAAATTACCGTCCGATAGCATTACTGTCTATTTTATCTAAGGTGATGGAAAAAGTCATCAATACAGAGTTGGTTAAGTATTTGGAGTGCAACGGACTTCTGAATGATCGTCAATACGGATTCCGTGGCAGGCGGTCCACGGGAGACCTTTTGACAATTATAACCGATATATGGACATCTGCGGCATGGTGAATCAAGGGCGGTCGCATTGGATATCTCCAAGGCTTTTGACCGCGTCTGACACGGGGCATTGCTGAGCAAACTTCGTTCATATGGACTTTCCCAACAGCTTTGCGACTGGACGAGGAGCTTCCTCGAGAATCGATCGATCCGGGTTGTTGTGGACGGCGAGTGTTCGGATCTGTATCCTGTTAATTCGGGGATGCCCCAATGTTCTATTTTGACTCCAACCTTGTTCTTTCTTTACATAAATGATTTGTTGGAGACAACGGATAACAAAGTTCAGTTTTGCGGATGAAAGTACACTTGTTTCCTCCTTTTCGAGTGATCGCCCGATTGGTGCATCAACGTCACACCAGCTAAAATGTAGACAGATTGACTCTCTGAATCGGGATCTGGATAAAGTCCTGCAGTGGGGAAAGGTCAATCTTGTTACTTTAATGCAACGAAGGCCCAGTATACAACATTCACAAAGAAAAGTGGATCATCGGATCCACAGCTGATGGTGAATGGCCAGGCCCTCGTATCTGGAGAAAGCTTGAAATTGCTCGGCGTCACGGTCTGTGGGAATGTATCATGGCATAAACACGTGTCGAGTATCGCCAGGTCAGCCTCAGGAAAACTGAGTTATCTTTTTAGAGCCAAGAACTATTTTACTCCGGCCTAACTTCTTCTGCTATATAAATCCCAAATTAGACCCGCGCTCGAATATTGCTCTAATGTTTGGAGCTCGGCTCCTAAACATACCCTCGACCTACTTGAGAGTATACAGGGACGAGCGATCCGCCTAATCGGGGACTCGGCGCTGACGTCGGAACTACAGTCGCTATCACATCGAAGGCGCGTAGCCGACCTCTGTCTGTCAGATATTATCACGGGTGCTGTTCTTCGGAGATTCTTGGTATTGTTCCACGCAATTCGGTTTATATGCGCTCCAAAAGACAATCCGACGGATCGTACCCGTTTGTGGTTCATCTCCCGACGGCACGAACATCCCTGCATCAGAACTCGTTCCGTTACAGAGCGGGGAAGCTGTGGAACTCCCTTCCCACACGCGAGTGTTCCTGGAGCGTTACAACCTGCAACTGTTCAAAAAGAACTGCAAGTTATTTGATGGCATCTCGGGGCGCCCACTCGGCGCTATAGGTTCGCCTCTCCCGAGAGAAGTCTAATAAGAAAAATAAAAAAAAATAAAAAAGACAAGATGGTCACATTTGTCCTTGTTTCGCTTAAAACGGCCTCCCCCACGCCCTATTTTGAGCTTATCTATAATGGGTGGTTTCTAGTGGTTTTCTGCAAATGTCTCGAACTATAAAAGATGGGTGGAGAGCAAAATCGCTTAATTTAAGGTGGATAGTTTTCCTCTTTTTATCGTTTGATCAGCGGCGTCCTTGCCTGTGCGTCATGTGTTGGGGTGTATCAACGGTGTATACTATGAGATGCTGGCGCAAGGCTAATAACCTTGCCCGGAAAAACAATTATTATGGAAATTTTAACAAGCCTTAGTGTTGGCGATGGATCACGAATTCCCAGGAAAGGCAAGGCAAGCGCTAACATACCACTTCCAGGGAAACGACGATCAGCGGCGCACCGATTCCGGGAAGCCACTAAGAAAAGCAGATCCCAGGAAACGAGCAAAGGAGGGGACGACTACGAGCCTATATAAGGCGGGCACTTTCGGTGGAGCAGCAGAAGTCGTCGAAGGAACTCCTACCCAATCGGTCTTGCTCAAGACCGGCTAAAGAGATCAGAAATATACAGAATAATAAATAATAAAATATTCAGCAAATAAACTATAGGAAATAAGCAAAGTATTCCCTAGATATTATTGCAACCTGTTCTTTCGCTTCCTTGAAATTTTCCTTGGTCGGTTGGCTTGTCTTCTTCGTTGGTCGCGTAGATTAAGGATTTGTACTGGGCAAGACTCGAACGCCCGCCAATCCAGAGAAGAGTCCGGCTCTGGAGGTACAATCCCTCGAATTAAGAAAACATCGTTTGGCCGGCCAGCGCCGGAATACAGTCCACTAAAGGAGAGACTGAGGCGTCGCTAGAGGAAGCGCCGTTTGTTGTTTCGATTTTCTCTTTTCATTGCAGCAACACTTAGGCTTGTTAAATAATGCCAAGACCGGATCCCGATTGTAGTGCCGATGATGATGATAATGATGATGATACTATGAGATGAGTTCAGGAAAGCTCTGTTGTAGAGGAGGATATTATTGAGAATGGGGCATGCCTGAACTTTGACATTAAGTATTTGGGGTGGCCGAATTTAAGGAGAACGAAGGAGAAATGGGTTCAAAACCTCAGAGCCCCTTACAAGTAGGCTCCTAGCTCATACGTACTTTCGCGACTTGCGTGTCTTATTTGTAACATTCACAGAGATAAAAGTTTGGTTAATGATGACTGTTAGTCGCAGGATTGTGCGCAGCTAGGTCATCAAAAACGTTTAGTGTTACTAAAAGAGATCCGACTCATTACTTTTACCACTTATCCATTCCTTACTTTCTTTAAGAAGATTGTAGAATACACTTCACATTTAGTAATCCATAAATAAACATCAAATGCAGTTTTATTAGCCTGAAGGATGTACACAAATTCGTTCGTATTATAGTTACCTACAAATGCAGAGGGAGTTTTGTTAGATGACTGACATTCAATTGCCAAAGGACACCACATTTACAAGTTCCATAATGACATTAAAGAAAACATTACAGATCTCTGCAGTTAACAAAATTAGAATAAATGATCACTTTTCCCTAATAAGTAAGCCGATGCCTCATTGAGTAAACCTGTTATACATAGTCGCATCTATTGTTTAATGATCTCCACCCCTAGTTTATAGTATCACTTATTATCCAAAAACTGCATTTGATAATGTTTGTACTACTTATAAATACTTTATTCCGAATCCGAATCAATAATGTAGACAATCTTCGAAGCCTCTCGCGATCTATCAGATTTACGTGAGATGGCATCAAGCAATGTTGGAGTTTTGGAACTCTATAAAAAGCAAATGTTATTAAAAGTTGAAACTTTAATTGATCTAATTGCTGTTGTCCTTACATTGCCAAATGATATATCGAGGGGTTGGGCAGTTCGGCTGGTATTTGAAGCACCTTTACCTCTAGCACCTCCACGGCCTCTTCTTGATCCACGAGCTGACTTCGGTTCGTTGGCTTTTTCAACTGCCTTATTACTTTTCCTGTTGGTTGCTTTGGGTTTAGGCGATTCAGGAGAAGGTGACCGGAGCAATACATCTAAATCTTCCTTCATTACAGATTTAGTGGTTCCTTGTTTGTCCAACTCCTTTAACACATTATTATATGTTTCGGCACCACCATCACGGAAGTTTTGAACTTCTTCTTCAAATGCGTTCTCACTTGGTAATTTTGTCATAAGATGAGAAATAGCTTTGTCTTGATATAAACTGTCGTGTCGCAAGAACGAATAGGTTAGTGTTATTCATTTGGAGAAACACATACTTTACCTGACAATCGTTTCCGCAGCAGTCATGTCACTTTTCTCGACCAGCCTGAAGCACATTTCTGAAAGGATTTTGGAGTTCATTATTTGCAGCTTCTTGCTTTCATCCACTTCTGCAAAGTATCGATCAACAATATCTTCTACCCTTGTCTCGTTGTCGGCTTCCTACAAGAATAAACGTTCATTTCCATATCCAGTTAAGGCAATCAATTCTAATGGCACCTCATTAAATGCGTTTGCCATTGCATTCTTATCAAAGTCTTTAGGACCGAATTTTTGTTTCTTAATGTGCTTTTTGAACACAATCGCATCCGAAGGATTGGCTACCTGAAATTTACTGAACATAAAAAGAATCTCCTATTTGTGAAGAGAAAACAATTTACTCTCTCATTGTATTGTTGTCCGAAGCGTATAGCATTAAACAATTGAACTTCCTCATTATATACAATTCTTAAACGGATCAAAGGTATTGTTGGTTGTTTTGGATGTCCGGTAAGCAGTTTCTTAGCTTGCTCTATCATCTCTTGGAGCTTATTTTTGACTATCGATTGAACTTTCTCAGAAGCATCAGCTTGATCAAGTCCATGCTCTTCATTAAGTTCCTTAAGATCAATGGATTCAAAAACAAATGGACGAACTGTTTTCAGAGGCAACGGCACTATTTGAAACTTCTTTTTTAAAACATGTAGCACAGCCACATGTTTTTGGAGGGATTCACCCTCGGCTAATGATGTAGCTACTGAAGACCCGGGTTGTGTAACATAGAAATTTTTCTTCTCATTTACTTCAGCTTCCACTCGGCAATCATGTTCATGGCCCCACAGCACCAAATCCAAGAACTCTGGTAAGATTTCTTCTGGGATGTAATTTTTTAAGCCACGATCTGCACGATTCTGATGAATCACCATTATGTTAAACCATTCGCCGGAGTCTTCGTCTGGTTGTTCCATAATAACTTTTCCACTTTGGAAGAGACGTATCAAACGCCCATCATGAATATGAGACAAACCGTATAAAGCAATCTGCGTATCACCCTTTCGCAAAAGAATTGGTTTAATCACAACTTCAGTAAGGTCGGTCCAACGGCCAAAATAGTTTATAAGGCCAGTGGTTGCCAGTAAATTTAGTGAACTAAGCCTCCCAAAACCACTGGGATCATCATGATTTCCATGAATCGAGAATACCGGTATGGACACATTTATATTCGGATCTTCATAGTTCACCGTCTGGTTGATGGCATCATGGAATGCCAGTGACTGATCAGATACAAACTCAAGAGAGATTGGACGATCTCCGAGAGTATACTGGCGCAGTAACTTCAAACACCTGTCGTATTAAAATTTGTTACAAATTGAATCATATTCGGTGTCTTGCTTACTTATGAAGGGAGTTCTGGGTTGGTTGGGCGTCGTGGAATAAATCTCCGCCTAAGAGTATAAAATCTACATCTTTTTCCACAGCGAGTTCGAGAATCTCTTCAAATGCTATGAAACTGTCGTTTCCTAAATTCAATTTTGTTGTTACTGAATTTCACAACTGTTACTTGGCCTCACCTCTAACTGGATCTTTCTCACAGTAACCTAAATGATTATCGGTCGCCAATAAAATGGATATGACATCCTCGTTCCCAGAATCATCTGCTGAAGACATATTTAACAAAAATAGATTAACTTTTTAGCACGAAATCAATCACATGAAACATGACACAAACTCCCACAACCAAATCAAATATTAAACTAACCTCTAATCAACTGCGACACAGCGCGATATATTATTCCCCTATATAATGCATCGGAAAAACATCAGCAGTTGCGTCAGCCATGGACAACAGATGGAGCAACTTACATATTGTTCATTTTATATCATTCAAACATTCAAACAATAAAACCGTATTGTAACCTATAGCGTTTGTGACGCTAGAAACGCCACAGTTCCAGGGTAGGCTTAAACTTTTTTCATTACATTGTAACATGTAACAATGCGATGTTAATATGATTTCGTCGAACGTCTTAAGAGAACGTGCATTTAGTTGTCTGCCTAAATTGTATATTCTTGAACATATTTTCAAATGCAAAATAAAAAGTTGTGAGGCAAAGACAAGTTTCATTGTTGTCATTGTCTTTTGAATGCCTTATGACCGTTAAAATCACTCATTTTACAGGAATGTTAAACTCGGATTTGAAAAATATGAAAGCAGTTGGGTATCTATATTGATGCTTTTTTAACCTCTTGAAGTGCTAATTATCGGCGCAAGGCTAATAACCTTGCCCGTAAAAATAAATTATTATGGAAAATTGAACAAACCTCGAGACATGCTAAATAACGCCAAGACCGGATCCCGGTTGTAGTGCCGATGATGATGATGATGAAGTGCTAAATACAAATTGTTACACTGTTTTTTTTTTTTTTTTTATTTTAAGTCCGCATTTATTTTAATTCAACATCATCATCATCATCATCATCATCTTCATCATCGGCACTACAACCGGGAACCGGTCTTGGCCTTATTTAGCAAGTCTCCCCACCGGTATCCGGTCCTTAACCGAGACTTGTTAAATTGTCCATAATAATTTGTTTTTCGGGGCAAGGTTATTAGCCTTGCGCCAACCTTTCTCTGGATGTCGCTGCATGCATTGGTTCACTACTTGGCGGGTGCCCAAGTAGCTATCCAGGGGTTTCACGTCGAGCATGTCAACTCGGATTAAACGGGGACAAGGATCGATCTGGCTTTCGCCAGGTTGAAGGCAGATAATTTTCCCTGTATGAACCCCGAGACCTGTTATGAAGTGCTGGACATGCGGTGGAGTCGGCCTCTGAGAGTACTAAATGCGTCCGAGGAGCCGGTCGCAATAAAAAAAGGAGAGTTAACCGCAGAATGTGCACCCGTATCAATGATAAGCTCAATTAAGCAAGGGAAGGTGTATAATAACGCTGATGCTCTATCAAGAAGACCATGTAAGCCAGATTGTAAACATTGTCATAGAGCGGAAGAGAAAGAAGAGGCGTACGACCTGAGAAATGTACAAGTAGAAGTACTAGATGGGTGGACGAGTTATACTATACGCGCAGCTCAACTTCGGGATGAAGATATGTCGCTAATCTTGGAACACAAAAGAAAGAACGAGCGGCCAACTTGGAACAATATTTCCGACAAGAGTGGAAAATTTAAGGCATATTGGGTACAATGGAATTCCTTGCTGGTGGAAGATAAAATTCTAAAGCGTAATTGGGAAGCCGCGGGCGGAAAATCCCATCGAATGCAGATTCTAGTCCCACCATCGAAATTGAAGGATGTACTAACAGAAATGTTCGACGGAGCCTTCGATGGACATCTGGGAGTTAATAAGACACTTTCAAAATTACGATCTCGCTTCTACTGGCTTCACATGAGAAATGACGTCGAGTCTTGGTGTAGGAAGTGCACAACTTGCATTGCGACCAAAGGACCAACAGCAAAACCATGGAGCGCTATGGAGCAGTACAACGTGGGTGCCCCTTTCGAGCGAATTGCGATTGAAAATCTCAGGACCATTTCCAAAAACCAACGACAACAACAAACACATGTTTGCCATCATGGATTACTTCAGCAAGTTGATGGAAGTCCTTCCAATTCCAAACCAAGAAGCAACAATCGTCATTGAGCATCTTATCAATAATTGGATCAGCAAATATGGGGTTTCCTGTGAGCTTCATTCCGATCAAGGCCGAAAATTCGAATCACAGATATTTCAAGGCGTCTGTGCGGCACTGGGCGTAAGGAAAACCAGAACCACACCCTTCCATCCGCAGTCAGATGGAATGGTCGAACAATACAAGAGCATTTATCAAAGGTCGTTAGTGATCACCAACGAAATTGGGTCAAATATGTACAAACCTTTCTACTGAGTTATAGATCGGCTAATCACGATACGACGGGCCATTCCCCAGCAAGAATTATATTTGGACGAGAGATACGATTACCAGCCGATCTGCGATTCGGAATACCTCCGGACGCCATAGATAAGACCGAAGACTATAGCCGAATAGAGAAATCGCCTCGATGAGATTCATCATTTGGTTCGAAAGCAAATCAATGTATCAAGTGACAGAATGAAAACAAGGTACGACGTTCGAGCCAACGCATCTGGATTTAATGCAGGCGATAACGTGTGGCTTTATAACCCTCATCGGCAAAAAGGAAGGTATCCGAAGTTGCAGCAACATTGGGAAGGACCGTATAAGATTCTCACAAGAATTAACGACGTTGTCTATAGGATTCAGCGAAGACCGAACGCCAAGATGAAAGTGGTGCATCGTAACCGACTGACGACTTTGTGTTAACCCAGAAGACCAGTGAACTTAGTTCGTGGCGAACTAATCTAGGCGGAGGGTAGTGTGACGCATATGACAATCAGTACTAGAATATTCTAGAAAGTCCAAAACAAAATACTAGACTATTCTAGAAAGTACTGGAAAACTGGAGACTATGAGCAGTAGAAAATTCGAGGCTATGGAACGGGCGGAAACGAAACACCGAATCAGAATGAGGAAAAACGGTATAAATACGTCGCACGCAGATCGGGAAGATAAGTAAGAAGTAAGCAGTAAAAGGCGCGATAAGTACGGAAGCGATAAGTCAAGAAATCGTTAAGTGTACGGTAAAAGTAACGGTTGTGATTAATGGACTAATAAAGTGTTACATTAATTCAAAATCGATTTAACGGCTCTTATTTATTCAAAATAATTAATCCAGCGAACCCTAAGCTCGCTACAATATCATTAAAAAAATAAATCTCAGCTTGTAGGAACAAGTGTTGGAATAAACACCTTTCCTCTCTTGACAAAGCAAGCAAACCGTTCTGGAAAATATCAAAAATTATGAAAAAGAGAGGGTCAAGTATTCCTCCGTTTAAAGTTCACGACAGTTGTTTATTTCTTCAGTGGAGAAATCGAACCTACTTGCTACCACGTTTAGTAAGAACCACTCCATATCTATGCATCTAAGCAACGCGTATACTGAGGCTGAAGTTGCTAACACTATCCATGTACTTTCTCAATCACCAGCTGAAAGTACTTATGCAACTAATATTAGCAAACTTAAAGAATTGATAAAAAAATCGAAATCAAAAAAACTCTGGTTGTCTGGGCGCAAGGCGCTCGAACATTATATTCGTGACAACGTATCCTAAATATGTAACATTGAATATACAAGTTATTAAATCAAAAGTAAAGTGTTTTTATTCCTTAAATGATAATTACATATATAAGTAATATTTTTTTTTATTAATTAATATTTTACATTTTGTGGTATATTTTTATAATTATGTTCGATATTTTATTTTATGTTGCATTATTTCTTTCGATTGCTTTTACTCTGCTGACGATAGGACGATGATACGGGAAGTAGGATATCAATGGTAACATCTCAACTGTAACGTGTCTTGAGAAGCTTAGGTCGAGGGTTGTTCCTCCCAATGTTGTAGGCTTGTTGACATTCGACGCGCATTCGAGATTGAACGTACTCTTCATGAAGTTAATAAATGCGCTATCAGATGTGACATTTATATTGAAGTCGCCACAAAGAAGAATTGGTATGTCTGCATCAACTTCATAGATCGTCGGTACACTCTGATTGTGTACATATGGGAGTAATGTTTGGCGCAACAACAAACCAATGTTCGGGATAGTTGATCCAGGATGAATGTACACTACCCCGAGTAATACTTTGTACATCCTATCGACAGTGAAGCATGAAATTTCAGCCAAGCACACATCACCCGTGTTTTTAATATTATTATTATTATTTATTGGCCTGTAGGAACCCGGAAGTTCATGACCTCACCGACTCGGCTTCGCCATCCTTCCCTGTCCTGGGCACTCTCCTTCCACGCCTGACCATTCGATCCGATCTCCTCAAGGTCAAACCTAACATTGTCCTCCCATCTCCGTCGCGGCCGTCCTACCGGTCTCTTTCCCGTTGGTCTACCGTCAAGAATTCTATGCACGGTCCTATCGTTCCCCATTCGCGCCACGTGTCCGGCCCATCTTAATCTTCGCGACTTGATTACTCTCACTATTGTAGGTTTGCGATATAGTTCTTCCAATTCGTGGTTATGGAGTCTCCTCCATTGTCCTGCCTCCTCGTCATATTTACCTCCAAAGATGCCTCTCAAAACTTTATTCTCGAATAGACGGAATTTGTTTTCTTCCCGTTTTGTGAGAGCCCATGTTTCGCATCCATATAGAACAATTGGCATGATTATGGTTCTATAGACACGGAGCTTTATGTTACGTGATAGCAGTCTGGATTTCAGCAGTTTACTGACTGCGTGCCAACTCGCGTTGCCGGAATGCAGTCTCTTGTTAATTTCCTTCGACATTTCGTTACTGGCCGTCAGTATCGTTCCCAGATATTTAAATTCTTTAACTTTTTCAAAGATCTTACCTCTGACGTTTATATGTGTTCTCTGAGACCCACCTGCTCTCGCCGTAATCATGTATTTTGTTTTGTCTTCATTTATTTCTAGGCCCACCTCTTCTGCCGCTTGCATGATGATTTCACAGTTTTTACTAACAGTCTCTAGATTATCGCCCAGAACGGCGATGTCATCCGCATATGCGAGCACTTGTGTGACCCCGTTCAGGGATGATCCGGCCATGTTGTCGTCTTGTACCTTTCTGATGACATACTCGAGCACAAGGTTAAAGAGACACGGTGATAGACCATCTCCCTGCTTTAGTCCGTCCCGGATTTCAAATGGTTCTGAGAGGTGGTTTTCTATTCTAACTCGCCCTTTGTTTTCGTTCATGCAAATTTGAATGAGCGCGGCATATTTTTTTGGGACTCCCAGCTCAACTAGAATATGGTAGAGTCTCTGCCTTGCGACTGAGTCGTAGGCTTTTTTGAAGTCAACGAACAGTTGGTGAACCGTCTCTCCGTATTCCCACTTCTTTTACAGCAGTTGTCTTATTGTGAACATTTGGTCGCTTGTTGACCGGTTCCTACGGAATCCACATTGGTAGTCTCCCAGTATCTCTTCTGCGTAAGGTGTGATTCTCGCCAGAATGACATTTGTTAATATTTTGTATGCGGTTGGGAGCAATGATATTCCTCTGTAGTTTTCACAGTCAGATCTGTCGCCTTTTTTGAAAATGGGGATGACTATTGAGGTTTTCCATTCTTCCGGAGTGACTTCCTTATCCCATATTGTTTGGATGAGCTGGTGGATCTTTCGAGCGGTTGCCTCTCCTCCATGCTTCACAAGCTCTGCCGGTATGCAGTCGACTCCGGGAGCCTTGTTGATTTTCAATCGATTTATTGCGTCTACAACTTCGTTGAGAGACGGCTCTGGGATCTGAGGCTCAGCTGTATGTACGCTTGGTACATTTATCTGTGGTTGATGGGTGCGTACATTAAGCAGGTTTTCAAAGTACTGCTTCCATCTTGTCACGACATTGTTTGTTTCTGTGACCAGACAGCCGTTTGCGTCTCGAATTATTTTGGCTCTTCCTCGGTAGCCATTTCTAATTGAATTTATGCCGACATACATACCCCTGATGTTCTTTGCCCTAGAATTTTCTAGGATTTTTTCGATCCTAGTCTTCTCCCATTCGCGTTTTTTGCGTTTGAAGAGCCTCATTGTCTCTCTCCGAATTGTCGCGTATCTTTCTGCGTTGACTTCATCATATCTTTCTAAGTGGATCACTCTGAGGCGTTTACGTTCTTCGATCTTCGCCCTGCACTCATCGTCAAACCAAGGTTTGGACTTAATTGTTTTCTTAAATCCTAATACCTTTTGGGCTGTTAGTTTGATTGTGTCTCTGATCGATGTCCATTTAGTGTTCACACTATTAGCTTCCTCTTCCTCACTGCTCACATTCTCTAGAATGCTAAATCTATTCGTTAGCTCGTCTTGATATTCAGCCCTTTTGCGTAGGTCTTTCAGTTTATCAGTGTCGAACTTTTTGCTTGTCTCCCGTGACTGCCCATGTGGGATTGCTGCGAGGCGACTCCTGATTTTGCCAATCACTAGAAGATGATCGGAGTCGCAATCTGCTCCTCTATATGCTCTTACGTCAAGGATATTCGAGTGGTGTCTTTTGTCTATGAGGAAGTGGTCTATTTGGTTACGCGTTACGCCGTCGGGTGATATCCATGTGGCTTTATGAATTTCCTTGTGCTTGAACATCGTGCTTTTTACTAACAGATCTTTTGACGCTGCGAACGTGATAATTCGAATTCCATTATCATTTGACACGTCGTGTAGGCTTTCTTTACCTATAGTTGGTTGGAAGATATCTTCCTTTCCAATTTTCGCATTGAGGTCCCCGAGGAGGATTTTAACATCGAATGATGAGATCCCATGAAATACATCCTCTAGGGTCTCGTAGAACGTGTCCTTCGTTTCTTCGTCCGCAGATTCTGTTGGGGCGTGTACGTTTATAAATACATAATTGTACCATCGGCCCTGTATTTTTAGCACAGACATTCGGTCATTAATGAATTGCACATCTTTTACATGGGGCGTAATCTTCTTGCTTATGATGAAGCCAGTTCCGAGGTTATGTGTATCGGTACCTCCACACACCAGTGTAAACCCGTTGGTTTCGATTACTTGATGTGGGAGTCGAACTTCCTGGAGCGCGACGATGTCCATTTTATATTGTTTCGCGTTTTCTACGACCGTCTGTATCGCGCCTGGTTTATATAACGTTCGAACATTCCACGTCCCGACGCGTATATCCCGCTTTTTCCGTTTTTCCCTACGTCGTCTTTTTGCCGAGTCGGTGTTTTCCTGATGATTTGTTCCCTTATGGTAGTGTTGGCTCATCACACCTACGCCTACCGGGTTTTTTGTGAGATTGTTTTTTGTGTATTGATCATTCATTTCATTGGATCACTCTGGGGTTTCAAATAGTCCGCCATATCAGAGCCCCTCTTTGATATGGTAAGGTCTGCTTACTGCTCTGATTCGACCCGGTGTCAGAGAGGCGCCGTTATAATACAGCCGGTATACCCCTGGCTGCAAACCATCCAATGGGCACGGTGACGCGTAACACCCTGGATTAGGGGCGGTAGATCTTTGTGTGTTACTCCTCGCTAGCCTGTCTGACATGGGTGGCCCTACTGGAAGCGTATGCTTCCGTCAGCATAGCCTAAGCGATTCATCGTAGTTTAAGCCCCCGCACCGCGTCAAGGTTTCTACCAAGCGGGGGTGTTTTTAATATGACGAGCTGAATCGGACAATTCAACTCGAAGAATTTCCTTTGCCATGGACGGCGATGATAATCTTCTATAAAACGCTACTCCACCAGCTGCGTTTGTTTCAGAATCCGAACGATAGTTCTGCTTCGTAACGCACTCATAATCATTGATTCGCGTTGTCTCTGTGTATTTTTTGTGTTTGCACTTTCAACCTGTACAGCTGTTCTCGACAGTGCAAGGCGCTGTCTGTATTCCCGTTGTCTCTCTGCATTTGACTTAGGAGCAATTAATGTTAGTGGCTCAGTAATTGGTATTTCGTCCATTGATACGATATATTCTTGCTTCTTCGACAGTTCACAATACTCTGAAAAATTAGTGAATCGTGGTCCGACTCGAAGAGGTCGATTATTTTTCTTTTATTCGTTTTGCTATTCATGTTTACGGTTTATTTATTTTGCTATTTTATCTCCTCCCGCCGCGCTCGAAATCGATTACTATCGGCGCTACTATTTTACTATCGGCGCTTCTATTTTACTATCGACGCTACTATTTCCCTCTCTCTCGCTAGTCGCGCGCTCGGTCGCTGCGGCTCGTGCGTTATCGGTTACTCTCGCTCAAGCGTAGCGGGACCCGACCGTAACACTACAAACTTTTTTCCGAATGCCTCCCAAGGTATACCGATTTGTTAGACGTTGTCACGTCAAAAGGCTGCTGGTCTTGATAATATTGTTACGGATTTTCGGGTTTACGCTTAGCGGCTCCCTAGGTCCGATCTCTGGATCGAGAAATAATTTAAATCAAACTGCAAAAGCTCGTTCTTTCGGGTGTAATGGATTTACTTTATTTTTACTTATTATTCTACACGTGTTATTCACAATTCCCTTGACATCGATCCTCCCGTTACGTTGTCAGTTCTCTTCTTCTTGACTCTTGACTGACACCTATTACTCCGGTGTCAGTTTGCCTGCTTCTCTATGTCATCCATCTCGCACTAGATGGCGTGCTTCATGTTGGTAAATTCGTCACACTGCCCTCCACTTAAGTCTGATCGTCCCGATCAGACACCAAATTCTTTGATCCATGGGAGGCTAGTCTCTCCAAATGGACGACTTTCATTTTACCTCGTCTCTGCGTGTCGGATTGTATGCGATACACAAGATCGTTCAGTCGCTTTAAGACATTGTATGGCCCTTCCCACGATGTCTGCAGTTTTGGAGACATACCCTTTTTCCGTTGCGGGTTGTACAGCAACACCAAGTCGCCTTCCTGAAGCATTTCCCAGTAGCGGCCTCCAGTTTCAGTAAGCTCGTTGTTTCTTCCAAATTGTAGATCTGATGGGAGTCTCAATTCTGTACCAAATATAATCGTCGCAGGTGACAGGCCGGTAGTGTCATGAACTGCTGATCGGGAAGCTAACAAAAACATCTGAATGTGCTTGTCCCAATCGCGCTGACGTTTGTCTATTACTTTTCGCAGATGTTCCTCTAATGTGCGGTTAAACCTTTCTACCATGCCATCCGATTGTGGGTGTAAAGCCGTTGTTCGAGTCTTCTTGATACCCAATAGTGAGCACATTTCTCGAAATATAGCGGACTCAAAGTTCCTCCCTTGATCTGAATGCAACTCAATTGGTATACCAAATCGCGTCACCCAATTCTGCACAAAAGCTTCGGCCACAGTTTTAGCCCCCTGATTTGGTATAGCGTATACTTCTGGCCAGTTGCTGAAATAGTCCATAGTCACCAACACATATTTGTTTTCGGAGTCACTAGTGGGGAATGGGCCAGCTACATCCGTGGCAACGCGTTCGAATGGTGCTCCTGCGTTGTACTGCTGCAGTCTTCCTCTGCTTCTAGCTTTCGGACCCTTAGCTGCCATGCACTGCGCCCAGTTTTTAATCCATTCGGTAACTGATTCTCGACAATTCGCCCAGTAAAACCGTTGTTTAGTCTGTTCCAGGGTTTTCGCAACGCCCAAATGTCCTCCACTTGGTCCGTTGTGGAACTCTTCCAACACAGCTGTTATTCTAGACCTTGGTAGGACAATCAAATCGTCGATGTGTTTACCATCCTTGCTTTCCCATGAACGATGCAGCACTCCGTTTATCAATTTAAGGCTATTCCATTGCACCCAATACGCCTTGGCCAACGGACTCTCTGATGCCATTTCTTCTTTGGTTGATCTTTTACCCATTTCCTTCGCTCTAATGACCTTAGCCAAGTCTGTATCCCCCAGTTGGCTTTTCCTTAAAGCGCTAGATTCCCATTCATCACCAGGTTGCAGATTTGTTAATCGGATGTCGACTATACCGTCGCATCTCTCAGCCTTAGATGCTTACACTCCAATGCACACGGGCGTCGAGATAGTGCATCGGCATTTCCATGTTGTCCACCTTTCCGATGTTGTATTTCGCAATCGTAATTCTGCAACCTTTCAATCCATCGCGCAATCTGCCCCTCAGGATTTTTAAACTGGAGTAACCATCTGAGTGCTGCATGATCTGTGCTCAGAAGGAAGTGCTGGCCATATAGGTATTTGTGAAAATGTTTTACGCATTCGACGAGTACCAAGAGTTCTCGCCTTGTGACGCAGTAGTTCCTTTCCGGCTTTCCAAGGTCTCTGCTATAGTACCCAATTACTTTTTCCTGACCATCGATGATCTGTGATAGTACACCTCCTATTCCATGTGCACCAGCGTCTGTGTCCAGAATGAACTTTTCGCCAGGAACTGGATAGGCCAACATTGGAGCTGTACAAAGTAATTCCTTCAGCTGCTGAAAGGCATTTTCTTCCTCCTCTTTCCACACAAATTTGCAATTTTTCTCTGTCAAATTGTGTAAGCTTCTTGCAACATTGGCAAACCCGGGTACAAAGCGTCGGTAATACGTACAGAGCCCAAGGAAACTTCGCACTTCATGAACATTTTTGGGTCGCGGCCAATCTCTTACCGATTTTAATTTGCCTTCATCTGTCTGAATTCCCCCGGTAGTGATTTTGTGTCCCAAATACGTTACTTCGGTTTTAAACAAATTACATTTCTTCGGGTTCAACCGTAATTTGGCAGAAGCAATTCGTTGAAGGACTTGGTCTAAATTTTTCAGGTGGTCGTCGAAACTATTGCCCATGACAATGATGTCATCCAGATACACCAAACACGTTTTCCAGTGAAGCCCTTTTAGCACGTGTTCCATTAACCGCTCAAAAGTTGCTGGAGCGTTGCATAATCCGAATGGCATCACAGAGAATTGCCACAATCCGTCTCCGATTCTAAAAGCAGTTATCTCGCGGTCGCCTTTCTCGATCTCCACTTGCCAATACCCACTTTGTAAATCCAGCGTTGAAAACCATTTCGCACCGGATAATGTGTCCAAGGTGTCGTCTATTCGTGGCAGTGGTTAGCTGTCCTTTTTAGTGACATCGTTCAGCTTCCGGTAGTCGACGCAAAACCGGGTGCTTTCATCTTTCTTTTTCACTAGCACGGCCGGTGAACTCCATGGGCTTGTTGATGGTTCAATGACTCCACCTTTCTGCATTTCGTCAATTATCTGTTCCGCTTCTTCTCTTTTCGCCAGTGGGATTCTCCGTTGTTGTATTCCAGAATACTACCCTTATTAAATTTAACACTGAATCTCCTAACACATCCTTAAAAACTTCACTTAACATATATTACATTCTCACTTAATACATACCATTCATAAACATTCACAATATTACCAGTTACAGCACATTTAATAACCTGCACCTTTTTATTTATTGAAAACATAGCAACTTGGATTTTCGTCCGAATTGAATGTGAAAAGTCAGAGAGAAAAAAATAGAATAGAAAAAAAAGTTCAGTTGATATTTGTCAGCCGTAAAGAAAGGTTGAGAATGATTTGTTATGGAGCAGCTAGCGTCGCAATAACATATTAAGTTTATTAATTATTAACTTTAAATAATTGTTTGTTATTGTTGTTTAAATAATAATTAGCGCTAAAGCAGATTTCGGCTTGATTGACTTTGTAAATAAACAGAATAGTCGCAATTGGGAAATCTTAAAAGCCAGTTGTACGTGAATTATAAGTGAGTTGTTTTTGGAAAATCATAACAGTCAATCAAAAAAAATAATAAGTCCACGCTCTTCCCTCATACCGAGGAAGCACGGCGTCTGGACCACAACACTGGTGGCAGCGGTGGGATACAACCAAAGGATCCCAAATAAAAAGAAGAAAATAAGAAGAAAAAAAAATTTTTTTAAACAAAACAAAATTTAAAACAACAAAAAAAAATGTTTATAAGAAGAAGAAAAAAGTAAACATAAAACAACGAAAAACAAAGTAAACAAAAATTTAAAACAACAAAAAAAAATTGCTTATAAGAAGAAAAGTGAACACAAGAGAAATAACCAAATAAGAAGAAGAAAAAAAAATTTTCAAGAAGAAAAGAGAGAAAAAAAAAACAGGAGAAATAACCAAACCAAAATAAGAAGAAAAAAAAAAACCCCGACATAAAACAACGAAATAAAAAGAAAAAAAAAAGGAAAGCAGCAAAGACCAGGATGAGCAATGAACTTTAGGACGTGAAGTCTGCCTGGCGTCAAAGAAAAAAAAAATCTAAAAAGAAAAAGAACCACACAAAGGAAACAACCAAGGAAAACTGAAGAAAAAAAAACAAAACAGCAACACTCAAGACTGCTATCAACAGTACAACGACAACATTTAGTAGAGTAAGAATTTTTTTTAGCGACTTTTCTCTCTACATTTTTTTTGGAATATTTTCTACTTGGAAGCTCTTCTTATCCCAATAGAATATTTTTTGGAGAGAAATTTCTATCTAAATTATTTGCAAATTCTCATTTCAGTATTTCGAAGACATTTCCGTTTTTTTTCTTTCTTTCTCGTCGAATTTTCTTTCTTTTCAGTTTTGGGACCAATTTATTTTTCTTTCCTATATATATATATATATTGAATAACCAAAAGAAAGGCCAATTTTTCCATAACCATATTTTAAGAATTGAATTTTCGCCATACATTATTTTAAACTTTCACTATTACGAGTCCATATTACACGAGACAGGCGGCTAGGCAGGGGGAAGAACAAATCCACTATCAACCGATACACATTAAACCCCCTGAAATGGCTCTCTCTGTCGGAATTTCTGATGTTTTCAGAATCGTCCCTACCTTTGACGGGAAACCCTGCGACTTAGGTAAATTTATTTCCGGGGGAGACGTTTTATTTAGATCCATAAAGAAGGCAGACCCGGATATATACGAGACGTTTTTAGAGCTAGTCAAAAATAGACTAGAGGGTCATGCTTACGATCTGATTAGGTATAGCCAAATCGCTAAGTGGGAGGATTTAAAAGATAAACTCGAATCGGAATATAAAGAGGAGCAATCTCGGTCGACGGCACACAATGAGTTGATTTCTCTGAAACAACGCTACAGAGAAACCGTCCGGGAATACGGCGATAGAGTCGCGAATGCTCTAAGGACTTTAAACTCTGCCACGTGTGAAATAACAGCAGACGCGGTGGTTAGGGAATATTTAATAGAAGAAAACATAAAATTGGCCGTACAAACATTTGAGGATGGACTAAACAACGAACAGCTAAAGATACTAGCTAAAGTCCATGGGGGGAACAATTTAAAACAGTCGATTGCACATGCAGTGTCACATGCGGCTCGAATGGACAACTCTCCCAGGTCATATCAATACAATGAAAAACCTACATTCAATCGTATAGTCTGCCAAACCTGTGGTAAGCCAGGGCATTCTCAAGACACATGTTATCGAAACATGCAGTCCACTTTTCCGAATAGACAACCCATAAAAAGGGAATATAACATTGTATGTAATTTCTGTGGACGGAATAATCACACAGAGAATGAGTGTAGATACAAGATATCTAGGAATGGATCGGCTTCAACAAATTACCAACAAGGTACAACAACGCGTAACCCATTCCGAAATAATCCTACAAACTCTGAAAATCGTTTTGGTGAAAATTCTAGGACCACCAATAGACAAAACGATAGACAAAATGTTCACTTTTCTCGGGTGCAAGAGTCGGAAAACGAGGCCTGACGCCAACAGAATCATGCTGAACGGCACTCTTCAATCTATAGTATTCGGTCGACTCAGATAGAGAGGAAACCAGGCAAATCGGAAGGAGACACACAGCCATTCCTTTCGAACGACTGTAATGATCAATATACACCAAATCTAAGATTTCACGTACCCTTTTGTCCCGAATTCAAAGAACCAGCGATACGTCTTAGAGTTAGTCCCGCAGACAATATGTACACGACTCTTTTAATTGATACCGGCGCCGACCTAAGCCTTCTAAAATCATCGTGCTTAAAGAATCAGAAAAAAGATGACAAGATCTACACAATATCCACACTAGCAGGTGATTCTTTGAAAACCCTGGGGACGGTAAGTGGTACCCTAGAAGTAAAAACCCAGGACCATACCATGCTCATGGATCATCCTTTCCACCTACTCACCGAACAAATAAATCTGCCTTATGACGGAATCATAGGAAACGATTTTTTATTTAAATATAGATGTGTAATCGATTTCAAGGAACACCTCCTGAAGATTCCAATGTCAAAGGGTAATGATAGTGAGCATCGAAGAAAGCCATACGGCTCTACAAATGAATCACGAGCCACCTGTTCAGGCCTTCAGTTCGAATCAAAAGGAAAAAGTAATAGCTCTAAACAGAATAGAAAGCGAAAACAGAGAAGATTGGGCGACAAAGTTTCAGCAGCAAAGACTGAAGTACAAAATGTTCCAGCAGCACATAAGACTGAAAGAGCAACTTTCACTTTAAAACCCAGAAGCCAACAAATTGTAGACTTTCCGTTAACTAGTAAACACCAGGACATGTCCGGCGATATAATCATTCAAAAAAAACGAATCATGCCAGGAATATACGTGGGCGAAACCTTAACCAGCCCCAAGAACTCCAAATTAAAGGTGTTAATAATGAACACTTCGGAAGCAGAACAAACGGTGAATACTAAAGACGTAGACTTCAAATGGGACAAGCTAAGTGATTTCAACCTAATCTCTAGTCAATCCGACGACCTAATCAAAGGCAGGTTAAATAAATTAACATCAATAATCAATCTCAGCCACTGTAATTGTGAAGAAAAACAATCTATCCTTCAAATATGTAGAGAATACAATGATTTATTTTTTTCTCGAAGGTGACAACCTCTCATTCACAGAAGCGCTGAAACATAAAATCATTACTGACCCGAACAAGCCGCCCGTATTTACCAAACCGTACAGGCTCCCGGACACACAAAAAACCGAGATACACAAACAGGTGAATGACATGCTACAAAGTGGTATTATCCAACCCAGTGCTAGTCCTTGGAACTCCCCCTTGCTCTTGGTACCAAAAAAGGCTGACAGGGAAGGTAATAAGAGATGGAGAGTTGTGGTTGATTTCCGTAAGTTAAACGAAGTAACTGTTGCCGATGCATATCCGTTACCAAATATCACGGACATACTAGATCAACTAGGGAGGGCAACTTATTTTAGCACCCTCGACCTGGCAAGCGGATTTCATCAAATCCTAATGGACAATGAAGACAAGTGCAAAACCGGCTTCAGTACCCCTTATGGACATTATGAATATAACCGTATGCCGTTTGGTCTACGAAACGCGCCCGCAACTTTTCAACGTTTAATGAACAACGTTTTAATGGGATTACAAGGATTCGACTGCTTTGTATACATCGATGACATAGTCCTTTACGGATATAACCTGCAAGAACACAACGCAAAGCTTATACGAATTTTTAATTGTTTACGTCAGAATAACCTTAAGCTTCAACCAGATAAATGTACTTTTCTGAAGAAGGAGCTAATGTATCTGGGTCACGTAATTTCCGAACACGGTCTTAAACCAGACCCCGATAAGATTAAAGCTGCTAAAACATATCCCACACCCAAGAATGTCAAGGGAGTAAAATCATTCCTCGGATTCATAGGATACTACCGGCGATTCATAGACAATTTCTCAACCATAGCAAAGCCACTAACGAAGTTACTAAAGAAAACCGAAGCATTTAAATGGGACCCCTTCTGTGATGAAGCCTTCCATACGTTAAAAAATAAACTTATAGAACCTCCCATATTAGCTTACCCTGACTTCAATCAAGACTTTATAGTAACTACGGACGGTAGCGACGTTGGAATAGGCGCGGTCTTATCGCAGGGAGAAATTGGCCAGGACAAAGCTATTTGTTATGCTAGCCGTACCCTTAACGACGCCGAATCCAGGTACAGCACGACAGAAAAGGAACTACTGGCAATAATCTACGCCGTCAAACAATTTCGCCCCTACATCTACGGACGAAGGTTCACAATATGTACAGACCATAAACCACTACAGTGGCTCATAAATCTGAAGGACCCGACATCAAGATTGGCTCGTTGGAGAATATTGCTAGAAGAATATGAATACCAAATTATTTACAAGGCCGGAAAATACAACTCCAACGCAGATGCACTTAGCCGCCTCCCTATTCACCTCCAAGACACACAAGAGGTAGGCAAGGTACTAGTTACCACTAGAAGCAAAACAAGAGGTCAAGGCACCGCTGAACCATTAGTAGCCGCTAGTGAGGAAATTACTCTCCGACATACCGAATGTAAGATAATCGAAATTTCTAAACCCATAGAGTATGCCAAAACCCGGTCACCCATTCAGATCTTTATATTACCCAATAAAGAAAGCCAAACCGAAAAGATACTGAAAACCATCCCTACCTATACACGTCCGAATCCAAACGAAATAAAAT
The DNA here is from genome assembly GCA_963931805.1 of Microdon myrmicae. Lineage (NCBI taxonomy): Eukaryota > Metazoa > Arthropoda > Insecta > Diptera > Syrphidae > Microdon > Microdon myrmicae. The sequence goes on along the minus strand of OZ007498.1, from coordinate 160,151,479 downwards.
TATACCCAAACACGACTAAATCCCCTTCATATATTGTTACTACGTTGCCACTAAACATAGAAACCGAACCCAGCTTTGAACAAACACTCAGCAAAATTCATAACTATTGTAAAAAAGAAAAGGTAAACCATATCGACATTTCTATCCCAAAACAAGATCCAATAAACCCCCGCCTTAAAAATGCCATAATACAAACATTCGCACAAACCAAGATCACCGTGTATCTTTACTCTGACAAAAGAATCTATATCGAAGACCGACAGGATATCGCTCAAATCCTCCGTGACTTCCATAATTCACCTTTTGGAGGGCACCAGGGAGTTGCCCGCACAATCAAACGTGTTAAAACAAGGTACTTTTGGCCAACCCTCATAAAAGACACGAAAGAATTCATCCGCAAATGCGACTCGTGTCAAAGAAACAAACTAACGCTAAACAGAAAAATCCCGATGAAAATCACAACAACAAGTACAACCCCCTTCGAACGAGTAGCTCTAGATATTGTTGGCCCGCTCCCAACTAGTTACGAAGGTAATAAATACATATTAACGTTCCAAGATGACTTAACAAAGTTCACTGAAGCTATACCGCTACCCAATGCGGAAGCACCCACCATAGCTCGTAGTTTTGTGGAGAAAATCATATGTCGTTTCGGAATACCCGACGCGGTATTAACGGACCAAGGCACCAATTTCCTAAGCCACCTTTTTAAAGAAATATGCAAGATTCTAAAAATCAAAAAGATACAAACAACACCTTATCATCCCCAAACAAATGGAGCCTTAGAACGTAGCCACCGAACGTTGGCCGAATATCTCAGACACTACGTTAACAAGGACCAACTCTCATGGGATACTTGGCTACCATATTCAATGTTTGTGTATAACACCACACCGCACAGTAGCACCGCATTTAGCCCTTTTGAATTACTCTATGGTTTTCCTGCACGAATACCGAATTCGCTTAGCATAAATCCGCAAACGTCATACAACTATGAGAACTACGCTAACGAACTAAAAGCTCGCCTACAGTACGGTTACAAGATTGCTAAAAACATATTGCAGGACAAAAAGGAAAAATCTAAAGCGTGTTATGACAAAGGGACAAGCCATAAAACATTCAAAGTTGGCGACAAGGTACTCATAAAAAACCATACCAGGAAAAATAAGCTCGCTTCCTTATGGGAGGGTCCCTACGAAATACACAACATAGTATCCGATGAAAACTCAGAAATCAAAATAGGAAATAAATTCAAAGTTTTACACAATAATAATATAAAACTATTTTCGGAATAAATAAATAACCCATACACACAACATAACCAAATTTTTAACAATTATCTTAAAATTAAACACGGTTGGAAAATTTTCCATAAATTTAAGGAAAAGATAAACACATAACAAATGGCCTTTGTTTTATTATTCAATATATATGAAATAATCTAACAATTGTAGGAAATGACGGAAATGAAAAAAAAAAAAAAAAAAAAAAGTTAATGAGGGGGACGAAAGAAAGAAAATTTTAGAGGTAATATATATATTGGAAATTTTGGAATTAATATATATTCGAACGGAAAAGGAAAGAAAGGAAATTTTAGAGGTAATATAGGTATTGGAAATTTTGGAATTAATATATATATTCGAACGGAAATGAGAATTTTGAAACAATAATATTAATATTATATAATTAATATAATAACTTTTGGATAAGAAAAGAAAAGATTCCAAGGAGAAATATTTAAATTTAGTTAGTTAATATGTAATGTAAATAGACTATTTGGACTATTTTTCTAGTGTTAAGTCCTTTTTGATTATTGCAAACATTTAGTTAATATATAATGTAAATAGACTATTTTTCTAGTATTAAGAACTTATTGATTATTGTAACCGTTGATGAAAGATTAATTTTGAAAACCATTGTAATGTAATTGAACGAAAATCCAAGTCTTTAATTAATCTTAAGCTAACATATAGTTACTAGAAAATTATTCTCTTCAAGGATAATTTTCTTTCTCGAAGAAGGGTGGGATGTTGTATTCCAGAATACTACCCTTATTAAATTTAACACTGAATCTCCTAACACATCCTTAAAAACTTCACTTAACATATATTACATTCTCACTTAATACATACCATTCATAAACATTCACAATATTACCAGTTACAGCACACTTAATAACCTGCACCTTTTTATTTATTGAAAACATAGCAACTTGGATTTTCGTCCGAATTGAATGTGAAAAGTCAGAGAGAAAAAAATAGAATAAAAAAAAAGTGCAGTTGATATTTGTCAGCCGTAAAGAAAGGTTGAGAATGATTTGTTATGGAGCAGCTAGCGTCGCAATAACATATTAAGTTTAGTAATTATTAACTTTAAATAATTGTTTGTTATTGTTGTTTAAATAATAATTAGCGCTAAAGCAGATTTCGGCTTGATTGACTTTGTAAATAAACAGAATAGTCGCAATTGGGAAATCTTAAAAGCCAGTTGTACGTGAATTATAAGTGAGTTGTTTTTGGAAAATCATAACAGTCAATCAAAAAAAATAATAAGTCCACGCTCTTCCCTCATACCGAGGAAGCACGGCGTCTGGACCACAACACTGGTGGCAGCGGTGGGATACAACCAAAGGATCCCAAATAAAAAGAAGAAAATAAGAAGAAAAAAAAACAAGAAAAAAAAATTTTTTTAAACAAAACAAAATTTAAAACAACAAAAAAAAATGTTTATAAGAAGAAGAAAAAAGTAAACATAATACAACGAAAAACAAAGTAAACAAAAATTTAAAACAACAAAAAAAAATTGCTTATAAGAAGAAAAGTGAACACAAGAGAAATAACCAAATAAGAAGAAGAAAAAAAAATTTTCAAGAAGAAAAGAGAGAAAAAAAAAAACAGGAGAAATAACCAAACCAAAATAAGAAGAAAAAAAAAAACCCCGACATAAAACAACAAAATAAAAAGAAAAAAAAAAGGAAAGCAGCAAAGACCAGGATGAGCAATGAACTTTAGGACGTGAAGTCTGCCTGGCGTCAAAGAAAAAAAAAATCTAAAAAGAAAAAGAACCACACAAAGGAAACAACCAAGGAAAACTGAAGAAAAAAAAACAAAACAGCAACACTCAAGACTGCTATCAACAGTACAACGACAACATTTAGTAGAGTAAGAATTTTTTTTAGCGACTTTTCTCTCTACATTTTTTTTGGAATATTTTCTACTTGGAAGCTCTTCTTATCCCAATAGAATATTTTTTGGATAGAAATTTCTATCTAAATTATTTGCAAATTCTCATTTCAGTATTTCGAAGACATTTCCGTTTTTTTTCTTTCTTTCTCGTCGAATTTTCTTTCTTTTCAGTTTTGGGACCAATTTATTTTTCTTTCCTATATATATATATATATTGAATAACCAAAAGAAAGGCCAATTTTTCCATAACCATATTTTAAGAATTGAATTTTCGCCATACATTATTTTAAACTTTCACTATTACGAGTCCATATTACACGAGACAGGCGGCTAGGCAGGGGGAAGAACAAATCCACTATCAACCGATACACATTAAACCCCCTGAAATGGCTCTCTCTGTCGGAATTTCTGATGTTTTCAGAATCGTCCCTACCTTTGACGGGAAACCCTGCGACTTAGGTAAATTTATTTCCGGGGGAGACGTTTTATTTAGATCCATAAAGAAGGCAGACCCGGATATATACGAGACGTTTTTAGAGCTAGTCAAAAATAGACTAGAGGGTCATGCTTACGATCTGATTAGGTATAGCCAAATCGCTAAGTGGGAGGATTTAAAAGATAAACTCGAATCGGAATATAAAGAGGAGCAATCTCGGTCGACGGCACACAATGAGTTGATTTCTCTGAAACAACGCTACAGAGAAACCGTCAGGGAATACGGCGATAGAGTCGCGAATGCTCTAAGGACTTTAAACTCTGCCACGTGTGAAATAACAGCAGACGCGGTGGTTAGGGAATATTTAATAGAAGAAAACATAAAATTGGCCGTACAAACATTTGAGGATGGACTAAACAACGAACAGCTAAAGATACTAGCTAAAGTCCATGGGGGGAACAATTTAAAACAGTCGATTGCACATGCAGTGTCACATGCGGCTCGAATGGACAACTCTCCCAGGTCATATCAATACAATGAAAAACCTACATTCAATCGTATAGTCTGCCAAACCTGTGGTAAGCCAGGGCATTCTCAAGACACATGTTATCGAAACATGCAGTCCACTTTTCCGAATAGACAACCCATAAAAAGGGAATATAACATTGTATGTAATTTCTGTGGACGGAATAATCACACAGAGAATGAGTGTAGATACAAGATATCTAGGAATGGATCGGCTTCAACAAATTACCAACAAGGTACAACAACGCGTAACCCATTCCGAAATAATCCTACAAACTCTGAAAATCGTTTTGGTGAAAATTCTAGGACCACCAATAGACAAAACGATAGACAAAATGTTCACTTTTCTCGGGTGCAAGAGTCGGAAAACGAGGCCTGACGCCAACAGAATCATGCTGAACGGCACTCTTCAATCTATAGTATTCGGTCGACTCAGATAGAGAGGAAACCAGGCAAATCGGAAGGAGACACACAGCCATTCCTTTCGAACGACTGTAATGATCAATATACACCAAATCTAAGATTTCACGTACCCTTTTGTCCCGAATTAAAAGAACCAGCGATACGTCTTAGAGTTAGTCCCGCAGACAATATGTACACGACTCTTTTAATTGATACCGGCGCCGACCTAAGCCTTCTAAAATCATCGTGCTTAAAGAATCAGAAAAAAGATGACAAGATCTACACAATATCCACACTAGCAGGTGATTCTTTGAAAACCCTGGGGACGGTAAGTGGTACCCTAGAAGTAAAAACCCAGGACCATACCATGCTCATGGATCATCCTTTCCACCTACTCACCGAACAAATAAATCTGCCTTATGACGGAATCATAGGAAACGATTTTTTATTTAAATATAGATGTGTAATCGATTTCAAGGAACACCTCCTGAAGATTCCAATGTCAAAGGGTAATGATAGTGAGCATCGAAGAAAGCCATACGGCTCTACAAATGAATCACGAGCCACCTGTTCAGGCCTTCAGTTCGAATCAAAAGGAAAAAGTAATAGCTCTAAACAGAATAGAAAGCGAAAACAGAGAAGATTGGGCGACAAAGTTTCAGCAGCAAAGACTGAAGTACAAAATGTTCCAGCAGCACATAAGACTGAAAGAGCAACTTTCACTTTAAAACCCAGAAGCCAACAAATTGTAGACTTTCCGTTAACTAGTAAACACCAGGACATGTCCGGCGATATAATCATTCAAAAAAAACGAATCATGCCAGGAATATACGTGGGCGAAACCTTAACCAGCCCCAAGAACTCCAAATTAAAGGTGTTAATAATGAACACTTCGGAAGCAGAACAAACGGTGAATACTAAAGACGTAGACTTCAAATGGGACAAGCTAAGTGATTTCAACCTAATCTCTAGTCAATCCGACGACCTAATCAAAGGCAGGTTAAATAAATTAACATCAATAATCAATCTCAGCCACTGTAATTGTGAAGAAAAACAATCTATCCTTCAAATATGTAGAGAATACAATGATTTATTTTTTTCTCGAAGGTGACAACCTCTCATTCACAGAAGCGCTGAAACATAAAATCATTACTGACCCGAACAAGCCGCCCGTATTTACCAAACCGTACAGGCTCCCGGACACACAAAAAACCGAGATACACAAACAGGTGAATGACATGCTACAAAGTGGTATTATCCAACCCAGTGCTAGTCCTTGGAACTCCCCCTTGCTCTTGGTACCAAAAAAGGCTGACAGGGAAGGTAATAAGAGATGGAGAGTTGTGGTTGATTTCCGTAAGTTAAACGAAGTAACTGTTGCCGATGCATATCCGTTACCAAATATCACGGACATACTAGATCAACTAGGGAGGGCAACTTATTTTAGCACCCTCGACCTGGCAAGCGGATTTCATCAAATCCTAATGGACAATGAAGACAAGTGCAAAACCGGCTTCAGTACCCCTTATGGACATTATGAATATAACCGTATGCCGTTTGGTCTACGAAACGCGCCCGCAACTTTTCAACGTTTAATGAACAACGTTTTAATGGGATTACAAGGATTCGACTGCTTTGTATACATCGATGACATAGTCCTTTACGGATATAACCTGCAAGAACACAACGCAAAGCTTATACGAATTTTTAATTGTTTACGTCAGAATAACCTTAAGCTTCAACCAGATAAATGTACTTTTCTGAAGAAGGAGCTAATGTATCTGGGTCACGTAATTTCCGAACACGGTCTTAAACCAGACCCCGATAAGATTAAAGCTGCTAAAACATATCCCACACCCAAGAATGTCAAGGGAGTAAAATCATTCCTCGGATTCATAGGATACTACCGGCGATTCATAGACAATTTCTCAACCATAGCAAAGCCACTAACGAAGTTACTAAAGAAAACCGAAGCATTTAAATGGGACCCCTTCTGTGATGAAGCCTTCCATACGTTAAAAAATAAACTTATAGAACCTCCCATATTAGCTTACCCTGACTTCAATCAAGACTTTATAGTAACTACGGACGGTAGCGACGTTGGAATAGGCGCGGTCTTATCGCAGGGAGAAATTGGCCAGGACAAAGCTATTTGTTATGCTAGCCGTACCCTTAACGACGCCGAATCCAGGTACAGCACGACAGAAAAGGAACTACTGGCAATAATCTACGCCGTCAAACAATTTCGCCCCTACATCTACGGACGAAGGTTCACAATATGTACAGACCATAAACCACTACAGTGGCTCATAAATCTGAAGGACCCGACATCAAGATTGGCTCGTTGGAGAATATTGCTAGAAGAATATGAATACCAAATTATTTACAAGGCCGGAAAATACAACTCCAACGCAGATGCACTTAGCCGCCTCCCTATTCACCTCCAAGACACACAAGAGGTAGGCAAGGTACTAGTTACCACTAGAAGCAAAACAAGAGGTCAAGGCACCGCTGAACCATTAGTAGCCGCTAGTGAGGAAATTACTCTCCGACATACCGAATGTAAGATAATCGAAATTTCTAAACCCATAGAGTATGCCAAAACCCGGTCACCCATTCAGATCTTTATATTACCCAATAAAGAAGGCCAAACCGAAAAGATACTGAAAACCATCCCTACCTATACACGTCCGAATCCAAACGAAATAAAATTATACCCAAACACGACTAAATCCCCTTCATATATTGTTACTACGTTGCCACTAAACATAGAAACCGAACCCAGCTTTGAACAAACACTCAGCAAAATTCATAACTATTGTAAAAAAGAAAAGGTAAACCATATCGACATTTCTATCCCAAAACAAGATCCAATAAACCCCCGCCTTAAAAATGCCATAATACAAACATTCGCACAAACCAAGATCACCGTGTATCTTTACTCTGACAAAAGAATCTATATCGAAGACCGACAGGATATCGCTCAAATCCTCCGTGACTTCCATAATTCACCTTTTGGAGGGCACCAGGGAGTTGCCCGCACAATCAAACGTGTTAAAACAAGGTACTTTTGGCCAACCCTCATAAAAGACACGAAAGAATTCATCCGCAAATGCGACTCGTGTCAAAGAAACAAACTAACGCTAAACAGAAAAATCCCGATGAAAATCACAACAACAAGTACAACCCCCTTCGAACGAGTAGCTCTAGATATTGTTGGCCCGCTCCCAACTAGTTACGAAGGTAATAAATACATATTAACGTTCCAAGATGACTTAACAAAGTTCACTGAAGCTATACCGCTACCCAATGCGGAAGCACCCACCATAGCTCGTAGTTTTGTGGAGAAAATCATATGTCGTTTCGGAATACCCGACGCGGTATTAACGGACCAAGGCACCAATTTCCTAAGCCACCTTTTTAAAGAAATATGCAAGATTCTAAAAATCAAAAAGATACAAACAACACCTTATCATCCCCAAACAAATGGAGCCTTAGAACGTAGCCACCGAACGTTTGCCGAATATCTCAGACACTACGTTAACAGGGACCAACTCTCATGGGATACTTGGCTACCATATTCAATGTTTGTGTATAACACCACACCGCACAGTAGCACCGCGTTTAGCCCTTTTGAATTACTCTATGGTTTTCCTGCACGAATACCGAATTCGCTTAGCATAAATCCGCAAACGTCATACAACTATGAGAACTACGCTAACGAACTAAAAGCTCGCCTACAGTACGGTTACAAGATTGCTAAAAACATATTGCAGGACAAAAAGGAAAAATCTAAAGCGTGTTATGACAAAGGGACAAGCCATAAAACATTCAAAGTTGGCGACAAGGTACTCATAAAAAACCATACCAGGAAAAATAAGCTCGCTTCCTTATGGGAGGGTCCCTACGAAATACACAACATAGTATCCGATGAAAACTCAAAAATCAAAATAGGAAATAAATTCAAAGTTTTACACAATAATAATATAAAACTATTTTCGGAATAAATAAATAACCCATACACACAACATAACCAAATTTTTAACAATTATCTTAAAATTAAACACGGTTGGAAAATTTTCCATAAATTTAAGGAAAAGATAAACACATAACAAATGGCCTTTGTTTTATTATTCAATATATATGAAATAATCTAACAATTGTAGGAAATGACGGAAATGAAAAAAAAAAAAAAAAAAAAAGTTAATGAGGGGGACGAAAGAAAGAAAATTTTAGAGGTAATATATATTGGAAATTTTAGAATTTATATATATCCGAACGGAAAAGGAAAGAAAGGAAATTTTAGAGGTAATATATGTATTGGAAATTTTGGAATTAATATATATATTCGAACGGAAATGAGAATTTTGAAACAATAATATTAATATTATGTAATTAATATAATAAGTAATAATAACTTTTGGATAAGAAAACAAAAGGTTCCAAGGAGAAATATTTAAATTTAGTTAGTTAATATGTAATGTGAATAGACTATTTAGACTATTTTTCTAGTGTTAAGTCCTTTTTGATTATTGCAAACATTTAGTTAATATATAATGTAAATAGACTATTTTTCTAGTATTAAGAACTTATTGATTATTGTAACCTTTGATAAAGATTAATTTTGAAAACCATTGCAATGTAATTGAACGAAAATCCAAGTCTTTCTTAATCTAATATATAGTTACTAGAAAATGATTCTCTTCAAGGATAATTTTCTTTCTCGAAGAAGGGTGGGATGTTGTATTCCAGAATACTACCCTTATTAAATTTAACACTGAATCTCCTAACACATCCTTAAAAACTTCACTTAACATATATTACATTCTCACTTAATACATACCATTCATAAACATTCACAATATTACCAGTTACAGCACACTTAATAACCTGCACCTTTTTATTTATTGAAAACATAGCAACTTGGATTTTCGTCCGAATTGAATGTGAAAAGTCAGAGAGAAAAAAATAGAATAGAAAAAAAAGTTCAGTTGATATTTGTCAGCCGTAAAGAAAGGTTGAGAATGATTTGTTATGGAGCAGCTAGCGTCGCAATAACATATTAAGTTTATTAATTATTAACTTTAAATAATTGTTTGTTATTGTTGTTTAAGTAATAATTAGCGCTAAAGCAGATTTCGGCTTGATTGACTTTGTAAATAAACAGAATAGTCGCAATTGGGAAATCTTAAAAGCCAGTTGTACGTGAATTATAAGTGAGTTGTTTTTGGAAAATCATAACAGTCAATCAAAAAAAATAATAAGTCCACGCTCTTCCCTCATACCGAGGAAGCACGGCGTCTGGACCACAACACCGTGGAGCTTGCCGAATCGGTCTTGCATCTCCCGTATCTATTCGATGTTGCACGATAGCAGTTCTTCCAAAGTTATTCCCATCGTTGACGAATATGGAGCCATACTTTTCCACTAACCGTTTGGCATTTGTCCTTTCTGGCGCGCTCACCTCGTTCAACCAGGTATCCATGACAGCAGGAGTTTTCGTGCCCTCTTTGAGAATCTTGTTTTCGCATTTCTGGGCAGGATTGTCACAATTAACCACAGCCTCCACAGCTTGGCATTGTCCTACTAATTCTCCTTTGTTAAGAGTGATCGGTGACCTTAACTCATTCATCACTCGAACTGGGATCCGCTTATTCTTTTCCGTTTGCACCAAGGTCCGTCCAACCAATATATTCGCAGTGCTTTCTGATGGCTCTACTACCCACAACTTGTCTTCTCCACAGTCTCCCTCCACACATGTCCACAGAACTGCTTCGGGCTTTGGTGGAATCTGCTGACGATGACTTACGCTTACATTCATGATCTGGGGCCGTTCATACCCAGTGCTTAGGGGTATCTCCATGTTCTGGCACGTCAGCATTCTTTTCTTCAGATCTAGAATGAGACCATGGGCTAGCATAAAGTCCACGCCGATTATTACCTCGTCCGTTATTCCAGCCGCTAAGAAGGTGTGAATCACTTCCAGCGTTCCAACCTGGACCTTACACTCCAATTCTCCGGAACCCACAGCTTCCTCTCCTGTAGCTGTTCGTAGCTGGCAACCACTCAGCGGCTCAACGTTATCTCCTGCCAGGTCTGATCTAATGATGGAATGTGTTGCGCCCGTGTCCAGAGTTAAGATCAGCGATCGTCCATTTACGGTCTCGTTTACGGTTACGTTATTGTTTTTACGATGTATTCGTGAAACCGTGACAGTGGGGCAGTCCCGTGCGGGGACCTGCTCACGTCCCTTTGAGCTTTCTCCAGAAGCGCCATTTCCACTTTCAGCCCTGCTTTTCGGTGTGTCTCCGTTTTTCCTACGAGACGCATTACAATTTCGTGCGAAGTGTCCTGTTTTTCCACAGCTGTAACACTTTGCTCCAGAGCCTTTGTGTGAGGTTGGCATTATTTAGGATATAGCCTGGATGAAATCCCTCATGGTTTTCTCCAGAGATTCCTTTGGCTCGACTTCCAACTGATGGACTTTGTGCGTTTGTTTGCTCAGAAGGCTCGCTGTTTCCTGCGTGAGAGCATGTGACACTGTTTCGGCAAACGTCTTCTTTGGCATGGAATAGACTGCGCACTTGGTATCCGCATCTCGTATTCCATTCATGAACGCTTGAGTTTTGAGTAATTCAATTACTACTGCTGGTGCGTCTGCATTGGCCAAATGCGCGAGCCGCTCTATCTCCGTTGCATTTTCTTGTAGCGGCTTGTTAGCTTTTTGGTAACGATTCATGAGCTCCATCTGGACATTTGTTTCCTATGGTCGCTACCATATCGCCGTTCAATCGCTGCCATTACCGCATCATATTTTCCACGTTCAATTTCCGGAACTGTTTGCAGGACTTCGGCGGCAGAGCCCTTCAATGATACCACCAAAACTGATACTTTGTCTGCCGTAGACCAGTGATTGGTTCGCGCTGTGGTCTCGAACTGCAGTTTAAAAATATTAAACGGTACCGTTCCGTCAAACGTTGGCGCTTTCAATTTTGTTGTACTAACAGGCGTAACTGGTCCGCTGAACTGCATCTCTCGGATATGGCCATCCAACCTCAATATCTCGGATTTTAATTTTGCGTAATTTTCTGTCACTTTGTGTAGTTCATCCTCCATTTCGTCTTGCCTCGCCTGCAATCCGGCGGAATTCCCTTCGATGCGCGATAGCTTTTCCTGCAGTTGTGAAGTGTGCTGTGCCAGCTGCTTCTCCATACGTGAGGACTGTTGTGCCAGCTGCTCCTCCATGCGTGAGGACTGTTGCGCCATTGCTGCTAAAAGCACGTTCATGTCGAATGCTGGAGCTGGCTGCGGCTCTACCAACTGCTGTTCAACTTTAGATGAAGCTCCTAAAGCATCATGGCAGAACTCGTGTCTATCAACGTCGATGCCCTCACTCTCCATTGCTTTACGCAATCGGGCTCGTAGCTCTGCCTTATTTCCTGTCACCAGCAGTCCTCGAGACTCCAATTCTTCCATTAAGTGGGGTATGCTCAGGTCAGCAAACTTCACCATGATTTATGATTATTTGGCAATCCCACTTCTGACACCAGTTGTTACGGATTTTCGGGTTTGCGCTTAGCGGCTCCCTAGGTCCGATCTCTGGATCGCGAAATAATTTAAATCAAATTGCAAAAGCTCGTTCTTTCGGGTTTAATGGATTTACTTTATTTTTACTTATTATTCTACACGTGTTATTCACACTTCCCTTGACATCGATCCTCCCGTTACGTTGTCAGTTGTCTTCTTCTTGACTCTTGACTGACACTTATTACTCCGCTGTCAGTTTGCCTGCTTCTCTATGTCGTCTATCTCGCACTAGATGGCGTGCTTCATGTTCGTAAATTCATCACAATATTAACAACAAATTAATTAAAGCACTTCCACCTGCTGCAAGTAACTATTTAACGTTCACTTTCAACGCTTGTCTCAGGAACAGTTATTTTCCGGACTGCTGGAAAACAGCAAAAGTAATACCTATCCCGAAACCCGGCAAACCGAAGAACAGGCCCGATAGCTATAGATCTATTAGTCTACTTAGCTGCCTGAGTAAGGTCCTAGAAAAAATCAATAAGGAAAAGATTGATCGTTTCGTGGAAGCAAATAACATCCTACCAAACTTTCAGTTCGGTTTCCGTAGTGGTCACAGCACAATCCACCAAGTCTTCCGCATTAAAAACCACATAGCTGGTAAATTCATCGACAAGGAGTCAACGGGACTGGTTCTTCTAGACATCGAAAAAGCCTTTGATACGGTATGTCACGATGCCTTGATTTATAAGCTACTAGAACTTAAGCTGCCAATACCGCTTATCAAAATTATCCAGAGCTTTCTTCATTCGAGAAAATTTGTTGTGAGTATGTGGGGGTAAGAGTATGATGCCAGCACGGGAACGGCTTCACTAAATATCCCATCGTTCTTTTACAAAATAAGACACAATTTATTGTTAGAATTTTACGGTTTAACTTTTATTGTTCCAAAGGCGTGTTTCTAATTAACTCTTCCCTTTTCTATGTCTTAGGTTTAAGTTTTACAAATGTGCGGGAGACACTGGTATGTAAGTTACTTGAGTTTATTCGATTGGTGATGTAACCGGACTTAAGGAATAAAACTTGTTTTGTTTTTAATTGATACTCGTCCTAACATTATTATTACACTTTTCTTTGCACAAATGGGTGCGACGGGGTTTAAGAAATCAAACTTGTCCCTTTTAATTGAAATTCGTTCTAATATTGTTATTACACTCTTCCTTACACAAATGGACGTCACAGGATTTAAGAGGTAACTCCTCTTTACGCAAATGGAATTTACGAAATAAAACTGGCCCTTCTTAATTGATATTCGTTTTAATATTATTATTACCCTCTTTTTTACACAAATGGATGTGACAGGATTTAAGAGGTAACTTTTCTTTACACAAATGGAGTTTACGAAACAAAACTGGTCGAATATCAATTAAGGTTCGTTTTGATATTAGCACTTCTCGGGCATTGGGATACAAACCGATTATGGACTCCGACTCGTTAACGCTCGGCGGTGGATGACACTCGACTGTGTGTGACCATACCCAACCGGGGGTGTGAATCGACTTGGTGCATGTGGACCGGGTGATGGTTGTAAAGCGACTGACTAATGAAAGGCAAGAATCCATTCGCGGTGTCGCGGCAGTGGAGTCATAGCTAAGTAAACTCATTGCCACTTACCAGGAACATGGAGAAGGGTTGCTATGTCTGCATAGAAAATTTTGTTTCGGGGAAATAGCCAAGCATGGTCATGGGTTGTCGGTTAGACAATAGAATATGGGTCTTGGCCGTTGCGATGGTTGTTCCACGGAAAGACAACGCATCATGCTGGTAACTTGCCAGTAAGAAGAATTGATATGGTTTTAAATTGTTTAGGTAGAATGGGAACTTAAATTATTTTTTGGGGAAAACTAAATGTGGAATGGGAACTGAAATGGTTTTTAGGAAAACTAAATGCTGCTTGGTTGCAAGCGAGAAATATAGTTTAAGTAGGAAATGAACCGAAATGGTTTTCGGGGAAAATGCATGCGGTGTGATTGTAGATGAGGGAGATGATTTAAAATGTATTTTATTGCAGGATTTGAAATGTGGTGTGTTGTAGGTTTTGAAGATGTATTCTATTGTGGATTTGGGGATGTAAGCTTTACAAGTTTGAATGGGGCGTTGGGTTATGGTGACGCGGTGTTAACGGTCAAAATGCTTGGAATTGTGGGTTGGCTCTCCATGTAATATAGAGAACCCCCACAAGTATAGGAACCGACAAATCCTCTACTCACCAAATCCACTATGGTGTACCCCAAGGCTCGGTCCTTGGTTCCATATTATTCACATTGTTTGTCGCAGATTTACCATGTCAAGGTGAAAACATTCAGGTAGCTATGTTTGCCGATGATACGGCCATTTTCTCTTCGGGTGCCTTATTCACTAACGTCTACAACTCTCTGCAAGCAGCTCTTGACAAACTAGCAGTATATTACAGGAAATGGAAAATAAAAATAAATGGTAATAAAAAACAAGCTGTCTGGTTTTCGAGATGTGGGGAACTCTGCTACCTACAAAATGACACTAAACTCAGTATGTGTACAGTCGATATTGATTGGTCCGAAGACTGTAGATATCTAGTTATTATTCTAGATAAAAAAACTTATCTTCCAAAAACACATCACTACCTCAATTGACAAAATAAACAAAGTCGTAAGAGTTCTGGATCCATTAGTGTGTAGAAAGTCAAAGCGTAGCCTCGAAAATAAAATTATAATTTTTAAAACCATTTTTCAGGCTATACTCCTGTATGGCGCCCTATGTTGTGTAATTGTGCTTGCACCCACTAAATAAAATTGCAAAGGTGTCATAATAAAATACTGAAAATGTTGCTGAATTTGCCATGGCATTATTCGACACATGAACTTCACGAAAACGCTAACGTTAAACCGGTAGATTTTCTTATTGACAAAATCAATCGAAACTTCTTCGTCAATTGTTCTTTTTCTGACAATGTTCTTGTTTCCCGTCTTGCGTTATTCTAGATTACCACATATGTACTCTGTCTATGAAAATTCTATCGAGGTCATTATTACATAAAATAACCGGAAACATGTGCAATATTAGTCTTAAGATTCAAATAAGGGTTTTTTCTTGTAGTTTTCCCTTAATCATTTACCAGTTATTATTCATTAAAATTGTGCTATTTCCTCTTAATCATTTATCAGTTATTATTCATTAAAATTGTGCTATTCATTATATAGATTTAAGATTATAGTTGTAAAGGAATTGCTGTCCTGAAACTCTGAAATATTAGTTGTAAAATATTGTGACGCATATGACAATCAGTACTGGAATCTTCGAGAAAGTCCGAAACAAGGTGCTAGATTATTTTAGGAAGTACTGGAAAACTGGAATAGAACATTCAAGACTATGGAACGGACGGAAACGATACACCAAAACAGAATGAGGAAAAACGGTATAAATACATCGCACGCAGATCGGGAGTTGAGTTATAAGTAAGACAGTGAAGCATGACGATAAGTGCGGAAGTAATAAGTAATGAGTAAGAAGTAGAAAGTGTTTACAAAGAAATCGTTATGTGTACGGTAAAAAGTAACGGTTGTATTACGGGCTAATAAAGTGTTGTATTAATTCAAAATCGATTTAACGGCTCTTATTTATTTTAAAATAATTAATCCAGCGAACCCTAAGCTCGCTACAATTGGTGTCAGCAGTGGGATTAATTATTGGTGAAATAAATAAGTCTGTGGAAGTGTGCTGTGACGATGTCAGATCGAGATTTGGAGGACCGGAACCTGGATAGCAGAAGAGAGAAGCCAATTCTTCGACAGCGTTTGCAAGCACCAATAGAAGAAGAGGATATTGATGTCGGTACAGATGCTTTTACAAGTGGACCAGACTGTCCGGATGGAGAAGAAACAGTGAGTCAAGATGGTGCCAATGTAACGGAGAAGAGTTCGCCGCCGTTGGACATTTCGGAGATATTCAGGATGATGATGGCAAAATTGGATGGGCGAGCTGTAAAATTAGACGCGCGAGCTGCAGAGTTTAAGGCAAAATTGGATGCGCTAGCTGCAGAGGTTAATGCAAGATTGGATGCCCAAAGGCAGTGTATGAAAGAATTCTGGGACTCGGAAGCGGAAGAATCTGAGGATGAGGACGAATTGGAGCCACATGAAATGAAGAAACTCAGGAAGAGCAAAGCTATGGCCGACAGCAGTGAGGAAGAGGAGGAAAATGACGATGATGTGTTACGTGAAGAACTGAAGGATTTCATCGATGATAACCCGATTGAAGGGGACGGCAGTGATGATGAAGACACTGATGCTTCAGGCCGTTCGCTGAAACGGATTTACAATGATGATGACGAGTTGGACGACCGACTGGAAGACGACGACTGTGACCCTATTGAAGAGAATCTTGGTTTGAAAGTCGAAGGCAGAAAGCGTTCCAAGCGTCTGCGTCGTACACAGCACGAAGAAAGTGATGGAGAGGAAGACTACGACTGTGACCTTATTGAAGAGAATCTTGGTTTGAAAGTCGAAGGCAGAAAGCGTTCCAAGCGTCTGCGTTGTACACAGGATGAAGAAAGTGATGGAGAGAAACAGCACGTCGATGAAGGTTCAGCACGTGAGGCTATAGACGAACAGCTATTCGACGACGAATACGATGTTGAACACCGCTCTGAACGTAGTCACAGGGAAACTGAGGCGGCAAAACATTTCAATGATGAATTGGAAAGGGGTCACTTTACTGATTTGGACAATGAAATCCGTAAAACATATATTTCTGAGCGGGAGCAATTGCGCGAAGTTCCGGTTACGCCTGTTCCAGAGGGACCCAATGAACTACAAGATGAAGCTGAATGGATTTACAAACATGCGTTTTGTAAATCAACTGTTTCCGACCAAGAGAGATCAACGGATGTTGGAGGTCGAGACCGCTATTGTAAGCCACCACATACGGGGGGAAAGATCAAGCAAGCCCTAGATTGTAGGCGTAATCAACAGCTAGAGGCGCCGTTCATTGCGTTCTATAGAGAAGAACACGTGAAACCAGAATTAACGTGCGACGATCTATGGAAAGTCTATTACTACGACGCAGGCTGGTGTTTACTGTCAGCTCCAAAGAACAAACTGTTCCAGTTATTTGAAAAGATGCGGAACTACCAGTTGGATACGTTTATGAAATCGACAGATGCTCCAATACCAGATGATACGCGTGTAATTAAAGATGAAGATCTAGACCGCTTACGTGATGTGCAAACTCCAGAAGAGCTTAAGGGTGTGCATATGCATTTTCTCTTATACTATTCGCATGAGATCCCTAAAATGCAAGAGGAATTCCGTCGTCAGGAAAAGGAAGAATGGCGGCAGGCTAGAGCTGACGCGAAAAGGAGAGCAGTAGAAAATTTGGATGAAGGTCAAGAACTTCCACCGCCGAACGCCAAGATGAAAGTGGTACATCGCGACCGACTGGCGGCTTGTTGGCCCGGGAGACCAATGAACTTAGTTCGGGACGAACTAATCTAGGTGGAGGGTAGTGTGACGCATATGACAATCAGTACTGGAATCTTCGAGAAAGTCCGAAACAAGGTACTAGATTATTTTAGGAAGTACTGGAAAACTGGAATAGAACATTCAAGACTATGGAACGGACGGAAACGATACACCAAATCAGAATGAGGAAAAACGGTGTAAATACGTCGCACGCAGATCGGGAGTTGAGTTATAAGTAAGACAGTGAAGCATGACGATAAGTGCGGAAGTAATAAGTAATGAGTAAGAAGTAGAAAGTGTTTACAAAGAAATCGTTATGTGTACGGTAAAAAGTAATGGTTGTATTACGGACTAATAAAGTGTTGTATTAATTCAAAATCGATTTAACGGCTCTTATTTATTTTAAAATAATTAATCCAGCGAACCCTAAGCTCGCTACAATATATATGTATTATTTACTTAATAAAAAAATGAATTGAAAAAATCAGTATATGAGAGGTTTTCCTCTTCTTTTTTTTTTTTGTAACAAGCAAACATTAAAAAATCAAAACGATTAAAACCAAATTAACAAAATTAATCAAACTATGCTAAATATGAAGGGGGAGAAAGGGGGGAGCGTTGTAACTAAAAAGCATACTATTTTGAAAAACGTGTAGTCCTCTCTTCGTCACTAATCCACCACCAGTTGGGATGAGATCGGTCTCTTTTAGATGTATGTCTTTCACATATCACCATATTGAAATGTAGGCGATCTGGGACATTAGAGATATCACTATCATGGAGAATTCGTTTATCCCTGGCACCGCGAAAAGTGTGGGGAATAATAGGAACTGCATGCTTGTCTTGGATATGTAATTTTCTGCCCAAGAAGGGGAACGCTTCTGGGGGAATAAAGCCATTCTGGAGAGTACTCTCCAGATATACACTCCCAATCACTAGGATGAGGTCACAAATTTTGCAATTGATTTTCACTCTTTACACCTGTTGGAAATTGTGTACCCGGAAACATATACTACCTGTGCATAGGTACATATTTTCTCAAAAGAAATTCATAAAATTAAAGGATAATTACGAAACGACCGTTGGAATTTCCCAATATCAAATAATCATCATCATCATCATCATCGGCACTACAACCGGGAACCGGTCTTGGCCTTATTTAGCAAGTCCTGAGGCTTGTTAAATTTTCCATAATGATTTATTTTGTCTGGGCAAGGTCATTAGTCTTGCGCCAGGGGCTCCCCGACGGGGAATCGAACCCCGGTCTCCCGGGTGACAGGCGAGTATACTAACCACTATACTATACTATATATCAAATAATAGACTACTTAAAAAGGGTATAAAAAAGTGCGTCACTAGGATGAGGCCACATGCAAAATTTCAGAAAAGAATTAAAAAATTAATGAATATTTACATTTTATGGTTTCAAAACATTTTTTTTATAACGTTTTTCTACATTAATAATGAGTATGCCCACCGTTTTTGGATATGACCTCTATAAGACGGTTTGGATTAGAATCATAGTTTTTTTTAAATATTCTCTGGAAATTTGGTCCCACGAATCACGAATAGCTTCGATTAAGGTGTCCTTGTCTTCAAATTGTTTACCGCCTTCATAAACTTTACGAGCTAGCCATTACCAAACGTTTTCGATTGTCTTTAAGTCCGGCGAATAGGGCGGCCATGGCAAAAGTTCCACGACTTCTGATTGGATCTAACTTCTAACAGCCCTGGAAGTATGGATGGGGGCATTGCCTTGTTAGAAAATCCAAGACCGAAATTGTTTTTAATTTTTGGAAATGACCGTTCCAGTAAACATTTGTAGTTGTTTCCGTTCATTGTTGTGAACAAAAACTCCAACTCGATTGCGCCATAGTAGGTGATAGCTCCCCACTCCATAACACATGATGTACCGCTGTGATGTCTTGCCAAAATAAGCTGCTCCTTTCTCAGATCATGGAAATAAAAGTTGAAACCATCGGGACCGTCAAGGTTAAACTTTTTTCCATCCGAAAAGACAACGCGTTTCCATTCATTGGTCCAAGCGACATGTTCTCTTGCAAAATTCATTCGATGCTCCTTGTGTACTTGCCTCAAAACAGGTTTCCCGGGTCCGTTGACTTTACAATTCCTAGCCAGGAAGTCGTTTCCTAACAACCCATCTGCTGACAATCCCGGTAGGGAGTCCATTACCTGAAAGTTACAGGAGATTGTTTGGGGCAGTTTGAATATTCCCTTACAAAAGCCCCTAGACTTTCCCTTTCCAAAAAGCGTTTGGAAAGTGGTGGCCTTTTTGGTATCCAGTGCTGTTCCATTTTGGAGTGCCTTCAGCTTAAGAAGGCTGATATCTGCACCTGTGTCCACTATTAGGTGTGTAGTGTTTCTACATCCGATGGCTAATGGGAGCTGGACTATTGGAATTTTTGTTGGGGGTTGAGGACAGTTTTCTTTTGTTGATGGCTTTAATTCGGTCGGGTTGGGGAATTCCGGCCCGACCTCTGGGCCCCTCCCATTTTGCTTTTTGCCGACACACTGTCGCCGCATGATTGTGTCGCTTGCAAAATGCACCATTCTCCGTTCTTCTGTCGCCTATGCCCCTTTTTGGCGTCTCTGACGCGTCCGTAGCGGTTGAGTTCGACTGGCTACGGTTCGATTCGGGTCAATAGCGTTGTAATTGGTTTTGGCGTTGTTTTATTTTTCGAGCCTCCGAGTGTTCCGTTCTGCTCGAACTAGTACTAGTCTTGGCTCAAGTCTGTTCACCGCCTTTGTCGCGTGACTGTTTATTGTCCTTTGAATTTTTTCTTCCTTGGACTGTTTGCCATTCTGTATTGACCGTGCAGGTCGGTAGGCTGTGGTCGCTAAGTACAAACTTAACCACATTGGGTGTCTGTTGGCTTTTGTGGTTTTATCCACCTTGCCTTGATACGACACTCGTCCCACGTGTGACCCTTTCGGCCACAAAACTCACAACATCGAATGCTGTACACTCTATGATTCGATGCCGTTGCTTGTTTCGAAGTGGATGGTCGTTCCTGCCCTTGGTTTGAGGTATTTCTGGGTAACTGTTGTTGGTTCTGTGACCTTAGTGTGGGTTCGGCATTATCCGCCTTCCTTTGTGTACTTCGGCCAGACCAATAGTTTACACAATACTTATTTTGAAGGCAGAATAATTTTTAAATTCTAGGCCTGCTTGTCTCTAATGATAATAGCTCTTTCAGTTATGTAAAATTCTATGAAATACTCCGTCTAATTCCAACAGCTACAGTTCTTTTTAGTTATTGCACATTAATTTAGTTGCTGTTAAGGAACGGCATTTTTAGGAAGTATTTGGTTTAAAAACAAAAACTACGTGTTCGTCTTGATAAAAGCCAATTGAACTTTTATTATTATTATTATTACTTTTTCTTCAGAAATACACACTTTTTTAGATATAGAGAATTAAAGACATCTATGAAAACGACTTAGAATTGTTTTATAATACGCACACACAAAAGGAATAGTTTGATATCCTTAAATATCAATACTCTACGTTATGATTTAGTCGTTCCGCCAAGTAACTAAAACATCATCTGTTCGAAATCTTTGTGTTATGACAGAATCTTCAAAGGGCATTCGAACTCCGGATGCGTACATTTCCGCACCAGTATGTGCAATCATTAGTCCATTATCAATGCAATACCTTTCGTCGGTCGCAAACAATGTTCCTCCTCGTTCCTCGCACATAATTTTCATCATTTCTTGCAATCGCAAGTTACAGGCAACCCCTCCAACTATTAACACCTGGAAATGAACCACGAAATAAAAAATGTAACTGAAACATCGCCCTAAGAACTTACTTCTTGAGATCCACAATGTGCCATAGCCCTTTCAGTGATCTCTACAAGCATTGCGAAGACCGTCTCTTGGAGTGAATAACATAGATCCTCATTTGAATAGGTTTCTTCTGGTTCCGTCTTTTTGCGTTTATTTCTGCATCTACTGGGATCGGCTAGCTCTTCTATATAGGACAAAATCCCAGAGAAGCTTACATCCATGCCTGGTTTATAAATCTATCAAATTAAAAGTAGTAGCTCAAATTCAATTCTTACCCTTCACCACATACGGAAGCTTAATTAGCTTCTTTCCATTTTTAGCCAGTTGTTCGATGTTATATCCAGGACTAGGATCATTTGATAACTTAATGATTCTCGCAAATTTGTCCAAACAATTTCCTACAGCCATGTCAATCGTTTCCCCAAATATACGATAACGCTTGTTTGAATACGCGATTACCTGAGTATTGCCTCCACTAACGTACAGAACAATTGGATTTTTTGCCTTTGTAATGAGCCGTCCCATTTCAATATGTGCGATGCAATGATTGACGCCGATTATGGGTTTTTTCCATAGCAAAGACAGTGTACGTGCCGCCATGGCGCCGATTAACAGACATGACCCCATTCCAGGGCCTTTTGTGTAAGAAATCACATCGATATCCTTAGGCGTTAGTTTTGCTTCTGTAAGAGCCGATTTTATAAGACCAACGATCTGCTGTCGATGGTGTTTGGCCGTTTCTCGTGGTTGAAATCCTGAAATTAAACGGTAAACACCTGATGGGTGTGTTTTTTGTAATACACATAATACAACCTTCTCCAGGAGGAGTAATATATGTTTTGCGAACATTCGCTAAGACTTCGTTGCCTTTTATTATCCCGACACCAATTTTATTGGCACTGCCTTCTATCCCAAGTGAGCAAACCATGTTGACGGCCTTTAGCGGGAATTGTAACCGATCAAGCCAGGAAAGTAAATATTATCAACATAACCTGTCAAAGCAAATTGAGTGACATTTGCTAGGAGCGGGCGGTTGGAGCATGCGTCAAGCTCACAGGCTCGTACAATTCAAATAAGAATTAATTCACGAATATAAGAAAAGCAACGTAAAGAGAAATTCCTTTTGTTTAGTATGGTGGCAATTGTTGACATATAGTGAAAACATTGCTTACGCCCATTACGCCAAAGTGAAGAACATGTCAAATAAGTTTGTCCAAAGGGGTAAAATAGAAGCCAAATGAATGAAGAAAATTACTCTAATGGTTACATTTTCAAGTAATTTAGATAATTCTAAATAAATTACTTATGTTTCATTGTATATAGTTAATTATGCAATGAACACCACTGATGTATAGTAGAATGACGTTTGGATAATACTTGCTTACTTATTGAACATACTCTTTATACAGCAATTATAATTTCTACGTAAGTGACGCGTAAATATGAAACATAGGGAGAAGCTCGTGTAGGATTTTAGTAGTTTTTTCTTCACGTTCTATAATTATTAATCCACTATAATGGACAACAATAACGACAACGATAATACCATTGGTAATGAATCAAATTTTGAGTGTAGCACTGCAAATGATGTCGAAACGGAGTTCACAAGTAAAACACTTGACCTCATTGAAACATCGCAACTAGTACTTGAATCAAGGCAGGAGGATGTAAACAAAATATCTCCTCAACCGGCGACTGCGGATAAAAGTACCGCCATCGATAATAAGAGTTCAACTCAAGGAACAGAATCAGCCATTGAAAGCCATTGTACAGATTTGGAATACTCAATTACAAATCCAAAGTCCGACTACGATAATGATGATATCGCAAAGCAAAGTGGGTATGATAACACAGAAGATCATAGTTCCGATACAAGCTCTACCTCAGGTAACTACTAATAAAATACTATATTTGTATATATGAACTCATTCAGCTTTTGTAGAGAAAGGAGACATATTGACACAAGTGCCACAATCAACCGCATCACCGCCTAAATCCTCTTCGCCACCATCTATCGAGAATCAATTACGAATACAGATAAATACTTATCAGGAACAGATATCTCAATTAGAGGCAGCCTTACAACAGAAAGACAATTCCATCGCCCTTCATCAGCGAGAGAATACTCTTCTAGACAAAGAGAAACAAGCGGTAATGTTCAATATTACTTGGCAAAAGCGATATGACCAAATCCATAATTTTAGCTGTACAAGGCGAAAGAGTTAGCCATAAAAGAGAAGGATAATATTGTTATAAAATTCGCCATGAAGGAGAAGTCGCTAATCGATGCGAAAAAGGAAAAAGATGGCCTGGAGAAGCAACTTGCCGATTCACGGAAAGAAGTGAAGAATATAACAACCAAATTCCACTCATTAAATGAGGACAAAAGCCGGATCACACACATATTAGACGAAAAGGTATTAGGTAAAAAAATGTCGCTTGATTTTATAATTAGAACTCTTAATGGTCTTACAATTTAATTTTTTTATCGCTTCATCGGAGTCGATAAAAGCACTATGTTCTACAGTGCTGTGAAAAAGTATAGACTCGAATGTACATTTTCAGTTTTCTTGGAATGAGTACTATTACTATTTATTGGTCTATATTAACCCGGAAGTTCATGACCTCACTGAGTCGGCTGCGCCATCGCCCCCTGTCCTGTGCACTCTACTTCTACTCTGGACCATCTGATCCGATGTCGTCAACTTTACATTGTCTTCCCATCTCGTCGCGGTCGTCCTATCGGTCTCTTTCCCTCTGGTCTTCCATCAAGAGAATGGAGTTTTGTTACGGACCTCGCGTCCATGTCCTCGCCTAACACCCACTAATTCCCTTTCGCAAATTTCCCCTCTCTGCCTGTAAAGGGAAGACAAATCGTCAAGTAGCTAATTTACATAAAGTAGTTTATGCAAATTAGCTACATTAATGGGTGCTAGGCGAGGACATGGACGCGAGGTCCTTAACAGTTTCCTCCACTGCCCTGCTATGTATAACGTTTGCGACAATAGTGAAGAGCATGTGATTCGAACCGCCACTATCACGCTTAGGATCACTAAGAGATAGAACCAAAGGTCAACGCATCAGCTCACTGCCGCGTGTACAAATTCGATTTCTAAATTCAAGTACATTCGGCTGATGTGGAAATGCTATATTATTGCTATGGTATAAGGGTTTAAGGGATGTGCTTTTTCTTCACTATTGGTCGTGTGTATCTGCTAGAAACGCCATGCCACTTCCCTCCCAGTAACTTTCGTTACGATCAACTTTGAAATGCGAACGACTGAGCGAGGAGCGAGCGAGAGAGTGAGGAGCGAGCGAGAGAGCGATCGAGAGAATGACAGAGTAGGCGACTGAGCCCGTGCCATCTGTTCGAAATCTTTGTGTTATGACAGAATCTTCAAAGGGCATTCGAACTCCGGATGCGTACATTTTGCATCTTTTCCAGATTTGTTTCATAGCTGCAACCTTGTTTACTAAGGCACTCGATATCCAAGGTTTAAGTCTTTTTCACAACTCTTTGGGTGATACTAATGAGGAACGAAAGCAGATAAGATAAGATAAGATTGCGTAAGCGCCAGCTGAGGAGCTACAAACATACATATCTGCCCAGGTTTCATTACATAACCTTCGTTTAAGCCCAACGAGGTCAATTCTCGGTCTATTTAGAGGAGTAGAAGAAAGTTCCCAATTTCTAGCTAAATGGACTGGAATCAAGAGCCCCGTCATGGAATGATCAGAGATTTGTAAATCGAAGACACATTTCATGCAGTCGTTAATAGCAACATAAGCAAGGCGTCCATAAATATGATAAGTACAGCTTCCTGACGCGGGCTAGTAGGTTTGTGGCGTTTCTAACAGATACACACACAATATGCAAGCAAATAGTGGAGAACACAGAAAGGAAATTCAAATAAGCAAAGCGTCAGAGCCGTATACCATAGCAACAATTCCACATCAGTTGAGTATACTTGAGTTTAGAAATCGAATTAGTACACGCGGCAGTAGCCTGGGGTGTTGAGCATTGGTTACATTTTTAGTGATTCTAACCGTCATGGCTTTAGTTCGAATCACACGTTCTTCACTATCGTCGCAAAAGCTATAATTGTTGACCCCTATGTAATCTGTTTACACACAGCACACACTTTCCCATAGTAAACATAACTTCACGACAACGATCACGACTTCCACATAGAGCACCGGCACACTCGGCTGCTCGCTCGTCTTCTCGCCGTCGTTCGCACACGAAGTTGATTGTAACAAAGTTACTGAGGAGGGAGTAGTGTGGCGTTTCTAACAGATACACACACAATATGCAAGCAAATAGTGAAAAACACAGAAAGGAAATTCAAATAAGCAAAGCGTCAGAGCCGTATACCATAGCAACAATTCCACATCAGTTGAGTGTACTTGAGTTTAGAAATCGAATTCGTACACGCGGCAGTGGCCTGAGGTGTTGAGCATTGGTTACATTTTTAGTGATTCTAACCGTCATGGCTTTAGTTCGAATCACACGTTCTTCACTGTCGTCGCGAACGCTATAATTGGTAACCCCGATGTAATCTGTGTACACACAGCACACACTTTCCCATAGTAAACATAACTTCACGACAACGATCACGATTTCCGCATAGAGCGCCGCACACTCGCCTGCTCCGATGTCCTCTCGCCGTCGTTCGCACACGAGGTTGATCGTAACAAAGTTACTGAGGGGGGAGTAGTGTGGCGTTTCTAACAGATACACACACAATATGCAAGCAAATCGTGAAGAACACAGAAAGGAAATTCGAATAAGCAAAGCGTCAGAGCTTACCACAGCATAGCAACAATTCCACATCAGTTCAGTGTACTTTAGTTTAGAAATCGAAGTCGTACACGCGGGAGTGGCCTAAGGTGTTGAGCATTGGTTACATTTTTAGTGATTCTAACCGTCATGGCATCAGTTCGAATCACACGTTCTTCACTATCATCACAAGCGTTATAGGTTCATGTACAAAGCATACAAGATCGTGTGAGGCGAGTAACGACAGGTAGTTACCATAATGTTGATATTGAAATCTCCCACAAAAATTAAATTTTTAGAGTTATCTCCTGAAAGGATAGCAGAAAACTCTTGGATAAAACTGCCTATATTCATTGTGTGAAGTCTATAGACAGAAAGGAATACAAATACAACCTGATTAATTTGAGCAGAAATCCTTAAAGCGTCCGCAATTGACATCTCCACGCAAGTGAAATTAAGTATCTTGTGATTCTCCCTCATGAAACAACCTACTCCGCCTGAAGCAAACCCATCGTTCATCTTACCAGCGAACTTGTAACCTGGCAAGGTATAATCACATATCTCAAAGTCATAGATCCAAATTTCAGAAACAAAAATTAAATCAGGGACGCGTGCAAATGCCTCTAGGTGAGTGGACAGAGATGAAAAATTAGTTCTCATACTTCTGATATTCTGGTGTACAATAAAAAGTTTATCACTGCAAAGGAATTTGTTAGAAAGAACATTATCACTATAATTGGAAGGGGCCTTGCCCTAAATGCGTGCAAGATCATTAAACGATTTTATTGACATGACTCTTCCCCCTAACTAAAATTTGGTCGAGTTTGTGCTACACAAATTTACCGCCTTTCTGTTTTACTACGTCCTTCGTCTTTTTTAGTAGAGCATACGTGTACCTAGAGAGAATGGTTGATATAAATACCTGCACTCTGTTAAAGAAATTTGTGCACTGCATTGAGGCGTAACCCTGTTGAGCCTTTTGTTGGCCTTTAATTTGAAATGCGCAACCTGCACTTAATTAATTTCAAGAAATGTTACGCATTGATTGTCACAATATAATATATTATATATTACACAATCCCAACCTGGGAAGAATCCGTTTAGGTCGGAACGACCACCGCGTTCCTTTAAAGAACCAATAGGGTCTAAAGTAAAGAAGCCTGAGGTACCACGGGCCCATCAGAGAGGCGGAGCTGACTATAACAGCGATTCGTCTAACCAAGGCTGGGACACACGTGCACCACACCCATTTATTACACGTATGGCATGCAGTTTTTGCAACAAGAAAGGACACTTGCATGATGAGTGCCTACGGCGCCGGAACACACCATTGTGTACGAAGTGCGATCAATATGGGCACGATGCCCAAGACTACCGTGTACAAAATACACAATCGTATACAAATAATAATTTTTTTAAATGCTCCTTTTTTATGAATCGCACCCGTTAAATATTTAATATTTCTAAATAAGAGGTATCACAATATAGTAGTGTGGAAATACTTGTGAATTGCAATGTAATGATTTGGAAATACTCGCTGAGGAAGGAGTTTTGGTAATTTGGTGAGACTAACATTTTAATAGAAAAATAACACGATGTTTTTTCTATAACTTTATTTATTAACTAGGGGATCCTTCCGCCTCAGAGTCTATTTTAAAACTAAAGTACATTAATTTCATATCTTAACTTCTAACCTAAACAAGCTTACTTAGCGAAAAGGAAAAATATATACAAAAAAGGGAAAATGGAACAAATGTAATGCTCCAGAAAGCCCCACCATTAATATCCTCCCCCCTCTACATACATATTCCATCATCCTAATTTGATTCAATTAAATCACATGAATCTAAACGATTCCAAAACCAATATCGAGCAACCATAGCAGCTGCTCGAAATAACAAAATCCAAAAGAATCTAAACGATTTCCGAATCGTTAACGAGCAACCATAGCAGCTGCTCATCGCAATAAATCTAAATGATTTCCGAATCGTTATCGAGCAACCTCCTCGATAGTATAGTGGTTAGTATACCCGCCTGTCACGCGGGAGACCGGGGTTCGATTCCCCGCCGGGGAGCCTCTGGCGTAAGACTAATGACCTTGCCCGGAAAAAACAAATCATTACGAAAAATTTAACAAGCCCCAGGACTTGCTAAGTAAGGCCGAGACCGGTTTTAGGTTGTAGTGCCGATGTTGATGATGATGATGATATTACACAATACGTAACACATAATGTTCACCACGCACTTGATATTAAGAAAACACTTTAAGTTCTAATTGAAACGTTTACCTTATTTTATTATAACATGACCACTAAACTAACTACACACCATTTTTATGTTTAATTTGTCTTAATTGTCTGTATTATACATTAGCATAGCGCGCACAATTCTACTTGGGGAATGTCTTTTAGATAAAGGCAACACACTTTCGAGTTTAATGTTATATTTATTTAAACTTTATTTTATTATAGAGTGTCCACTAAACTAACTGCACACCATCGTTACGTTTAATTTGTCTTACTTGTCTATATTACACAGTAGTATAGCACGCACAACTCTACCACACACGATCAACCGCACGACCCTTGAATATTAGTTTTTTACGAATTTATTCGACTCGTTCATTATGTCCGTTGAGGATATTCGTTGCTTATTTTTCGGGTTTGATTCCCGATTATTGTTGGAGGCGGAAGTCGAATGACCTGCCTGTTCCCAATTCAATTTGTGGCGGCATTCTGTCCACTTATGGCTTCGTCTGCCACAGAATTCACAGCTGTGTCCTACGCTGTAAACTTTGTAGTTTTGCATGGGGCGCGCCTGAGCGGATGTTGATGGTTGGGGGACCTGTGGTGATTGTACCTGGGGTCCTCTTAAATTTGACTGTGGGCGACCGCTTTTTGAAGGCCCATAGTTTCTATATGTTGGTTGGGTTGTGGGTACAAGACAATCCCTAATATCATGTCAATACTGCCAACAACCCATGCAGAAAGTCGTATTTCTGCGTTTTAGACACTCGTCATAAACGTATCCCTTTTTCTTGCAGAAACTGCAAGTTATGCGTGCAACCTGTGGAAAAGGAGAGCGGGTGCCGCTGAAATGAGCTGGCATTACCTGACTCCCCAGGGTATGCAGCTGGAGCCGATAATTTTTGGATAGCCGCCTGTTGGTTTACAGAATTCCATCCAGGTGCAAGCGGAGAATCGACTGGAGTTTGGTTTAGTGTCACCTGTGTGTATGAAACAGAGGCAGAAGGAGCGTTGAGCGGTACACTGTTTGATACAGCCTGTGGATATGTAGTTTGTCGCACAGGGACAGATAGATCGTAAGATCCTATGTAGTTCGCCTGTGGCTGTGGAGCAGATTGCACAGGGGCGTGAGGTGAACTTACATAATGAATATTATTTGTCTCCTGAGATATGTGCTATAATTGACATGAGGATAGTGATCGAGTCGTGGGTAGTTGGATTGAGTAACATTTTCAGACTGGTTAGGGACTGGGGGTCTACTTTTGGTGGAGTTATACAACCGTATCATTTCCTGTTGTGACTTCTCCATCTGGATTAATTTCTGGGCCAAACCATCAAATGTGTCATCTCCGACCAGTACCATGAATTGCCTTAGAAAAGGAACTGCAGTACCACCCTTCAGAGCGGATTTCGCTGCTGAGTCTACCTGCAGCTTAAACGTAGCGCCGTTCACCAGCCCGTACGTTTTATTTGATGCATTTTGGCACTGCGACATAGTTTGCCCCAATCATGAGACGAACCCATTCATCTCTTCTCCAGCAGCCTGGCGTGTTGCTTGTAGCTAGTTCAGCAAGTCCTCGAACGACTCTTGTGACTGTTGTGTGCCCTCAAAGAGTGTCTCCAAGTCTTCAATAGACTGTACTGACTTAGCGGTGACCAACTCATAGGCATCGCCAACCAGTCGCGTGGGCAGTAGTTGGGGAAACACCCGTTGTTCCTCAGCTGGCAAACAACTTATTGCCCTCCTGCAGCTACTTACGAACGTCTTAAGTTCGCTTGCTGCATTTGTAGTCCTAATACCTGATAAAATTGGCACCGCCCTTGCCAGCAAATCCAAAATACCTCCCAGATTCACCGAACTACCAGGAAACGAGGGGGGAACGGGAGTGGACGCGGTAAGTGGGTTTTTAAAATTAGATTGTTGGGTCAGGGTTTGGGTAAGACTTGTCCCAGGCAGAACATCTATTTGGTTTAAATTTATTTTGTTCTCCCTTTTATTATTTTTGTTAATATTATTAATAATTTTGTTTTTTTTTAATTTATTTTTTTAACTAATGCCTTTAAGGTACTTACCACCGATGCTGCACTTCCTCTCGCTGCAGTTTTCTTTACTCGTCGGGAACAGCGAAGGACTAAGCTTTTGTGTTGTTCCCCAGGCATCCAGTTACAATTTTCAATTTTTTACTCCTTTAAATTTTGTTCATATTTGTTTACTTTATAGATCTTATTTTAGCTACAATATTTACGACACATACAATTCATTTGTGTTCTGCCAGGGAGGCGTCTATTATTTCTGAGAAAGGTTTTGTCCTGGGAAGTAAATAAATAATGTATGTGGATAAGGAATGGGAATGGGGATATTGGTCGTTCGTTCATCAGGTGTAGTTTGGTTTATTCATAAAATGGTTTCAGACGGTTGTTGTGTATTACAACATTTCTGTTACCTACCTTGATAGTGGTGTTAACGGCTCCTGTAATTGATGTGACCACATAAGGGCCTTTCCATATGAGTGTTAATTTCCCCTTCCTGTTTTCATTTCGTACCAAAACTTTATCGCCCACGTGGAATGTGAAAGGACGTGTTACACGGTCGTGGTACGGTTTTGACCGCTGTTTGCTAGTCAATAAGTTTCGCCTAGCTATTTCGTACATTTTCTGTAATTTGTATTTTAGTAGCTTGTGATAACTCTCGTGGTTGTACACTGGTTCAGGTGCTCGTTTTAAATTCGAGGGTACTTCCGGAGTGAAACCATAGAGACAATCCCTAGGCGTGAGTTTTGTACCTTCGTGTACACTGCTGCTGTACACGAATGTCACCGTCCTCAGGTATTGATTCCAAGATTGAGGGCTTTCATCCACAATGCTGCGTAGGTATTCTACGATTGGTCGGTGGGCTCTTTCGAGAGCTCCATTCGATTGTGGATGATACGCCGAGGTTTGTAGTTTTTTAACAAGTGGCGCAGCCGAAGAGTCCAAGGAAGCCTGAGTTTAAGAACTCATAAGAGCTTGAAAACCCTTGACTCGAAATGAGCTAACAGAGATCCCAAACATAAAAACACAAAATAAAGTACTGCTGTTAATTCGCCAGTTGTGGTTCGCCAACTGGGAATAGCCAATAAAAGAGCAGGGACCGGAACAGCAAAGGTCACACTCGACGCACCGGAACTCGTATTCGTCTTCAATACCACTGACGAAATTGAAAGAAGATGGCGAGATTGGAACTACACTTTTTGAATTTTATTATTCGTTTTCCAACCAGCATAAATTCAGTACGTTTCTTACAGTCTATTAATCGTTTCACAATTTAAACAAAACAAAACTCAGATTCAGCAAAAACTTCATTAGAACACACAAAGCAAAAAGAAAAAGCAAAAAACTGTATTGTAAAGCCCCTTTATATGCAGTCTCGAACCGATCATTTTTTCGTTCTTCTTCTGGAACAGCAGATTTTACCGATCAACAAAACACCGTATTTCAACAGGAACTTTTCATAGGCAAAATGAACTGTTCTATAGAATCATTGCTTTGTCAATTCCCGCTGCTTAGAATGTCACCTTATTTTGAGTGCATTTGAATACCAGGGGAACACTTTAGCACGAACGACAACCTGTGCGGCCGATCTCTGTTGCATACCTTCTGGTGGTAATGACTGCTACGAGGTGAGTTTGGAATGTGCTGATGGCAACTGACTTGATTTTAAATTTTCTCATTGGATGAACTGATTCATCTGGACGTTATTGTTGGCTGTTGCTGCCTAGTGCTGCAACATCTTGCCGGGCCGGCGAAGATACTTAGGCAAAGGGTTGTTGCTCTGGTTCCGACGATGAGATCAGCACGGATATGCTTGACCTAGGCTTCAACTTTGTGTATATCAAAAACATCATTAGGTGTTATCAAGGGTCCCCGCCATCACTTATGCTGTTCATCAGCGTGAACGTTGGATGGGCAGAGGGGTGGCAATTATTAGTGTTATTGGGGTAAAATTAAATGTAATTTGTTATTGAGTAATAGTTATGTTGAACGTAATTCATATTTTGAGTTATCAGTGTTCGTGTGTGTGTGTGTGTTTGTGACAGAAGGCCCCATTGGCCTTTGAGTAGTAGCATTGTAGCTATTGTTGACAAATGTAATGGCTGTTAAATCATTAACAGAATTGGCATACGCTTTAGTTCGAGGTATGCCGTCATTGTTGTTGTTGTGGGCATCACTTAGATACTGTGTTGATACATCCACAGTAGGGGCAGTTGTTTTCCTATTCCCTACACGCTGTTTGGGGATTCCGCCATCTAACCTTGCGTATGGGGTTCTCGTGTGTCTCTGTTGGCGATTGTGGAACACATTCGCTGGTTTGCTATTGCTGGTGTGTTGTGAATTTGGCTTCACCTTTCGTAGACCAACTGGCGTAGCAATTCTAACCGGTTCAGGGGTTACTGATTGAATCGTTTGGGGTTGAAGCAAGACTGTTGGTGAAACCATGCCAGACAATCGGATGTTCTGGGCTGGCATAACAGGTGCAGTTGTCGACATTTGTAACTCGCCGACATGTTGTGGAGGAGGTGCCTGACAGGCGATATTTGCTGCATCCGGCGCGGCAGCTCTCTGTTGAATATTTGTCCTGTGCCAGTAGTTAATGTTAAGCTTCTGGAGTCGGTTGACACCCGTTAACTCCTGTTGAAACTGCGTTGGCAGCTGTGAACAGATCGGACCCTGGCGACTAGTTGGCCTTTGTTTTCGAGCGATGTGGTTGTAATTAAGTTGAAACCCTTGTGGTTGTGCAACGATACCTTGCCTTTGAATGTTGTTGTCTATAACAGATCGAGATGCCCTAGATGAGGCTGCTGATTCAGCGTGGCATCCACTTAATTTGGCCATAGCCCGTGGTGTGATGTTGTTCTTGACCGCTTTTACGTTCGCCATCTGCTGCGGACGGTTAGCCCGTTTTGAGGCTCGAAAGGTTAAGGTATTCACCAACTGCATAGGACCATCTGCGTTCAGAATCCGACGTGATTGCTGTGGCTGATGCTGTTGCAGTTGGGGCTGTGTCGCACTTACGCCGCTAATGCCACTGTCTGGCCTTGGGCGATTCTCTCGGCGGCGATTAACATTTGTGTTGCCAGTATTGCTTGACGGTGAATTCGATCCATTTGTCCAGTGATGGTGTCCAGAATGATCACTTCGGTGTTTCCTATGATGACAGCCATAGGGATAACCTTGTTGGCCTTGATGACCAGACGAAGTCGCTGCGTTCTTCGAATTGCTGGACTTCGCTGAATTTCTTTTAAGTCCAGAATTCTTTGTATTGTTCCCTTGATACTGGTTCGTGGAAATTCGTCCACCAGTATTAATGGTTACCTTAGAATTTGATCTATGGCTTCCATGACTTGATTGGTAATTCCGCCGTCGACGTCGTTGAACCCAACCTTGGTTTGATGAAGGTATAATGCGGCCATGAGTTGTCGTCGCTATTTGAGAACCGACATCAACTTCATGATGATTTCCCCTCGAATGTAATTGCTGCTGCATATGCTGTGACGGCGCCTGTTGCCCATCAGCAACTGCATTGCGGTTTAGTTTTTGTTGAACCGGAATTGGCATTTGATTGAGGAAGACAGGTTGCGTAGTTAGGTTTTTCATAAGAAGAACAATTCCCTGACCAGGAGGATCATCGGCTGAATACTGCACTGCTGTATGAATCGTATCGAAACACTTTCCCCATTGGGTCTCAATGGTTGTATGTAGCGATGTCACTGTTGGTGGGACCTTGAAATTGACTCCGCCCGAAAGTACCCAGCCAAGTTCTGTTTTCTGGGCCATAGGGGTTCCCGGTGGTCCCTTGATAATCCCTTCTTGAATAATAGCTGGATATACATCGCTACCAAGTAACATGTCGACCTCACCTGGTTTACTAAACGATGGGTCGGCGAGCTGAATATTTTGGATGTGACTCCAGTTGTCAGACGATATATTCTGCGTCGGGAGCATAGACGTAAGCTTGGGTAAGACCAATGCCCTCAGCTGAATGTTAAAATCCTTATTCACATTCGAATGTATCGTTAATGATACCGCATGCCTGGATACACTGGTATTGTCTTCTCCGACGCCTCGGATGTTAGTGAGATTCCTTTCCATTTTTAACTTTAGCAGTTGTGCGGCAGACTCAGCGATGAACGAAGCCTCCGCTCCAGGATCGAGTAATGCTCTCAGCACCACAGGTTGTCCAACATTTGGGAAGACCTTGACTAAAGCAGTAGCCAGAAGAACCGTTTGTACCTTATGGTTTTCGGCTACGTACGTATTATTTACTGAAGCAGTCCTGGAGGGGGGTATAAAATTCTGAGCCTGGTTCGATGGTGTATGTTGAGTGGAAGAGGAAGTGGATAGAGAAGGTGACTGGCTATCCACCGTTGAACGGGGTTCATTAGCATGCATTTCGTTGTGATCAGTTGTGTGCAACAACGAATGATGCTTCCTTTTGCATGTCCAACACGTGAACATGCTAGTGCAATTTCGTACAGTATGCGCATCTGAAAGGCAGTTGAAGCATAGTTTGTTTCTCCGAACGACCTCCTGTCTTTGGTTCGGACTCAATGCCTTGAACTTGTCACAATTTTTGATGGGATGTGACGCCTGGCACATGGGACATTTGCCAACAGTTGAATTGAATGCGCGATAACTCTGTTGTGGATGGGCCTATCACTTCTAAGGTTCTTGCCCTCATCAACAGGAAGTCTTCCAGTACGCTGTAAGTCGGATAGTCCACATAAGAAGCTATGTTAGATTCCCATTGTCCTCGAGTAATCCGCGGTAGTTTCTGCACGGTATGGTATATTAGAACATCTTCCCAAGATTTTACTGCGACCCCTAGATGTTTTAGACACAGCCTTGCCTCATTTGTGGTGTCTAAGAGAAGTTTTAGGCCATCGGACGATTCTTGGGCAAGCTTTGGTTGGTCGAAAAGCAATCTGAATTGGTTATCCTTTAACCATCTTACGTTCTGGTAACGCTTCACCAGAGTTGCCCAAGCGCTTTCAAAATTACCATCGGTGATGGCAGTGTTCCTCAGTAATCGCTCCGCTTCACCACTTAAATTAGTCTTCAAATAGTGCAGCCGTTGAGCATCAGAAATGGATGCATTTTTTATCACCAGACCTTCAAATAGGCTTTTAAATTCAGCCCACATTTGGTATGAGCCTGAAAAGGTCGGAATTTTAATGGCCGGAAGTTTCAGCTCGACTGTTGGAGATCTCGAAACCGCTGCTGAATTGTTAAGAGTCTGGCGTAGGTCCTCGGTGGCCGCCAATTGGGATTTTAAGTCGGATGAGTACATGTAGTACAACTCCTTCAAAGTGTGAAATACTAAGGAATCCATGTACTTCACCTTTGCATCTTCATTAGGTGCTGCGACAATCTTCTGGTGCAGTCCTCGCGCTTCGTCAAAAGATCGCTCCAAGTTAGACAAACGCGCCTCATTCATATGAATGGACTTGGCCCAGTGGTCTAAGGCCAAATATGCCTTGTGATCCGCAGTTAATTCGCTTGCAATGTTTTGCAAGCTATCAATGAGATTCGGCACCCTCTGTTTACTCATGTTGTGTTGTAGAGACTCGAAATTACACCGAACGACCTATGCAGTTGCTGGCAAGTGCGCGAAGATGCAGCCCGAATGAAATACGTAGAAAGTTGCCGTCAGCTGCCTTGTCGACGTTGTTCCTGCAGAGCCCTCAAATCAGTTGATCTCGTGCCCTAAGTGTGGATTGGCGTTTATGCAGTAGTAAGAGAATACACTTTCCCCTTATCCAATATATATTTGTTGTTTTAGCTTGAAATGTTCTTTTGTTTTTTAGCAGGTCGTACCCCCGAAGCCAGACTCAGCTCCGGATTAAAGGGGAAGGGTGTCTTGCCCAGTACGATTGAAGATAGTTTAATGTAAATTTATTTTATATTAAATTTATATTTTATTTTATGAACTACTTGTGTTGTTACGGGATGATGCAAATACCTAATGGTCCACCTGTATTGGACTAATGCTTGGAAACAAATAAACAACCTTGAACCTTGCGATAAAGAAAAGTGGACTGTATTTTGATTCCTTTCTGCTAAATGATTATGACAACAGCAATATAGTTGAAACGGATGCGTAATTTTATTTTCCTAATGCCAATTATTAAACTTAGATCACCAGATTTTTTGGTTTCATTTATTGCTACTTCCATATAGTTTCACCAATTTGTAATTTGTCGTCGTCCAACCTTATCCTGAGTCGTCGCAATGCGTCTGCTTCAGGACCTTCAATTGCTGCTGCACTTTCACTTGTATGTGATACAAACACACCACACAACACTTCTTAATTTAAGATCACTTCGGATCGCTATATTAAGTTAGTACAAATTATCAAGTGCCACTTACCCTTGCCTTGAGTGCTGCTAGTAAGTTGATCATGGGTTGCTGAATGTAATCCTTCGTCTTCCTCGTTGAGGTTTGCCTCGGTTTGCGCCTGTATCTGCTTCTCTGTACGTAGTCCAATTTCACCGTATCTTTTGCGGATGTAAACATCCGGCTCGAAGGACCATGTTAATTCGCCAGTTGTGGTTCGCCAACTGGGAATAGCCAATAAAAGAGCAGGGACCGGAACAGCAAAGGTCACACTCGACGCACCGGAACTCGTATTCGTCTTCAATACCACTGACGAAATTGAAAGAAGATGGCGAGATTAGAACTACACTTTTTGAATTTTATTATTCGTTTTCCAACCAGCATAAATTCAGTACATTTCTTACAGTCTATTAATCGTTTCACAATTTAAACAAAACAAAACTCAGATTCAGCAAAAACTTCATTAGAACACACAAAGCAAAAAGAAAAAGCAAAAAACTGTATTGTAAAGCCCCTTTATATGCAGTCTCGAACCGATCATTTTTTCGTTCTTCTTCTGGAACAGCAGATTTTACCGATCAACAAAACACCGTATTTCAACAGGAACTTTTCATAGGCAAAATGAACTGTTCTATAGAATCATTGCTTTGTCAATTCCCGCTGCTTAGAATGTCACCTTATTTTGAGTGCATTTGAATACCAGGGGAACACTTTAGCACGAACGACAACCTGTGCGGCCGATCTCTGTTGCATACCTTCTGGTGGTAATGACTGCTACGAGGTGAGTTTGGAATGTGCTGATGGCAACTGACTTGATTTTAAATTTTCTCATTGGATGAACTGATTCATCTGGACGTTATTGTTGGCTGTTGCTGCCTAGTGCTGCAACAACTGCATTTTATTTAACTACGTGTGTTTTCATTCCCGTGTATGGGCGTGTGTATGTTAAGTGTGTAGCAAACGTTTTTTAACAACTCTGGCGGCTGATTTCTTCATTTCCATGTGGGATCTGCTGTCAATCGTCTGTGTATTCAGCTTGTTTTTGTTTTTGCTCTTGGCTCTCATTATTTGCCATTTCATTGCTCCGTTGCTGAAGCCTACGTAAATAATCTGCTCTCCGTCGGAGGAAGAGGAGTTGGATTTATTTCTCCTCATATAACAGCTGACGATGTCCTTATCTGGAACTTCGATGAACAGAGCTTTAGAAAAGATCTTTGGTGCCGTCCTTAAAGCATCAGTAACGTTTAATTTGGAGAGTCCTGAAATTTCCAAAAAGTTCTCCAGGACACTTTATTGCTGCCAGTTCACCTTGCTCTCCAAAGCATTGACTTTGAATTTTAAGTTAGCATTTTCGGTGCGCAACTCATTAACTTGCAGCAAGATCTGGTGGTTAATTTCCTCCAATTTAGCAAGTTTGTCGAATATTTGCTGTAGCGTATAATGATCTTCACTGCTATGTGTCCATTCATCTGGTTTCAAAGTCGTTGGTTCATTCATCTTATTGGGGACCCAACCGTAAGTCGATCAATACGGTCGTTAGAACGTCTTTTCTATAGGTATTATCACGGTCGTTGCTCAACTAAACTTGCTGAATGTGTTCCGCCTCTTCAGACATTTTCCTGATGCCCGTCAATCTGTGAACGGACATCAGTTCACATTGAAAGTCAACTTCAGGCACACAAAAAAGCATAGAGAGCCATTCTTCAGCCGAACCACACGAATGTGAAATGCTCTACCTCGTCGTTGTAATATCCAGGTATTTAAGACCAATGTACATCAATACCTCCTTTCTTTATCCACTTTCTCTCCTTCCCCTCGCACTGTGCTCTGACATTTAAAGGTACTCCAATATCCCCCTTTGTGCGCGCGTTAGTATAATATATATATTTATATATATACATATATATACATATATATATATATTTATAATATATATATATATATATATATTTATATATATATATTTATATATATATATATATATATATAACTTACGAACATTACACATGCCGATGCGTGTAATCCGCCTTTTCTGCTTTTCCTTACGTCTTCTTTTAGCCGAGTGGGTGTTTTCGTTTCCTTTATGGTAGTGTTGGCTCTTCACACCTACGCCTGCCGGGTTTTTTGTATGTTGTGCTTATGGTTTTCATTCAGTTTTGTTTCCACGAGTTGGTGTTTCAAACAGTCCAACTGTTCTGTTTCGACCCGGTGTCAGAGAAGCACCGTTATAATACACCCTGGATTAGGGGACGAAGATATTTGTATGTTACTCTCCGCTAGCCTGTCTGACATGGATGATCCTATTGGAAGTGCAGGCCTGCATCAACATATCCTGAGTGATTCATTGTAATTTAAGCCCTCGGACTACGTTAAGGCTTCTACCACGTGGGGCCCGGAAAAAAATCAAAAAAAAAAAACATTTTCAACATTTTTTTCCATCTGTCATTTTTTTTATAATTATTTACTAAACCAGTATTATTGAAGTATAATTCATTTGGAGGAAATTTTTCATGGAATAGTGTGTAAGATTATTCAGAGGTATTGCGAACCGTTTTCAACTTTTACGAAGGAAATATAGCGACAGTGATGTATTCGTTTGGTGACTATTATCACCAAGTCCAGCCAGATACTTCACTACGCAGATGACATCGACATCATCGGTAGATTCGATTCGGCTCTGCAGGACTCCTTCATCCAGATAGAACAGGCGGTACAAAAACTGGGACTGCACATTAATGAGGAGAAAACTAAGTACATGGTGGCAACTTCAGCGAAGAGAAGACCTCACGTTGGTCAAACTATCAGGGTAGTGGAGCACGAGGTCAATAGTATCAGCCGATAACAATATGGAAGGAGATATTCCCGAACGGCTGATCAAATCCAAGAAAACCTACTTTGGTCTATCAAGGCTCTTTAAATCCCGAAATTTATCCAGAACATCTAAGGTACTGCTGTACAAGACCAGGGTTTTATCAGTACTCATGTATGGATCCGAGACCTGGGTACTCAATAAAAGGCACTCTGAACTCTTAGCCGCGTTCAAGAGGAAGGTCTTAAGGAGAATTGTTGGCCCCGTATGTGAGGGAGGATGATTCGGGAGACGTTATGAGTTGTACGCGATCTACCTTGAAGCTAATGTTGTAAGAAAAACACCTAGCTCGAACGAGCGAAGAGGAGTCTGCCCGAAAAGTCCTTTGTGGCAGGATGTATGTAAAGAGACAGCGCGCAGACTAGGTCTGCGATGGAGGGATGGCGTAGACCAGGACGCCCAGAGCCTGGGAGTGCCAAACCGGATGACATCGGCTCGAAGTTGGGACCGGTGGAGAGATTTGTTAAATAAGGCCAACACCGGATCCCGGTTGTAGTGCCGATGATCATGTATTCGTCAAATACTACTCGAAAAACTTGGAAGCGTGTTCGATGATTGGAACTTCAGAATGGACCATATTAGACGCAGTTATGGCCAACATTTGAAAGGAATAATCCTTAAAAAATAAATGTATGTAGTGTTTTTGGTATGATAACGATTATACGACAAAAGAGATTATTTTGTAAGTACTTATAAAAGGTACTGCTATGAAATTATGGTACTTACACCTTTCCAGGGGTCCTGCCTAAGCAATTGTTGGAAAGTATGACCAGATCTCGGTTGTAGAAGCGAATAAGTAAATAGATCAGTAAGATCATCCTTGGCTTGATTGACGAATTCATGGGATCTTTTGAACTCTCTCTTTCTCTCTATACTATAAATGAATGGCAACTTCTGCCAAAATTGGGACTTATTATATCAATCATCATCATCGGCACCACATCCGGGATCCGGTCTTGGCTTTATTTAGCAAGTCTCGAGGCTTGTTACATTTTCCATAATAATTTATTTTTACGGGCAGGGTTATTAGCCTTGCGCCAGTTATTATATCAATGGTACACTCAAAATTCTTGATTTCAAAATCGTCGCATAACAGAATTAACGTTTTTCCTGATTTTAGAATATAATCGTTCTAAAGAGACATCCATATGAATGCGGTCATATCATCAACATGATGGAACACAACATTACTATATACCAAATGCCAAGCTTCTACATATAGGCAATGATAACTCTTCTCGTTTTTTCTTTTATTTTTCAGTGCAATGAAATTAAGAGATTGCACAAGGAATTGGAGAAGCAAAAGACTGAGTACAATAATCTAGAAATGAAGCTCAAGTGGAACTCAATAAAATTAGCACAAGAAACAGAAGCGAAGATGGTAAGCAAATCGTTTAGGTCCAATTTTCAGTTCCCTGATTGGCATCTATTCATAGGTAGCGGAAAAGAAACTTGAAGACGAGCGAAGTTCGCCAAAAGTACAAGAAGAAAAAATCAACGGTGAGTAATGATGTTCTACACCGACGATCTATTTAATGGTTTCCTCCTTTTAGACAAGATTAAACTAGAGTACGAAGCAGCTGCAATCCTTTTGAAGCATGACATCGAAAGTAAGGATAAAGCAATTGAAAATTTAACCAAAGAACATAAACTTGCCAATGAGAAGATTGCTCAGTTGCAGGAAAGCATGAGTAGGGAAATATTAGAGGTAAGCTATTTCCATTAGTCGGAGGGACACAAATTATTCTGAATTTGTGCTTAGAACTCAAATTTAACCAGTGAACTGGAACGCATTCAGCGTGAGCACTCAATGCTGCAAGATTCATATAGTGAGGAGATGCTCAATTCAGCGAAACTCCGGGTCCAACTAGAAGAGCTGCAAGTCCTTCGTACGCAGCACACGATGTACCACAAACCTCTGTATGTAATTCTCACAATTGTACATGACTTTTTTCTATTTTGCAGACAACAAGAAAAAATTAGTACCCTCACTGCGAAAATAAACGAACAGGATGATAAATTGCAAGATTATAGTCAGGATTTAGAACAGTTACACGCTAAGGAGCAGGAATTACTAAGCTTTAATAAGGAGATGAGTGGAATGATTGTGGGTTTGCAGAATGAACTGTGCTTACTAAAATCGAAGGTAAGATTAAAAATTGGGGGAAGAACGGTACATTACCAAGTAAAAAATATATCAGGAATTTAATTAAAATAAATGCCCCGGGTGAGGCTCGAACTCACGACCTTAAGATTATGAGACTTACGCGCTGCCTACTGCGCCACCGAGGCTGTGCATATCCTCTTTGTTAAATCGCCCTAACTGCATGTTTGAGTTATATGGAAAATTTGTAATCCCGATGGATTAAAATATTACTTTATCCTCTACAGGGAAAATATTACACCATATAGCTACTAGGTAATAATACAAGGGTGCCTCGCGTATATTCTAAAGGGAATATGTCTTTATTTACTCTTTACAAATTATCATTTTTAAAATATATGCGCACACTTAAGGTAAATTAATATGCTATTTAATGAATTATTAACACGTCATTGAATCAATTGTGGTTATATACAATCCAAGATAATATAAAGTTGTGCAGAAATACAATTCTGAAAGACAATGTGGGTGAAGGTTCTACTCGTACATGTGCAATGAATGCAACTACAGTGAAGTTAACTGCAGTAGAGAAATAACAAAAAAATACAAAAGAAAAACCTCCCATTCGCCTTTATGCAGTTGGGCAAATAAAAATCTTAAATTTCTGGTAGCCATGGATGAGGAGAGATTATTGCGAATAAATTGATCAGTCGATCCGTTTATTTTTTGCCACTTCTGTTGCATCCCTCAAACATCTCTAATTTCGAATGATTGTTATCATTTTATCATTACTGGGGCTGTAGTGTGGAAGTGATATAATATTCGTTATGGCAAGTTTGTCAGTTGAGTTTCTTTAACCATGCACTGGGTTATTGTTCTAAGATCATAACTCCTATAGCAGTCATATTCATGGTAACT
The DNA here is from genome assembly GCA_963931805.1 of Microdon myrmicae. NCBI lineage: Eukaryota > Metazoa > Arthropoda > Insecta > Diptera > Syrphidae > Microdon > Microdon myrmicae. Next base: position 160,108,803 of record OZ007498.1, on the reverse strand, counting down.
CGGTCCCAAGGTCAGATGCCACCTTATCACTCGGTACATTTCGCGATATCGTCTGAAAAAATGTTCGACTATGTTCGGCGTAAACGCCGTCCACGAAATTTTCCAAACAGCGAAACCTGATATCCCCGCCCTAACTGACACCTAGGTCGATTCGTCAACTGAAACTACATACGTTCGCTGTCCAGGATACGACTAGTATTCGAGATTTCGTTTTAAGGGTGGTCCGCGTCTCAACGCACTTCGATCTAGCTTGCCAGGAGATGGAGGCGTTAGAGCCCAATAACTTGATATCATGTGGTTGAAAGTCGTGCTGAGAAATTCTGTTAAATTTCTTTGTTGTCCTTACCGCTCCTCGATTGACGATCGACCATCTTTGACGTACCGTCGACTAGGTTTAGATCAACCACTCGGCTTCTGAAGTTGTTGGCCTTGGCGAATTTAATGTATGGACAGATCCTCCTGCTAGATTGTAAAACATGATTTCTTTCGCTCCTCGAGATCCACTTGTGTTCCGGCGTCCGCCTCTCGGACTTGGTGAATGGGCGTCCGGGCTTACCTCAGCTCTTTGTTTCGAAGAAACGCGAGTCCTCGCCACCACAGGTCCACTCCAACGAGCTCCCTTGCGGTTAGGCATCTCGACAGGCAATCCGCTGGATTTGAAGCAGTCGATACATGATGCCACTGGCCTCTTGGAAAGTTTTCCAAAATGTATGACGTACGATTCGCGATGAATATCTTCCATCGCCTGGGATGATCCGATAGCCATTGCAGCACATTATTCACAATTGGTGGAATCGGTATGAGAAGCATTGAACCTCGCTAACTTGAAGCGCCTTCCTCACGTGAAGCGTCATGGGAAGCCTCTTCCTCGCCAAATAAGGATCGCTCAGTACGCCTTCTCGCTCGCGCCCGAAAACCGATGTAACACCCCCCCCCCCCACAGCCAACTTGGGATCTCCAGCACCGGTAATCCCTCGAAGTATTCCTTGCACTTCCTCCGAGTCTCTTCATCCAGAGGTTCGTTCAAATCCACACCTTTAAGCCACAGTTTCTGCAATACCAACTTGGCTGGCACCACCACTGGAGCGACCAAGCCCAATGGATCATAAAGCTTGGAGACGTGTGATAGGACCTTCGTCTTCGCTAGGATTGACACCTCCAGAATCTCATGCGCTTTGTAGCTCAAATAGTCTGCCCTGGGATGGCAGTCCACTCCAAGCAGCCTCGTTTCCCCGTCCGTGATGAGGTGGTACACTTTTTCAGCACCTGGTGAATCAGACGACAGCTACCGCAATAATTTGCTGCAATTTGATTTCCACTTACGTAGAGGAAATCCTCTTGTTGTATATTGCTATACAACATTTATTATTATTTGATTATATATACAACTTATTTCATTTCGCTGGCTTCCGGCTGATCAGCCCGTAGGTTAGTTGTTTTAGCGCCTAATCGGCCAAACTGGGTGTCCAGTATGCGGTTTCTGTTCGTCCCAAGGATCACGTCAAGTGAAACACTAGTTGTGTCTTGATCGCGGTGCGATCATTTAGTTTATTATTTTGTTTTAACTTAAAATGCAGCGTTACACTTGGGCTGTCTGATTCTAATTAATTTTTCCTCCAACGGAACTCCCTATTTATACCCAAAAGCCAAACCAAAATTTTCATACTTTCCTACGGTTCATTGGTTACTTCCAGACAGCCACTCAATGCTAGTCCCAGACGAAGGCGATGCCAACGATGATGGGAACTGCAACGTCGCAATTTTGCCGCCAGTCATCCTAAGGCGGCAACCTTACGCCTACTTTGGCTGTAGTTCCACCCCAAGGCCATGGGAAAATTTTGATTCACGGTGATGCGAATCTGATTTGCCCATAGCAAATAGCATGCATGTGCCTGGGTGGAATTACATTGAAGGTGATGGGGTGTTTGGTGATCATCAAGGTTATTAGAATTTTAGGAGTTGCGCAGCTGCGATTTACATGTTAGAACATGGGCATTGCTGGGACGTAGGAATTGCAGAATTGCAATTTTAGGTATGAGAATGGGAAATGCATGCATTTCAAGGTGATGGTAATTTGATTTGCCTAGGGCAAATAGCGTTGAAACAATATGACAGATGTGTTTCAGGTTGCATTGTGAGAACTTTGCGTACAGCAATTTGCATGGAATATGTTCGAGCAATGCTATTATGCGTATAGGGTACATGTTATATGTATGTAGATATTATTCATTATTGGAATTTTGCGTACAGCATACATGCGTATACATGTCATGCGTACGTGAATCTGGGAGTCTTGGAATGTTACAGTATTGGATGTAATATTAGGGTATTGGAATTCTGCGTGTAACATCTCGTTCTTAAGAGCTTCCGTTAGTTGACCCACCAACCGGTTTCCCTTCTCCACGGATTATGCTCCGGATATACAATCGTCCATGTAAAAGTCCTCTTTGATGATTCGCACCGCTTTCGGACACAATTCTTCGATCCCCTCGGCAATCTGGACCAAACAATGCGTTGTCATAAACGGCGCGGATGCCATTCCATATGTTACAGTTACCGGCTTAAATGTTTGGCACTCCTCCTCTGAGTTGTCTCCCCAAGTAATTCTTTGGAAGTCAACGTGACCAAGCTGGACTCGAATTTGACGAAACATCTTGGCGATATCCGAGACAAAGGCTATGGGATGCTTGCGAAAACGGGTCAATATTGAAATGAGATCCGACTCCAAGGACGGTCCAACAATCAGGTGATCGCTAAGAGAGGTTCCATTGCTGGTGGCTTGAGAAGCATCAAACACCGCCCTTATCTTGGTGGTTTCACTCTCGGCTTTAAGTACTACATAGAGGGACAGATAGCTGCATTGGTTGTCCAGTATTTTTAGGTCTTCGGTCACCCGCTGCATGTGAACTACTATATGTCCTGGTATTCTCCCATGAATTCAGCATAGTCACGGCCTAGCTCCGGGTTTCGCCTGAATCGCCTTTCCATGGAAAGAAGCCTTTGGATGGTGGCTTCCCTGGAATGGCCCAATGACGCTGGAATATGTTTGACCCGCATCTCCACCTTAGAGCGTTCGTCTGCTGAACGCTGGCGCTTGTCCGCAAAATGTGTCATTGCCCTCCTCTCTTCTGCTAAACGCTCCTTCATCTTTGGCACCTCCTTCATCTCCCAGAAGGCCCTGAGGCGTCCTTATTCGTTCTAATGAGTCGACCTGGTGGGTGACAGTGCAGCAGCGTTGTTCTTGATGGGGCAGAGTCGGTCCACTCCCTGCGATCACCCAGCCGAATATGGTGTTCGGAGCCATAATTTTACTATCGGGATCCATACATCGCGCAAGACCTGAAAGATAGTGGCGGACCCCAGCAACAAGTCAATGGGCCCCGTCGACCAACGCCAGCGATGAGAAGCTTCTTCAGTCATGCTCCAGTGGCCTTGACGACAGATCCGAAGTCAACCGCCCCAGCGCCAATGCCGTTACCCGAACGCTGGTTTCTCCGATTCGACCTTTTATTAGCAACTCGATTTTTCCTCGGTTGAACTGTGGATTCCCATTTGCCTATGCCATTTATCTTCACCTTTGGCTAAGTGCGTCACAGGTTCAACTCCTGAACGATTGATTCCCGGTCTTAGGATGTAGTTGAACCGGAGTCCAAAAGCGCCCGACAAGGAACTGTCGCCACCACAGTTACGATTGTCGTAGGCAGCAGCGAATCCCGGGCTTGTACTGCCGCGCAGTATCCCTCGGATGGTCCAGTCTCTGGTGATAAACTCGCAACATTTACCGATTGATGCAGCAGAGTGCTGTTCGCGATACCGGTGCCGTTCGTAACACACTCGGCAGTTACCCCTTAAATGCCATGATCTGCGCTGAGGCAGTTCCTACATAACTTAACCCGATGGACAAATTGGTCACGCTGTGGAATTAAGAGACTCCGGAATGCGCCACATCGGAACAATGGATGTGGTTGCGCGTATTTGGGACACTTAGCCAGCACTGGTGATGTGATTGCCGAATATGTCTTCTTGGGTGGGTCGGCTGCTATACGCCTGTTCCGAGCAAAGTGACCCCGGAACTGTCCCTGCTGTGGGCATGCTCTCTAGTTCGTTAAGTCCAGCTTCCAGAAATTCGGTCAGCTCCCCGAATGACGGCATTTCGTTCCCGTTGGTTTCTCGAATCCACAACTGTCGCGACTCACTATCGAGCTTCTCGACTGTAGTGAACACCAGGCAACAATCCCAGTGCTCCACCGGCAGCTCATCAATCAATTGATTCTAGATATCAGGTGCTCGTACTCATTTCAAAGATTGCCAAACCTCTGAGCTCATTCTTAGTATTTTTTTCTTCCCTCAGTCGATTGGAATACATCGATTGGGTCCAGACCGTGGTTCCAGATAAACAGTGAAACTTTCACGTTCCCTCTGTTTTTCAGTGGATCCTCGTTCGGGGGATTGATCAGTTAAAGCTTTTACAAAGTGCTGTTCTGTGTGTTGTGTGAGTCAACTACGATATCGTCGTGCGTTACTGTGTCAACCACAGTATCGTCGTACGTTGTTGCGCGTCTTGTTAGTCATGATATCGTCGTGCGTTTTGCTTGGCAATACAAACACGATGTCGTCGTATGTTGCTGTTCGGTATCACAATCCTGCCACCACAGATTGCTCATTCAGCATGTGCAACTGCCTCTATTGCAAGTCATTCCAATAGCTCACAACCTTTCCTTTCTCTTCGACTCAGTTCTTTATCGCAGTGTGGTCATGTAGTTGATGTCGCTTTTCATTTTCCTAACTCGAATATCTAGTTACCTCCTCAATCTAGTACTACTCTGGCAAACCCAGTGGTCGTGTACATAACACGACCAGTGATTAATTTAATTGTGTTTCTAAGTACCCATATCTTATTTAAGTTTGGGTTTTGAGATTACATTGTACTTCACATTCTTGGCGTCCGCTAAATTTGTGGACGTCCGAAATAAGAGTTGATTGTGAACAGAGGATACACAGTTTATTACTCTTCATTTTGTCGTGTTGTTTTATTAATTCAAGGAAAGCTAATTATCGCGGATGGACACGTATAAGTTTCCTATATTATTATTTGTACTTTAATTTAATTTTTATGAACATTTTTGAAATGAAAACATTGACTACAGTCTGTCAATTTTTTTTTTAAGGATTCAATTTTTTTTATTAGGTTAGATAATTACATTTATGGTATATTTTACAACTAATATTTAAGAGTTTTAGGACAGCAATTCCTTTACAACTATAATCTTAAATCTATATAATGACAGTAGCACAATTTTAATTAATAATAAATAATAAACGATTAAGGGAAAACTACAAGAAACAACCCTTATTTGAATCTTAAGACTAATGTTGCACAGGTTTCCGGTTATTTTATGTAATAATGACCTCGATATAATTTTCATAGACAGGGTACATATGTGATTTAGGATAACGCAAGACGGGAAACGAGAACATTGTCAGAAAAAGAACAATTGACGAAGAAGTTTCGATTGATTTTGTCAATAAGGAACTCTAACGGTTTGACGTTAGCGTTTTCATGTAGTTCATGTGTGGAATAATGCCATGACAAATTCAGCAACATTTTCAGTATTTTATTTTGACACCTTTGCAATTTTATTTAGTGGGTGCAAGCACAATTACACAACACAGGGGCGCCATACAGGAGTATGTATAGCTCGAAAAATTATTTTTATTATTATTATTTATTGGCCTGTAGGAACCCGGAAGTTCATGACCTCACCGACTCGGCTTCGCCATCGTTCCCTGTCCTGGGCACTCTCCTTCCACGCTTGACCATTCGATCCGATCTCCTCAAGGTCAAACCTAACATTGTCCTCGAAAATGGTTTTAAAAATTATAATTTTATTTTCGAGGCTACGCTTTGACTTTCTACACACTAATGGAGCCGGAACTCTTACGACTTTGTTTATTCTGTCAATTGAGATAGTGATGTGTTTTTGGAAGATAAGTTTTTTTATCTAGAATAATACCTAGATATCTACAGTCTTCGGACCAATCAATATCGACTGTACACATACTGAGTTTAGTGTCATTTTGTAGGTAGCAGAGTTCCCCACATCTCGAAAACCAGACAGCTTGTGTTTTATTACCATTTATTTTTATTTTCCATTTCCTGTAATATACTGCTAGTTTGTCAAGAGCTGCTTGCGGAGAGTTGTAGACGTTAGTGAATAAGGCACCCGAAGAGAAAATGGCCGTATCATTGGCAAACATAGCTACCTGAATGTTTTCACCTAGACATGGTAAATCTGCGACAAACAATGTGAATAATATGGAACCAAGGACCGAGCCTTGGGGTACACCATAGTGGATTTGGTGAGTAGAGGATTTGTCGGTTCCTATACTCACCACAGATTATCTCGAACGAAGAAAGCTCTGGACAATTTTGATAAGTTGTATTGGCAGCTGTGTATACTATCCGGACTGTCGCTTTCTCGAGCGCCACTGATTGCGGAAAACAGATAGGCTTAAACGAGGTGTACTTACACTAACGGAGGCGTCAGCCTTGTAGGTAGGTAGCCGTCAGTTCGTTGCCTTCACTTGGCATCCCATAGACTGCTTCCGGTGCTGGGCTTCCAAGACGTTAGTCCGTGGGTAATTGGGTCAGAAGAGTTCTCTTCTTAAGCACAAAAAACCCGTCCGAGATGTGTTCGATCTCACTGTGGTTGCGTTGGTGGTCTCCAACCTCTTATTCAAAATAAAACACCCTCTCGTCCGTTTATATTTAGTCTCAGTTTATTAATAGGCAGAAAATTGAAGATACTCTACACGGTTTGTTATTAAAATGTTACACACTTCGTTCGCTATTGTATTGCTCGCTCTATGTCTCTGGTGGGCCTTTATTTAGTTTAATTTGTACCTTTTAGATAGTCTTTCAATCTCAATTGGTTCTTCCCCTTTTCAAGGTTTACTTCTTTGGATCGTCTATTTATTATTCTCCGTTATCCCGAACGGGGTAAAAACAAGTAACAGCAACGGGAAACTGGCCACTCATTAGGCACTGTTAGACCACGAAAAACGGCACATAAGACCACGGACAATGGAAGATCAACTTCGTATCTCTTACAAATTACATCATCATCATCTTCGGCACTACAACCGGGAACCGGTCTTGGCCTTATTTAGCCAGTCCTGAGGCTTGTTAAATGTTCCATAATGATTGTTTTTTTTTTTTTCGGGCAAGGTCATTAGTCTTGCGCCGGAGGCTCCCCGACAGGGAATCGAACCCCAATCTCCCGTGTGACAGGCGGATATACTAACCACTATACTATGGAGGAGCCCTTACAAATTACACGATACTTTTATACTAGTACGCGACGAATTAATAATTTAATTTAAACTTATAATTAATAATTTAACATGCAAACGAAACCAACTTTTACTAGAGATGAGCCTCGCGCCAACAAAAGAAAAAACGTCACACACATGACCCTTTTCGACTTCCACCATGTTATCAGTCCGCTTCTCTACGACTACTACTTTAACTAGCCGTCCCCCAAAAATCCACTCCGTTGATGTTTTCTTTTTTCGCTCTACCTCTAACCTCCGTCTTAACGAAGGTCTGGGTTTATACGCGGTATTCAACTTGAAACACAAAGCACCCACATCCAATCAGTTCGATTATAAGCTACCATCTTTTATATGGCGTGTTTATTTAATACATTTCAACATTGGAATTATTTGTTTTGTTGAAACCAGGAGTTACTTTCGTAACACCAGTCCCGTTGATCGATGAATTTACCAGCTATGTGGTTTTTAATGCGCAAGACTTGGTGGATTGTGCTGTGACCACTACGGAAATCGAACTGAAAGTTTCATCATCATCGGCACTACAACCGGGAACCGGTCTTGGCCTTATTTAGCAAGTCCTGGGGCTTGTTAAATTTTCCATAATGATTGGTTTTTTTTTCGGTCAAGGTCATTAGTCTTGCGCCAGGGTAGAACTGAAAGTTTGGAAAGATGTTATTGACTTCCACAAAACGATCAATCTTTTCCTTAATGATTTTTTCTAAGAACTTACTCAGACAGCTATGTAGACTAATAGGTCTGTAGCTTTCGGGGCTGTTCTTCGGTTTGCTGGGTTTCGGGATAGGTATCACTTTTGCTGTTTTCCAACAGTCCGGAAAATAACAATTCCTAGAACAAGCGTTGAAAATAAACGTTAAATAGTTACTTGCAGCAGGTGAAAGTGCTTTAATTAATTTGTTGTTAATATTATCAAGACCAGCAGCCTTTTTTGATTTCGATTTCTTTATCAATTCTTTAACTTTGTTAATATTAGTGCGTAAGTACTTTCAGCTGGTGATTGAGAAAGTACATGGATAGTGTTAGCAACTTCAGCTTGAGTATACACGTCGCTTAGATGCATAGATATGGAGTGGTTCTTACTAAACGTGTTAGCAAGCAGGTTCGATTTCTCCACTGAAGAAATAAACAACTTGTCGTGAACTTTAAACGGAGGAATACTTGACGCTCTCTTCATAATTTTTGATATATTCCAGAACGGTTGGCTTGCTTTGTCAAGAGAGGAAAGGTGTTTATTCCAACACTTGTTCCTATATGCTGAGATTTCTTTTTTAATGATATTATTTAGGACTTTAACATTAACTAGAAAGCAATCGATTGTATAACGAGGCCATTTTCTTCTTTCAGAGTTTCGTAGTCTAATCAGATGTTAGATATTGTCAAGAAGCGGTGACTTATCAACTGGAGCTGTGGAACATATAGGTATCGCAAGATCGGCCGCTCTATTGACAACAGAGACAAAATTATTACATAGGATATCAATGTGCTCGCTGCAGGTTATAGAATTTAGGCTGGTATCACCTAGAACCGAGTTCGTGTTTATATATGATTTATAACAATTCCAGTTGGCGGCGGAATAGTTGTGGTATAAACTGATACGATTTACAGATACTGTATGATTTACTGTGAGGCTAATCGGAAGGTGGTCTGAACGTAACGCATTTAGAGTTAATGATATTGAGCAGTAATTTGGAATATTAGTGATATATAGATCAAGAGTTGAGGGGTTCTTGTTAGCAGTCGATGGGATATAGGTGGGGAGAAATGGATAAAGTATGGAAAAACTTGGGATGGATTCAGTAACATCTAGCAAAATGTTACCCCAGCAGTTTGTCCTAATACAATTCCACGACTGATGTATACAGTTTAGATCACCACGAATAATTACCTTGTTTCGAGTGCTGAGTCTATACAATTTTTGCAAATCCCACTTAAAGTAGTAGATTTCTCAATGTTTCCATTTCCTCCAGGGAAAAGAATACTTACCTTGGAGTTATCACTTAATGTTACATCAATACTAATTTCCTCAATTAATTTAAGGTGCAATGAAGGACGCAAGGTATGTTCTATACATTTCTTCACAAGAATGGCGACACCTCCACCACTAGCATGTACCCTGTCTAGGCGATAACATATGTAATTTGGATGAGAGAAAGAAATGTCTTGTTTGAGCCAGCTTTCTGAAACAAGTGCAATGTCAATATTAAAATTTATCAAGAAATTAAAAAATGCATGCTGTTTGTTTTTGATGCTTCTCGCATTCCAAATTATGATGCTAAGAGAGTTTCTTAACATGATTTTTCTGAATATAGATACTTAATAGCTAATGAGGTAATGACGTTAAATTGGTCAGATTTAGTTTGACAAGCACTAAGCTTGGTTACAACTTCATTAAGAAGAGAGTTAATCTTGCTAAAAAAGTACAAGTTATCATTATTTAGAGTGTCAGTTAGATTTTTCTTAGTGTGTGTCGTATCACTGTTGGAAGGTTGCTGAGTTTGATGGAGGCCAGAAGCCCAGGTGGCTGGAGGAAGTAAAGGTTGACGCACAGATCGTGGTAGTGGAGGAAAATTATCAATGGATAATCGGTCGGGCAGTGGCTGCTGTTTGTCACTCGGAGGCTGTAGGAACGTTGTATTTCCTGTACCACGTCCACGTGGGGATAATTTGCGGCGAATGTCTAGGTACTGCCTTCGGATAATGCATTCAGGATCGGTGGATTTATGAGGCCCACTGCAATTTGCACACTTGATGACCTCATTCGTTTTGCAGTCGAATGTTTTGTGGATTCCAGAACAGATTGCACAGAAGCTATTAATGTGACAATGCATCGAGCCGTGGCCGCAAAGCTGGCAATTATGACATTGTGTGACCTTACCTGGATGATTTTTTTTGAAGTCCCATCGAACGATCGTTTTAAATAAAGTAGAGTAGTTACGTTTGAGGTCATTTAATTTAATAGTACCGCGTTGAATGTAGACGATGTACAAGTAGTGTTTGTACAAGACTTTTGTTGACGAATTTAATGTGATGGTTTTAACATCTAGGCACTTAATCCCGAGTGTAACTAGTTCATATTTTATTATGTCATTGCTAATTAGATCTAAACCGGATAACACTACCTTTAGTGGGCGATTTTTCTTTCGCGAGTGGGTAAAAAACTCACATTTTAACCGCAAGAGTTCGGTTCTAATTTTGTTGTATATGTCCATTGTTGGGGAAAATATTTTTTGTCCAAGTGATATGTTTTTTGGCGCAAGACTAATGACCTTGCCCGGAAAAAACAAATCATTATGGAAAATTTAACGAGCCTCAGGAATTTCTATATAAGGCCAAGACCGGTTCCCGGTTGTAGTGCCGTTGATGATATATTTTTATTTAAGCAGGTGTCTATTTTAGTGTCATTCAATATGTTTCGCACTTTAGCACTGGTTGATTTTAAAACCACAATTGGCGGAACGGTTTCTTTAATAACTTCTGCACACTGATCGATGTTAGTCGAATCCATTTCAGATGAGTCCTCCATTGGACTTTGAAGTGGTTGGAAAAAGTTAGTGTTTGAACACATATTGGATTTCTCTAGCACTTTATTATTCACTTTTGTAAGTTTATCAGGAGGAGTTTGGCCTCCAATACCGGGGTCGTAACGCAACCGTTTACGTTTAATTTTGCTTAACACAGTGGCCCAGCGGCCATAACTTAACGGATTTCACACTTGATCAACTTATAAGTTTGTGGGGAAGAAGCATGTTGCGCCGGCGTACGGCGCTCGGTTTCTCTTCTTCCTCCATCATATATTGTTCACTGGACAATAAACACTGAGCGAAACAAAACAAAACCTTCGCGACACAATGTCCACCGGAGGAGAGCGGAAATAAACACTGGAGGAATAGTTAAACGCACTGCAAGCTGTTTGATTTTGAGTTGTTCTTTATTATTTTCACTAGGCACTGTATCTACGGAAATTTATTTAAAATCCTTGTTCACAGGTAATCTAATAAAATTGTGATCGTTTTATTTTTTTTATTTCTTTGATTTGATTAAAATAGTGGCGCGGAGTTTCGACACGACTCGACTTCGGGATATATACGCGTTGGAGGCGTGTGCAATCCGATGCACACGCTTAAGGGGGTGTACGACGACCGCTCTGATTAGTGGTTATATTAAAACTCTAGTTATTATCGCTCCCATCCGCGGAACGGGAGCGGAAGTCCGCACGACTGTTGTCGTCGGCAGATGGAAAAGGACTTGGCGATATAAATTCGCTGACTAGGGAATTCGGTCAGTGAAGCTGGCTCTCTTAAATTAAGGATGTATTTCCTGTTCCAAGAGAGACATAAAGTCTCTCTTTGGGGTAACCAACAGATCTCATACGGAAGATCGCCACAGTACACATATATGTGTGTAAACTGGTTCTTTTATGGATCAAAACCATGGGAAGGAATATAAACAAAGAAAGGAAGAGGTGCATTCATGGGATGCGAGTCTGGTAAAACAAACAAAACCGAAACTCGTCGGATGCTAGTTGCATCTTTGTTTGAGATGTGCGTCGCAGCTAAATAAATAGACACGGCGCAATGAAGAAATGGTATTAATAGGTTTTGGCTAGATTACCAGGAAATGGTGTTTATGGCATCACTGGTAAGGGTAAGTATTGAATTCCTATTCGCATTTGCTTATGCTGTAGGATTAATTGGTGCCAAGAGATGTGTGTATTTGTTTTAGTCCCTTGGGTGTAGGTCGCCAGCCAATGTGTTTGTCTGGTGATCTATGATGCACATGATGAAGCTGGGATAAACCAACTCAAGGGTAAGGTTTCCTGATTATGCGGTTGTCTTATATATGAACCGATGAATTTCCTTTCAGGTAATTTAGGATAAGATAAAGAACTCTTATAGGGGGTTTTACATGCGAAGGTATGCTTGCAGGTAAGAATTCTTTTGCAGTAGCTTGAAAATAAATATATTCGGTAAGCTTAATGCGTGCAGCATTTACAGGTGCTAATGCTGTTGCATTAGCGGAAACTGATGTAGATTGGGTCGTAATAATGGGGGTTCTGCCTGACAAGGTAAAGAAAGGATTCTTACGGGAAATTATATGCGAAGAGCATGCATCAAAGGTAAGTTTTCTTTGACAGGGGCTTTAAGATCATTGACTTGATCTATATGATGCGTGAAGCATTTTCAGGTACTAATGCGATTGTATTAGTGAAGTTAGGAAATTGGATGGCAATTGTGGGGGTTTTTTGAGGTACGTGGACCGTAGGGTTTGGCGGCACCGCTACAAGTTTGCGGTAGCGAGGCAAAGAAAACAAGATAACAAGATAATAGCTTGTGATAATTATTGTGAATATAACGGTTGATGTAATTAGGACAAATAGCACGAGCAAAACTGTGAGACAAGTCGTCTGTTTGAAAGTCAGCCAGGCACTGACTACAGCCTGTCTATTTGCCATGGTTTTTGCAGGAATGGATCTTCCATTCCAAAATTCTACTTAAAGATATGTCAAAAGGCTTATAGAGAGAACTTTGATTATCATGTTTGTTATGTTGCATTAAAAACAGACGTCTGTGGGCTGCCCAATGTTGTACATATTATATGGACACTTTATATTGCAGAACATAACCGATCTGGATTACAATTTGTATCATAATGAAAGCTTGTCCTCCTTAATACCCGACAATATACATTTCTTGTACTTTTAGGTGAAAGGAATTGAATCTGAAAATGAAATTCTTAAGAAGGAAGAACAATATTACGACACCAAATACAATGAATTGGAAGCACAACTGAGGAAGGAAATCCAACAGAGACATGAGGAAAGATTGATGCTCACAAAACATATTTCCGAGAAAACAAAAATGTATGAAAATCTTAAGGCTAAGTATGACAATACTCAAGGCGATATTGAGGCTACGAAAAAGAAACATTCCCAAGTTGTTAAGGTAAATTTCTATTCATATGGAGACAACTAAAAACTTGTATTCCCCTAGGAATTTCAGAGAGAACTACAGAAGTACAAACGTCTTCTCGAAAAGGAGACTACACATTCCTCCCTCAAAGCTAACGGCATTTGCGAAGTCTGTCAATCAAGGAAGGCAAGCCCCGAAAAGGGACAAGTAAATTCTCAAGAAAGTAATAATAGTCGAAGTGACAGTGAATCAGAGACCCAAAGCACATCATCAACTGTGCACCAAGAAGTCATAGTGAGTTTTAGTCACAGCTCAGTCCTTAATAATTAAGCATAACTCATATTATAGGGACCGTCGAAGAAACATTTAATTGATAGAATTCTACGACTGCAACAGGCTTCCGCCCGTCAAACAGAGAAGATCGATTTTCTGGAAAATCATACGATGTCTTTGGTTGCTGAGCTGCAGAAGAAGTCTAAAGTTGTTCAGTATTATATGCTCCGGGATCAAGCCGGAGCTTTGACATCTACCAAAAGCGATGAGAACAAAAGCGAACTGGCTAAGTATGGCGGTGTTATGTCAGCCATATACTCTGGTATTAAAGGACCAAATCAAAGCATGACTCTAGACTTGTCACTAGAAATCAACAAAAAGTTACAAGCCGTGTTGGAAGACACTCTTTTGAAGAATATTACGCTGAAGGTACACTACCAATCTTATGTAGGTGATAATTCAAAAAAAGATCTGTATTGTCTATCTAGGAAAACCTCGACGTTCTTGGCCTTGAAGTAGATAAACTCACAAGAAAACTCGCTCAATTGGAGTCATAGCATAATGGTATCATTTGTGTGCGTAAAAAGTGATGCTGTAAAGTTTATGTTCTTTTGTAATGTGTAATATATCTTCATGTCAAAGCTACCGTCAAATTTGTTTATTTATTTAATTTTTATTTAGCCGGTTTACAGGCAATTCTCATATAATCTTGGACTTGCTGGGACACCTAGGCCCATGCCCAATTCCACTGTCGGCTTTTCACCTTCCTTAGCCAGACGTGTGTGACTTGTCAACTTTTTCTTAAAATGCACTTTTATCATCGGCTTCGAGTCGCCAGTTTCATCGAAAAGGAATTCTCTCAGCAGTGGTGGCATTTCGATTGTTTGTGGAAGAATCTGTTCCGTCATCTTAGTTTTGTGGCTTGTGTATTTTGGTTCTTCATCTTTAGGTATCAATCGATAATCATCTTTATAAGACGCACTGAAAATTACAACAGGATTGGGTGCAGTAACCCCTCGAAAAGTACGCTCGACAGTGACACGAACTTTACGTGGATCCTAAAAATAAAACCAAATTAAAGTGCAACGGTCAGATGTGAATTCCCAGTACCTTACCGCATCGGGAACAGCTTCGACTTTGAGAATTCGCAAAAATGATGGTTCACTGTATCTTTCAAAAGCGCTTCGTACAACCACACGTCCCACACCGAAGTTTTTCAAGTTGCCGACGATTTCCCAAAGAGTTTTTCCTCGGAAATCTGTTTTACGTCCGATATACTTGATAACAGACATTACGTAATGAATTAGAAATCTTTATATCGCTTGGGTAAGATTCCAAGCTGATCTGGAACACTAGCAATTTATTTAGCCTAAAATATTTGTTTCGCGGTTGTGACAGTCTATAGGGCGTCACTGTGACAGCTGTCAATGAAACGTGACAGTTGTCTCAAAGATCTGACAAAGACATATGTTGGTACAGTGGAATAAAATAAAAATATTAGGTGTAATAATTAAATGAAAGATGGATTTAAAAACAAAAAATTAAAAATATAAATAAATTAGAATTATCGAATATCAATTTTTTGGCGCTAACTAATACATTTTTTATGCCCGTATATTCATTTGCAAATGGGGAAACTGGTTTTTTGGAATTTTGTGACTTTGTTAATTACTAACTCACTTCAGTATCTAGTTAATGCACGTATGTGTAATAAATATATCGTAGTTTATCACAAAATAGTCTGAAACCATCATGTCAAAGGTTACAGAGTTATAAGCATTTTTTTTAGGATTAGATATTTGTACGAATACGCCCCACCTGTGGGGTACTTTCGCACAACATGGGGAAGACTGATACAGGCAATTCAAACGTTTATTTAACTACCTAATTTTTATAAATAACAAAAAAGATTTATTAATCTTAAAACTTACTTAATAATATTCAACTTTACTCATAGTTAACTTACAATTTTTTTGAAGAAAACAACTAAAAATAATAAATTCTTAGTTTATTTATTCGTAATTATAACCTTTACAAACTATATGAGATCTTTGTAATTAGTCTTTCACAATTTATACTTTAAGTAAGTAATTAAACATTTGGTTGTGTTTGTGAAGGCTCTTTAAATCCCGAAATTTATCCAGAACATCTAAGCTACTACTGTACAAGACCATGGTCTTACCAATACTCACGTATGGACCCGAGACCAGGGTACTCAATAAAAAGCACTCTGAACTCTTAGCCGGGGGGATGGGTGCGGACATACAGGGTAAAGTTACTGATTGCTTTCAACCCGGCGAAGGCCAGGACGATCATTGTCCCTGTTCAATCCAAGTTGGCATGCAGTCTCCACGTGACACCCCTGGATAGCTACTTTGGCACCCACCAAGTAGTGGACCAACGCATGCAGCGACATCCTGAGAAAGGTTGGCGCAAGGCTAATAACCAGATCCGTAAAAATGAATTATTATGGCAAATTTAACAAGCCTCGGACATGGGCCGGATACACGACGACCACCCTGGGAACGAAAATGGCTAAACGATTTAAGAATTTCCTCATGGAACGTCCGCTCACTATACAGAGCTCGAGCTGCACAGCAGCTAGCCGATGCCTTGTCCGAATATAAGGCTGACATAACAGCATTACAAGAAATAAGATGGGCGGGGCGTGTTGTTATTCAAAGAAAAGAGTATGACATTTATTACAGCTGTCATGCGAAACACCATGTGCTCGGGGTAGGCTTTCTAGTCAGCCAAAAACTGAAGCCTGCCATTATCGGCTTTAATGCAATAAACGAAAGGCTATGCACTCTTCGCGTGCGAGGCAAGTTTAAGAACATAAGCCTCATAAACGTTCACGGACCTACAGAGGAGTTCCCTGACGACGAAGAAGAAGAATTCTACGAGAACGTCGTACGGGCCTTCAATACCTGCCCGAGATGCGATGTGAAAATCGTTCTTGGTGATTTGAATGCGAAAATAGGTAGGGAACCGGTTTTCAGGCACTACACATGTTCCCATAGTTTGCATGAGAACACTAATGACAATGGACTACGAGTCATCGAACTGGCAGCATCGAAAAACTTGGTCGTTGCAAGTAGCAGATTTCCCCGTAAAGATATCCACAAAGCCATCTGGGGCCAGAATGGGGCGTACAAGAGAAATGAACACGCCTTAAGAATGCTGTCATTAGTACTGCCAACTCCATCTTAGGCAGTAGTCGTAGAGATCGGATCGACTGGTTTGATGATGAGTGCAAACTACCGACTGAACGTAAGAATGCTGCATACCGGGCAATGCAGCAGTCTCATAAGACGCGGCTACCCGAGGAGAAATACAAAGAGCTCAGAAGATCTGAAAAAAGGCTTCACAGACAAGAGAAAAGTGCCTGGGAAAAAACCTTGTCTGTGAAATAGAGAAACGTAGAGAGCGAGGTCCGCATCAGGCGCGGAAATTCTACCAAATAATCCGCAGTATGACGCGGTACACACCACGCTGCACTTACTGCAAAGATAAAGAGGGTAATCTGATCACCGATCCTGAAGGCATTCTGGGGCGATGGGAAGTGCACTTTAATGAATTGATAAATGGTTAGCTCCCAAGCATTGAGGAAACATTAAAAGCCATTAGACAGCTCAAATCAAATAAATCCCCCGGAGCTGATGGCATACCAGCTGAGCTGATCAAACAAGGAGGGACAGCGTTACATCACGCAATTCGTGAGATCGTGGTGCACGTATGGGAGCAAGAGGAGATGCCGGAAGATTGGCGTCGTGATATAATTTGCCCCATACATAAGAAGGGAGATATCACACTGTGCAGCAACTATAGGAGTATAGCATTGCTGCCTATAAGATACTCTCCACCACCCTACAAGATCGGATAGCCCCATCATTGGAATTTAAGATTCCATTATATCATCTATTTATAGACTTTAAGGCCGCCTACGACAGCATAGCCAGGGTAGAACGACGAACGGCTGATCAAATCCAACAAAGCCTACTATGGTCTATCAAGGCTCTTTAAATCCCAAAATTTATCTAGAATATCCAAGCTACTACTGTACAAGACCATGGTCTTACCAGTACTCATGTATGGATCCGACACCTGGGTTCTCAATAAAAGGCACTCTTAACTCTTAGCCTCGTTCGAGAGGAATGTCTTAAGGAGAATTGTTGGCCCCATATGTGAGGGAGGACGATTCCGGTGATGCTACATCCATGAGTTGTACACAATCTACCTTGAAGAAAGTCCTTTGTGGCAGGATCTGCGATGGAGGGATGGGGTAGACCAGGACGCCCAGAACCTGGGAGTGCCAAACTGGATGACGTCGGCTCGAAATCGGGACCGGTGGAGAGATTTGTTAAATAAGGCCAAGACCGGATCCCGGTTGTAGTGCTGTGGGGCTTTTCAGGGCCCGAAGAGCCATGCATCGCTCGATCCCCACCATTCCCAGCGATGCGACTTACCTTAAAGTCGAATCTTCAGCAAGGTTACGCAACCTTGCTACGGCATTAACCGCCAACCAATTCGCTGGAATTAATTCGGTTATCCCCAAGGATAACCGACATAAATATATATATTAGGCAGCTTACCTTTTTTGGGTGCTTTTCCAAACCTCTTCCCCACGGTCACTCCTAAAAGCACAATTCACGGCAAGATTATCATCTTGCCATGACATCAACCCATCAACCGAGCTTCCGCGACCGAACAATGGATGGCACATATCCATCATCACACGCTGATCCTTCCGTGTGTTATTTTTGTACCCATTCATTGACCTAGCATTATTTCGGGTTGCTTGCACAGCTGCAAGCCAGATTTCCAATGGCATGTCTACGATCTATCTTTCCTTAAGTAAAGAAGATCAAATCAAACATTGGCCTTTCAGGCGCGCATATTTTGCTTGGATCTAAGCATGACCGATTTTATGATCCGTTGCCGTTTCTTGGAACTATCACCAGCATCGGTCATGGCCACCAATTTTAGTTTACACAAAGTAAACATTCAAGCGGATACTTTCGCCTGACAGTGCCTTTCAACGGGATTAACACATCCCTAACATAACATGCATCGAGTCATACGACCGAAATTTGTTTATGCTAGATGATCTAACAACTGCCATGCCCAATGTTCGATACATTTTTCCAAGATAGATTTCTGCCTTCGGCAAGGGTTTTATTGACTCACGTCAATCAAGAATCTATCCCTTGCGTATGGCGGCAGTTTATCTTGCCCAACATGTAGCAGTGGATTCGATCTGCTACATGAGTTTTTTTTCTTTTCCTTTTCGTTTGGACCTTCGCCATTGGCGGCGAATCCTTTAGGTTCGTTTTCGTTGGATGTCTGTAAAGAGACATCCAATAACGAGTCCAATTTCATCGCGAGAGGAGTACGTACACCGCTACCGGTCACCTTATCAATTATAATCTTTTTCCGTCGAGTCGTTTGTCGTGGATGGAGTTTTTGTAGTTAGTTGCCATTTAGAGGCTTTATACGTGTCGGAGGTTTTTTTTTGTGTCGATGTGATAGTCGCTTATCCATAATAACTCTTAGTGAAAGTCGGCCTTACCAACTTAAATGGCAATAGTAAAGATCGTTATAGTGATTATAAGTGTTCGAACAATGTAAAAAATTCATTGGTAGTCCCAAACGAACTATCTCCCATGAATAAAGAAGTGTGATTGTCTAACTAAAAACTACCGTGTGTTTATTTTCCGCTGGGGATTTCAGTGTATCACATCGATCTTCGTTTTTAAGTTTTGCCACTGTTCGGTCGGTGGACAATTACCAGTGAGCAATCCGTGGGTGTTTCTACGAACCCACGTCCGTGCAGACGTTAAGGTAAAAATACCCCACAGTGCCACTCCATACACGGTGGTGATTTTATTGTTTCTTACTTTCTTTGTCTTTTGATTAACACTTCTCTCTAAGTTGATGATATATTTATTTCTGGAAATCTTATACATAAACACAGTGATTGCAATAGAAATTTGTGATATTTGCTCCCTTTTTATATAACAGCCGATTATAGATCTTTATTCAGTATATGTGACCGAAATACATTAGGAAACAATAGGAGATTGCAGGAAAAGAAAAGTATGAGGTAATGCTATTTAAGTGAATTGAAATTGCTAACTTTTACACTTACAACTTGGCGGTGTGCACGCATTGGTGGTCGAATGCAGACTGAACTATTAATCGTTGGGTTCGTTCAAATTCTGTGACGCTTGGGTGGCGTCCCCCTTTTCAATGATT
Organism: Microdon myrmicae; assembly: GCA_963931805.1. Taxonomy (NCBI): domain Eukaryota; kingdom Metazoa; phylum Arthropoda; class Insecta; order Diptera; family Syrphidae; genus Microdon; species Microdon myrmicae. Next base: position 160,089,010 of record OZ007498.1, on the reverse strand, counting down.
GGTAGTCAACTGGCGGGTGACAGTTGTCATATAGCAAGCAGAGGTAAACGTACTAGATTCCCCCAGTACATTAATTTACGAATCCGCAACATTCCGCCCACCTTCGCCAATTATTGGCGAATCATCCTGGTAAAAAGGAGAGGGCCCCGAGGCCTAGGTCGTGCCTGGTGCCGGTGAGTTCTGGTTGTCGAATGGCGTTGTTGGCTTGAGTGGAATGAAGACGTTTCCATGGGGTGGGTGGGGCATGCGTAGCTACTGGGGAAGCCGCTCGCCAAGAGGAGCGCTGAAGGTTTTGGTTTTGTTGGTTGCTTTTTGCTGCGATGGTAATCGACTCCGACAATGTCATGAGGTTCTCGGTGGTCTGGGATCGTCCTTTGCCTTTATGGTTTGGTCGCAATAGGGATGTATCCGGTGGTCGTGTCGCATAGGGGATCGCTAGTGGGGTGTTCCGTGAATGTCTGGGATGGCCCATAGGGCCGATGGCGGCGGAACCTTCCCTCCATTTGCTGGGATTCATCGCGTTCTTATTGCACTGTGTGAGTTTGTCCATGGTCACAAGCCGTTTATTGCAACTTGAGGTGTATGTGTTGCCAAGATTAGTCTGGCCTATAAGTACACCAGGCCCATTAGCAGGATAATTCGTAGATGTTCCGTTGCGCTCCTTGCTGAATGAATTTTTGTCGAAAGTATATTGGCGCATGTTGCGGGTCCTTGGGTTTTTGTGTGAAGGGGAGTGCGATGTCCTGAGATGGGTGTTCTCTGAAAGATCCCGCCCGCCATGAGATGCCAGTCATTTGATCTGGGTTGGGGTTGTAGGGTTGTGGGGTAGAAGTATGTTGTGCAGGTGTACTGCGCCGGGTTCCCTTCCACCCCCATCGTCACTAAATGAAAGTTCCGCCGAACACCAAAAGAAAACTTCGCAACACACCGTCCACAAGAAGCAAGTAAAAGGAAACACACTTTTGTTTATTGTAGAAGGTTCTTTTTATTCACAACAAATCTTACTGCATTTAATTAGATTACAGAAAACAGATTCTAATTACACTGACGATGAAACAGATGCACAAAAAATGTAAGACTGTGTACTCTACTTGTATGGCATTATACTGGGGACACAAGAAAAATTACTTTTAATTGATTATGTTCGCAATTTACTTAAACTGACTCAATACGCGTTCGCATCCCCGCAGGACTATGGGGACCGGGAGAAAAACCGACCGGCTTTGAATCCCTCGCACGAGCTGATAGAGTGCGATGATTTACAAAACGGACAGAGAGGCTGTAGCTTCTGAGCGGAGGGTGAGACCGTGTGCACTGAGAGGCGTGATCTCTGGTTGGGGTCCGGGTGGTCGTTCCTAATCCGTTGGGGGTAATCGACGGTGATTCTAGGTAGCTCAACGCAATCCAACGTCTCGATCCTGGTTTTTAAGAAGGCGTCGAGCTGCTGCTATGTGGAGGGCTCCGTGGTGTTCCTTTACACTGTCTGCCAGTCACGTTCCGTGCGTGGATCCTGGCGCTGGGTGGCCAGGTAGACGAGTATGTCGTCCCAGGTGCTTAGGGGGCGGCCGAGTGCATCCAGGGTGTCAATAACCTCACGGAGTTGGCGTATGCCCACAGCAGACTCCTCATGGATGGTAGATACCCGGAGAAGTGCGCTCAAGGCAGAGTGAACCAGAGCACCAGTGTTATCGTAGTGCTCTACCAGCTTGTCTCAAGCCCGATCATAGTTCTCCTTAGTGAGTGTTTGGTCGACGTTCCGCAGTCTCAGTTCGGTGGGAGTGTAGTGAACCCGTGCCATACGTTGGAATCAAACTACCACCCCGACAGTCTATTTCCTCATTTTGAAGGTTTCAATCAGTCGGAGGATCTACGCCATTGGAGCGTAGTTCTCTTTTTATTATGCGATCAAAGCACGACCAGTGTGCTTTCCGGAAAACGAACGAATGTATCTGGTCGTACTGCTCAAGTATTGCGTGCTCGTTTGGAACATGTAATACAGCGTCGAGGCCGTAATGGTCACTATCATATCCGATTGTGCGAGTATTTAGGTTCGTGTCTAATAATTGTAGTCTCTCGTCCATCATAAGTAAGTCCAGAAAGGAGTTTCCTCTTGGATAAGGTGGTGTACTTGTAGCGTACAATTCTAGTTTATAATCTGTTGCATTTGTTTGCCACCAGTTGAATAGTGCATTACCTCCTGTGTTCGGTCTGATATCACCCCAAGCATTACGTTTGGAGTTGAAATCTCCCGTTAGAACAGAATAATTGTTTTCCGAGTCTAACTTGAGATTACAAAAAAGGGTATCCAGTTCACTGATAAATTGCGAACACTCAGGAGCTTTAGGTGCATACACGGATACCACGTATTGATGCTTTTGACTTTTCAAAAGTATATCTATAATGCAAGCTTCCAGCATCTGAAATTTGTGTACATCTGTGCTGTAAACCACCTTGTGGTGAAGGCCTTTCTTAATTAAGACAGCAACTTCACCTCCTTGTGTGGCGTGTGGACGATCTCGTCTAATGACTTTATAATTTTTGTACCCCAATTTATGCCTCTGGTTTAGCTTGGTTTCGCTAGTGAAAAGCACGTCTCTCTCCCGAAGTCGCAACCGCAAGCTGCCGGTGAATCTTAAACTGTCAGATTCGACAGTTTGTAGTTCCGAGAGGAGTTCTTCGGAGGAAAAAGAAGGATCAACTCCTTTAGGTAACATGGAGATAGTTTTCTCCGATTTAGGTGTGTACGTGAAGTACTCACTACTTGCTTCCCTTAAAGCAGATTTAATTTTATGATAGTCATCTAAACTATCACATAAGAAACTTATTTTATTATTGTTTAAATTTTTCGTTTTAAAATTTCTGCATGTTAACTTAGTCAATTTAATTAGGTCTTTAGCTTCCATAAAGCTGACTATGATGGGAGGCACTTTCTCCTTCTTATTGGCTGCTGCTTGTTGTTTTCCCACCTGTTGTTGCTGCTGATGCTGTTGTTGCTGATGCTGTTTCTGCTCTTACTGTTGATTGTTGCTTTCCGATGGGGGTTCTTTAATTTGTCGCTCCAAATCGTTTTTCTTTTTGGAGAGCTCCTCTTTGTTTTTGTATAGTTCCGCAATAAATTGAGCACGTTCGACATTTATGTCACTCATTTCTGTATTGCTGTTTTTGCGGTTTTCTGTTGCCAGTGCTTTCAATTTATTCCCTTCTCCGGAATAATGTGCCTTATCAAGAGTGGCCATTCCTTCTCTGTGGGTTTTTTCTTTAGGGTTGGCTTTATGCCGTTTGGCAAGGACGTTTGGCTGGGCTTTAGGCCTCCTCTTTGACATCACTTTTAACACTGCTTTTCTTTTTTCCATTATAAGCAATTAATTGACGCCGTTAGTTCTATTCGTTTATTTGTGAAGCAACATGCAGGGGCATCTGCTTCCACACACACAGTTGACGTTGGAGGGTGAAGAGGCTCCAAAAGGTGATACTGGGAAGGCCAATATTATGAAAAGAAGGAGACCACGACCGGACGCTATAATAATATCCAAAACCGAGAAAAAAACATATGCGGATAAACTGAAGTTTATGAACGCCAAGCCCGAGCTAAGTAAACTCGGAAATAGCCTAAATCAAGTTCGAAAGACAGGAAAAGGGGAATTGCTGCTAGAATTGAAACGCCGTCCAGAGACCACAGCCGAGACACTGAAAGCAAAGTACTAAAGGAAGATGCCAGTGTCAAAACAGTGTCACAGGAAATCACGGTTGCGTGTCGTGATTTAGATGAGGTGACCACTGCGGAGGAAATCCTGACAGCGATCGCTATAGAGTTCCCTGCGCTGAACGCGATCCCAAAGGAAGCGGTAAAGAGTTTAAGGAGGAAACCGGATGGCACGCAGGCAGGAATGATCCGCTTACCAAGAGAAAAGGCTAGCATGTTGCTGGCTACAGGTTTCCTACGGGTTGGATGGGTGAGATGCAGACTTCGAGAACACATCGCACCCACACGATGTTTCAGATGTTGGCAATACGGTCATGTGGCGAAATCCTGCAAATCCGAAGATGATCGTTCGGAAAACTGTTTGAAATGTGGCGAAAAAGGCCACAAAGCAATGGGCTGTAAAGCACAACCCAAATTCATGTTCTGTGAATCAGGATACGAAGGCGGTAACCACCACTTAAGAGGGAGTTACAAATGCCGAGAATTTAAAAACGCGATGTCCAATTTCCTGAATGGGCAGATTTAAGTGCATTAAAATGAACTTAAACCATTGTGGAGCCGTACAAGATCTCCTTTCCCAAACGGCTACGGAATATGGCGCAGACGTGGTACTCATCAATGAGCGTACAGGATGCCTGGCACTGGCACAGTTACATGGGAGGAAGACAGCAGCGGAACAGCGGCCATCTGGACAACTGGAAATTCCCCCACGGAATGCAGAAGTATCCAGCGGCTGGAAGGATTTGCCCATACGAAGATCAGAGGAATTCATTTTTACTGTTGTTACGCTCTGCCAACGTAGGAAATATAATATTTTGCACAGAGTAACACAAGAAGCTAGAGATAAGAGCCCTCTTATAGTTGCTGGAGATTTCAACCCTTGGGCAGTAAAATGGGGAAGCGCAAGGACCAACAGTAGAGGTCAGGCACTACTCGAAGTCTTCGCAGTCCTAGATGTGGTGTTACTTAATGATGGTGTTGATGACACCTTCATAAACGAGAGATGCCGGTACAAAATCGACATCACATTTGCCAACTCCAATTTGGCAAGAAGTATGGAGTGGCGAGTTTTAGACACTTACACCCATAGTGACCACCAAGCCGTGATGTACGAAATATTACCGCACAGGGGATTCATCACTGGCAAATTGACGAAGAAAGCCCAAAAAACTGGGTGGAAAGAGAAGGACCTCGATGCGGAACTGCTCGATTATATAATGGAAGACCAAATCGCACAGTTTGGAAAAGTCATGAAGTGGCTAACTACCGCATGTGATGCTTCTATGCCACGACAAAGTCAACCAGCAGGGGCTATCAAACCCGTGTATTGCTGGAACTCAGAAATCGCCCATGTGCGATCGGAGTGCAACAGGTTATAACGCTTGCAACAAAGAGCAAGCAACCTTAACACCTACCCACAGTTGCACGCGGAATTCTTCAAGAATCGGAAAGAATTAAGGAATGTAATCCGCAAAAGTAAATATGACGTGTTCTCCTCCCTAAGGGATGAATTAAATTACAACCCATGGGGCAGCGCTTACAGGATAGTCATAAAAAGACTACAAACCAAAAGCAGTCTGTATGTTCAAACAAGCGTTGAACACACCTTCCACTAACAACGGGTTCTTTTTTTGTTGTGGGCTGGGTGCTGGCGTCAGGAACACGATGGTGTCTCCTGGCGTGTTGTGATGGTTCTGAAATACTGATGAAGTTAATTAGTGAAAATAGCAAAGAATACCTAATGGGCTGGTATCAGTCCACAATGTATTTTTCCTCCAGATGGGAATGGATGTATTTGTTGAACTAGCTTGTCCCGCTGTATGCAGTGATGATTACTTTGATGTTTGGTTGATGGGTTGTAATCAAAACGAATTAACCCAGGATAACAACTAGCACGTTCCTTGTTTTCACTTTTATGCAACTCGAAAACCCACAATTGTACAAAATAAATTAAACGCAAGCTATTGAACATTTAAAGACTCAAACTTGAGTCACAATCTTTAATTTATTTAACATGATTGCTGTGATTTTGTGTGATTAATATTATTGCGATCCGTGGTCGCCAAAGAGTTTACGCAGAAGGAATCAAAAATGGTCGTCGTTTGACAACCAACAAAATTTAATTTAAAATGTCAGCTGATTGCTGACATTTGTTATGTTGGTGTTGCGGCAGCATTCAATTACGAATACGCTGGCTGTATCCAGCGCGAATCCGCAACACAGTCAAATGCAAAAAAGTAAAACTGACATGGCCAGAATCGCTGCTGTTCTCTTCCCGCAGTGTGATGAGGTGTTGAGAGTGCAAGAGGAGTGGAGTATCACTGAAGGAGAGATACGTCCCGTGACCACCGAAGAGGTGCTCTTGGCTCCAAGGGTTGTAAAAAAAACAAGACCTCGAGACTGGATGGTATCCCTAACACTGTAGTGAAGACTGCTTTAACAAAAAAGCCGGAAGTCTTCAACAGTTTCTTCACAACCTGCCTTCAAACAGGACAATTTCCTAAATGATGGAAAAAACAGCGGCTTGTGCTTATACCAAAAGGAGTCAAGAATCCAGAGGCGCCGTCATCTTATCGCCCGTTGTGCATGTTGGACAGGACAGGAAAATTGCTTGAGCAAGTAATTGCCACTCGCCTGGAACAATTCACTGAGGGGAAATCGGTGCTCTCTGAATCGCAGTATGGATTCCGGAAAGGTAGATCAACCGGTAAGGCACTATTTGTGATGTGCGCTGTGTCTCGCAATACGATAGCTAGAGCACGGTGGCTAGGTGGTACAAAAAAATATTGCGCGGTGGTGACGCTAGATGTTAAAAATGCGTTTAACTCCGTGAATTGGAATCGGATTCTAGAAGTGTTGCGCGATCTACAAGTCTCACCCTACTTGGCGCGTATATTAGCAAACTATCTCTCGGATAGAAGACTGCTGTATGATACAGATGAGGGACCACAAGAATATAAAATAACAGCGGGTGTACCTCAGGGATCTGTATTAGGTCTGCTGTTATGGAATATAATGTATGATGGTGTGCTCAGGTTCAATGTACCGGAGGGGGTTAGAATCATTGGGTACGCACATGATTTGGCAATAGTAGCCGTAGCTAAACATCTAGATGATCTGGAGAATATTTGCTCCCAAGCAGTCCAGAGCTTTAAATGGTGGCTAGATATAGCCGAACTGAAACTAGGTGGACATAAGACGGAGGCAGTTTTAATAAGCAGCCACAAGAAAGTTGAACATCTTGATTTGGAAATAGAAGGACAAATAATCAGATCCAGCCCCTATATTAAATAGCTTGATGTTATACTCTACAGCAGGTTGAGCTTCAAAGAACACCCGAGGAAAACGAGTAAAAAAAACGGCAAGAGTATGCAAAGTTTTAGAGAGACGGCTGCCCAATGTTGGAGGAGCCCGGCCACACATAAGGAAACTCATAACCAGTGTCAACACCTCCACTATAATGTATGCAGCCCACCAATAGGAAGGAGCCGCACAGTATAAGTCGTACATGAGGGGAGTGAACTCAGCACATAGACTGGCATCACTAAGAGTATGCTGTGCATTTCGAACGGTATACGAAGATGCCACAAATATTTTGGCCGGGAGGAAACCACTTGACATTGCAGCTAAAGAAAACGCTGCATTGCATGAGGTCTCCCAAGAGAATCGTAGGAGAATGAGATCACAATTAGACCTCTCAAGCCCAAGAAAATGGCAATGAAGGTGGGATTCTCCCACCAAAAGAAGATGGACCCACACCATGATACCTGATGTTCAAACATGGGTAAAAAGAAAACATGGCGAGCTGAATTACCACTTGACTCAACTAATGGACATGGATGCTTTCGGCAATACTTGCACAAGTATAAGCATGTGAATCACCCATACTGCTTGTATTGTGAAGGCAAAATAGAAAATGCAGAACACGTACTCACAGAGTGCGTGAGATTCGAGACCGCACGAACGATTTTGGAGAGACATATGGGACGGACAGTTACTCCGGGAGAATACATGCTTAGTTCAAAACAGGCATGGTCCGTAACAAATGGTATTCTCTGTGAAATGATGCAGCAGTTGCGACGCGACGAGCGGAGTAACAGGTAAACTCCGTCCCGCCCCGCGATGGAATATCTAAAAGAAAGTTCCGCGAGGATCAACGGAAATATGAGCCTAGCGGGAGGTGGTTTTAGTCGGTAAAAACCCGGCATGACTCTGGATCGGTCCAGAGTTATATTTTGAAGATTTCCACCTTCCTACCGAAACCAAAAACAGAAAAAAAACCGTTTTTTATTGTACGTTCGCTATATACACGGCGGTTGATACGTCAGCACACAGTTTTATTTCCTTTTTGAGCGAAGACACACACACGTGTACGCGACAATGCTGTAAATTTGTTGTGGACGTGTGGGAAAGAAGTATGTACCAGTCACGGGCACTAGATTCATTTCTTCCGCCATCATAAATTAATCAATGTTCCGCTAAAAAGTATACGACGTTCATCGACACAAGGAGTAAAAATCCGCCACAAGACACGCACCAATAAAGGGAAGTAAAACACACTGTATACTGTTAATGTAAAATTGTTCTTTATTATTTTAACTTCATCCGAGAATACTATTACACATAGAGTTTGACGAATTTCAAGTCCGTGCACACTGTTATTGGCAACGATTAGATTTGAGACTCGTAATTTATTTTCAATAATTAAAACTCGACCGCGGAGGGAAAAACGGTGGAGGAAAAAACGACTCCCTGATGGTGATACGCGTACGCATACCCACAGGGCTACGAGTATCGGAGGTGGAGCACCGACCGGCTCGATCGGTGGATGGAAATCGACTCGGCGATAATCATCTCGTGCAGAGATGATTCGCTTTGGGGCGAGTTTGTGGTGTCCTGGTAGGTATCCTGTCCACTAAGGATATCGTTTTTACCTATCACCAGAGAAACGTAAAGTCTCTCTTGGTGGAATAGAGAACCAGATGTCGTAATAGAGATCATGGTGGTATGTGTGTGATCGTACCCATCACCGCGTTGCGTTTAGCAAAGCATAAACGAAACCTGAAACGAAAAAAAAAGAACAAAGGGAGAAGCGACCTAATGCATCGGCCTGTAATGAGGGTCGGCTAAATAAATAAGCTGCAACTCATTAATAGGAAATACATTTGGGATACGTCAAACAATTTAAATTGTTTATCGTATCGCCACAATGCCTGCGGTAGAACAGAATTCTTTTGTTTGCACATGATGTGTGCTAAAGAATTTGGTTTTAGCGGCTATTGTGCTAATTGTATGCAGCCGTTTTAACAGGCTGCTAGGAGTTGCTTTGTCGTTGGACAAAAGAGTCGCCAGCCAATGTGTATGTGGGGAACATTGTTGTACACATGGTGAGGCTGGGAATAGCCGACTCAATGATCATTATCCCTGATAATATATATGATGGTTACATGGTACTGTAACCGAAATGTTTTCTATCAGGGATACGTTTGTTCTTTAAGGAATTCTTCTAGGAAAGCAAATATGATGCATAGAATTATAAATGCATGAGAATCCTTTTAGGAAATTTCCTGTAATGCGTTGAAAGCATTAATGTCCTTGTACAAGGAAATGTTTCAGGTATGCTGGGTGGAGATTGCGGTGCAGGTGTGGGAAAGTTGAAATGTGCCTGGGGGTCTTGAAAAGGTAGAAAGAAATTCTTACAGGGAATTTGTATGCGAAGGGATGCATGAAGGTAAGTTTTTTTTTCCAGCGACTTTTTAGATTAAGGATTTGATCTCATTAATGCGTGAAGCATTTAAGGTGCTAATGCGTTTGCATTAGCGAAATTATATGATTGCATGGAAGATATGGGGGTTTTTAAGGAAAGCGAACCGTGGGATTTGGCGGAACCGCCACAGACGAGCGGCGAACGATGTGTTTCTCTCGACGAGGTCTCAACAAGAGTTTTAAACAGGCACTTGGCACATTGTTATTTCTTTCACAGTCACACCCTCTTTTTAAGTTTGATTAATCTTAATTATCTGTTTTACGCGCACAATGCACAACAAATCTGTCATGGGCTACGAGTTTAATCGCGATGCAAATATTCAATATTTTATTTAATATTTTAACGCGGTTCAAAGGTGACTTCTTTAAGCTACGTCCGACGATGACGAAGGTTACAATGTGAATGTCATGGACAGCGATACCAAAGTATCTTATTGATACAATTCCATGTAGGAAAATAAGCAAATTTTTACGGCTATTTATTTTTATGGCGCCGTAGAGTTTTTATTTAATCTTTTCTGTATGATTTCTTTATCTTTTTATAAATTTCAGTTTTATTCATTTTTTCATGTTTACCCATAAATAACTTGGTGTATTGATTTATAAATAAAAAGAGCAAGCACAAATTAACCAACATGTAAAAATCCTTGTTAAATTAATCCCATCATTATGGTAATGGTTAAGTATTTGTGGGTGCCGGGCTTTTGTGTGTAACCCTCCGAGGTTAAACCGGGCTTTAAGCAACAATACCTCTCTACAGGATAAGATGTGCCCCATTTTAAAAACCTTATAATTCCGTAGTACGTTGCCACCCAAATCATGAATTAGTTTATCTAAAAGTGTGTAAAAGTCCCTGAAAAGGGTCAAGTGTAACATTGGTCTATGACTGGTTTTCGCTTCATTTGGTAACAAGGGTACAACCACCTTCCATCTAATGCACTTTGGTATTATGCACATGAAGTACAAGTTTGCTATCCACCTCTCTGAAGCGCACCTCCTTCAACAGCTGGTGCCAAGTCAAATGTAACATATTTGTTCCACTTGTGCACTTTTGCTGTTATTGATTTGGATAAGGTAGCCAGGGTATATCTGCCCCACTTTTATAAGGAACGATAGTCTTACAACGTCGGAATCTGGTAATTACAGTGTACGCGAAAAATTGTGAAGCTGGCTAACGTTGGTTCGCCTCATTGTTTCCAAAGGAGGCATGCATTTACTGAAACACTTCCGTTAACGTCCAAAACTGGATATTAATATCACATCCCATGACCAAAGTGCCGCTTTACCCCGACAGTTGTTCAATCCACTTAATTTGCTCCCCTAACCACAATTGAATCGATTGTAGAATTGATTTGTTGTTTGCACTTTCGTTCGATAAGCCGTTTTGATGAAAGCACGGTCCGGTAGATACTTTGTTGTCTTTCTCCATTTCCCTGATATTTTTCTTCATAGACGAGTCGCTCCAAGACATGTTTCGTCTTTTTGGCCATAAGTTGCGCCATCTATAAAACGCGGTTTAACCACAGCTTTAGCAGCATTTGCAAAAGTGAGTTCATTGGATACTTCTCATTAAAGAATTAAAGAATACTCTGAAAATGCATTTGCCTATCGTAATTATCGCTGTTGGAATTTGTGGGTATTGCGTCATCAGTCAAAAAGGATTCATTAATAAATTTCTCTGTTGCAGCTTTCTTAGCGCCTTCTGAGAGTGCACTCAAGAAAAGAAATGGTTATGACTTCAAGTCATCAGCACCTGTACACTTCGAGTCTGCCAAACTGGAACCTCAACAAGAGTACTATGAGTACAGACCTTCATCACATTCATCGTCCTCCTCATCTGGACACGGATCATCGTCATCAAGTAAATCTGGTGGCTATAGCATTGGAAGTGGATTAAGGTCTATAGCTCAAGGGTCTGCAAACCAAGCCCATACAGCGGTATCCAATCAGCATGCAGCGGCTAAACAAGCGGCATTTATTGCTAAAAATACCTTAGCTCAAGCCGCCGTCCAAGCATCGGCCACAGCTCAGGCAGCCTTGACGGGAAAACAAGTTATTTTACAGGAACTCGAGCAGCAATCGTCTGAAGCCCATAGGAATCTTGCCAGAGAGTTGGAGCAATTGCAATCAGCGAAAGTTGCCGCTAAACTGGCCCAAGCCACTGCTCAGGTGTCTAGTAATCATGTTTCCATTTTGGTATCAGCAGTCAATGATGCTAAGGCAGTTGCAGAGTATGCTGAGAAAACTGCTGGGGAAGTCGCGAATCAGTTAGCATCTCAATCGGCGATGGTGGGACAAGCAAAATCTCGCTTAGAGAGCTTAGAAGACCAGCTGAAAGAAGCACGAGTTGATTACGAAGCTACAAAAGAGGCAGCACTGAAGGCGGCTTCCGCAGCATCTGAGGCACAAGCTAATGCTTCACATGCCGGAGCACGTGCTACAATTGAATTGCACGAGAGTGTGGGCAATACTGAACACGGGGGTGAATCATATCAAGATTTTCATGCGCAACAAAACAACCACCAAACAGTCGAGGTAACAGTCGGCCAAGCTGAAGGAGGCCATAAGGGCTTGTGATCCAGTCATGACTACGAGGTGGACTGAGTTAACTTCCTATTTTGTTTTGTTAGAAGGTACACATGTTTCGGTGGCGTTATAGTATTGGAGCATTGGCTAAACAATACAGTATCTCTTCCGCTCTACCATAAAACGATGAATGCCGTTTAGATTATCAGTGTCATTCTCTTTAACCATTATGTAAAAAGCTTCATAGTATTATGTTAATTAAGAGGAACAGAATGCAATAAATCACTTATAATATTTAATGTTTCTAGATTCCATTGCAGGCCCAGTGAACGCCCTGATTTCATCAGTGATAATTAAGTTTATAGCTTCAATGGCTACATTGCCTCTAATCCAGTTTAATATTAACCTCGCGCTTATGATTACATCGACATAATCACTCGCACGAATCTATTCACTTTTTACATGAGTTTTTGGTGTCTACCCTATTTACGCATTTCTTTAAATATTCCTTTTTTATAAATCGCACCCGTTAAATATTAATATTTTTAAATAGGAGGTATCCCAATATAGTAGTGTGGAAATACTTGTGAAATGCAATGTAATGATTTGGAAATATTCGCTGAGGAAGGTGGTTTGGTAATTTGGTGAGACTAACAGTTTTAATAGAAAAATAACACGTTGTTTTTCTATAAGTTTATTTATTAACGAGGGGATTCCTCCGCCTCAGAATCTATTTGCAAACTAAAGCACATTAATTTCATATCTTAACTTCTAACTTAAACAAGCTTACTTATCGAAAAGGAAAAATATATACAAAAAAGGGAAAATGGAACAAACAAAAGGACATGACCGAAAATGCGAAATGATCCGACTCGATGCGGCCAGGCGAACGAATTCACGGATCGTTGGAGGCACGTTGGTGATGGGGCAAAGGCTGATCCTGCTACTCCGGCGTCGTCGCATGTGCACTGCAACCTTCCGTGCGAATCACAACGTTCGCAGAATCGATGAACTCGGATCATGTTACCCAACAGGCTGTCTTCCGACAGCCCCGACAATGAGCCCGTTACTTGGAAGCTTCAAGTAATTTCTTGGTGCAGCTTTAAATTCCCATAGCAGTCTAGACTTTCGCCAAAAAGCGTCTGGAGGGTCGTCAATTTTTGGGCATCCACAGCGTGTGTCGAGTGGAGTGCCTTCAGCTTTAAAAGGCTGATCTCAGCGCTGGTGTACACGGTTAGGCGCGTAGTGTTTCTAAGACTGATGTCTAACGGGAGCTGGATAACTGGGACTTTTGTCGGCGGAAGCTGAGAGTAGGTTTTTTAATTTTGCAAATTTAGTTCGGTCGGGTTGGGGAATTCCGACCCGACCTCTGGGAGTTTTCCGACTTCCCCCACTTTGATCTTTGTCGACACACTGCCGCCGTGTAGTTGTGTCGTCTGCAAAATATGCACCGTTGACCATTCCTCTGTCGTCGGTGCTTCTGTTTTGGACTATCTGAAGCGTCCGTAGCGGATGAGTTTGATTGGCTACAGTTCGAGTCGGGTCGACGGCGTTGTAATCGGTGCTGACAGTGTTTCTGTTTTCGAGCCACAGAATGTTCTGTACTGCTGGAGCTAGTACTGCTCTTGGCCCGTGCTTGTTGTCCGCCTATGTCGCGTGAATACCTATAGTCCTTCGAATTTTTTCTTGTTTGGATTGTCTTCCATTCTGTGTTGACCGTGCGGGTCGGTGGAGTGTGGTCGCGGAGTGAAGGCTTAACGACTTTGGGTGCATCTGTTGGTGGCTTTTGGGATTGTACCCACATTGCTTGCTATGGCACTCGTCCCACGTGTGACCCTTTCAGCCATAAAACTCATAACAACATCGAATGCTGTACACTCTACGATTCGATGGTGTTGCTTGTTTCGAAGTAGATGGTCGTTCTTGCCCTTAGTTTGAGGTATTCACGGGCGCCCTCTGTTGGTACTGAGACCTTGGACGCGGGGGCTCGGGATTATTTGTATACGATTGTGTATTTTGTGCACGGTAGACCTGGGCATCGTGCCCATATTGACCGCACTTCGTACACAATGGTGTGTTCCGACGCCGTAGGCACTTATAGCGTATTGCGACGATAGTGAGGTACGTGTGATTTGTTCCAGACCGTCCTTGAGTCCAGGTCCCCCCAACACCCACTAATCCCCTTTCGTTAGTTTCCCCTCTTTACCTCTGAACGGAGAACAACTCGCCAAGTAGTTAATTTGCATAAACTACTTTGTGCAAATTCTACTTGGTAGAGAAAATAATAAAAATCGGAGTTGGCGCCGAATAATAAATAAACGTCAACGGCGAAAATAAACAAGATTCATTCGGCGTAAAACTGCGACTCGACTCGCTACTGAGAATTAGTTGTGTTTGGTATTTTCGCGACAAAGTAATTTAGTGATTACTAAAGTTGCCTATTAGATTGTGCATTACAAAAATAAGTTTTCCTGTGAAGAATTAAGAATTATCTGAAGCGGAACAGGGGAGCACCACGCTCAACGCCCACTGCGACTTGTCGCAGACCAACCGCAGCTACAGCGACCGCTCAACGGTCGACTCAACTTAAGTAAGTTTACCTCTGAACGGAGAACAACTCGCCAAGTAGTTAATTTGCACAAACTACCTTGTGGAAATTAACTACTTGACGAGTTATTCTCCGTTCAGAGGTAAAGAGGTGAAACTAACGTAGGGGGATTAGTGGGTGTTGGGGGGACCTGGACTCACGGTCGGTCCGTAACAGATTCGAACTGACGCTATGACAGTTAGAATCATTAAAAATGTAACCGCTCAACACATTAGGCCGCTGCCGCTTGTTGGAATTCGGTTTCTAAATTCAAGTACACTCAACTGATGTGGAATTGTTATGTTATCGCTATGGTATGCGGCTCCGATACATTTTCTTATTCGATTTTCGTTCGGTGTTCTTCACTATTTGCTTGAGTATTGTCTGTGTATCTGTTAGAAACGCCACACACTCATCATACAAGTGTCCTTTCTTGTTGCAAAAACTGCATGCCGTACGTGCAATAAATGGGTGTGGTGCACGTGTGTCCCGGTCTTGGTTACACGAATCGCTGTTGTAGTCACCTCCGCCTCCCTGATGTGGCCGTGGTACCTCAGGGTTATTAACTTAGGCGTTCCTTTAAAGGAACACGGTGGTGTTTCCCACCTAAACGGATTCTTCCCAGGTTGGGGCGTGTAACAGGGTGAGGTTGTTCCGCGAACCTAGTATTGGTATTCCTATTACCGGGCCTGACTGCCTGAGACGCATCGTTCATTGGTCTATATTGCCTGCGTCTCGATTCTTGGGGGTTTGGCCATGTGTCCCTGTACGTCTGGTCTGAAAGCCTACTTGTTACCTGTGGTAGGTCTGGTTCATTCTGTCAATAGTAGAAAGGGTTGTTCATTAATATTGTTTGTCTATTCGATGAGATGGGTGCATAATGTATGTCATTCTTATCAGGTGACTGGTCATGGTATGTGTCTACCCTCGTTGGTGTTCTCCTACTAAACCACCCACTGTTGCTCCTCATCTCATTTTGAGTTTTTCTCTATTTGGAGAAGTCTCGCAATAATTCTATCTAGTGGATCTTTTTCCGGTTCTAATATCAGATGTCGGAATTGGTTTTCCCTAATCCCTACCATCAATACCGATTTCTCATTGCGACAATACGGCCCTAAGTGCTTCATTACTCGCATCCGTAGTCAGATTAAAGGGCTTGGTAAAATCTGGATAGATCAATAGTGGCGGCGAGACCAATAATCCCTTTATGTTATCAAATGCTTGTTGCCATTTGTCCGACCAGGTGAATTTAATGTCCTTCCTTAACAAGTTTGTTAAAGAGCCCATTATCTTCGAAAAATTTGGGACACATTTTCGATAATAATTCGCCAAACCTAGAAACGATTGGATGTTCTTTACCGTCTTGGCAATGGGGAAATCCCTAACACTAGCAGTCGTATCGGGATTTGGCAGTGCCTAAACTACTTGAGGATATTGAACTTATAGAGGTAGAGAGGGGAAACGCGTCGAGATCAGTGGGTGGTGGGCGAGGCATGGACGCGAGGTCCGTTACAAGAGACTGTGGTGGTTCAAGTTAGGATGCCGAACATGGACACTAGATTCACTAATCCCCCAGCACTAGTTCCGCCGAACTCACTTCCCGAAAATACCTATGAGCAGAAGAGGAGAAATAAAATATCCTGGTTGCTTGTAATTTAATTTTATTGTCGCTGGCGATTTTGAATTTTACACTGTTAAAGGTATTCTTACTTGGTACTTGGCACCCCAAACACAAGCGATCATGATTCGATGCCAAATTTACACTATGTTTTAGTTCATTTAATTGCATTGGGTTTTCCACTGCGAGTGACAATTTGCGATATCGAATTTTTAATTTCCTATGTACCGTTTAGATGTTAAAGAATTTCCGAAATAGTATTTGTTTTTTTTTCTTGATAATGAATTGCAAACTTCGGTGGTATGCGCGACTCGAAGCGGCAGCGTGACTGTCCGCTATGGCAGTTGAATAGTGACTGACTCTAATTAGGGATGAAATTCTGTATTCCGTTTTGCACACAAAAGAGATCACGCCTCTGCTCTCTCATTGTCACGCCCGTCGAAGTATGGTGTGTATCGGTTAATTGATAATTAACGAACGTGGAGAATGAGAGAACAGAAACACGATGTACTGTGATCTCGAGGTGGCTTTGGTTGTGTGTGCTGGTATCAACTGCAGATTCTGAGCATGACCTACTACCCTAGTGTTACGGCTATGATGATCTCAGCGTGCATTGAACCTTATGGAAGCAGAATTATGGAGAAGAGGAAATGTAGCTGGCGCTATTCACCTGCGAAAAGGGATTATTGATTCCAAGCGAATGGATGATCTGCATAAAATCGCTAGGACGCTACATCGGCTAGGAAAATAATACCGTGGAAAAAAAAACTCTGGTTGTCTGGGCGCAAGGCGCTCGGACATTATATTCGTGACAACGTATCCTAAATATGTAACATTGAATATACAAGTTATTAAATCAAAATTAAAGTGTTTTTATTTCTTTTATTCCTTAAATGATAATTACATATACGAGAGTTGCCTCTTATGTTTCGGGATTTGGCAACCCTAGCGTTGCAATCCGGCAATTGACAGCCCTGTCGTAAAGTTGGACATTTTTGAGGTTATACGCACTCAGAACGTTTTGAAATACGAGCGCTATTTGTGTTGCTTACAGTAACTTAAAAGATTCATCTCGGCCCAAAAATGGAATTAAATCGTCAACATTTTCGTGCGATTATTTTTTACAACTTTCGGCGTGGATTAACTCAACAACAGTGCATGGATGAACTTAATTCAATTTTTGGCGATGAAGCTCCACCAAGGACCAGTGTTTATCGATGGTATGGTGAATTCAATCGTGGTCGTAGTTCACTCCAAGATGAATTTCGTGAAGGTCGTCCAAAATCAGTTGTTGTTCCGAAAACCATTGATGCTGTGCGCGAACTGATATTGGAAGATCGTCATGTGACCTATCGTGAGATTGAGACAACCTTAGGCGTTAGTGGGACCAGCATACATTCAATATTGCATAAACATTTGACTGTCAAAAAAATTTGTTCACGTTGGCGCCCACACAATTTGTCAATCGCCCAAAAAAAGGCTCGTGTCAATTGGTCGAAAGAAATGCTCAAAAAGTACGGTCGCGGTGCTTCGAAACACGTCTATGACATCGTGACAGGTGATGAATCGTGGATTTACGCGTATGAGCCCGAGAGTAAACAGCAGTCGACTGTCTGGGTGTTTCAAGATGAGCCAAATCCAACAAAAGTTGTTCGCGCACGAAGCACTTCCAAGCAAATGGTCGCCTGTTTTTTCTCGAAAAACTGGACATGTCGCAACCGTACCACTAGAACAACGCAGAACAGTCAATTCTGAGTGGTACACAACCATTTGTTTGCCAGTTGTCTTCCAAGAAATCAGGAAAACCAACCGCCGAAGACGGATCACTCTTCACTACGACAATGCGTGCTCTCACACATCGGCTGCGACAACTGCATTTTTGAGCACCCAAAACATCGATTTGATGGGTCATCCACCGTATAGTCCTGACTTGGCACCGAATGACTTCTTTTTATTCCCGTACGTAAAAAACAAACTGAGAGGTCAACGTTTTTCGACACCTGAAGAAGCGGTTGCTGCATTCAGAATGCATGTGTTGGAGATACCTCAATCAGAGTGGCAAAAGTGCTTCGACAATTGGTTCAAGTGCATGCAAAAGTGTATAGATCTTCATGGGGAATATTTTGAAAAACAATAAAGTGATTTTCGATGATCAATATTTGTTTTTGTTCTCTAATCCCGAAATATAAAATGCAGCCCTCGTATAAGTAATATATTTTTTTTTTATTTCTTAATATTTTACATTTTGTGATATATTTTTATAATTATGTTCGATATTTTATTTTATGTTGCATTATTTCTTTCGATTGCTTTTACTCTGTTAACGATAGGACGATGATACGGGAGGTAGGATATCATTGGTAATATCTCAACTGTAACGTGCCTTGAGAAGCTTAGGTCGAGGGTTGTTCCTCCCAATGTTGTAGGCTTGTTGACATTCGACGCCCATTCGAGATGGAACGTACTCTTCATGAAGTTAATAAATGCGCTATCAGTTGTGACATTTATATTGAAGTCGCCACAAAGAAGAATTGGTATGTCTGCATCAACTTCATAGATCTGATTGTGTACATATGGGAGTAATGCTTGGTGCAACAACAAACCAATATTCGGGATAGTTGATCCAGGATGAATGTACACTGCCCCGAGTAATACTTTGTACATCCTATCGACAGTGAAGCATGAAATTTCAGCCAAGCACACATCACCCGTGTTTTTAATATGACGAGCTGAAT
This sequence comes from Microdon myrmicae, assembly GCA_963931805.1. Taxonomy (NCBI): domain Eukaryota; kingdom Metazoa; phylum Arthropoda; class Insecta; order Diptera; family Syrphidae; genus Microdon; species Microdon myrmicae. Next base: position 160,070,075 of record OZ007498.1, on the reverse strand, counting down.
CGGACAATTCAATTCGAAGAATTTCCTTTGCCATGGACGGCGATGATAATCTTCTATAAATCGCTACTCCACCAGCTGTTACGTACGTCGGCCACCACCATCATTTGGTAGTTTGTGTTTAATATAATTTTGTTTTAACATAGTATGATGGTAAGGTGGTGGAAGAATTGCACGATCCTGAAGTGAGTTTCTGAACACACCCTGATTCGGGTGTGGATCGTGCAGTTCTTCGAGTTCGAATTTGTTTTTCGAAGTGGACGTGAGTGGAGAGCGAGAGAGATGGAGGGTTGACCCTTTTTAAAAGATACGGTTTTGAGTTCCGTTGAGGGAGTTGTAAAAGCTAGTGGAAGAAAAGCAAGAAGAAAAAGGTGTTCCCGTTTTTTTTGTTCTTTGTTCTTTTTTGGAGACGTAAAATTAATAATAATAATAATTGTAAAAAAAAAAGAGAAAAAAAAGTTGGACTCGAAATAAAAATTATAAAACACTAAAAGTGTTCGTGGAAGTAAAGTTTTTCTTATTTAATACAAAAGTAAAAACGCAAGTGTTTAAAGATCGGACTGGCCAGTCGCAGCCATATCGAAGGCTCCAAAAATCCAACGATTGGTAACCCCAATTGTCTTTCAAAGGAAACGAAGACGTCTTGCATTGAGGAAGAAGCGTCAAGTGACATCCAAGGAAGCTGCGGCTGAATGTGCTAAATTGTTGGCCCAAGGAAACGAAGACGTCTTGCATTGAGGAAGAAGCGTCAAGTGACATCCAAGGAAGCTGCGGCTGAATGTGCTAAATTGTTGGCCCAAGGGAAGAAGATCCAGGACTGAGTCGGATGGAAGCTGCTGCTCCGACCTCCAACTCTCCCCGGCAAAGTAGTTGAAAACGGCGGTAAAACCCAGGTAACCAAATTATTACTTCATTAATCAAATTTTGTGTGGCTGTATATGCTACAACTGGCGCTGCGGACAACCCAGGATTCGAGGAAGCCCGAGGTTGAGAACCTGTAAGTGCTCCAAAAGCCCGAATCCTGAAGGAACCTGGAATTCATAGAATTATGCCCTACTAAACCTTGCAACATTTCAAAACTATGCACATTGTTGCTAACAACCACAGGAGCGGTGGTCGAATAGCGGAATATCCTTGCACGGGAGCTGTGGATGATTTTTTGTTGGTGCTTTTCATCGTTTGTAGCAGTGAATTGTGACACAGTGGCTGCAGAGCAGGCATTAATTAGATAAAGAATTACTTGAATACTCCGTTTTGTTAAGCTAAATGTACTCGATGTAATATTCTTGTTTTTGTTTCGAGATTTGTATATCCCACTGATTGTGAATCGGGTTGAGGTTTTTGATCATGTATTTCATTTATATGTTAATTTGGAACTCCAAGATTTTAAATTATTAGCCACACTTTTGTACAGGTACTCTCTCCTTCTGCTTTTCTTCCCTAAGCAGTTGCGCGGTGGATTTTGTTTGTTTTTTTTGCTGCGTTGCAGAATTATCTAAAGGTGTATATTGTTTTTGTGCGCGACGAGGGGCGCGTTTGAGATTTTTTTTTTCTCCCTTCTCTTTTTCTTCCTTCCGCCTTTTCTCTTTCTCTCCATTCTCGGGCGGTGTAGTGGTCGCTTGTGTTGTGCCGTCTTTCGTTCGTTCATAGTGAGGGAGCGTGTTTATTGTTGTGTTTCGTATCCTTGCTGTTGGTTGGTTCTGTCGACGGCGAGGTTGCTCTCTCTTCTGGGGATCCCGGGTGTTGTTTTGTTTCGGGGTTCCGGGTTTGGTAGCGAGAGATTTTGTAGTTTAATAGACGGCCTATAAATGCAGACAAGGCAGCGTCAAAGAGATGTCCGAGAGGGCACCCCTGCCCGGGCACGACCCGAGGCATTTCCCGAGCCGCCGGTTGACGAGGTGGATCCGGAGGCGTTCCATGATTCGAGGGACGAATTTGTGGACGACCGATCGCCAACACGCCCCCCTCCCACCGTCGGTAGACAACCTGTCGGGAGCATGGAGGACACGCCGATGCCCTCGTACTTTAAACTGGGCCCACAACCATGTCCTGTACGGACCATGCTGGGCACAGATAGGGTTTTCGATCTTGTGTCGAAGGCGGTCCCCATGTTTTCGGGACAGGAAGGACCGGATACGGCCGAGAGACTCTCTTCGTTTCTCAAGGGCTGTAGAAGGACCTTGGATGGGCTGGCGGTGGAGGAGGAACATACCTTCCTCCGGTGGTTGCCCTCTAGGCTGAGCGGCGAGGCCTATCGGATGTTCGAGGAGAGACCACCCACGACATTCCTTGAAGCGGAACAGCGTCTTAGAGAGGCCTACGAACCCCGGGTGTCGTATGAGGAGTTGTGTGCGCAACTTTCCAAAATGCGACAACTTCCTTCCGAGGATGCCACAGGCTTCGTTTCCCGAGTGAAGCGGGCCGTGGTACGGTGCGAGGAGGCAGCTGAGCGCTTTTATGGTCGCCAGGGTAGGTCCGTCTTCGCCAGCCAGCTTGAGGGCATGGCCAAACCGGTGTTGGTAAGGGGTCTGAGGGAGGAAGGACTAAAGCACTTCCTCCTCACGTTGGGTAATGTCCCTTTTCGTAGCCTGGTGGACCACCTAACCGGATTTGAGCGAGCTCGAAGGGAAATGCTGAGACAGGACGACCTGTTTGTGGATGCGCGGCCGACAGTGTCGGAAACATTAGAGTTAGGACAGGGAAGTTGCTCGACCCTTTTGGAAAGCTCATCCTCCACTTCTAGTGATTACACCGCGGCGCCGGCGCCGGTTTTATCGAACTTAAATCCCCGGGCGGTGTCATTCGTGTTGCCGGCCGAAGAGCCTGATAGTCGTCGGCGTGAGGAGGATAGTTTCGTTCGGGAGCAGTCGTGCGGACCCCTCAATTATAGACGGGATGCTGGTGCCTATACTCCGGCCTCCTCTAGCGAGGGAGCGTGGTCAAATACCGTGTCTTCCTCGGGTCGGAGTGAAGGGTCGCAGGGTTTGGCTCAAGGGGCGTATGTGCCTGGAGATCGATCGGGTCGGGACAATCCGTTCAGGGATCCGGTTGGTCGATCGGCGCACCCCCTGGAATCCCAGACAATATGCAATTTTTGCAATCTGAGGGGTCACGTGTACGACGAGTGTCTACAAAGACGAAACACTCCCTTCTGTCGCGAGTGTTGGCGGTATGGCCACGATATAGTGGACTGCCCGGATCGTCCGACGAGGACGCGCGGTCCCCAGACCACATACAGGGGTAGAGGTCAGCAGGGCGGATTCGCACGGCAGGAACCGCCTTATCAGCGACCACAGTTTCAGCGGAGAGCCCTACCAGAGCCGCAGCCCCCGTCTACGGGCGGCGGGCCGGCGACATCAGGCCCCAGAGTATTCAGCGTCCGGTGCTGTTGCGAGTTTTGTGGTCGACAAGGTCATAGCTTGCGCGGGTGCGAATACAGGCAAAGGTGGGAAAAACAACAGAATTCCCAGGGTTCTCCCCATAAGCGGCACGCCGGAACAGCACCTGTTGCGAGCCGAGAGCAAGACACCCGTGTGGGGACTGGGGCAAGCGCGAGAAATAGGCGCAGAGGGCGTCGGAGGCAGCGTCGGCGAAATCGAGGCGCCGGTAATGATAGCGCGAAAAGTAGGGATTCTCGGAAGGTGGATGGAGATGATGGGCGACGATCGTCCGTGTCGAGCGGCGGCGGTAAGCGACCTGACTCCATGGACTCAAAATCCTCAAAGACGGATGCGAGACATGATGCCGCATCAGGCAGCGCGGGGAGCCGGGAATGGCAGCCCCGGCGCATTGGGCCCAAAGTGGGCAGAAAGAATAGCTCCAGTTCCGCTAGTTCGGTGTCCAGTGGGACTCCCGAGCGGAATATTCCTGAACGGAGGAGCGGATCATTGTGCGAGTTTTGCGGTCGACACACTCACAAGGCGGCAGAGTGTCGACATAAGGCGAAATGGGAGAGTTCGGGAAACTCCCCAAGGTCGGGTCGGCAAGATCCTACCCGACCGCACTAAAAACGAAACCCAGCTCCAGCTGTTCTCAGTTTTCGCCGACTCGAGTCCCGATTGTCGCTCTCCCTCTAGACATTGGCCGTAGGAACCCTGCGCGCCTAATCGTGGACACCGGCGCTGAGATCAGCCTGTTGAAGCTGAAGGCACTCCATCCTAGATATGGCATGGATGTGGATAAATCTACAACGCTCCAAGCGCTGTTTGTCAAAGGCAAGTCGAGGGGATGCTGCACTGGGAATTTCAAGTTGGACCATGAGATTCCCTGCAGTTTCCAAATAGTAGACTCCTTGCCGGGTTTGGAGGAAGACGGATTGTTGGGGTACGACTTCCTGTCTCGGAATTGTAAGGTAGACGGGCCGGGTGGTTGTTTGGTTTTTCCCCGAACGACCGTAAATCCCGTGCCATTCTCCATTCAATTTATCAGCAATGGGACGGGAAGGGTTGAGCGTGTGGCAGCCAAACGGGGAGACGTGCCAAAGGGACCTGTTAAGGTCGATACTGCGGCAGGTACTCGCCCGGAGACCCTACCCATACAGGGGAGGGCTGCGAAAAGCTGTTCAACCACGTGCTACCCACGAGGTCATCCGGATGAACCCCGAACAGCGGACGTTGGTAATATAGTTATTAGACCACACCTTTAATAAAAGAACAAATAAGGGAAGGATAAGCCTTCCTATAACTTGGTGCCCCTGATCCTAGCTGGCCAGACTCTGGTTACCCTCCGGAATCTTCGTCCTCGTAAAGGACCTTCGTCGAGGGAGACCAACTTGAGAGTCTGACGAAAAGTCTTTAAGGCCAGGCCTAATGCTGCAGGCGCAGTCCCAGCGCAGACTGCAGAGGCAAACCCCAGTGCTGGGGGTTGGATCGCAAATATGAAAGTGCGAAAGCGCACTATAATGTCGGGTGATGGTAGGTTTTGCCGCCGAAACGGGACAAACCCCCCAATCTACCAACCCATGGACCGGGGCAAGTACCGAGTCCAAAAGAGGAGGACTAAATCAAATATATAGGAGCGGGACGCTTTCGCCGGCCGGGTGACATTTTGGAGTGGTTGAACGAGAGGGGATCACCTCGCCTTGGCGGGGGAGTCCTAACCGGATCGTGTGGGCGGTCGAGCATTTGGTCGAACCATCGGATTGAGTGTCGGGCCCGCCGCGGACGTTTGTGTTGTCCTTGGTTTTGTGGAGTGCTTGTCTGTTGTTCCCCCTCTTAGGTTAATACATAAGTGTTATTTATTCATTTATTTTTTATTAACCCTAATATGTAAGCAGTAGAAAGTACACACTAACATTAATATTTAGGTGAGATCTTAGGTTAATACATCAGTGTTATTTATTTATTTATTTTTACTAACCCTAGTATATAGGTAGCCTAAAACGTACTAACATTAGCACTTAAGCATTATTTATTTTGTTTCACTAACCCTAATGTATAAGTAGTACTAAATATATAGAAAATCCTTACTAACCTTAACACCTGAGCATGTTTATTTATTTATCTATTTATTTATTGGTTGGTTTGTTAATTGTTTGTTTGTTTGCTCTCCGCCGTCCACTCTCCGGCGTGACATTCCTCTCCTAAGAATGCCACGCAGTCTTGTGGAGGGGGGAGGTGTGTTACGTACGTCGGCCACCACCATCATTTGGTAGTTTGTGTTTAATATAATTTTGTTTTAACATAGTATGATGGTAAGGTGGTGGAAGAATTGCACGATCCTGAAGTGAGTTTCTGAACACACCCTGATTCGGGTGTGGATCGTGCAGTTCTTCGAGTTCGAATTTGTTTTTCGAAGTGGACGTGAGTGGAGGGCGAGAGAGATGGAGGGTTGACCCTTTTTAAAAGATACGGTTTTGAGTTCCGTTGAGGGAGTTGTAAAAGCTAGTGGAAGAAAAGCAAGAAGAAAAAGGTGTTCCCGTTTTTTTTGTTCTTTGTTCTTTTTTGGAGACGTAAAATTAATAATAATAATAATTGTAAAAAAAAAAGAGAAAAAAAAGTTGGACTCGAAATAAAAATTATAAAACACTAAAAGTGTTCGTGGAAGTAAAGTTTTTCTTATTTAATACAAAAGTAAAAACGCAAGTGTTTAAAGATCGGACTGGCCAGTCGCAGCCATATCGAAGGCTCCAAAAATCCAACGATTGGTAACCCCAATTGTCTTTCAAAGGAAACGAAGACGTCTTGCATTGAGGAAGAAGCGTCAAGTGACATCCAAGGAAGCTGCGGCTGAATGTGCTAAATTGTTGGCCCAAGGAAACGAAGACGTCTTGCATTGAGGAAGAAGCGTCAAGTGACATCCAAGGAAGCTGCGGCTGAATGTGCTAAATTGTTGGCCCAAGGGAAGAAGATCCAGGACTGAGTCGGATGGAAGCTGCTGCTCCGACCTCCAACTCTCCCCGGCAAAGTAGTTGAAAACGGCGGTAAAACCCAGGTAACCAAATTATTACTTCATTAATCAAATTTTGTGTGGCTGTATATGCTACACAGCTGCGTTTGTTTGAGAATCCGAACGATAGTTCTGCTTCGTAACGAACTCATAATCATTGATTGGCACTGAATCACAATCATCGCGCATCCACGTTTCGGTTAATACGAGGTAATCTGATCTTGGTATGACAGTATCCGTTTGAATATCCTCTGAATGGGCCGACAAACTTTGCACATTGAGGTTTGTCACTATTGTTTGTTTAGCGTTGTCAGCTTCGTTACAGAATTCCACTGCCTCCTTGGTAATAGTTGAAAGTATGTGTCCGTTGAGTCGCAGATACTCGTTGCGGATATCGCGTGTATTCTGTGAGTCATTCCCTTCACGCCCATGCTTGAAGACAAATGGCTCTTCGTTCTCCGTAACGACATACAAGCCGTCTAGATTCGTTATTTGATAACTGACGCTCGATATGTCGCAAGACACCAATAGCACCATTTACAAATCCATCAGCAACATCGATAATTTCTGTCACTTCGTTGCGAAACTGAACGTACAAGAGAACCATCTCTCGTGTATAATTGATAGTTTCGTCAATGTCATAATGTCGGTATCTTATGATACGCCCGACCAGTCGTTTGCGATACTGTTGTTTTCTTGTTTTTCTTGCTCCTGACGTCTGTGCTGAAGATTCATGTAGTCGCGCTCTCGCTCACTGCGGCTCGTACGTTATTGGTTATCGTTATCGTAACGCTACAAACTTTTTTCCGAATGCCTACCAAGGTATACCGATTTATAAGACGTTGTCACGTCAAAAAGCTAAGGAATGCCCAAGCCAATGAATGATGATGCAACCGCGTCGTGTGATTCCACTTGGTTGTTGCTAACCAACATGAATGGAAGTTCCGGTAGAAATCTCATGGTTAGAAGAATGGAGTTGCGGTATGGCAAAAATGGTAGCTAAACTCAATTATGCATTATCTGCATAGGATAATGGGTTTAGGTATGCGTCCTTGGGGGAAAACATGCTATTTCAGGTGAATAGCATGAACGGTGGAATAGGGGATAATATGACACGCTGAAAGCGGTCGAAATAAAACGGACATTGTGGTTGGAATTCTGGGTTGGTTCTACATGTAATATAGAGAACCTGTGGTGATGAGTTAATCGTACGCCTTCACGGGCGTGGGTTCAGCAACACATCCACAATTTGTTTAAAAAAAAAACACAACGAATAGAGCATAAAGAAAAACAAAACGAATAGAGCACACAGGTTTCTTTATTTAAAATGTCTTTTCTTTATTTAAAATGTGATAATCATCGCGACACTCTATAATTCCTTTGTAACAGATTCCGAATGTAACTCTTAATATAGTTTTTTTATTTAACACCACTTCAAAGGATATTAAACGTCACCACTCTATGACACATTCCGTTATAAATTTCAAAGAAAGTCGACCACTAATACAGTTTCTTTTATACCCAACTCAGTTAATGACTTAATCTGAACCACACACGAACTCTTTAATGATATCAAAGGCGCGACCATACTTCCATGTGTGTTCGTCTGAGAACGAATTCAACTCCTTGAGGTGTAAAATGTGACTCCTTGAAAAGGCGTGTGTACGCCTGCGAAGTTCGAATCTGACTCGAAGATAATATCCATATCTGCCAGACTCAACGGTGTGGATTACATTGGTGTGGGAGGATTCTATATGTGTCCGTATAGGACAAGTACAATGCCCTGCGATGAGGACGATGATCGGTGGACACCTGATTACACAAACACACCGATGTAGGCAATATCTAATCTAGCCGTATGGCTCCGGTGCACGAGGAGGAAAATTATTTTGTTGACATAAGTCAGCAGAAACCTCGTTGACGGCGGCAAAGGGTCAGGCTGGATGGCTATATGTTTAGATTAATATGCGGGTAAGTAAAACGCACACAGTGGGATACCGTATGTTTAATTTAGGTTTTCAGGCGGGTCATCATATGCATGGCATGGGTAAGGTTACCTAAATAATGATCTTTTCCATGCCCAAATTCCAGGATCGGTTGATAACCGATGAAAGGGAATTGTCGCAAGTGTTGCGGACCTAAGGGTATACGCGCGATATTCACTCATGGACCGTAGCAAGAATATCGGCTACAGCTATGTCAACAATTACGCTGGCCAGCGTGTATTTATCTTTTATAATTGCCGACAAGCCGAGCCGATTGTCTGGCACGGTCCATGTATGAATGAATGAAATAATTTGTTTGGTGTGCATGCTTGATAAGATTTAACTTTCAGGTGTGATGCTGCAGGGGAGCTTACGCTGCCCCTAATTGCAGGTAAGTGCCATGGGTTTGGAAGGTGGTTAATTTGAGAGGATGGGCGGTTCTTTGGCAATGTATTAAAGAACCGCCACAAACCCCCACAAGACTAATCGTGCTACGGACAAAATCTTCTCTTACAGGTGCATAGCATGGGATAACGTTAATAGTAAGTATTCGCTTACAACGACAGTAGTGTCTGTCTTTATTGAACGCCGCTCGTAAAATGATTGGTATCATTACAAAGAATGCTTGATGATCATATCAATGACATCTATAGTTAGTATAAAATGGATGGAACCAGAGATGGCAAGAAAAGGATTTGATAAGATGGATCTGAAACTTACCTTGTAGGGGCGATTACTCAGGTGTGAAGAAATCCACTTTGTGAGAACGGGTTCAAAATCAAGGGAGGATAATTTAGAAAGTGTACGTTTGTGGGAAATTTTATCAACGCTTTTAATGAAATCAGTTACGACAACATCGATTTCCATGAGGCAATCTAAGGCAAGCACTGTACGGGATGTGAATTCCTCTAAATTAGTAGTGATACATCTACCAGCAAGGTTGTCTGAGTGAAGTAGAGGATTTGCAGGAAAAGTGGAAGGGGTGCTTTGAAAAGGTTGTGTATATGGGAAAGTTTGTCAATACGACGACACTTTGAGGCATCGAATTTGGTTCCCTTTTTGTGTGCAGGAGGAATGAGGTTTTCCAAATGTTATGGTATTCCTCACCTTGAGAAAGAGATAGGCCAAAGATCATCGAAAGAGAAAAAAGAGAATGGAGCAGCATTTTTAAGGGATATAGCTGGACCACTGCACTATAAGAAGAATTCATTTATTATCTATTAGGTGTGTTAGCTAACTAAATGAAATTGTTAGTTTGGGCTTATTTCCACCTAAAATTGTGCCTACTCAGTAAGCACTTCTATTTTCAAGTTTAAAAATTACTAACCAATAAAGACCCATGCATGAGGAGAACACTTGGTTAATCGTTTCAGACATACACGATGTTTATACAATTGTGCATAGCTTCAATCAGGACTTTATACCATTAAAACGGTTAAATAAGGAAATCTCAATTTATTCCTGTGCCATTATGAACATTTTCTGAATCCAGAATTAATTTTTGAAGAATTAACATTTTCCTTTTTTCTAAAAAAAAAAAATAAGAGCCCAATAGTTTCATTGTAATTGAAAGCTTCCTTCTTTTACGTCGTCTTACACAATTTCTTACGACGGCTCAAAAGACCGATTTCTTTTTTGTTTCACATCCTTTTTACGGCGTTCTTCTATACAGTTTCGCAGCCGCTCCGGGGCGGTTTGTATCCCTTCGATATCTTCCTTTTTGCTAGTGAAACATTTTACCTGTTTAGCAATTCCTTCTAGAATCAGCCGCCGTTCCACCTAAAAAGCAAAACTTCTTAAACTTTTCTTTGCATAATGAAATACCAATATTGAACATACCTTCATTTCTTCTAAATTGTATTTACGACGGGTCAAAAATCCTCTCACATGTGCTTGGATGATAATAGCCGCCTCTTCTTCGCTTAGAATCCAATGATAAGGAAAGTAAGGGCGTTGACTATAAATACATAGCTTTACATTTGAAATAAATCAAGTTTCGCTGTATACCTGGTATCAAATACAGTATGAGCTGAAACCCAGTCTTCCAATCTTTCTGGATGTGCGGGATTTTTATTGTACAGGATCTCAGAAATTAAGTCCAAACAATCAAAGAGACGTACAAAATTACAGTGGGCACACAAATTCATGGTAATGGCGCATACTTGTTGAAAAACTGGTACTAGAGTGTTGAATAACTCCTTTTTAAGATAGTAAGCCGCAGTGGTAAATTTCGGATTATTTTTGGCTCTTTCGTTTTTAATATATAGTTCGACATCACGGTCTTCCCTTTGGATAGTGTGCCACAGTAGGGGTTTGTATTTCTTCGGACATTTTTTTCGGGGCAAACACCTTCTTCTTATCGAATACTTTGAAAATTTAGGCCGATCTGGATTTTTTGGAAAAGGTCCTTTGCAGTGTATGTCCATTACTTTTCTGTTAAATTGGAAAAAAATTAAAGAAAATAATCAAATGGAAGCAGTATGATAAAACGTGATTGTGTGATTAAAATCCAGTTTTCAAAATATGTGGAAATTTAAAAATATTGTACATACAGGCCTTCTAAGTCATTTGTTTTTTTTTTCATATATGTAAGTGATTTATTTATAGTGCTTCGTAAAAATTTTATTTTGCAATTGGTGATGCGACAATGTAATGCTTAAGCTGACCTTGGTTAACACAACAAGAATGATTTCATAATTTGTTTTGGGCAAAAATTGCTTCCAAATAATGTAGTCAAATGAATATCAATTAGGAAAATTTAACCAGAATGTTTAAGAAGAAGTTTGCCTTCAAAACCAACATTACCGAATTAATATACTTTTTCACTACAGATGTAAAATGCAATATGCAGCTCAACACCGCAACTTTCAAAATTTATCTCTAGCATTAAATTTATAATAATTCTGTATTCGATTGAATAGTCCTTAGGTCATGTTCTCCAATATGTTCAAAAAAAGTTTGGACGTGTTGAAAAAAAATAAATGTCGAATTTTGGGAGCCCTATGTCCTCTGACTGAAATTACCAGAACAACATACCTCCGCGGATGTGAGAAGCCACAACAATATTAAGTCTGAACCCGGGATATTTGTTACATAATTAAACTAAAGAATTTTAACTCCTTCACTTAATAAGTAATTACGCAAATTCGCGTCCTTAATTCCCTTATTACCCCCATCTCATACACAAAACAACATTTCCCGCGTTTCCCACGAAGCGTTCGCAGTCCTAGATGTGGTGTTACTTAATGATGGTGTTGATGACACCTTCATAAACGAGATAGGTCGGTCCAAAATCGACATCACATTTGCCAGCTCCATGTTGGCAAGAAGTATGGAGTGGCGAGTTTTAGACACTTACACCCATAGTGACCACCAAGCCGTGATGTACGAAATATTACCGCACAGGGGATTCATCACTGGCAAATTGACGAAGAAAGCCCAAAAAACTGGGTGGAAAGAGAAGGACCTCGATGCGGAACTGCTCGATTATATAATGGAAGACCAAATCGAACAGTTTGATGCAGAGACCGATGCGAACAGACAGCCTGGAAAAGTCATGAAGTGGCTAACTACCGCATGTGATGCTTCTATACCACGACAAAGACAACCCACAGGGGCAATCAGACCAGTGTATTGGTGGAACCCAGAAATCGCCCACGTGCGATCGGAGTGCGACGAGTTACGACGCTTGCAACAAAGAACAACAAACCATAACACCTACCCACAGTTACATGCGGAATTTGTCAAATGGAAGGAATTGAGGAATGTGATCCGCAAAAGTAAATATGACGTGTTCCCCAAGGGATGAATTAAATAACAATCCCTAGCAGCGCTTACGGGATAGTCATGAAAAGACTACACAACAACAGTAGTCAAATGCAAAAAAGTAAAAGTGACATGGCCATAATCATTGCTGTGCTCTTCCCACAGTGGGATGAGGTGTTGAGAGCGCAAGAGGAATGGAGCATCGCTGGGGGAGAGGTGCCACCCGTGACCACTGAAGAGGCGTTCTTGTTGCAAGGGTTGTTAAAAAAAAAAAACAACAGCCCTGGACTGGATGGTAACGCTGTAGTGGAGACTGCTTTAACAGCAGTCTCTTCATGACCTGCCTTCAAACAGGACAATTTCCCAAACGATAGAAAAAAGGAGTTATGAAACCAGAAACACCGGGGTCCTATCACCCGTTGCGCATGCTGCTCACAACAGGGAATTGCTTGAGCGAGTAATTGCGACTCGCCTGGAACAATTCACTGAGGGGACATCGGGGCTCTCCGAATGACAATGTAGTGATCCTAAATCACTACTCCCATCCAATCCCCATTATCTCCTATAACCTTAACCATATCCCATAGTGAATTATTGAGCGACAGATTAAACCAAAAGTTAATTTGTCGCACACTGATCCAATTCCCAATTACCTCACCCTTACCCATAATCCAAATCATGTTTGCCCAATTGAATCATATGTACGACAAAATTAAACCAAAATCCATTTGTCATATATTGATTCAATTCCTAATAATCCTAACATCATGAAATGCTTAACTCTAAATGCATTTCATGATTTCTCCTTCCGGGAATTTATTCAAATAAATTCCTAACATCTTCCCGGAAACCGATTCCAATTGAAGCACACAAAATCTTGTTTGTGCTTCTTGGAATTTTTCCATAAAATTTTGACAAATCTCGATGAACCAGAGTATAAAAGGGCGGCACATTTATATTTCGCGATTTAGTCAAGTTCCAGAGGCAGAACCCCTTTTTTTTTTAAATAGACTTCTCTCGGGAGAGGCGAACCTATAGTGCCAATCGGATCAATGAATCAAAATACAGAAGGCCAAAGCCAAACGATCGGCCACTTATTAATGTACGCTTCAAAGTGTAAACAAATGCATGAGCCAATAAAGTTTTTTTTTTTTTTGTTTTTTACTGGCCTGTAGGAACCCGGAAGTTCATGACCTCGCCGACTCGACTCCGCCATTGTTCCCTGTCCTGTGCGCTCTCCTTCCACGTTCGACCATCCGATCCGATCTCCTCGGGGTCCAATCTGACATTGTCCTCCCATCTCCGTCGCGGCCGTCCTCTCGGTCTGTTCCCCGTTAGTCTACGGGCAAGAATTCTATGCACGGTCCTATCATCGCCCATTCGCGGTACGTGTCTGGCCCATCTTAATCTTCGTGACTTGATTACTCTCACTATTGTAGGTTTGCGGTATAACGCTTCCAATTCGTGGTTGTGGAGTTTCTTCCATTGTCCTGACTCCTCGTCATATTTACCGCCAATAAAGTTGAGATATATATATATAGTAAAGAGTACCATCTATAATTCAGCATTGGACTAACCATTTTCGCGAGTTTAGTTGCTGGGAAGCTCGTGCTCTCCGTGTGCGGACTCGTTTATTCAGGACGTTTTCACATAACCCGGAAACGTTCATTGACAATCTATTACGGCCCTTAAATCAACGCAATTGGCGGGTTAATTCGGAAACGTTTATTAAAAATCTATTGCCACAGCCGCTTCAACGCCATTGGTGGGTAAATCCATTCGGTGACCAAGTGAGGACGATGTGCTTTGTCCCGGAGTAACCAACCAGGCGTTGAGAGGAAACACCGAAGGACAACCCTCGCTGCCAAGGAACACACGACAACCGAGTGTCCTATCCGAAAACCCCCTGCACCCGCCGGAGGAAGTCAAGAGGGCGCACTTTTCACGCCATCCACTCCAGAGGTAAACGGCCCCCACAAGATCACCCCAAGGGGGGTAAGCAAATCCTAAACCCTTTAACAACAAAAAATATAGGTACAACAACAGTATGGTTTCCGGAAAGATAGATCAATCGGCAAGGCACTATCTGTGGTGTGCGACATCGCTCGCAATACGATAGCTAGAGCACGATGGCTAGGAGGTAGGAAAAAATATTGCGCGGCGGTGACGCTAGATGTTAAAAATGCATTTCATTCGGTGACTTGGAATCGGATTCTAGAAGCGTTGCGCGATCTACAAGTCTCACCATACTTGGTGCGTATACTAGTAAACTATCTCTCTGATAGAAGACTGCTCTATGACACAGATGAGGCATCTCAGGAATATAAAATAACAGCGGGTATACCTCGGGGGTAAACCTGTGGCGCAAGACTAATGACCCCGGCCGGAAAAACAAGTTATCAAGGAAAATTTAACAAGCCTCTAAACTTGCTAAATAAGGCCAAGACCGGTTCCCGGTTGCAGTGCCGTTGATGATGATGATACCTCGGGGATCTGTATCAGGTCCGCTGTCATGGAATGTCATGTATGATGATGTGCTATGGGTCAATGTACCAGAAGGGGATAGAATCATTGGGTACGCATATAATTTGGAGATAGTGGCCGTAGTTAAGCATCTAGATGACCTGGAGAATTTCTGTTCTCAAGCAGTCCAGAGGATTAAATGCTGGCTAGATATGGCCGGACTGAAACTAGCAGGAGACGGAGGCAGATTTAATAAGCAGCCGCAAGAAAGTTGAACACCTTGATTTGAAGATACTTGGGTGGGGTGAAAACTTTCCGTCCTCGACGTGACGATAGCAGCATTCGTCGGTAAAAGCTAGTGAATGTATTTGTGCACCTTTTGACAGTTGCTCACCAAAATTACAACTATTTTGGATGCGTAGTTTTTATTTGACAGTCGTTTGCGTGAATCGATGTGTGTTTTTGTGAAAATGCTGTCATTAAATGTTTGTATTTGAAAGGCAATACGCCTACGCAAATCAAAGATCAGTTGGACTCTGAATATGGGGACTCTGCACCATCACTTACCACAGTGAAATTTTGGGCAGCTGAATTTAAACGTGGCATTTAGAGCTTGGGAGACGATGAACATTCGGACGTCCAAAAACTGCAACAACTGATGATAACATCGCTAACGTTCACCAAATGGTACTAGACGACCGCTGAATTAAAGTGAGAGAGATAGCAGAGGCTATGAAAATGTCCAAAGGACGTGTTTGTCACATATTAAATTAAGATTTAGGCATGAGAAAGCTGTGCGTGCGTTGGGTGCCGCGTTTGTTCACGTTAGACAATAAACGTGTTCGAATGAACATTTCCAACGCTATGATGGCGCAGTTTAGGACCAATAAATCAAAGTCTTGGCGCTGATTAATTACTGTCGATGAAACTTGGATACACCATTTCGCGCTGGAAACAAAAATACAGTCAAAACAGGGGACTGCAGAGGGAGAAACGGCTCCAAAAAAACCAAACACCTTTTTTTCGGCTGGGAAAGTGATGACGTCTGTTTTTTGGGATAGTCACGGTTTTATCTTAATCGATTATCTTCAAAAAGGAAAAACCATTACAGGAGCATACTACGCATCATTACTTGACCAACTGAAGGCGGAAATTGCCGAAAACCCCCACATTTGCGGAAAAAGAAAATCCTCTTTCACCAAGACAACCCGCCGTGTCACACCTCAGCGGTTGCCATAGCAAAAATCCACGAATTACGGTTTGAACTGCTTGACCATCCACCTAATTCACCAGATCTAGCCCCAAGCGACTTCTTTTTGTTCCCTAATCTAAAAATTGCGCTCGGAGGACAGAGTTTTTCGTCAAATGAGAAGTCAATCACCTTCGTGAACAGTTATTTTGCGGAGAAAAACGGCGAGTACTATTTGGACAGGTTAAAGAGATGGGAGCATCGCTGGTAGAAGTGTGTAGAGTTACAAGGAGACTATGTAGAAAACTAAAAATAAATTTTAAGAAAAAAATGTCTTGTACCTTTGTTAGGTCGGAAACTTTTCAGCACACCCTCGTAGGAGGACAAACAATCAAATCCAGTCCCTATATTAAATATATTGGTGTTATACTCGACAATAAGTTGAGCTTCAAGCAACACCTGAGGAAAACGCGTGAAAAAACGGCAAGAGTATGCAAATCTTGGTGAACTCCGGCCACTCATAAGGAAACTGATAACCAGTGTCAACACCTCCATTATAATGTATGCAGCTCACATATGGACAGGAGTCGAACAGTATATGTCGTACATGAGGGGAGTGAACTCAGCACATAGGCTGGCATCACTAAGAGTATGCTGCACACTCCGAACGGTATCCGAAGATGCCATACATGTTCTGGCCGAATTGACGAATCGTTGCTAATGCGAAAATGGTCATTATCGTGGTAATAATATACAACGTCAACAAGAAATCGGTTCGATATAAATTATTTTGTCTTATGTGAGGGTGAATCAGATTATATATGGAATTTTTGGATATTTTCAGGAAAAGGAACCGATCGTGATACACGATGTTTGGAATGTACGAGGGCAGGTCAATAAGTCTTTACAAAATGCGGACGAGTTTCTTTTATTTTCTCATTTAGCTGACCTATAATAATATCGTCTGTCCCTTTTGCAAATAGTCAATGACGTGCATCACAAAACACAGTCGCCATAACCTTTCCAGCTGATTTCACCGTTTTTTCCTTCTTTGGAGCCCGTTCACCATTTATCAATCCACTGTTTTGACTTTTTTTTCATCTCGGGAATGTAGTAGTTTATCCATGTTTCATCTACAGTTACTAATCTGCGCAGAAACTTATCTGGGTTGCGACGCATGCGCTCCAAAAGTTCTCAGCTGAGAGCAAATGCGGCACCCATTTCGCAGATATTTTTTTCATACCCAATATATCATTCGAAATTGAAAATTGACAGATACCTAATGAGGAATGATGCTTACTAAAAATATACCATCAGAGATGGTAGACGTTTCTAAGGACTTATTGACTTAGCTATGTTGACATTTCTGCTCACCTTGTCCTTCAATGCTTTATGAACTTTTAGAGAGTGGACCAAGACTTTATTTAAATAATTGAAAACTGTGCACGAGTTAAGTTTTATTCTAATTAGAACTATAAACATTTATTTTTTCCAAACAATGGCCGATGCTCGTTGCTTTATTATTCAGATAGTAAAGTAAGTGAGTACATGAGTGTTGTATCCTTTTTGTCAGCCATTTTTTACCACACACACTTTAAATAAAACACTGTTCCTTTATTTCAAACTTTTATTTAAAGCGTAATTGTTAATGTTATGGTTCTATGGGTGTGGATAGTATGTGTCCCGTCATTAGCACGGGTTCTACTTCCATCCCCAAGTTGTTACCTCGTAGATTGTCATCAATGTGGGGGGGGGTTTCGTCTTTCCGTTTTGGCGTGCTTCACGAAACTGTCCCTTATCTCGTTGTCCACAGTCCGGAACGGCGCAACTATGCCACTTATAGTTTAAAACCAAAAGGGAGTGAAAGTCACTATTCAAACTTAAACGTTTTCTTTATTGTTAATACGAAAGTTCAGATGCAGCACTAATTAGTAAACTTAAAACGTAACAGTTCCAGGTTCAAAACAGAAAACATATAAGGTTCGCTTAATTCACTAATAATATTTGGAATAAAAAGTTACAGCTCCGTGTTCGGAAAATTATGATTACTTATTTACACATAAATGGTTCGTCGTATCCACTAATAAATTTGAAATAAAAAGTTATAGCTCCGTGTTCGGACAGGCGCGAACATCACTACTCGGCTCTAGTAAACACCCCGTGCATCGACTGTACTCGATAGAAGAAAAAAAATCTCGACTCTAGCGACGTTTTACGTGGAGGGCCCGACTTGCTTCCACGGAATCCAAATTGCGATTAAATAAGCTCATCGAAGCGACAGAATACCAAATATTCCATCATCGCTTCGATGACCATATTTGGTAATTTACCCTTTTGCGTTTTGTTCAACACAAAAGGGGGTTGAAACTCACACACGATCATTGCTTTTGCTGCTCATCCTGTGTATCCGCAAATATGCAGACACAGCATACATCTCATTTAAAGTTCGCAGCAGGTGCGAGCATCTCTGCTACGAAAAGGGTTGAAGTATTTGCACGATCAACGTGTGCGTAAGGCATTATTGCCGATCGTGTACTTTCCTCTTCCATAAATGGATATGTTCCCTCGACATCATTGTTTTGGCCCCACGCTGCTAGGTCGCGCTTTTACCGGCGTCCCATGGTATAAATCGCCATGCGTGTGTGTGCGAAAATGCTTTGTCCTATGCGCATGGAATATGTAAGGGAATCATATCGAACACGCGTTGTTGTATCGATCCGTGTTTTCAAGGGCATTTGGCTGGTGCCAACAATTTCGCTTGTCGGATGGGTGGTCGATCGGTCGTTTGTATAGATGACCACAAAAAGGAAGGAATAAGTCCTGTAGTATGTGGTAAACACATTAGGAGGTATTTCTTTGATTGGGCAATGTTGTTTGCTGCATGTGCAACCGGATTTTGTCTTTTGGGAAACATGGTGCGATTCGCACGACTATGCCCTTGTAGCGAATGTCCTTGTTGCTGATGTATTTTCATATCAGCAGACATTATGTTTCACAGGTTTTTCTGTGATTATGGAATGTTTAAGGCAGGTAAGTACACGCTTTTTATGCCACCGGGCACCCCGTCACCCCTTAATACCTAATACACCTAAGTTCCACCCACTGAATCTGCTTGAACGGCAAATCCACCCATCAAGGTTATTTTCCCACAGTTCCTTGACTCCGATGCAACATCAGCAACGAGCCGGAAAAACGAATCGTAACCTTAGAACCAAGAACTCGGTGTGGAACCTACAGAGGTGACAAATTGTAGACTCAGCGTCTACTGAACTATGAATCCTTTGTTCAAATGCGTGGGAAGCACTTTTGCAATCCAATACCGAAGTGTAATGTGCAGGTAGGATGGGAGATGCAGTTGAGTTGGATTTTGAACGTCATAGTGCCCGGTCGCTTTGTGGTTTGATAGTAAATTTATTTAAATAGCATTTTCCCAAACAAGTTAAAATAAAACAAAGTTAAAACAGTAAATTGTACGTGGTTTTTTTTTGGTATTTCCCGAGTTGACACTCGTAACTCGCGCATGGAAATGGTTACCTGGTGGTAGCTGAGCAGGTAAGTAGTGGCGTTTGCAGGAGCCGCCACAGTTCTTTATTTAATTAAACTTATCTTCAAAACCCTATTTAAAAACGTTTCAGTTTACCACACAGTTGTTCATTGATACACTATCTTAGACGCAAAACTTTATTTTAGGGCGTTAGTGTTTACTACACTGTTGTTCATTAATACTCTATCTTAGAAGAAAACCTTTGTGACCGCCTTGAGCAATTGACTCGGACCAACCAACCCTATTATCTGACCGTCTCGGTCGAGATTCCAAAACCAACTCCGTCTCACCGTCTCGGCCAGATTCTCGAAAACCCCGCATCTCTATTTTTTTCTTTCATTTTTATTTTTTCATTGGATATCTCCTTTTCTCCGCCTGCTGTTTTCATTATCGATACAGCGGAAAGATCAAATAGAGAATTGTGCTAATTTACATTTATGATTCTCTATGTTGTTTGGGCAAGGATCTCTTCCGTGGGTAAACGATACAAAGGAAGGATCAAATAGTGAATTGTGCTAATGTACATTTATGATTCTCTATGTTGTTTATTTTAGCCAAATGGGCAAGGATCTTTTCTGTGGGAAACCGATAGCAAGAAAGATCAATAGCGCCCAGGCGAACGTGCATTTTGTTTTATTGCCTGTTGTTTGTTTTAACTTAGTTTGGTTATAACGGAAACTGGCGCTGGTTGTTTTAATGGTTTTAGGTAACCATTTTTCTAGGGGATTTCGTTCGAAAGACGGCATCTGGCCTGCACATTTGGCTCTTAGGGGGTTTTTGTGGTGAACCTATGGTTCGATGATTATGTCTAAGTTTTTTATGTGAGCAAATTCTACGTTTAGTTAGATTTGCTTGCTATCCATTTATGTGGGACCATTTGGTGTATGGGCTAATGTTTTTGATTTAGGTAATGTCATATCCTTTAAATGGATGTTTTTGGCGTGTCGCCGTTAGTGGTGGAGACTGACTCCAAAGGGATAAGTTTCATGGGATGGGTGGTTGTGGCCGTAACATGACTAACTGAGTAAGTATCTGACTGCCTTGAGTGGTTAGATTTGTTTTCTATTTATACTACATTGTTATCTTAATAAAAAGAGACTTATCATTATGCTACATCGTCATTATATTATATCGTTATCTTAACATTGAACAAAGAGAGACTTGTGGCGGTTCCGCCAGATCCCACGGCTCGCCTTCCTGAAAAAACCCCCCATAACCACAACCCGGTCTGCACCAGATTTCGCTAATGCAATTCGCATTACTATTGTAAATGCTTCATGCATTATATAGATCACCATCTGTAATCATAAAATCCCTATAAAGAAAACTTACCTTCATGCATCCCTTCGCATACAATTTTTCATAAGATTTCTTTGTTTTCTTATTTGGTATTCTGAACCAATTCGGTACCAGACAAATTCCTGTAAACAAAATAATTCGGATTGCAATCAATGTAACCGTCATGACAGGGACCATAAATATCGCGCCGTCTATTTTCCCAGCCGCGTCATATACCTTTACATACACATTGCCTGGCAACCTTTTTTGTTTGTCTTACCAACAAACAACCCAAGCAGCTGCATATAATTAGCGCAATAGACGCCGAAACCAAATTCTCCAGCATTTCCTAATGCAAATATGAACCCGGTTTCTACTGCAGCCAGAGATGCCATAAACATCCAATTTGCTTTTAGCACCTTTTTCTCCAAACGTCGAAAATAGCAACGAGGCATCGTGTAAACAATGACCCGCATTACCAACGGCGCATTTGGTCGCCTTTTCTTTTGTCCTTGCCGCCTGCCTGTTTCGTTGTTCCACTGCACGTGTGAATAGCATTGATCTCAACGATCACACACATACCACCATGACCTTTATTACAAGATCTGGTTTCCTATACCACCAAGAGTGACTTTACGTTTCCCTGGTGGTAGGTAAAAAACGATATCCTTATTGGAGAGGATATCGTTTGAGTCGTATTCCAACCACCGATTCGGTTGGTTCGCCTTCCGCACCCCGTGGCGTCCGGTGGTGCGCATACCCTGAGTTGAACAAGTCTCTGCGCGAGTGCTAAAGTCTCCTTGTTAGTTAAGTCCTTAGTAACACACTAATTCTTTTTACATGTAAATTAAAATAAAACCGTATTAAAAAAAAAAACAAACAATTCCAGAGTGCTTGTACTCGACTAGTTATACTCCGTGAATGTGTACCAAGTTTGAAATAAACAAACATTTTGTTCATAAATTAAAATTAAATTAGAAACGGTGATCACCGGCAATAAAACCAGTTATATCGTATTAAACTACATACAGTGCGTTTCATTAACTTTCGCTTCGGTGCCAGCAGTGTGTTTCTTTTCTGTGCTGCTTATCCTGGTGGTCCATTTTCGTTTCTTCCGGGGGAACAGTTTTCCTAGCGCTTGGCGGAACCTTTGTGGAACTTTTAGTAATTATGATGTATGAGGAAGTTAACCAGCGTCGTACGCCGGTGCACTTACTTCCTACCCCATAGACTTATCACTAGATGTATTTTTAAACACTGAGCTGTGAAAATCATCTTTGAGGTGAGTAGCCATGATGAGTGTGTTCGTGATAAGTTAACTATCATTGGGATGAGTGCGTGATAAATTAACTCGCGCACAAAACGGACGTTGTTGGCACAGTTCAATAAAACAGGACTGACATAAGAAACGCCATAAAAAAAGGCGAATACGTTAACAGATTTAAAAATAAAAATATATTGATGAAGTGGCAAGATAGTGTGGTCTATGGTGTAAGTAGCGTCCTAAGCGACAACTTTGTAGAAGTAGAGAAAAAAAAACATAATAAAAAAAATACTCGAAGCAGTTGTCGAATGTAATTGTTGCGGATTGGCAATTAAATGTGCTGGAATGTACTGGAGAAATCTAGTACATTCGCATGTATACCAGTTGCGCAGCAGCTGGCACCAACTGATCATCATTGTCGCCACGATGATGTCATAGCGTCGCTTTTTGAATTGGCAGTTATGCCCATTTATTCAGTCTGCAATCAACCTCCAACGGGCTCGTTACAATCGTCTACAATCAACATTCATCGAATAAACACCATCGGTCAATAATTGTCCTTCAACACGTCTATTAATAAAGCTGCCTTCTAGTTCACTTCTGCCTTTTTCTTGTTCTGTCTCCTACGACAAAGTTATTGGTTTGCACGCGGACTACGTAGAGTTATCAACAAACAATAATAGTGATTTGGGTGGAATAGATGTGATCACTGGCATAATTATTGCATATTCAACGGCACGGAAAAGGCTAAAGAAATATTGTAAAAACATATGTCTATATCTTCTAAATAATATGGATATGTTTAAATTCATTTCTAATATATTGTAATGTAATATGAGTATTACACTGGCAGAGTCGCCATGTGATGTAATGATGGGAGTAACGCCATTCAGTTGTTCATTGCATTCGCCATGCAATATGTATATTGTAATATTTATCTTTTTTTTGTCCGGCTATGTAATGTATGGCAAGTAATGTTCAGTCTGAAGAAATATTTGGCTAAAAGCCCTATTACCCTAATTGTGCTGTTTAAAGCGCAGCTCGCTGAAAGTTCATGGCGAAGTTGCCGCGGTTATTGAATCGAAAACGGATTAGGTATTTGATTTGCTCTATTCTTCAAAATGCTGAGGTATTTATACTCCCAATCAACCACTCAATTATTTATAAATTTCTTAATTCACACATTTTGCTTAACAAACTATTTCAATCTTAATTGATAATTCACTCAATATAATTCTGCTTACTGTGCTACCTTATTTCGTGACACTTGCTACTTGTGACAAGGGCAATTGATTTATTTGATTTGATTCTTCATGGTCGTTTCGTGGGTATGTTGTTACACTACAATATCAAAAAAAATGTTGGAAAATTAACGCGAATAAACTGAGGCAGCAATCGAATTACAAAAATCAGCACAATTTTGACGAACGGTATGCAATGTTCTGCGATTGAACGAGAAATTGGTGACTGCAATAATAAACAATCCTTCGCGAAGGTGTGCAGTTTGTTATACAAAAAAAAGATCTGAAAAGAATCGTGGTATTGGTGTCCGATGTGCACACTGCCACTACACAACTTTTACACATTGTTGGTACGATGCGTCTATCGCGCTATTATAAACGACACGAAAGAAAAACGAACGAAATGTTATATATTATTGTTGCGGATTGGCAATTAAATGTGCTGGAATGTACTGGAGAAATCTAGTACATTCGCTGTGTATACCAGTTACGCAGCAGCTGGCAGCAGCTGGCCGATTGTCACCATCGATGACGCCATAGCGTCCCTATTTGAATTGGCAGTTATGTCCAATGAGTGAGTCTGCATTCAACCTTCATCAAATGGACACCATCGGTTCTCGTCCGATCAACATACATTAAATAATAAAAGTCAATATCAAGGAAAAAAGACTTCATCTTTTCGGGCAGTGATTCCATCGTTTCACTTTATCTTTTCGGGCAGTGATTCCATCGATTCACTTCATCCTCTTGGGCCTTGATTCCATCGTTTGACTTCATCTTCTTATGTGCTGATTCTATCGTGTACTTTCATTTTATTGGGCGCTAATTCTACCGTTCGAGTTCATCCTTTTGGACGCTGATTCCATCGTTTGACTTCACTCTTGGAACGCTTTTCTCCTGGACGCGACCACACGATCGGCCGCCTCTATTACAACAATTATGGATATTTTAGGATATCCTTTTGTTGCACGATGCGTTTATAGCGATAAGAATAATGAATCACGAAACGACACAACAATAAGGAACGAACTGAAATTGTTTGTATTATGGATATTTTAGAGTATCCTTTAATACCGAAAAGACGAAACGTACAGAAAAAATACAAGGTTTAGTTTTATTACATTTATTCTGTACCGACAACGACACGACGTGGACTGTATAACTACAATAATCTTTGAAGAGAAAAAACCAGAAAGCAAATTGCTTTTATACCGCTATAAGAGGGCAGTCCGGTTTTACATGTATGTGTACAATATTTAGGAAACTTAATGGGAATGCAATATGTTACATTAGTAATGAAATAGGCGGAGCATTTGCATCCACATGGTTTTGCATGCTGTTAAAACATGTGGAAAACAGTCGGTACAAAAATAATAACATTTTAATGAGGTAATTAAACAAGGTTACAGAATGCAGAGTGTCTAGAAGAGACCTGTACGAAATACAAAACAATGGATGGAATAAGAATGAATAAATTTTCTGGTCCTTCGAAACGGATCCAGTGCCGATTTGGATCTACACCATCGCCGCCCAGTGCGTGGCACAACATACCTGTGACAGGTACACACAACCAAAGAACACCACGTGCGTCCAGTGCTGAAAGACGAGAAGAACGCTCTAAATGTTGTGAAGACAGAAGAATTAACTGACATTCAACAATACACTACAGATAGTTCACCTTCAGATGTAGATACAGAAACTAAATCGACAATTGTCACCACTATTTCGAAACGAATTGATACAAATAGCCATTGCTTGTTGTGGCCGTCCATCGGCGGCCATCGGCGTGAAGTCCTCTAAAGGAATCAACACGGGATCCAGCAACCTGTGGATCTAATCCATCGCCGCTCAGATCGTGGCAAAACACATCGGATCCAGCAACCTGTGGATCAAATCCATCGCCGCCCAGCTCGCGGCACAACACCTGAAGAACAACACGACAACAGTGAAGATAATTCAGTGAAAATATTTAGTTCTAGAGAAACTGGAAGCGAACACAAACGAAATGCTGGCACCAATGACAGTTGAGTGGAAAGCAACAAAGGCTGCATTGGCCAAACGCCGAAGACTCGCCAAAGCAGGACGTCTGACTGAATGCAAACATCAAGAAACCGAAGAAGAACGTCTGCGCCAGGCCATTGAGGAAGTAAGCCGGCGCCACCAGGAAGAAACGCCCAAACGCAAGGAAGCTGAGGAAAAAGCAAAGAAAGTGGAAACGCCTGGCGTGCCACTGGGCCCACCGACTAACTTAGTCGATATGTCGGATCTGGACACAGATGCAGAAAATGACGAACCGCTACAACCAGCCAAAAGAGCGACTCGCCGACCAGATCTCTCTAAAGTAAAGGAAGAACAACAACCGACCACGATTAAGGAACTCATCGCCGCTCAGTTCGCGGCACAGGCCACCATCTCTGGCCCTTTCCTTAACATACAGAACAAGGAACAACTAAGTCCAACAACAATCGAGGCAACCAAATGCGCACTCCGCGCCGAATGGGAAGACTTCTCCAAGCGGCACTACGTCATCTTCGCCACGGCGACATCGGACTATCTACAGCACGCATACTTCGCGGAGGATTGTTTCGGCGAAACCGAAGAAATATACCTGGAGGAACAGACGAAGCTCCTCGAGGCTCAGTACGCGCTCAAGTCAGCTCCCCAACCATGGTCAACAGCACCAATCGCCGTCACCTTAGCGAGCTGCCCCCAGTGCAGCTGCCAATGGCCGACATCAAGCCATCAGAAACGGAACCGCACCCCAGAACAGTGGATAGGAGTGAGCAGGCCGCCGACTAGAGTGCCGCCTGCCCAAAGCCCAACCTACCCCAGGTCCCAATGATCGACCAGCCGAAGCCCCCACAGAAGACGATGCCGCGCACGCGTTGTGGGGCACCAGATGACATGGCCGTTTCTGGTGGGTTGCGAACTTACAACGCCGACCCAGAGGAACTGGCTACCTTCACACGGACTCGAGAGCAAGCAGTGGGCACGGCGCACTTAGGATCCGTGGCAGAACCAACGCCAATGCCTCCCACAAAACCGCCTTCGACTGTTCCATCAACGGTAGCTGGCCCGATGACTAGCCAGCCTCGTGTCCCGATGCACGAAACACCGCCGGCACCCGTTAGGCAACAGGGCCCTTGCACATTTTGCAGGGCCGCACACACGATCTACGCTTACGGGGGCTTCCGATCATTCATACCCGGCCGTCGGAAGTCCTTCGCGCAACAAAGGAACTTATGCACCAACTGTTTGGGTCGCCACCGCCTACGCGACTGCCACTCCAGCAAGACGTGGCGTCGATGCCAGCGGAGACAACACACCCTGCTGCATGTCCGGTCTACCGCCATCGACGGGACAACATCACCGCCGCAACGAGCCAAAGAATCTGCCCCCGGATCAACCGTCATGAAGGGGCCTGCGCACACACCATCAGCACCCCTTCACAGCATTCCGCATTGCTGCCAACAGCCAGAGTCATCGTGGCGTCGGAGACCGAACAGCGGATTGAAGTCCGTGCTCTGCTGGACCCCTGCTCCAGCGGCACCATCATTTCAACATCACTAGCCCGAAGGTTGCACCTCCGACGTCAAGCATCACCCGTCCCCACCTATGGTGTCGGGGGCACTCGTGGCCTTGCCACAAGGGCGCAAACCGCCATCAACATCACTCCTCGCCTCCACGGCTCGAGCCAATGGTCACTAAGGCCCTTCATCCTGTCAGGGCTCTCAATGTATACACCACCACCACAATCAACGACAAGGGATCTTTCGTTCGTGGCGGATCTGGAACTTGCAGATCCGAACATCGCCTCCGCCGAGAAGGTGGACATCATCATTGGGGCAGACATATACCCCAACATCATCGTCGAAGGTCTCAGGAAGGACCAACGTTCCGGCCTCGTCAAGCAGCCCGCGATGACTGCAGTGTAACAGCATATACATGAAATGACCATAACCAATAATCTCAAATGAATCGATTGCCCTTGTCACAATTTGCACTTCTCAAGTAACCAGCATTCGTTGTTTACAACCAAATTCAAGGTCAACTCATTTCATTGGGTAAAACGAACGAATTGCTCCAGCTACGATTTGAAGGAATCAGATGACAATCGTTTAGCGAATTTTCATTGGCAAAGTGGTTCACGAATTTATTGGGTCAACTCATGTCATTGTTCTTTCACTATACGGTGATATGATATTAAGTAGCATAATAAGCAAAATTGTATGAGTGATGTTCCAATTAATTATTTTATAGCTTGTAAGCAATATTTGTATGAGTGAATAAGGAAATGTGTAAAGAATTGAATGATTGATTGGGAGTATAAATACCCCAGCATTTCTTGAAATAAAATTAATCATATACCTGAAACGTATTGATTCACTTAACTGCGGCGCTCTACGCCATTGACTTACAGCGAGCTGCGCTTTAACCAGCAACCATTAGGGAAGTTAAGTCATAGACAATCTTAGGATAAAGTTTAGATACTTGTCACCCAAAAATATATATTACTTGGCGATCCTAACCCGAAAACATGACACACAAATAACACACATTTTATATATTTTTAAGTAAAAAAGGTAACAATAGCAGACGCACGTCTTCCCAGACTGTCTTTACGACACATTGCGATACTAATGAAAAACACAATTTTTAAATTGACACGAACAACGAGAGAAGTATCAAACTTCTTTAACAGAATTCCTCAGCACGAACTTCAACCACTTCTAACGCCTCCATCCCTTGGCAAGCCAGATCAGACCGCGTGAAGACGCAGACTCCACCCTTAAAACGGAATCTCGAATGGAAGTCGTATCCTGAGCAACGAAGATATGTCGAATCGGTTCACGTCTCGACCTGGGCCTTAGTTAGGGCAAGGATATCAAGTTTTGCTGTTTGCAATTATTAATGGACGCCGCTTACATTTGTTATGATTGTTTAACAATTAATGCGTATATATTAAAAGTTAATCGATATGTTGATGGTTATGATTATAACCATTAATCATTTGTAATTAACGGTAATAGATATGTTGCACTTACTTGGCGTTCGTGGACGGACCTCTTCTTCGGTCAACGCTTCTGGTATTCTCGTTGCCGGGGGTATAGAGTTCTTGGCTCCCATGTTAACTCCCGTTGTCTTGATACTGGTCACTAAATTTAACAATCGCGGCGGTTAATATCGTCTGTGGTGTTACATTCGCGATACTCGCAGTTAAACGCGCGGTTCGTTAGTTTAATTGTCACTATATTATTATACATGGCGCAAGGCTAATAACCTTGCTAAATTATTATGAACAATTAACAAGTCTCAGATATGGACCAGATACCGGTGGAAAGACTTGCTAAATAAGGCCAAGACCGGATCCCGGTTGTAGTGCCGATGATGATGATATTATTATACGATTTATTATTTACGGTAAATTTCGTGTAAGTATTTCGCGACTGAATGTTCTGAATTTTAGCTTACCATCGTCGCGTTTGGAAAACTTTTTCAATTAATTTTTTTTTCTTTCGCTTTGACGTCTTATTTAAATTTCGACGCCATCGCCTTTATTGTTTATTATCGCCAAGGAGTTTTTATGCAAATTTACTACTTGGCGCAATTATAAATTGAGGGGAAGAGAGGGGAAATTTTGGGTTTTAGGGTGCGGCTTCGGACGTGTAGTCCTAACACATTTGTGGGGGTTTCTCTATTCTATATGAGAAACAACCCACAATTCCAACCACAATTCCTACCTAATTTTGACCGCCTTACAGCGCGTCAAATCAACCCCGTTTCCCCCTACTTACCTGTTCACCTGCAAAGCATGTTTCCACCAAGGACACATAGCTAAACTCATTGTACCACGCAGACAATGCATAAATGAGTTTAGCTTACCTTTTTTGCCATACGGCAACTCGTGTCCATGTCGATTAGCGACAACCAAATCCAGCCGGACGAAGTTGTCGCGTCATTGCAGATCCGCTTGGGAAATTTATCAAAACATTCGATTGAATCACGTGATAATATTTCCCTAGCGTTACTTCGGCTTTTCGCCAGACACTTCATTCGCCGGGGATCAATGTTCTCTTTTTGCAAGTGAATATCATCAGCTCAATTCCCCTCTCTTTCTCAGTTCTGTCTTCGTATGGATCAATGTACGCGGAACTCACCATACTACCGAATCAGGTCAATGGGTTCCGCTCAGAACTACATTGATTCATGCACATACAACCAAATCCACCCCAAGATAATCGTACAGCGTGTTTCTGTTCTCTCATTGTCGCGCTCTCTTCGATCATCAGTTTACCAATGTAACCTACCACACATCGAAGAACGTGGCAATGAGAGAGCAGAAGTATGTTCTCTTTTGGTTGTATCCAATTTCTTCCCTTTTGAAAGCAGTCGATTAACGTGTTTAGGTTAGAGAAGTGGTGTCGCTAATTGCCGCCGCGTGTGCATGCTTATGCACACGCTCGTCCGCGGACATCCTATTTTTATGTTAAATAAGTCGGTTCAATTTGTACGTTGTGTGGTTGAAAGTGACGATTAATAATTATTAGAAATATTATCTGAGTTATGTGTTGTGTGACCGCATCGGAATGTTCTCACTAGTGAATATTTTCAATAAATTAAAACGCTTGCTGGCAGTGCTATCTGTTATATTTCTTATTGATTACTTTGGTGTCTTAACTCACTTAATCGAATTAGACTTCAATTGTTTATTTATCTATCCACTCGAAGGAGATGTCGTCCAATATGCGCATCGGATTCGATACAATCAGGAAGTGGACGTGCGCCCCATAAATGTTTACAATTACGCATTCCTCAATAAAGGTGAACATAAATCGATGCCGCATTTTGAGAGACGAATGGCTATACGACAAACCTGGGGTTTCGAACAACTTTTTTCTGACGTTAGTATTCGAACAATACCTTCCTACGGATCGATGGGAGATATAAGGAATACGTGCCATACGTTGGCACATCGCCACTTATACCCCCACACATTCGTATTGGTAAAACCGATGTCCCTGACGTTACAAAATGCCGTTATCAGTCGAACTTTGACTGAGAACGAACCTGTTAACGCGATGACGAATTTCCCAATGTCCGGTTATTTATTAAAATATTTGCATGATGTTCCGCTTCGCATAGTCCCCCACGGAGATCGGAATGGGAAACTAGTTTACCTCCGGAATTCTTTATCTCAGAAGGTACCATTATAACTTATCTCCATGTCAATCCCGGCCATCAGCCATACATCCGAAACATAGTCGAAAATTTCTCCTGACGATATCGCGGAATGTACATCGTAACGGGGTTGTACGAGGGTTGCCTCTTATGTTTCGGGATTTGGCAACCCTAGTGTTGCAATCCGGCAATTGACAGCTCTGTCGTAAAGTTGGACATTTTTGAGGTTATACGCACTCAGAACGTTTTGACATACGAGCGCTATTTGTGTTGTTTACAGTAACTTAAAAGATTCATCTCGGCCCAAAAATGGAATTAAATCGTCAACATTTTCGTGCGATTATTTTTTACAACTTTCGGCGTGGATTAACTCAGCAACAGTGCATGGATGAACTTAATTCAATTTTTGGCGATGAAGCTCCATCAAGGACCAGTGTTTATCGATGGTATGGTGAATTCAATCGTGGTCGTAGTTCACTCCAAGATGAATTTCGTGAAGGTCGTCCAAAATCAGTTGTTGTTCCGAAAACCATTGATGCTGTGCGCGAACTGATATTGGAAGATCGTCATGTGACCTATTGTGAGATTGAGACAACCTTAGGCGTTAGTGGGACCAGCATACATTCATTTGACTATCAAAAAAATTTGTTCGCGTAGGATCCCACACAATTTGTCAATCGCCCAAAAAAAGGCTCGTGTCAATTGGTCGAAAGAAATGCTCAAAAAATACGGCCGCGGTGTTTCGAAACACGTCTATGACATCGTAACAGGTGATGAATCATGGATTTACGCGTATGAGCCCGAAAGTAAACAGCAGTCGGCTGTCTGGGTGTTTCAAGATGAGCCAAATCCAACAAAAGTTGTTCGCGCACGAAGCACTTCCAAGCAAATGGTCGCCTGTTTTTTCGGAAAAACTGGACATGTCGCAACCGTACCACTAGAACAACGCAGAACAGTCAATTCTGAGTGGTACACAACCATTTGTTTGCCGGTTGTCTTCCAAGAAATCAGGAAAACCAACCGCCGAAGACGGATCACTCTTCACCACGACAATGCGAGCTCTCACACATCGGCTGCGACAACTGCATTTTTGAGCACCCAAAACATCGATTTGATGGGTCATCCGCCGTATAGTCCTGACTTGGCACCGAATGACTTTTTTTTATTCCCGTACGTAAAAAACAAACTGAGAGGTCAACGTTTTTCGACACCTGAAGAAGCGGTTGCTGCATTCAGAATGCATGTGTTGGAGATACCTCAATCAGAGTGGCAAAAGTGCTTCGGCAATTGGTCCAAACGCATGCAAAAGTGTATAGATCTTCATGGGGAATATTTTGAAAAACAATAAAGTGATTTTCGATGATCAATATTTGTTTTTGTTCTCTAATCCCGAAATATAAAAGGCAACCGTCGTATCTCACTTTAGGACCGACTTACCACTTAAACCAACCTTTTCTCGAACCGGTCCCCCAACCAAGTTCCGAAAGATTTCCAGCGATTTGTCGCGACCATTTCATGGATTCCATAGCTTGTTGAGGTGGTATTTCACTGGGCAACAGGGCGTGTGGGTCTCACCTACCACGCGAGACCCCACCTACCACTCGGATTAGGTGTAAAAGAAAGAAAAAAACTTGTTTTATTCCAAATTTTCTTTGTTTTGGTAAGTTATTAATGAAGATTTCAATGATTATAAAGAAAATAAAGACCAAAGGGAACAATACATGCCAATAGTCATCCCAAGTTTAGCTTGGAGTGCCCGCAGACGACCAGTAAGTTAGGATATAATATAAACGAGGTAGAATATAAGCATTTTTGTTTGGCAAGTAAGATAAATATAAGAAAAAAAAATAGCAAAATAAAAAGTGTACGTAATATAGAAATGGAAACGAGAAACAAACCTGTATTCTGTGGAAATTTCTGGCACACCACTTCTGCGGCAAGTACGAGTTTCTAAGAAGCTGTACTACCTCCTGGAAAGACCCAGGAATCGCCTCACCGGTAATAATAACATATAACCACTAAATCGGGTGGGCAATCCTCTAAGGAAACCCTGTTCTTCCTTATGCAGGCTAGGGTCTTTCACAACTATCGATGAACATTTGTAGTTTTATAATTGTATTAGGACCCCTTTACCCGATGAACACCGACACAGCCTAGGTCCAATAATTTGTCCGCACCTAACATTATATGTATGAGCTTTCGTCCAGGGATGAACGGCTCGGTTATTTTTTTCTTTGTGTCCAGTGCATCTGGTAAGAGCTTGTGTTCTTCGGATAAAGTTCTCAGGAAGGAGAGGGCGGAATTCTAGCCGAGGCTGTAATAGATTGGCTTCCTTCTAATAGCTTCCCAGCTTTCACTTAGAGGAGCACGCTGTTTCAGATTTTTATTAAAATGTTTTCCCCTATTTGAGTGTAGCGCATCAAAATAAAACCCAGATGGTGGAAGAAAAACCGATGGAATGAATGGAGATGAAAGAAAGAGGAAAAAAAGTTGCAAGACAAGAACAAAAAAGAGACACAAGAAAAAGGAATAAAAGTAATCAAAAAACGAAATGTTGAGCGCCTTCCTAACAATCCTAACCCTCTAAAAAACAGACCTACCATCACCCTCTTCCAATACGGGAACTCACTACGGTGATTGTCTCCAAATCAGAACCCTCTTCACCTCAGGCAGAGTTATAGCGTTTGAAATAATAGTGAAGAAGATCGTGTGATTCGAACTGACGCTATGATAGTTTGAATCCCGAAAAAATTTGAACCTAAGCGTTACCCATCAGGCTACTGACCGTGTTTACAATTTTATTTTTAAACTCGACTATACTCCACTGATGTGAATGTTTTTTGTTATCGCTAGGTATACGGTTCTGGTGTATTTTCTTATTCGATTTTCGTTAGGTGTCCTTCACTACTTTGCTTATGAATTGTGTGTATCTGTTAGAGATGCCACACCACTCCCTCCGCAGTAACTTCGTTACGATCAGATTCGTGTGCGAACGACAGACGAACGAGAAAACGTCGGAGGCTGGGCTCTATGCGGAAGTCGTGACCGTGTGCGAAGTTCTGCTTACTATGGGAAAGTGTATGCTGTGTGTACAGATCACGTCGTAATCACCAATTATAGCGTTTGAAATAATAGTGAAGAAGATCGTGTGATTCGAACTGACGCTATGACAGCTCGAATCACGAAAAAAATTGAACCTAAGCGTTACCCATCGGGCTACTGACCGTGTTTAGAATTTGATTTTTAAACTCGACTATACTCCACTGATGTGAATTATTTTTGTTATCGCTAGGTATACGATTCTGATGTATTTTCTTATTCGATTTTCGTTCGGTGTCCTTCACTATTTTGTTTGTGAATTATGTGTATCTGTTAGAGGTGCCACAGAGTGGTTAACGATATAAACGACGTTGTATACCATCTCACCGAACTGGCACCTAATCAATCTAAATACAGCAACATCCAACCATTCTCCAAGATTCTAACTTTTAACACACAACCGAATGGCACCCCCTACTTCAATGACATACCTGACCTTATCCCCTATTACCCTCAATCGCAACAAGAAATCCCACATCTACATAAATTATGGTAAACCAAAATTTTTAATCACGTTGTAAATATTATTTTTAAGTCATTATCAAATTGTCGCTATCAAATATTGTAAATTGTAAATAAGATTAGATTAAGTTATGTTAAGTAATTGTAAATAGGCTAAGCATAGTTACTGTTTTTTTTCTGACCTTTTCCAAGAAATATAAAATTACAAATATCTAAATCTTATTAAATCCTAAACAAATAAAATAAACTGTTTGGAAAATGTTAACAAAGAAGATGTAGACAATTATAACCAATCTATTATAACTTAACTGTATTGACTCTTCATTTTCGGTCTAACAAATGCAGTAAAAAAAAAGAAAAAAAATGTTGACCCTGACTCTCTTCGTCATTAGATGTTCGTACCTCCGAGAGCAGACTCAATAGTTGTAGTCGTCACTAGTACGAAGCCTATTCAACGAGTACAATAGTTATTCTTCTACTAGATGAGAGTATTTATTCTAAAGTTCTTTTTTATTTGTTTTGTCGTTTGGTTTATGTCTTCAAATTGATGTCACCCCTCAACTTTCCTCAAAAAAGTAATTTAACATTTAAAAAAATGTATGTAATAATTACTTTAGAACTTATATTTTGCGCGACAATAACCTGATTACCATCGGAATGTTATACCATAGTAACTTTTATTTTACTCTATTTATTGACGGGATATAGTTAAAGCCAACCACAGTATTAAAGTTATTATTTTTCACGTTATATGTAATGACTTTGTCTGAAATAGTTGTTACTAAACAGCTTTCAAAATTTGTTAATGTGTTGCGAACCGTTGTACGTGTGCATTCAAAAGATAATCAAATGCTATTTCATTTCCTCATTTAGAAAAGGAGAATAACGTTCACTTACTATTTAAGTTAATTCAATTTTTCGCTTTCATGAAATGGAGTTCAACACATCTTCCCTCCAATTTCTCTAGATAGTGAAAATAAAGAATTGCAATTAAATTTTGCTTTATAAGGAACTACAGACATGTCTCAAGACGACAAACCTTACTGGATCATTTATCTTATGGCGAAACTAGTCAAATGTAGTGACTGCATTTTCACCGCCTTCATCAATCAGGAGGAATCTAAAAGCAGAGACACAACATTGTATTCTTCATATAAATGGGAAGCTGTACTTGATATACGCATTCCGTATACGCGATGCAATTTAAACGCCTTCACGACGTTACATTTAACTTTGATTTCTAAAATATTCGAAGCAAGTCCGACTTCACTTTCAAGGGAATAAAAATAATTATCTCGACATGCTTGTTAAAGTAGTTCACGAAAGTATGAGTATCCACTGCCACTGTCTAGGATGCGGCATGGGATACTCTAAAAAAAAAGCCTAAATCAGCTAATGATAATTTTAAAAGTGAAGTTCTCCCTTGATTAGAAGAGACTGCTTGAAATTTATGATCTGATTCATGTCAGCACATCTCACATGCCGACAAGAGGTACGTTAAAATAAGATGTCAGAAAGGCTCAATAAATGTTGAATTGGCGACTTCCTGTTTTAACATCCCATACACAAGTTTGCAAACTGTTAATCGATACAAACTACATTCTCGGTGAAATTAAAAGGGCACAAGAAATACTATTATAAGTTTATGGTAATAAACTATAAAAAAAAAACGGTAATGTAAAGAATTTATGGAAATTAAAACAATTTTTAATTTTCTAAATTGTTATGAAAAAACGGTCGCGCAGCTAACCTGCATGGGCTCTCTTTATGTGAAATATGCACACCCAAAAGATTTGGTGGAGCCATTTTATGTCGAATAATAGTGCATATTTTGACACTGCGATGTGTTGTGTTGGTAATTGGAGTATAATGTTTCGATTTAATAAAACATCCAATGAAGCAAATAAAAGGCGGTGTTAATGTTTTGTCGAACTATTCCTTTCCTTTATTTAAATATTTTGGTAACACTCACAATGAATTCAAAAATAT
Source organism: Microdon myrmicae (assembly GCA_963931805.1). NCBI lineage: Eukaryota > Metazoa > Arthropoda > Insecta > Diptera > Syrphidae > Microdon > Microdon myrmicae. The sequence continues at coordinate 160,034,233 of OZ007498.1, read as the reverse complement.
AGTTGAAGTTAGTTACAGTTTTCCTGGCCTGTACCTCCTTCGTGTCGTGTTGCCTTCCGGTCGTCTCAAATTCATCGGGTTGTTGTATTCCAGAATACTACCCTTTATTAAATTTAACACTGAATCTCCTTACACATCCTTAAAAACTTCACTTAACATATATTACATTCTCACTTAATACATACCATTCATAAACATTCACAATATTACCAGTTACAGCACATTTAATAACCTGCACCTTTTTATTCATTCAAAACATAGTAACTTTGATTTTCGTCCAGATTTCATTCATGTAAAAAGTCACAGAGAGATTAGAAATAGAAAAAAATCAGTTCGGACAGTTCAGTTCAGACAAAAAAAAAGAAGTTCAAAAAAGAATATACAGTTCAGAGAAAAAGATACAGAGAGAAAAAGAATAGATTAATAGAGAAGAAGTTATTAGAATAGAAATATAGAATTAAAATTATTATATTCGTAATTTGGAGAAAATAAGAATCAGAACATTCTGCAATAGCAAATCAGTCTAGAAGAACATTATTATTATGCCCATCTAAAGTGAAAATCACCATTTACCAACCTGATAAGTAATCCGTCAAATAAACCAGCCGCAGAATTTAAAGGGAAGATTTAAAAATACAATAAAAGTATATCAAGATAAAAAGTGGAATTAAAAACAGATAAAATAAAAATAAGAAAAACAAAAAAGAAAACTCAAAGAAGAGTAAAAGAAGAATCCTGAGTTTTAATTAATATTAATAGATTAAAAATAAAAGGTCCACGCTCTTCCCTCGAAAGAGGAAGCACGGCGCCGGACGTTCAACACTGGTGGCAGCGGTGGGATGCCCAGATAACGGGATCCCGATGATGATCTCGATAATAATGATGACGTAGAAACAAGAGAAGAAAAAAAAAAATAAAACAGAAAACAAAATTTAAAACAACAAAAAAAAATGTTTATAAGAAGAAAAGAGAACACAAGAGAAATAACCAAATAAGAAGAAGAAAAAAAAAGTAAACATAAAACAACGAAAAACAAAGTAAACATAAAACAACGAAAAAAAAAAGAAAAAAAAAGGAAAGCAGCCAAGACCAGGATAAGCAAATCAACTTTAGGACGTGAAGTCTGCCTGGCGGAAAAGGAAAAAAAAAATCTAAAAAGAAAAAAAAAAACACAAAGGAAACAACTAAGGAAAACTGAAGAAAAAAAAAAAAACAGCAACACTCAAGACAAAGACAGTACAACGACAACAATTACTAGAGTAAGAATTTTTTTTACTAGCGACTTTTTCTCTCTACTTTTTAGGAATATTTGAATATTTTCTACTTGGAAGCTCTCCTTATCCCAATAGAATATTTTTTGGATAGAAATTTCTATCTATATTCTTTGCAAATTCTCATTTCAGTATTTCGAAGACATTTCCGTTTTTTTTTTTCTTTCTTTCTCGTCGAATTTTCTTTCTTTGCAGCTTTGGGACCAATTTATTTTTCTTTCCTATATATATATATATATATTGAATAACAAAAATAAAGGCCAATTTTTCCATAACCATATTTTTAAGTTAACCATATGTTTAAGAATTGATAACGAATTTTCGCCTTTTATTTTAAACTTTCACTATTACGAGTCCATATTACACGAGACAGGCGGCTAGGCAGGGGGAAGAACAAATCCACTATCAACCGATACACATTAAACCCCCTGAAATGGCTCTTTCTGTCGGAATTTCTGATGTTTTCAGAATCGTCCCTACCTTTGACGGGAAACCCTGCGACTTAGGTAAATTTATTTCCGGGGGAGACGTTTTATTTAGATCCATAAAGAAGGAAGACCCGGATATATACGAGACATTTTTAGAGCTAGTCAAAAATAGACTAGAGGGTCATGCTTACGATCTGATTAGGTATAGCCAAATAGCTAAGTGGGAGGATTTAAAAGAAAAATTAGAATCGGAATATAAAGAGGAGCAATCTCGGTCGACGGCACACAAGGAGTTGATTTCTCTGAAACAACGCTACAGAGAAACCGTCCGGGAATACGGCGATAGAGTCGCGAATGCTCTAAGGACTCTAAACTCTGCCACGGGTGAAATAACAGCAGACGCGGTGGTTAGGGAATACTTAATAGAAGAAAACATAAAATTGGCCGTACAAACATTTGAGGATGGATTAAACAACGAACAGCTAAAGATACTAGCTAAAGTCCATGGGGAAAACAATTTAAAACAGTCGATTGCACATGTAGTGTCACATGCGGCTCGAATGGACAACTCTCCCAGGTCATATCAATATAACGAAAAACCTACATTCAATCGTATAGTCTGCCAAACCTGTGGTAAGTCAGGGCATACACAGGACACATGTTATCGAAACATGCAGTCCACTTTTCCGAATAGACAACCCATAAAAAGGGAATATAACATTGTATGCAATTTCTGTGGACGGAATAATCACACAGAGAACGAGTGTAGATACAAGATATCTAGGAATGGAGCGTCTTCAACAAATTACCAACAAGGTACAACAACGCGTAACCCATTCCGAAACAATCCTACAAATTCTGAAAATCGTTTTGGTGAAAATTCTAGGACCACCAATAGACAAAACGATCGGCAAAATGTTCACTTTTCTCGGGTGCAAGAGTCGGAAAACGAGGCCTGACGCCAACCAAAATTTATGGAAGACAAACAAAATTTTTCTATTTACAGCATTAGATCTTTGGAAATAGATAACGACAAATTTAATGAAACTCCTACACAAATTTACCTTGAGCCAGCTTATGATTATCCTAACCATATGAATACAAATATAAAAGAAGTTAAACCAAACCCTAATATAATGACTCCGATTCAGACTGCAATTCTGGAAAATAATTCAGCAACTAAGACTGAAAATTCGAAATTTTCAGCAGTATTAAAGACTGATATCCTTAATATTTCAGCTATCCCAATTGATTACCCAGACACTTCAGCAACCAAGACTGAGAACTCAGCAGTAATAAAGACTGAAAATTCGGAAATTTCAGAAAATATACAACCAAAAATCCCTTATATTTCGGCTATCCCAATAGACAACCCCGACACTTCAGCAACAAAGACTGAAAATTCAGCAGTGTTAAAGACTGAAGACCCAATAGTTGCAATAAAATTCGAAACCCAAGTCAGTTCAGCAGCTAATACTGATGAACAAATCTTTTCAGCAGCAAAGACTGACGGATTAAATGTTTCTACAGCAGATATAACTGAAGAAATAGTTCAAACAGCAAATAGGACTGGGAACCAAGATGTTCTGACAGCTAATAAGCCTGAAGAACTATACGAATCAGTAAATGAGACTGAGAAACTAAACGATCCATCAGCAGTGAGTAAGACTGAAAAGGTAGACGTTCCGATAGCAGTTAAAGCTATGGACAATGACAACACTAAGCCGAAAACAATAAATATTTTAAACAACGAAAACAAACACAAACACTTACTCAAACACGATATAATAAATAATGAAAATAATAATTTATCTAAAATAGGTACGGAAAAGGAAAACCATATAAGTACATTACAAATTTTCTTTTTCAACGATAAACATTTATTCAAACACAAAATACAAAAAAATTAAAAAGTTACACAGTCATTTAGGACATTTGAAATCATTTCTTAAGAAGATTTTTGGTATTATGCATTTCTATAGAATCATCATAATAATAGGCCCAGAAAGGTTTTGGAAAATTTTCCATAAATTTAAGGAAAAGATAAACACATAACAAATGGCCTTTGTTTTATTATTCAATATATATGAAATAATCTAACAATTGTAGGAAATGACGGAAATGAAAAAAAAAAAAAAAAAAAAAAAAAAAATTAATGAGGGGGACGAAAGAAAGAAAATTTTAGAGGTAATATATATATTGGAAATTTTGGAATTAATATATATTCGAACGGAAAAGGAAAGAAAGAAAATTTTATTGGCAATATATATATTAGAAATTTTGGAATTAATATATATACGGAAATGAGAATTTTGAAACAATAATATTAATATTATATAATTAATATAATAAGTAATAATGATTTTTGGATAAGAAAAGAAAAGGTTCCAAGGAGAAATATTTAAATTTAGTTAATATATCATGTAAATAGACTATTTTGGACTATTTTTCTAGTGTTAAGAACTTTTTGATTATTGGAAAAATTTAGTTAATATATAATGTAAATAGATTAATTTTCTAGTATTAAGAACTTTTTGATTATCGTAACCTTTGATGAAAGATTAATTTTGAAAACTATTGTAATGTAATTGAACGAAAATCCAAGCCTTTAATTAATCTTAATCTAACCTATAGTTACTAGAAAACTATTCTCTTCAAGGATAATTTTCTTTCTCGGAGAAGGGATAATAAAATAAAAGGCGAAAATTCGTTATCAATTCTTAAAAATATGGTTAACTTAAAAATATGGTTATGGAAAAATTGGCCTTTCTTTTTATTATTCAATATATATATATATATATATATATATATATATATATATATATAGGAAAGAAAAATAAATTGATCCCACCGCTGCCACCAGTGTTTTACGTCCGCCGCCGTGCTTCTTCGGTTGAGGGAAGAGCGTGGACCTTTTCTTTTTATTGAGATTTCGAAACACTAAAAACAATTTTTCTTTATAAATTTTATTTAATTATTTTCTTCTACATTTCGACTTTCACAACTAAACTTGAAGTGAACTGATTCTTTTCTATTCTTCTATTCTTCTAATAACTTCTTTTTATCTATTGTAATAACTGTGACAGTCAACTTCCTCTTTTTCTCAACTCAAAACTTCAACTGATATTTTCTATTTAATTTTCTCTCTGTGACTTTTCACATTAATCAATTTGGACGAAAATCCAAGTTACTATGTTTTGAATAAATAAAAAGGTGCAGGTTATTAAGTGTGCTGTAACTGGTAATATTGTGAATGTTTATGAATGGTATGTATTAAGTGAGAATGTAATATATGTTAAGTGAAGTTTTTAAGGATGTGTTAGGAGATTCAGTGTTAAATTTAATAAGGGTAGTATTCTGGAATACAACAGGGTTTCTTGCCGTTGATTTAGTAATTTCTATTTGTTCCTTTTAGGCCTTACAATGTTAGCACGTATTTTTATTCATGGGAATCACTTCCCATGTCGACCTTATATGTCCCACTTGAATCACCGACTCTATATGTTGAACAATGAACCTTTGTACCTTTTTTCTTATTTTAATTTCACCAATTTGTTCTTAATTTCCTTCTCTATCTGTGGAGTCGTAAAGTGTTTGTCCTGGCACATTGTAAACAATTTCTGTTATTGTAACATGTTATATTTGCCTGTTATCCCAGATGAAGATCAGTACTTTCGTACTGTTCTGTTGATCTGCCCTCAGTATTTCTAGTGTCACAGCAAAGCGTAGCCTTTTTTCTTTTTTTTTTTTTTAAATTACACTTCTCTCTGGAGAGGCGAACGTATACTGCCGACACGGCGCCCCGAAATGACACTAAAAACGGTTGCAGTACCTCTTCAACAGAGGCAGGTTGTAGCACTCCGGGAACACTCGCGCAGGAAGGGAGTTACACAGCTTCCCCGCTCTATAACGGTGCAGGGGTGGTCGCGCTGTCGGGGGATGAACCACAAACTGGTGCGTTCCGTCGGATTGTCTTGTGGAGCGTCTTTACCGCTCCCTGAATGACGATCGACCGGCGAAATTTTTCGAACATCTTTCACATACCATCGACTGGATACAGATCAACCACCCAGCTTCTGAAATTGTTGTCGTTGGCGATTTTAATGTGCACAATTCCGACTGGTTGTTACATTCTAACAGAAACGACGAGGCTGGGAGGCTGGCGGAGATGTTTGCTGTAAACCACAACTTGACTCAACTCGTGGGGGAACCAACGCGAATGCCGGATGCCCGAGGCGATTATGCGAACACCCTGGATCTGTTTTTGACATCCGAACCGAGTATTTATACCGTAGAGGTTTCTGCGCCACTGGGAAACTCAGATCACTGCTTGGTATCTGTCGCGCAAGCACTTGCATATCAAGCGAATAACCGGCCTAGGCAAATTCCCCGTGTATAGAAGTATGGGGCTGGTAACTGGGACGATATGCGAGATTTCTTCGCATCCTTTCCATGGTCGGAGGTGTGCTTCGGCAACTCCGATGTTAACGCTTGCGCGGAGTCGATATCAGAGATTATTCTTCTTGGGATGGAGATGTATATTCCACATTCCATCAAACGAAGTTGGTCTGATAAACCTTGGTTTGACAAAAAATGCGAGCTGATTACAACGGCAAAAAATAGAGCTTTTAAGCAATGGCGCTCCAATCCCACCAATGTTAACAGAACGAACTTTGTTAGAATCAGAAACGCATGCAACCAGGCGATTGATACCGCGAAGAAGGCTCACGACGACAGGGTGATCGATAAGCTCCTTCGGTGCCCAACTGGTTCGCGCTCCTTCTGGTCAATGGCAAGGGCTGTCAGCGGTAACTTCGCATCCTCCTCTCTCCCCCCGTTGGTGACAGACAGCGGGACATTAGTCACGAATCCAAAGGATAAAGCTAATGTATTCGCGAATTTATTTTCCGCGAATTCAAACCTCGATCCCGGAAATTTGGAGCCACCTGTGATCTCGCCGGTACGGTCTTCGATGCGGGAAGTGAGATTTCGTCCGCGCACTATTAAACGCATTCTACGTGAACTGGATTGTAGGAAGGCAACCGGCCCGGACGGAATACCGGCAATAGTCCTTAAGAACTGTGCTCCAGAACTATCGCCGGTTCTTGGCAGACTCTTCCGCTTATCTTATGCACGGAGGACCTTTCCTGCATGCTGCAAAATAGCTCGAGTTCAGCCAATCCCAAAGACGGGGAAAAAAGTGTCTCCCACAAAATTACCGTCCGATAGCATTACTCTCTATTTTATCTAAGGTAATGGAAAAAGTCATCAATACAGAATTGGTTAAGTATTTGGAGTGCAACGGACTTCTGAATGATCGTCAATATGGATTCCGTGGCAGGCGGTCCACATGAGACCTTTTGACACTTATAACCGATATACGGACATCTGCGATTGAGCGGCAGGGTGAGTCAAGGGCGGTCACATTGGATATCTCCAAGGCTTTTGACCGCGTCTGGCACGGGGCATTGCTGAGCAAACTTCGTTCATATGGACTTTCCCAACAGCTTTGCGACTAAACGAAAAGCTACCTTGAGAATCGATCGATCCGGGTTGTTGTGGACGGCGAGTGTTCGGATCTGTATCCTGTTAATCGGGGGTGCCCCAAGGTTCTATTTTGGCTCCAACCTTGTTCTTGCTTCACATAAATGATTTGTTGGAGACAATGGATAATAAAGTGTTCAGTTTTGCGGATGATAGTACGCTTGTTTCCTCCTTTTCGAGTGATCGGCCGATTCGTGCATCAACGTCGCACCAGCTGAGATGTAGACACATTGACTCTCTGAATCAGGATCTGGATAAGTCCTGCAGTGGAGAAAGGCCAATCTTGTCGACTTCAACGCAACGAAGACCCAGTATACAACATTCACAAAGAAAACTGGATTATCGGTTCCACAGCTGATGATGAGTGGCCGGGCCCTCGAGGCTGGGGAAAGTTTGAAATTGCTCGGCGTCACGGTCTGTGGGAATGTATCATGGCATAAACACGTATCGGGTACCGCCAAATCAGCCTCAGGAAAACTGAGTTATCTTTTTAGAGCCAAGAAATATTTTACCCCGGCCCAACTACCACGAATCTCCGAAGAATAGTACCCGTGATAATATCTGTAAAACAGACAGAGGTCAGCCACGCGCCTTTGATGTGATAACGACTGTAGTCCAGTCCGGACGTTAGCGCCGAGTCCGCAATCAGGCGGATCGCTCGTCTGTGTATGCTTTCAAGTAGGTCGAGGGTATGTTTATGAGCCGAGCTCCAAAAATTAACTCAATATTCAAGCGCGGGTCTAATTTCGGATTTATACAGGAGAAGAAGTTGGACCGGAGTAAAATATTTCTTGGCTCTAAAAAGATAGCTCAGTTTTCCTGAGGCTGACCTGCCGATGCTCGACACGTCTTTATGCAACGATTCATTCCACAGATCGTGACGCCGAGCAATTTCAAATTTTCCCCAGATTCGAGGGTCTGGCCATTCATCATCAGGTGCGAAACCGATGATCCACTTTTCTTTGTGAATGTTGTATATTGTGTCTTCGCTGCATTGAAGTCGCCGAGATTGGCCATATGGCTATGGCTGTAGGAACTTAGTCATATCCCGATTCAGAGAGTCAATCTGTCTACATCTCAGCTGGCGCGACGTTGATGCATCAATCTGCCGATTACTTGAAAAGGAGGAAACAAGCGTACTATCATCCGCAAAACTGACACTTTGTTATCCGATGTTTCCAACAAATCATTTATGTGAAGCAAAAACAAGGTTGGAGCCAAAATAGTACCTTGAGGCAGCCCCGAATTAACAGGACACAGATCCGAACACTCGCCGTCCACAACAACCCGGATCGATCGATTCTCAAGGAAGCTTTTCGTTTAGTCGCAAAGCTGTTGGGAAAGTCCATATGAACGAAGTTTGCTCAGCAATGCCCTGTGCCAGACGCGGTCAAAAGCCTTGGAGATATCCAATGCGACCGCCCTTGACTCACCCTGCCGCTCAATCGCAGATGTCCATATATCGGTCATAAGTGTCAAAAGGTCTCCCGTGGACCGCCTGCCACGGAATCCATATTGAAGATCATTTAGAAGTTCGTTGGACTCCAAATACTTAATTAACTCGGTATTGATGATTTTTTCCATCACCTAGAAATGATTGCAATGCGTATATTTAACGCGCAAAGTTCTTGCATGACCAGAGAGTGAGACAAAAAATACTACACTCTCCCACAGGTAGTAGAAACTTCTCGGCATTCGTGAAAAACATTCACAACTCAGTCTCTTCATCCATTCCATCGCTTATAGTCGATGGCAAACCAGTCACCACTGCAATAGAGAAGGCGAATATACTTGCTGCACGTTTTTCAGCCAACTCAACGGCACCTGATACCACATCAGTTCTGTGGGGGTTCTTTAATACCTTACCTGAAGAACCACCCTTATTCTCAACTCAACTCCCCATCCCCAAACCTGCAAACATAATCCTGCCCAAGACCATAATCACTCCTTGCATAAACGCACCAGCAAATTTTCCTGAAAACATTTTGGTTCACATATAATGTAATCATCATAATCAGGGAATCTTATCGTTTCTTCTCGTCGGCAATTCCAGCCCCACATGTGCACAACAATTTTCCCGCCATGCACATTTGCACCGACATAAGCAACGACGTGCAGCTTGTTTATTCAGCTGCAATATACCCGACCCACGTTCCCTTGTCCAACCGACAAGCCACCGCCAACATCTCACGTGTAGCGCCAAAAACCAAATTCTTCAGCATACACAACATGCAAACAAAAGAATTCGATACGATACACAATTTCCATTGTGTAAGTATCTAAAATTCCTTTTAGCACCTAGTGCTTCTCTAATGAGATGCAGAGTATTTGACCAGCTGCACTCTCATCCCTCACGATGCCCTTAGTCCATTTTATCTTTGTTCTTTTTCCCTTGTTCGATTTCGTTTATCCTTGGCCGCAGTGCACGACTAAAACAATGCGATCTACACGATCAACTCACACACACCACTAGGATCTACACTGAGAGAGCCGGTCCCCTATTCACCAGAGAGAAATTTTCTCTCGCCACGGACGAAATTCACCCCAGTGGGAAGTCGGCCCTGCACGAGCCAAGGGTGGGACTAGTAGTCGAGTAATACCCGTGAGAAGGTAGAGTGGACTCTAGGAGTTGCGCTCAGACAGACAGTTGTCATTTCGATGTTGGTTGGTTATTATATTGTGTGAGGTGTGTGAACTCAGATTTAGATAGTTCGAATGTCTTTGATGTACATCTAATATACGATTATTTAACTTAAAGCCGCTCCAACAGCGACTACTGCGAAGTATAAACAAAAGATGCAGAAGTGAACTTAAGATTAATTGTGATCTTCATAGGAAGACTTTTTGATTAATTGTAATATTCATTTATTGTTCCAACGGATTCGTCATCTATACAGAGCGCGCATCATGTCGAGTTAACAAAAAATGCTTATAATTTTGTCTAAAGCAATAAAAACTAAGAAAAACGAATAACAAACATGTTTTAATTTATGAACTGCGTTGCAAATTGAGTGGAGCTCAGCCCTAACCAACGTAGACGTGAAATAGTGGAATCTTAGTGAACTCGTGCTCGTGCCGGTGCACCGACCAAGACAGCTCCCACAGTTCCACTTTGACTTAAGCATAAGCAGTACACCATGAGCCAAATTCGCTTACGAACGCGTACTGTTACCCGCGCACTCAAAGAGCTAAACGCACACAAATCCGCTGGTCCGGATGGCATTCCTCCAATCCTCTTGAAGAGATGTTCCTCTACACTCGCTACAACACTGCAGAAACTTTTCCATTTGTTTTATTGTAGTGGCCGTTTCCCAAATAGATGGAAGTCAGCGAACATTTAGCCAATTCCCAAAAAGGGTGACAAATCATCCCTTTCTTCTTATCGACCCATAGCACTAACTTCTATTCTCTCCAAGGTAATGGAATCATTTATCAACCGTCAACTTTCGAAATATCTGGAATCAAATGACCTCCTCAATGACTGCCAATATGGTTTTCGTAGCAACAGGTCCACAGGAGATCTGATGGCGTATCTTACCCAAAACTGGAGCCATTCCATCCACTACCTCGGTGAAAGCAAGGTAGTCGCATTGGATATTTCAAAAGTCCGTTCTGTCCGTTCAATCCAAGTGGTTCTTGATGGTGTCAAAGTTGTCTCCCATCAAATTAATGCCGGTGTTCTCCAAGGTTCGGTATTCTCACCCACTCTCTTGCTCATCTTTATAAATGATCTTTTGTCAATTATTCACAACCAAATTCACTTGTTTGCTTATGATAGCACGTTGAGTTTCTCATACTCATACGAATACTCCCGTCCAAACTCTTTGAACGTCACTACCAACCAGCTTATGCTTGATATATTGAATTCAGACCTTAACAAGATATATCAGTGGGAATTATCTAACCGAGTAGAATTCAATGCCCAAAAAGCTCAGTGCTGTCTCTTGCCGTCAAAGGCGAGCCCCAAAGTAAATATACTGTCTATGAACGACACTTGCATTGACGAAGCCAAGGAATTATCAATCCTCGGCACCCGAATTAATACGACTCTTAACTGGAATGACCACACGTTTGAAGCTGCGAAAAGTGCGGCCAAATGTATGGTGTTCCTTAAGAGATGCAAAAGATACTTCACTCCATCCAACCTGGCCGCTATTTACGAGGCGTATATTCGGCTTCTCGATAGTATAGTGGTTAGTATACCCGCCTGTCAAGCGGGAGACCCGGGTTCGATTCCTCGTCGGGGAGCCTCTGGCGCAAGACTAATGACCTTGCCCAGAAAAAACAAATCATTATGGAAAATTTAACAAGCCTCAGGACTTGCTAAATAAGGCCAAGACCAGTTCCCGGTTGTAGTGCCGATGATGATGATGATGATATTCGTCCACAAATGGAGTTCAATTCCCATATTTGGTCAAGCGCATCCCAAACTGCACTACACATGCTCGACAGAATGCAAGAACGAGCAGTGAAACTTATTGGGGACCCAGCTGTAAGTTGATCAATTCCGTCGTTAGAACAGAGGCGCAACGTATCATGCCTATCTCTTTTCTATAGCTATTACCATGGTCGTTGCTCAACTGAACTTGCTGAATGTGTTCCGCCCCTCCAGACATTTTCCCGCGATACCACTTCAATCTGTGAATGCGCATCAGTTCACGTTGAAAGTGGACTTTAGGCGCACAAATAAACATAGAGAGTCATACTTTAGCCGAATCACATGAATGTGGAATGTTCTGTCTGATCATGTGTTTCTTGGCCGTTGTGGTGTCCAGACATTCAAGACCAATATACATCGACACCGTCTTTCCTTATCCACTTCCTCTCCATACGCTCGCACTGTGCTCTGACATTTAAGGGTACTTCAAAATCCCCTTTTGTGGGCGCGTTGGGGTAAAAAAAAAACCTTAGATAACATAGACAGTAATGCTATCGGGCGGTAATTTTGTGGGAGACACTTTTTCCCGTCTTTGGGATTGGCTGGACTCGAGCGATTTTCCAGCAGGTAGGAAAGATCCTCCGTGCATAAGATAGCCGATAGTGTCTGTCAAGAACCGGCGATAGTTCTGGAGCACAGTTCTTAAGGACTATTGCTGGTATTCCGCCCGGTCCGGTTGGCTTCCTAGGGTCCAGTTCACATAGAATGCGTTGGATAGTACGCGGGCGAAATCTCACATGGCGCAAGACTAATGACCTTGCCCGGAAAAAACAAATCATTATGGAAAATTTAACATGCCTCAGGCTAAGTAAGGCCAAGACCAGTTCCCGGTTGTAGTGCCGATGATGATGATGAAATCTCACATACCGCATGGAAGACCGTGCCGGCGTGATCACAGACGGCTCCAAAAGACCGGAGCTGATGGAATGCCAGCTGAGTTGATCAAACAAGGAGGGACAGCGTTACATCACACAATTCACAAGATCATGGTGCACGTATGGGCGCAAGAGTTTATGCCGGAAGATTGGCGTCGCGGAATAATTTGCCCCATAAATAAGAAGGAAGATATCACAGTGTGCAGCAACTATAGGGGTATAACATTGCTGAGTACCACCTATAAGATACTCTCCACTATCCTACAAGATCGGATAGCCACATACGCTAAAGTCATCATTGGTCAATATCAGTGTGGCTTCATCCCAGGAAAATCAGCGATTGATCAGATATTCAATCTTAGGCTGGAGATGTCAAAATGCCATTATAACATCTATTCGTACACTTTAAGGCCGCTTACGACAGCATAGCCAGGGTAGAACTATATAATGTCATGAGAGGTTCGGCATTCCAAACAAATTGATACTACCTTGTAGGTTGACCATGACCAACGTAACTAGTCAAGTAAAAATAGTGGGATTGCTGTCCAAACCAATAAACATCTTTAATAGACTCCAAGAAGGGGACGGTCTGGCCCACCTCTTCTTCAAGGTGGCATCGGAGAAAGCAATCCGTAACTCCGGCTCTTCACACCTACGCCTGCCGGGTTTTTTGTATGTTGTGTTTATGGTTTTCACTCAGTTTTGTTCCCACGAGTCTTGGAGTTTCAAACAGTCCAACTGCTCTGTTTCGACCCGGTGTCAGCGTTATAATACACCATAGATTAGGGGAGGAAGATATTTGTATGTTACTCCCCGCTAGCCTGTCTGACATGGGTGATCCTGTTGGAAGTGTAGGCCTCCATCAACATATCCTGAGTGATTCATTGTAATTTAAGCCCTCGGACTACGTTAAGGCTTCTACCACGTGGGGGCCGGACAAAAATAAAAAAAAATAAAACATTTTCAACATTTTTTTTTCGATCTGTCATTTTTTATAATTATTTAGTAATTATTATTATAGGGTAATTCATTTGGAGGAACTTTTTCATGGAATAGTGTGTAAGATTATTCAGAGGTATTGCGAACCGTTTTCAACTTTTACGAAGGAAATATAGCAACAGTGATGTATTCGTTTGGTGACTATTATCACCAAGTCCAGCCAGATACTTGCCTACGCAGATGACATCGACATCATCGGTAGACCCGAATCGGCTGTACAGGACTCCTTCACACAGATCGAGCAGGCGCCACAAAAACTGGGACTGCACATTAATGGGGGGAAAACTAAGTACATGGTGACAAATTCTGCGAAGAGAAGACCTAACGTTGGTCAAACTATCAGGGTAGTGGAGCACGAATTTGAAGTAGTGCAATCCTTTAACTACTTTGCGCCAATAGTATCAGCCGATAACAATATGGAAGAAAAAATACGCGTACGGCTGATCAAATCCAACAAAGCCTACATTGGTCTGTCAAGACTCCTTAAATTCCGACATTTATCCCGAACATCCAAGCTACTACTGTACAAGACCATAGTCTTACCAATACTCATGTATGGATCCGAGACCCTGGTCCTCAATAAAAGACACTCTGAAATCTTAGCCGCGTTCGAGAGGAAGGTGTGGGGGTTCTTTAAATATACGCAAGAACCACCCACAATTCCATCCCAACTCCCTTTGCAAACCTGCAAACATTTCCTTCATCAAGGACATTTAATGCACATAATGGATTACCTAAAATTTCCTGTAAAGAATTCTCATTATTCATGCATTCAAGCATCTTCAAAATTGTCTGAAAGAATTCTTTACAACTTACATGCAGCGGAAAACTTATCGGCGTCCATGTAGTCCAGCGTTATCTGCTGCACACGTGCACAGCACATTTGCCTGGCTTATCCAGGGCCGCGGCAGCCTTTTGTCCAATCGACAAAAGCAATGCACGCATTTAGCGCCTAGCCGCCATGAATCGAATTCTTCAGCATATAAACATGCATACAAAAATTCTACCCTTTACGTACAGCAAGATACAGTATCATTTTTTTTTAATCCCTAAATCTTAATTATCTAAACTAAGTTTTTTTAATCCCTAGTTTTTAAGTTAGTTCGTACGTTTTTACTTTTAAATCTTTTCACCGCTTATACTAAGAGAAATAAACGAGGGTTTTTTGCCCTCACTAAATTAAATTAAATTAAATTAAATTAAAAATTATACAGTCTCCATTGTGTACCTAAATTGCTCTTTGCATCAGTTTCCTAATTGCGATCCGGACTATTTGTACAGCTGCATCCATGACCACTATGATGCCCTTTGTTCTGTCCTCCTGTTTCAGTTTCGTTTCCCATGACCTTCGTTGCATGAGTAAACAATGGATCATTAGCACACTAGCTAAGATCGACCCGGAGGGATCCTCTCCAATTCACCACCAAAAAGAGAAATTTCACGTTTCTCTCAAGGAAAAGAAAACTCACCATCATCTGAGAGAGGACTCACCAGAGTCTCTCGAGGTTAATCGCTGAGTACCTCAATGAAATATTTTCCAACCACCAACGTGTGAAGTCGTTCTTCCATCCTCTGAAGCGTGCGCACAGGAGTGGGCACACCACGATTCAAATTAAGTCGCTGTGCGAGTTCTCCTTACTTGTTAATTCCTTACTTGTTAAAACCTTAATCCCACATAAATCCTCTGTTAAACGTACATCAAATAGAACCTATTAATAACTCAATAAACACTATCGTGAATATACCAATGTTAACAAATAGTGTTTTATTTTTCTGCTTGTGAATAGTTGCATTAAGCAGTAGGACGACTGAGTGCATCTGTAAGGATTATTTAGTGTGTTGATAAGTGAATTACTTCAAATCGTGACAAGTAAGTAAAAAGTTCATCTCGAACATCAATCAAGTGACTAAAGAACCCGCAACCTAATGAACATAGTGCTTGGATAAATTTGTGGCAAGTCTACTCATCCAATTTATTGTGTTGGCGGTGTTACGTGCGGCTTCCGCCACCCCCATAATTTAAATGCTTTTTAATATAATTTAATAGTAGATGGTAAGGTGGTGAGAAAAACACACGATACACATGTTGAATGTGCGAACATACTCCTGTTCGAGTGTGGATCGTGTGGAAGTTAGATCTCTGTTTTCGGATTGGATGCTGATGGAGAGGGAGAGAGAGGGACAACAGGTTAGATGTTTTGATTCCGTTTATTTTGATTTTGTTTGCTGGATACTTTTTTTTCAGTGCAGTTAGTTGATTGAGTTCAGTTGCAGCCAGCAGTGAAGTGGAAAAGCAGAAGAAAATTGTCCCGTTTTTGAAAAAGAAGTAACATTTTTGAGAAAGGAAAAGATTGTGAACGTAAAAGTTTGGAAATAAACGTAGAAAAGTTAAAGTTTAGAAATTAAACGTAAAACTAAAAGTTTGTAAAAGTTAAAGTTGGAAATTAAACGTAGAAAAGAAAAAAGCTCTTTCCTTTCTTGGAGCGCCGTTTACAGGCGCAAGTGTTTAAACTTGGATTGACCAGATCTATCCATCATGCTCGTGTCTTAATCCGTCAAAGGCGGAAGCAGGAGATGAACATCCCATCGCTTGTGGTGCGATTGGATTCGCAGAAACACATCGACTTCTCTCTAAAATCACCATTTGGCGGAGGCCGCCCTGGTCGTGTGAAGAGGAAGAACCTGAAGAAGAACCAAGGTGGTGGAGCAGCCTCTGAAGAAGAAGAGTAGTCCTAACTGGAGAACGAAATAATAGACACCCCACTCTGAACTGGTCACCGGAGAAAGGACTAACCACAGGTAACCAATTTGACTTTACACTAAATTTTCTGTGGCGGAAACGTCACAGCGGTTTGATTAGACAGTGAACTTGTTAGGGAAACTTCGTGAACCCGTGCCCGTGCCGGCACATAACTAAGATATTTTCTACAAAGGTCTTAAGGAGAATTGTTGGCCTCGTATGTGTGGGGGGGGGGGGGACGATTCCGGAGACGCTACAACCATGAGTTGTGCGCGATCTATCTTGAAGTTAATGTTGTAAGAAAAATAAAGCTCGCCAGACTGCGGTGGGCGGGACACCATGCTCGAATGAGCGAAGAGGAGCCTGCCCGGAAAGTATGGAAGGAGACCGCGCGACAGATATTGCCTGCAATGGAGGGATGGCGTGGACCAGGACGACCAGAGCCTGGGGGTGTAAACCTGGGTGACATCGGATCAAAATCGGGATCGGTGGAGAAACTTACTAAATAATGCCAAGACCGGATTCCGGTTGTAGTGCCGATGATGATGATGGTATTTTTTTCTTTAATATATTTCTTTTTCTTCTTAACAGCTTTTTTAAAAAGGCGATCTATAATTTAAAAAGCTCTGAATTTTGTAACAAAATTTTAAATCCAAATCAGTCAGGTTCACTCAAGAAAATTGTTTACTCGCCAGTAAGCTAGGGTAGCGTAAAATCTAATCCTTTTCGAACGTCAGTACTTGCTAGTAAAACTGAAGTCAACAGCTTCAAAGAGTAAGTTCTGGCTAAGGTACTAACATTGTTAGCGGACTAAAATATGGTCGCCATAAATCTACAATATTTAAAAAAAAACTGTATTTGAATAGAAACATGTCCGTTTTTACCAAAAACACCCGAATACTTATTTCTCAAATTAAATTACAATTAAAAATTAAATAGTATAGCTGTACTAGGGTAGTCTCAGAGTATTAAACTATTAATGAATTAAGAGCAAATATATGAAGAAAAAAACGCACGGAATAACTTTCATCAGTAATATTGCTAGACGTTCGAACTAAAATGCTAGAGAACCGACTACGGAAGTAAGCTAACTGCTCTCCTCTATCTTCTTCACCTGCCTATGGTAAAATACGAATTAAGTACCAGCCTATAGATCGCCAGAATTTGAATTAAAGTTTATACCACAAACTAAATGTATATTATGTAACAATCTAAAAACCGCCGGAATTTTATATAGAGTATATACCATAAACTAAACGTATATTATGTCCTAAATTAATATGCAAACCTTCGACTATCTCACCGGTAGCGGATACAATTTTGCGGCAACGCCGATGTTTATGATTAAACGCACCAATAAATTAGTTTTCGAGAAAACGAAGTCTTCTGTGTTTTTGACAACTTGTAGACTTTCACCTTAATGGAATTTACACGTAAGAAACTGTAGTATTGATTTTGAAGAATCATAAAATGCTGTTGGTTCAATTGTATGGAAATCATTTTTGGTGACCCCATCAACTAAATAGTGGAATGCCTAAGGTATAGCGATGCAGCTGCAGTTATTCAATCAGTTTCAATTATGAAAGCTGCGGCTTCATAAATAAAAGTCACCGTTCAAGTACCCATATACGGGAGGTCTAAAAGGGAATGAATTTTGCTATTAATTATTTTTATGGAACCGTATAAGCGATTAATTCACAAATGAACTCGGTGTCATTAATGAGTATCTATTTGCTTACACATTTTACCTTCTTGTTTTACAAATGTAATGAGTTTCAGGGAGTTGTCCAGAAACTGAGATTAGCCAGCATAGTTTTTAGAAAGTAATCTCAGAAATATTTAATTTGCATAATGATCCCGTGTGAAGTAAAATTCCGTCTTTCTTTTTATTTTTATTGAAAGTTAACGACGATAAGAATTTGGCGACCTAACAAAACTAACAAGCAAATTTTTTTTTTTCAAAAAGAAACCTAATATATGTTACCTAACACGAGCAAGCAAATTTGCTCTCTACCAGCTCCCTTATCAAAATAGTCTTTTAGGAATAATTGATCGATACAGTGGAAACATTAAAAGCGAGCGAAATTTGTATTGATGTACTCCCTGTTGGCAGAAAATTGGATGGAACGATGAGGAAAATCCGTGAATTATAAACGTTAAATTACCATGTTTATTTACTATTTATTTATTTGAATACTATTTTTTTAAGTTAATCTATCTCCTTCTCTAAAGTATTAAATTCGTAGGTTTCCATATCAATCATAGGCTTCCATATAATCAATGATTTCTAAGGTGAGTCGTTTATTTTGAAAGAGGCCGCTCTCCAAACAAAACTTAATCTAGGCATTTTAATATTTACATTTCCACGTTACTTTTTATTTTGAAGTAAATTGTCACTAGGATTTGATAATCTAAATTTGTTGGCTACGGAAATTATAAAATTGTCTATTTTAAAAGTGGCTAAAGTTTTTCAAAAGTTTCAATTGGATATGAAAAATATTATGCAATAACATTTTGCCATTTTGCCCCCGCTTGGTAGAAACCTTGACGCGGTGCGATAAACTACGATGAATCACTCAGGCTATGCTGACGGAAACATACGCTTCCAGTAGGGCCACCCATGTCAGATAGGCTAACGAGGAGTAACACACAAAGATCTACCGCCCCTAATCCAGGGTGTTACGCGTCACCGTGCCCATTGGACGGTTTAGAGCCAGGGGTATACTGGCTGTATTATAACGGCGCCTCTCTGACACCGGGTCGAATCAGAGCAGTCAGCAGACCTTACCATATCGAAGATGGGCTCTGATATGGCGGACTATCTGACAAATCATCAAGAAAACACCGACTCGGCAAAAAGAACACATAGGGAAAAAGGGAAGAAGCGGGATATATGCGTCCGCACGTGGAATGTTCGAACGTTATATAAATCAGGCGCTATACAGACGGTCGTAGAAAACACGAAACAATATGAAATGGACATCGTCGCGCTTCGGGAAGTCCAACTCCCACATCAAGTAATCGAAACCAACGGATTTACACTGGTGTGTGGAGGTACCGATACACATAACCTCGGAACCGGCTTCATCATAAGCAAGAAGATTACGCACCAAGTAAAAGATGTGAAATTTTGTTAATGACCGAATGTCTGTGCTAAAAATACAGGGACCATGGTACAATTATGTATTTATAAACGTACACGCCCCAACAGAATCTACCGACGAAGAAAAGAAAGACACGTTCTACGAGACCCTAGAGGAAATATTTGATGGGATCTTATAGTGTTTGAAATAATAGTGAAGAAGATCGTGTGATTCGAACTGACGCGATGACATCTCGAATCACGAAAAAAATTTTACCTAAGCGTTACACATCAGGCTACTGGCCGTGTTTAGAATTTGATTTCCGAACTCGACTATACTCCACTGATGTGAATTATTTCTGTTATCGCTTGGTATGCGGTTCTGATGTATTTTTCTTATTCGATTTTTCGTTCGTGTTCTTCACTATTTTGCTTGTGAATTGTGTGTATCTGTTAGAGTCCCCACAATCTCATCATTCGATGTTAAAATCCTCCTCAGGGACCTGAACGCGAAAATTGGAAAGAAAGATATCTTCCAACCAACTATAGGTAATGAAAGTCTACACGACGTTTCAAATGATAATAGAATTCGAATTATCACGTTCGCAGTGTCAAAAGATCTGTTAGTGAAAAGCACGATGTTCAAGCACAAGCAAATTCATAAAGCCACATGGATATCACCCGACAGCGTAACGCGTAACCAAACAGACCACTTCCTCATAGACAAAAGACACCACTCGAATATCCTTGACGTAAGATCATATAGAGGAGCAAATTGCGACTCCGATCGTCTTCTAGTGATAAGCTAAATCAGGAGTCGGTTGGCAGCAAATCCACATGGGCAGTCAGGGGGGAGGAGCAAAAAGTTCGACACTGATAAACTGAAAGACTTGCGCAAAAGGGCTGAATATCAAGACGAACTAACGAATAGATTTAGCTTTTCAGAGAATGGGAGCAGTGAGGAAGAGGACACTAAATGGACATGGAGACACAATCAAACAAACAGCCCAAAAGGTATTAAGATTTAAGAAAACAATTAATTCCAACCCTTGGTTTGACGATGAGTGCAGGGCGAAGTTCGAAGTACGTTAACGCCCCAGCGGCATCCACTTAGAAATATATGATGAAGTCAACGCAGAAAGATACGCGACGGTTCGGAGAGAGACAATGAGACTCTTCAAACGCAAAAAACGCGAATGGGAGAAGACTCGGATCGAAAAAAATCCTAGAAAAACCTAGAGCAAAGAACATCAAAGGTATATGCGCCGGCATAAATTCAACTAGAAATGCTTCTCCATGCGTGAGGACTGCTGCGCCATTGCTGCTAAAAGCACATTCATGTCAAATGCTGGGCCTGGCTGCGGCTCTACCCTCTGCTCTTTGTGACAAAACTCATGTCCCTCAATCTCGATGCCTCGCGCTTCATTACTTTACGTAATCGTGCTTGTAGATCCGCCTTATTCCTTGTCACAAACAATCCTCGAGACTCAAATTCTTCTTTTAAATGGGTTATCCTCAACTCACAAACCTTACCATTCTGTACGACTATTCAGCAATCCCACTTCTGGCACCAATTGTTACGTAATTTTGATTTACGTTTATCGACTTCCCAGGCTCGATCTCTGGATTGTGAATAATCTCCAACAAAAACTCCAAGTTTGTTCTCCTTTCCTGAATAGATTTATTTTATTTTCACTTGTTATTTGGCACTTAATATCACGCTGTCAGTTTTGCTTACTGAGTCGATGTGTAACGTCGTTATTCGCTCGTGGTATGTCAGAGAAGTCAACTAATACAGGTGTGGGGTATGTAGTCGTGGCGCCTGCACGGGCGCGGGTTATACTACCAACCCACGTCATCGCTAACACGAAGATCAACTATTCCGCCGAATATCGCAGCAAATGCGAGCACCCAAAATTGTCCACAAACGGAAAAGGATGACAGAAAAACACCCAGGACACTGCGACACAGCAAGGAAACAAAACCGTTGAAATAAAAACACCAAGCCTTCACTGCACAGTAAATGAAACACGCTAGATCGTTTATTAATTAAATAGTTTCTTTATTGATAAATGATAGTCGCTAAATGCATATTTAAACTTCGGATTGTAAACGTTTACTATGAACTTTGCTTTCTTCAGATTCGTTTTTTTATTATGTTATAAAGGGAGCCAATGGCATGGAGCGGATTCGCTCTTGACACACACATTTCACGATTAAAATGACTATAAGTTTTATTACGAAAAATAACCCGCACACGACTCTTGAATGTGATACACCGTACGCATACCAGCAGGGCTACGGGTAGAGGTGGTGGAGAACCGACCGGCTCGATCGGTGGATGGAAAACGACTCAGCGTTGCTCTGCTCGATGCAGAACCACTTCGCAACCGGGGGTGAGGTTTCTCGAGAGAGAAAGTGTTCCTCTCATGGTGAAAACGAGGAGAGAGGATCTCACTGGCGAGGTCCTTTGGTGGTGTACGTGAAGTCGATCATTGAGATCAGATTGTTTACATAACGCTTGCAGGTCAAAAGCGAAACGAAACCTAGACAAGGGATACAGACAAAGAAAGAAGCGACCTAATGCATCGTCCGATAATGAAGGTCGGCTGAGTAAATATCAGCCGCTCATTAGATGCTAAAAGGGATTGAAATAATGGAGATCGTATATCGTATCTTTGCCGACTGGAAGAATCGGATTTTTTTGTTTGCATATGTTTATGCTGTTGAATCCAATCCGACGGCTAAGCTCGACGTCGGTGATTGTTTGAAGATTCAGACAAAGAAATATTTCAGCAAGAAGTACTTGCAGCTGTATCGATAATTGCAAGTTATTGCGAAGATGATTACACAATGACCGTTTGTATATACCATTGTGGCGGTTCCGCCAAACCCCACGGTTCGCTTTCCTAAAAAACCCCATAACTCGCACCCAATCTCTTAATTTCACTAATGCATTAGCATCTTAAATGCTTCACGCATTAAAGAGATCAAATCTGTGATCTAAAAAAGCTCCTGGAAAAGAAAACTTACATTTTCATGCATCTCTTCGCATACAATTCTCCGTAAGATTTCTTTCTTAACATTATCAGGCAGAACCCCATTATTACAACCCAACTCCCATTGTTTCTCGCCAATGCAATCGCAAGGATAGTTATTGTTTTCAATCCATTACCTGGAAATGCCTGCAAAGAATTTTTCCTACATGGGCATTCATACATTATCAATTATTGATTCATGATTATATGAATTTCCAATTAGTGTAGATATTCACACTATAGTTCGATACTGGCGTCGCCATAGATGCCATGCATAATTGACACAGATGGTATACACAACTGTCATTGTGTATCCATCTAAATTAGTTTCCGAAGGCTTGCAACTATTGATTTAGTTGCAAGCACTTCTCGCGGAAATACTTCTTCGTTTGAATATTCAAACAATCACTGACGTCACGCTTTGTTGTCGGATTGGATTCAATAGCATAAACATATGCAAACAAAAGAATCCGATTCTTCCAGTCGGCAGAGAGACAATATACGATCTCTATTGTATAAATTATCGCAATCCCTTTTAGCATCTAATGAGTGGCTGCTATTTAGACAGCTGACCCTCATTACCGAAAGATGCCTTAGGTCGTTTCCCCTTTGTTCTTTTTTTCTCGTTTCAGGTTTCGCTTATCCTTTGCTAAACGCAATGATAAACACGGTGATGGGTAGAAACACACACATACACCACCGCGTCCCAGAGATGGCCTTCCATTGGTCACTGGACAAAGGAAATTTTATTTCCTTTTCACCACACCACCAAAAACTCACCCCAAACGATTGAATATCGTTGAGTCGTTTGCCACCAGCCAACCGAGCAAGTCGGTTCGGCTTCCGCTCCTCGTCGCGCGCCGAGAATGCGAAAATACCCTTGTAGTCGTGTGGGTAGTTAAGTGTAAAATTAATTACATCAATTTAATATTAACAATAAGCTTAAAGTGTCGTCTAAGAAAAATTATAACTTATACTACCACGTAACATTTAAACATACTGTTAAGACGAACTTAACATTAGAAGTGCACACAACATTAAGACAGAGATCAATAAAATAAATCGTCAATCCAAACAAACGTGTGTTTAATTTTCCGGCGGCGGTTCCTGTGTCCTGCGATGTTTTCTATGTTGTCCGCTGCGTATTTTGGTGTTCGGTTTGTTGACTAGTGCGTACCTTTCATCCTTCCCGGTTGTGGACAAACGTGGCGGCGTGTCGTTCTTTGTCGGCGGAACAACGGATGCACCTTCGCGCGTGAACAATTTATGATGGAGGAGGAAGTAAACGGAGTGCCCGTGTATTGGCACAATACATCCTCCCCACATCATCTGTGTCAATTGAACATGGCATCTATGGCAACGCCAGGATCGATCTCTAGTGTGAATATCTACACTAATTGGAAATTCGATTCTGGGTCGCTAATGCAGAGATGCATTGATATATGTTTGAATGCCCTTGTAGATGCAATTCTTTTTAGGAATTTTAGGTAATGCTTGTATGCATTAATGTCCTTGGAATAGGAAAGATTTTCAGGTGCCAATGCGATTGCAATGGGAATTGGGTTGCGGGTATGGAGGGTTTTTCAGGTAAGTGGGCCGTGGGGTGTTATGATCTCACGCCGTGCTTCCTCGACACAACCGAGGGAAGAGCGTGGACCTTTGTTTTTTATTAACCGAACCGTAGCACTGAATCGTCTCGATCGAGGTAACAATTTTTTCTATGAACGAAATCAAAACGAAAATCAAGTTGCTTGTGCAAAAACTCATATGGGGGATGAAACTGAAACTATTGCAGCTGCTTATTTATTTCGGATAACGGGAATGTGTTTCATGAAGGGACTATGTGTTGTTATATGTTATTATATAAAGGATGTTTAAAATATATTTCTAATGTAATGGATATGTGGAAATATGGATATTGATTGAATTTAATTGTTATTTATTACTGATTAAGATATGTATTAAAATGAAAAGGGATTTTCTCAATATGCAAATATATTGATACTATGGAATTGATTGATATGCAAATGAATGTATGAAATGTGATAATGGATAAATGAGTAATCTGTTTGAGAATAAAGGATATATTTATTATTATAACGGTATATATGTATATATTATGGGAAATGAGGATATTGTGTGTAACAATGGATATGTTAGGATATGTTAAGATTGATGTTAGGATTATGGGAAGACAGTAGCGTTCCGGAACACTACAGGGGTTTGGCGGAACCGCCACACAGGAATATAAAAAACAGATTGCAATGACGTAGCCAAAACTCATACTTGCTTAATTTTTTTATATCTTCTTATAGTTTATACTTTTAAGAATATGCTGTCCAAAGGAAATTTCAAATTTCAGTAATTGGCGAAGTTACAGCTGCTTTAGTGACACGGCAACTAGACCGGTCCTTCCAGAACGAATCGAACAACAGAAGGTAAATACTCTCCAACTTCCTGTGCGCTCGAGGTACCTCCATACAAACCCTTTGTGTTGCCATTTTTGCGAAACAATTTTTTTTTTATTTCTTCGGGGTAGGAACGATTACAACACCTTCACTGATTAAGAATCCATTTGCCATTTGCGTTTTTTTTTTTTTTTCAGATAATTAGAAGAGTCAAAATCATGTCAATCATGACGCACGTTTTTGCCTCACCACCTTGAAATTTTGGAAATGTTCGACATTCTTATTTATTTTGGTGTTATGAATAAATATTGGGCAAAAATCCGAAAATAAAAAATTGTTCGTTTTTTTTAACACAATTCTAAAAAACATTCAAATTTGGCCTTCTACACCAGAATACCCGCTGAAAAGTCCACGATGTATAGTTACGTGTACTATTGTTAAATCACATGCAAATATAATTAATTCATAATGCATACTACATCAGGTCATATAATGTATACTATTATACATCAGGCCATACAATATAAATTGTCACCCAACTTCATCTTCGTGGTGCAGTATCTTTCTTCCAGTATTCGCTGCACTCAGTGCTAATAAGTGCTGAAAGAATAAATATTTTCAAAAAAAAAAAGAACAGTCGTTTGGTAAGTTCATTTTCAAGTCAAACTTCTTTTTTATATATATCTTGATAACCAGTGGTGCTTAGAAAAGTTGTACATCTAAACTTTTTTGTTGTAGAGAAAATGCTGTACCCGCACGCGTAATTTTCAAGATTTGTCCATATGTGATGCTCATGACCAGTGACATGAGATTCCTTGTTACTTTCTACTTGTTACAAAGATTTTCTTGTCATCAGCCGTCAATCATCAGCTTGTTAATAAGCGCACAGTCCCGTGTCGATTGATTCATTGCTTAATATGTCACCTGCCTACATCAGAGACCTTCAGTGTTTAAACCACACATAGTTGTGGGTCACATCGACGAAAAAGGACTTGAAGACATATTTATAATGCATAATAAATCGACTTCTTTTAAAGCTCACCGCTCATTTTCCTTCCTTATTAAGTACAATAATGTTACATTGTACATATCAGGATTTGTAAATGTTTTTGAGTTTTCTTCGATGTTGTTAGTATTTTAGTAATAGTAGTAATTTTCTGTGGAATAATTTTATTCCTATTTGTTATTATAAGTCTGCCATTGGTTGTAAAGGTTGTTTGACAATTGAGGTAAGATTTGATTTGAGGACGGTGTAATGGCTGAGATTTTAGGGCCGTTAAAAATGGCACGATACGCGAAAGAAGAAGTTTTCATTTAACTTTATTAATTGTGATGAGACTAATTCAAAATAACATATGTTCCCACGTTACCACTATACGACGACCTTTCAATTGCCCTGTGAGTATGACGTTAGAATATACTCACAGCTAGGCCGGCTTGTCGTAAGAGGCGACTAAAGGCCGAGTGGTAGTCGGGGTCCCAACGCCCTGTGAGCGCGGTGAAATACCACCCCATCAAGCTTTAGGCTCCGTGAAATGGTCGGGAGAAATCTCTGGCTGCCTTTCGGAACTTGGCAGATGGACCGGTTCGAGAAAAGGTTGGTTAGGTGGTAGTCGGTCCCAAGGTGAGATACCATCCCGTCACGCTGTACATTCCGCGATATCACCGAGAAAAATCTTCGTCGGTGTTTCGGATGTGTGGCTGATGGCTCGGACTGACACGGAGATAAGGCATGATGGTACCTTCTGATATAAGGAATTCCGGAGGTATACTAGTCTCCCATTCGGATGTCCGGGGGGACTATGTCAGGGGTAACATCATGCAGATATCATGATAAATACTGGAACTTTGAGAGGTTCGTCATCGCATAACCGGGCTCGCCCTCGAGGTTCGGCCCACGCTCGACTGGTGACGGCATTTTGTAACATCAGGGGCATCGGTTTCACCAATACCAATGTAAACGCCGTCCACCAATATTTGCAAACAACGAAACCTGATATCCTTGCCCTAACTGAGACCCAGGTCGATTCGTCAACTGATTCGACATATCTTCGTTGCTCAGGATACGACTTACATTCGAGATTCCGTTTTAAGGGCGGTGTCTGCGTCTCCGCGCGGTCCGATCTGGCTTGCCAGAGGATGGAGGCGTTGGAACCCAATAATATGAACATCATATGGTTGAGGGGCGTGCTGAGGAATTCCGTTAAATTTCTTTGTTGTCTTTACCGCTCCCCGAATGACGGTCGACCAGCGACATTTTTCGAACATCTTTCACATACCGTCGACTGGATACAGATCTACCACCTAGCTTCTGAAATGGTTGTCCTTGGTGATTTTAATGTGCACAATTGCGGCTGATTGTTACATTCTAACAGAAACGACGAGGCTGGGAGCTGGCGGAGATGTTTGCTGTAAGCCACAACTTGACTCAACTCGTGGGGAAGCCAACGCGTGTGCCGGATGCCCGAGGCGATTATGCGAACACCCTGGATCTGTTTTTGACATCCAAACCGAGTATTTATACCGTAGAGGTTTCTGCGCCACTGGGAAACTCAGATCACTGCTTAGTATCTGTCGCGCAAGCACTTGCATATCAAGCGATAACCGGCCTAGGCAGCTTCGCCATGTATAGAAGTATGGGGCTGCTAACTGGAACGATATGCGAGATTTCTTCTCATCCTTTCCATGGTCCGAGGTGTGCTTTGGAGACTGCGATGTTAACGCTTGAGCGGAGTCGGTAACAGAGATTATTCTTCTGGGGATAGAGATGTATATTCCACATTCCATCAAACGAAGTCCGTCTGATAAACCTTGGTTTCATAAAAAATGCGAACTGATTACAGTGGCAAAAAATAGAGCTTTTAAGCAATGGCGCTCCAATGCCACCGATGTTAACAGAACGAATTTTGTTAGAGTCAGAAACGCGTGCAATCAGGCGATTGATACCGCGAGGAAGGCTCACAACGACAGGGTGATCAATAAGCTCCTTCGGTGCCCAACTGGTTCGCGACCTTCACGAAATTCATCTTGGAGTGAACTACGACCACGATTGAATTCACCATACCATCGATAAACACTGGTCCTTGATGGAGCTTCATCGCCAAAAATTGAATTAAGTTCATCCATGCACTGTTGCTGAGTTAATCCACGCCGAAAGTTGTAAAAAATAATCGCACGAAAATGTTGACGATTTAATTCCATTTTTGGGCCGAGATGAATCTTTTAAATTACTGTAAACAACACAAATAGCGCTTGTATGTCAAAACGTTCTGAGTGCGTATAACCTCAAAAATGTCCAACTTTACGACAGAGCTGTCAATTGCCGGATTGCAACGCTAGGGTTGCCAAATCCCGAAACATAAGAGGCAACCCTCGTAATCATGGGCCTGATTAGTGCCATATAGCATATAACTTTTCCCCTGCTTACAAGTTGGCTACAATGAAATAGCCTCCTTGTCATAGCAAAAGTTTTCCTAGCTTTGACCAAAATACAGGTACTGATCTAGCCAGGTACCAAGGTATTTAACCACACTCTTGGTTTCCAGTTTACCTCCATGCGGTCCCATGATAAATAACTTTCGCCAGTTTTTTTTTCTTGTATCGTTCGTGGCTTTATATAATGGGGTTCTAAATAGAATAGCTTCACATTCCTGGAAGTTTTTCTTAAGTTTCCTGTCGTCGCAATATCGCTGCACTTTATTGAAGTCACGCTACAGTAAACTGTTTATGATTTCAATTTTCGGGACTGTTTTATAATTTATAAGATCGTATGCGTACGCAATAGCAAGCGGAAGTGCGCTTAATATGTCGCTAACGTAAATGTTAAAAAGAACCGGAGAAAGTACCGATCCCTGTTGTAAGCCATTCTTGATAGTATACGTTATATTGGAGGTCACTTTACCACTTTTGACCACGAACCTCCTGTTATGTAACATTTATTTATTCATGCCTTGCCTGATAAGGCTTGAAATCCTTCAAGCCAAATGGTGTCGAAGGCTTTTTCCAAGTCGATCATACAGGCACCTGTACATTGGTTCTGGCATTTATTCCGATGTATGTCGGAAACCAATTTAGCTGCGGAATGTGTGATTTCATGACCCGCCTTAAAGCTAAACTGATTATTTGGTATAATGTTCTTGGCATCAACCCATTTGACCAAAGCTTTGTTTATGACCGCTAATACTTTACTGATGCTTGGAAGTAAGTTTATTGACCGTATGGGTAGAGAGGTCGAAGTCGAACAAGGTGGAATTGGAGTTGACATATCTCAAAATCCGTGAAAGGGGTGTGGCGGTTCCGCCAAACCCCACGGTTCGCTTTCCTTAAAAACCCCCATAACACCCATCTTCCCATATAATTTCGCCAATGCAATCGCATTCGGCACACAAAAACGCTGCACGCATTTAAGAGATCAAAGCCATGATCTTAAATTCCCTGTTAAGAAAACTTACCTTCATGCATCTCTTCGCATACAATTTTCTGTAAGAATTCTTCATGACCTTTTTAGGAATTCCATAACTCCCATTGTTTCCCGCCAATGCATTTGCATTTACCCCAGAAAACATTTCCTTTTCCAAGGACATGTAACGCTTTCAACCATTATCTGAAATTTCTAAAAATAGTTCCCCAATGTGCATATGCATCATAAATACACAACATTCGGCACCCATTGTTATCAATTGAAGTGCAACGTCGGGGGGCTTGTTTTTACAGCTGCAGCAAGCCGACCGGCGATTCACCATCAATAGACAAACAATCTTCAATTTTGTTCGTCGCCAAAAAACGAACGACCCGACACATACAAAGTCATGCAAGGGGACCGTTTCTGTCGCCGACCCAGGATACGATATACAATTTCCATTGTATAAAGTATCGCATCCCATTTTAGCACCTTTTTCCTTTTCCTAACGTCTATTATAGCGACGTTGCACAGCATAGACATAGATCAGGAATCGACTTTGTCTTTGCCGCCCGCCTGTTTCGTTGTTCCACTGCTGTCAAGAACGTGTAATTAACATAGATCCGAACGATCGCACACACCTTTATTACCTTTATTACTAGATCTGGTTTGCTATACGGCCAAGAGAGACTTTACGTTTCTCTGGTGGTAGGTAAAAACGATATCCTTATTGGAGAGGATATCGGTGAGTTAATTTTCATCCAGCGATCGAGACGGTCGCTCTGCCATCCACCGTACCGGCGCCGGTACGGTGTGAAACGAGTTCGAGTGGAGCGAGTATCGAGCCGTATCGGTTAATATAACTTTGTTAGTTCCAAAATCTACTACCGGTATCTGAAACTATCCTTTTAATTAAATGCATTAATCAGTGTGCAACGTTGCAAAATAACAATAATTTAACATTTAAAAAAGAAAACAATAAACACAACTTATAATACTCCATTGAACTAAATGTTAGTGTTTCTTTTCATCCCTCTTGTGCCTGGGGTTTTCACCTTTGCTTGGTGATCGTGTTTGTGATTGACTTTTGTATTCGGTGGCTCCCCAGTGTTTCCGTGAACAGTGTCTGAGTTCTGGTTTTCGTTTGGTGGATCCTTATAGTGACGATGGCGGAAGGAAGTGAATCAGCGTCGTACGCCGGCGCTCCATACTTCCTACCCACAGGGGTTCGTTTAGACCATAAGAGGTCCGATGAGCGGAAATGTAGACAAGGCGGGGAATACGCGTATATCGAGGGTTTGTATTCAGAGGATTTAAGTTAAGAAGATATGCGCTAACGACCGAGCCGGAGGGAACGCGATAAATGAACATTATGTCAACCGCGACCCTGTGCTCCTCAACGGTTCTTAGATTGATTAATTTAAGGCGGTTAATGTTCGGGGGACGGATTATGTGGTTTTCACATCCTAGCCCTGGGAGAGCAAACCGAAGGAAGCGACGTTGAATACTTTCGATTCTACAGATATGACGCTTGTGATGAGGAGACCATACCTGGCTAGCATATTCAAGCCGTGGAGGAACAAGTGTAAAGTAAACGGATCGAGTAACGTAAGGGTTGGAGAATTCCATAGACCATCGTTTCACGAATCCGATGGCAGAATTGGCTTTCCGGATCGTCTCATCAATGTCACAGAGAAAGTTAAGCTCCCTGTTGCAAAGGATCCCGAGGTCTCGAATAGATTGGACGATGGTTGGGGGTTGGTTATGAAGGGAATAGGAACGTGAGAATGCTTGATTGGTATTTGGTGATGTTAATTACAAAGCAATTTTTGTCACACCAAGTCGAGAAGCTGTCAAGGTCTGATCGCAGCAGTGCAGAATCAAATGTTGACTCGATGATCTTGTATATCTTGGTATCATCAGCGTATAGGGACAGGCTGGAATTCTTAATGACCTTATCAATGTCATTAGTGGCAAGTATAAATAGGAAGTGGCCCAGGTGGCTTGAGGGACCCCAGAGACGGCAAGGAACCTGAACCGGACTTGGACCCGAACCGAACCGAATAAAGTCTATCCTTTAGATAGGCAGAAATCCAACCGAGAGAATGGATGGGCATTTCTTGAGTAGGATTGCAGGGATACTATCAGGGCCCGGTGTAAACTCGTCTTTGAGTTGGAGTAGCTTGGCTTCAACTAAGGTCGGATCAAGGGAGTTGTCTAGGTAGTTGAAATATAACGGGTCAGGAACAAATGAGTCATTAGTGAATGACTGATTGAAGTGAGCAATAGTAACAGGATCAGATGAGGTATGAGAATTTAAGGTAAGCAATATGGGGTAACCTTTGGAACTACGTTTATGATTGACGAACTGGAAGGATGTTTTGGTTGCGATAAAGGGTGTTGACTGGATGGCCGGAGGATATTTGATTCTCCGTCTATTCCCACTGGCTTTTTGTTTCTCAATGAGTCGAAGATACCCTGGATCTCCTCCTTCATTATTAAAAGGTTATTAGCCCTGTTATTGGTAGCAATAGCATTTTCCAAATTATCGTAATTGAATCCGCTAAAACAGAGATTCTCTGATTGCCAATTTGAAATTTCATTTGGAAGGTGCAAGTGATTCACTAGAACTCTGTTCTCCATGTCGAATTTCATTTTGATTATTTCTCCTGGATATTGTATTCATTTGTGGGAAATGGTTGTTAGATCTTATAGCCCGAATTCTGTTGTTCCTATTCAAATTTGTTGCTAATCCATGGTTAGCTTTTAGTAATTGTTTGAGGGCTTTTTAATTGGGATTTCAGTGGTTTTATCTCCTGGTCGTGTCTTTCAGTAAACAGTCTGTATAATTGTTTTAGTTTTGTTAGCAATATGCTTTTTTTTTTCTGTGGAGTACGTTTATTGTTGTTTTAGGAATTGCTTTGTCCACTGTTCGTTTTATAGTTTCGTCCATTTGTTGAACATATTTCCCCATTCGTCAGGTTTCTGTATATCGGTAGATTGATATCGTTTGAACGTAATACTTTTGTTAACGATCTGGTAAAGCGTGGCCATCGTATTGGCCCATAGTTGTAGGGTTGTGGGATCACGAATTACACCAAATCTACCAGTTCGGCCGGAAATTTTATTAAGACCGTGAATGCACAGTGCTCACTGTCGAACTCAATTGTCCGTAAACAGTCTCTGTTATGTCTATTGGTGCTTAATACTCTCACTCGTGTATCAATAAGCATGATATCTAGATAGGATCTACCCCTAGGGAACGATGGATATTTCGTAGCTAGAAGGTCAGTTTTATATTCTACGTGATATTGATCTCACCAGCTAGCCAGTTGATTTCCTCTACTATTGGACATACAATTTCCCCAATCCTTATGTTTGGCGTTCATGTCTCCACCTATAATAAAGTAGTTTTTATCCAGGTGGAGTTCCAAGCATCGAAAGACAGTCTCAGGTTCTGCTATAAAGAGATTATACTGACGTTGCTCGCTTGCGTAACCCGAGATCGCATACAGCCCCCTTCCTTGCTGAAGTGGTATGCGTACGATGCATGTTTCAAGCACTCGGAACCTGCGGGTTTCTCTACTATATATGACTCTGTGTTGGAGTCCTTTTCTAATAAATATGGCGACATCTCCCCGTTGTGAGGAATGAGGTCGGTCTCCTTGTATAATATCATAGTTATGGTGCCAAAGTTACACAGACAGTGACACAGTGACCGAGTTCGGGTGTTCGCTTATTGAGTGAAATTAAAAAGTTGTTTTTGTGAGTCCGGGAGCGTTTAAAACAAAAAAAACTATTTATAAATAAATGCCATCGATAAAACAGTCAAAGCTAAATGAAGATATATTATTTGATTTAGTCGACCAAAATAAAAAAAAAAAACAAAAGACAAAACAAAGAAACTGCAAATCAGTCCAGTGAAGTGAGAAAAAAAAAAAAAAAACAAAACTGGTCTTCAGTGCCATACTTACTTCAGTTCATTTATGCTCGTAATCCAATTCATAAACAAGAACGAAGCCACGAAATAGAAAAACAGTGACGTGACGTGTTGTGACAACTAAAACAAAGTGCAACAACAACAAACAAACAAAATGTTAAAAGTGACAATAAACGTGCTTACAAAATAACTTCAGTAAGGTGCAACAACAACGTAAGACAATTTAAATATATTACCTCGGTCGTAAAAGTGAAAACTAAAACAGACAATATACTGCTAGTTACGCACAGAGTTTTCAAAGCATCATTTGGCGCGAGTGCAAGTTCACTGACTCTTAGCCGACGATAGCCGAGTTCGAGTCGGCGTGCGGAGGAAATCGACTTCGTGATTCGTATTGCGGTCGCCTTTGTTTTTTTTTTAATGAAAACAAACTGGAAAGAACCAGCATGAGCACGGAGGAAGACAAAAACGTGACAAACAAACGAAAAGGTACACCGAAAATCTCCATTGTGACGCGAAGTAAAACCGCGAAATTAACAATGGAGAGAAAAGGTCAGCAAATGGAGGAGGACAGAGGGCGCCCCTCCCCCTACAATTTTAATATGTATGGGGCAAACAATTCGTTCGCTTCTCTTGCATCCTCAGAGTCTGAGGATGAAGAAGAGGAAATTAATGAATTGGAGGCGAAACTTGCGATGGCAAGAGCCCGTCTAGAAGAGAGACGCCGAAAGAAAAAAAATAGCGGCACTCGAAAAAGAAACAGACTCCGAACAACAACAAAAGCCGAAGCCAAAAGTCGGCCAACAGCAACAGCAACAGCAACAGCAACATCAACATCAACAGCAACAATCAACACAAAATCGACCACAGCAAGCAACACAACAGCGGCAAAGCAAGAATAACAACCAAAAAATAAAGATGCCACCAATCAACACTATAGATATTGAGTGTAAGGAATTGGTAAGTCTTTGTAAGCTAGCTATAGGAAACAATTTTGTAGTTAAAAGACTGGCTGGTACCAGGCATGCCATTCAAACCTATGCGGTGGCAGACCACGATAAAATTAAAGAGGTCTTAAAAAGGGCCACCGCGGAGTTCTACTCGTTCACGCCGAAGCAAACAAAGAGGGTAACGGTTCTCTTAAAGGGTGTCGACCCTGAGGTGGAACCGGAGGCTCTGCTCGAGATGCTTCAAAAGTTGAGGCACGACGATCTCGAGTTTATCTCCGTAAAACCGTTCACCACAACCAAGGCAAGAAGGGAAAACCGCAAGCTTCCCTTCTTTTTGGTTCAACTAACGCCCAGCAGCAGAATTGGTGGTCTAAGAAAGATTACAGTCTTGGATCATCAAAGTGTCACATGGGACAAGTTAAAAAAAGGCAGAGACATCCTGCAATGTGTCCGCTGCCAACGGTTTGGTCACGCGGCGGCGAACTGTGAAATGCAGCACCGTTGCGTAAAATGCGGAAAATACCATAAGGCAGAAGAATGCCCTCTGGGAAAAGAAAGGGTAGAAGACAAAGCCCTTCTAAAGTGCGCAGTGTGCCGGAATGAGGGACACCCCGCTAATTATCGAGGATGTCCTAAATTCCGAGAAATAATGGCGAGAAGTGTGACCCGGCAAAAAAACACAGAGCCAGCTCGTACTACAACAATGCCCGTAACATCGCAGCGGTCGTACGCACAAGTTGCGTCGGGTGGGAGACCATCAAACCAGGCTACAACATTGGTAGCCACAAATACTCCCACACAGACTGAAACAACATCGCAAGCAGACGTGATCACGGTTCTGCTTAATCTGCAGAGACAGATGACACAGCTGCAAAACCAAATAAACCAGATCTATTCGTACTTGCCCAATCTAAACAAAAAGTCAATATAAACCCCCTAACCACAACATCAATAAAAGCTCTTGTCGTGAATGTAAATTCACTAATAAGAACTGAGAGAAGAGCCAATCTTTTCAACCTGTTGCAAGTTGAACAGCCTGATGTACTTCTGGCGGGGGAAACAAAGTTAAACCAGAGACACAAGATATGTCATAAAAACTACGATATTATACGAAGAGACCGACCTAATTCCTCTCAAGGGGGGGGGGGGGGGGGGGGGTGTCGCAATTTTTATTAGAAAAGGGATCCCTCATAAAGTTATATATAGTGGAGAAGTGCGCAGGTTCCGGGTGCTGGAAGCCTGTATCGTCCGCATACCCCTTCAGCAAGGAAGGGGTTTGTATGCGATTGCGGTCTACGCACCTGAGGAGCACCAACATAATCTATTTATAGCAGAGCTCGAGACTCTCTTCCGATGCTTACAATTGCACCTGGGCAAAAATTACTTTATCCTAGGGGGAGATATGAACGCCAAGCATAGAAATTGAGGAAATCATATATCTAATGCCAGAGGAAATCAGTTGGCTGGCTGGTTAGATCAGTTTCATATTGAATATAGAACTGACCTGCTAGCTACCGAATATCCATCGTTCCCTAGAGGTAGATCGTTCTTAGATATCTTGCTAATCGACTCACGACTGAGATTACTTAACACCAATAGACGAAACACAAACTGTTTACGCACAATTGAATACGATAGTGACCACTGTGCATTCACGGCAGTAATAGAGCTCCCGAACGAGCTCGCAGATCTGGAGGAATTCGTGATCCCGCAACCCTATAACTACGGGGCAATGCGATGGCCGCGGTTCACCAGATCATTAACAAGAGAACTGCGTTCGAATGACTTGAATCTGCCAGTAAACAGAAACCTGACTAATGTCGAAATCGACAAATACATTCAACAAATGGACGAAACCGTAAAACGAACAATGGACAAAACAATTCCCAAAACAACAGTTACAGATCACATTAACATGTACAGAAACGCAACAATAAACGCACTCCACAAGAAAAAGAGCAGACTGCTATCGAAACTTAAACAATTACACAGACAGTTTACAGACAGACAAGACCAGGAGATAATATCACTGAAATCTCAATTAAAAAACCTCCAACAATTACTTAAAGCTAATTATAGATTAGCAACAAATTTGTATTGGAACAACAGAATTCGAGCTATAAAAACTAATAACCCGAATATGTTCCCACAAATAAATAAAATATTCAGGAGAAATAATCAAAATGAGATTCAGTGTCTCCAAATTCCACGTACTGAGGTAAACAAGCAGCAGCTAACCAACACTGGCATAGATACAGAGAACGCTATCTTCAATAGTGAGCTCTTCGTGATCGAAGATCCTTTGGAGAAGGCGAACGCTGTGGGAGCTGTCTTTCAGGAAATGTACAAGGTGAATGAAAGCATTCACCGAAATCACGACCTGGAGGACAGAATTCGACTGAATCACCTGCACCTCCGGAATGAAATTTCACATTGGCAATCGGAGAATCCGGGTTTTACGGAATTCAGTGACGATAATCTGTCAATTGACATTAATGCCAATGGTGGGGCTAATAGCCTTTTAATCACAAGGGAAGGAATCCAGAGTATCTTCGACTCATTAAGAAGCAAAAAGTCAGTGGGAATAGATGGAGTACCTAACATCGTACTCAATAACCTGCCCCCAATGGCAATAGATATATACACGGTCCTGTTTAACAACGCGTTGAATAATGCATATTATCCCGCGCGTTGGAAAACGGCTATCATTCAGCGCATCGCAAAAAAGGGCAAAGACTGCACAAACCCAATGAACATGCGTTCGATAAGTTTACTCCCAAGCATCAGTAAAGCATTTGAAAAAACCATTAACAAAGCTCTCCTAAAATGGGTAGACGACAACAGCATTATTCCAAATAACCAGTTTGGCTTTAGGGCGGGTCATGAAACCACACATGCCGCAGCTAAACTGGTCTCCGACATACAATGGAATAAATGTAGGAACCAATGCACAGGGGCCTGTCTGATCGACTTGGAGAAAGCCTTTGATACCGTCTGGATCGAAGGGTTGTATTACAAACTGGTCAGACATGGCATACATAAGCCTTTACTATATGTACTTTACGATATGTTAAAGGACAGGAGGTTCGTGGTCAAAAGTGGTAATGTGACCTCTAATAAAACGTATAATATCAAGAATGGCTTGCAACAGGGCGCGGTACTCTCTCCGATTCTTTTTAACATTTACATTTGCGACTTATTAGAAGTACTTCCGCAGGCTATTGCGTACGCAGACGATCTCATAATTTACAGAACAGCTCCGAAAGTTGCGATCATAAATAAGTTAATACAGCGAGACTTCAACAAAGTGCAGCGCTATTGCGATGACTGGAAACTTAAGATCAACTTCCAGAAATGTGAAGCCATCCTATTTAGAACTCCATTATATAAAGCCACGTACGACACAAGGAAAAACTGGCGAAAGCTAGTTATCGTGGGACCGCATGGAGATAAACTGGAAACCAAGAGTTTAGTTAAATACCTGGGCATCTGGCTAGACCAATATCTGTATTTCAACAGACATGTAGAGGCTGCTTTGCTCAAAGCGAGGAAAACTCTCGCTATGACAAGGAGGCTATTTCACAGTAGCCAACTTGACAGCAAGGTAAAAGTCATATGCTACATGACACTAATCAGGCCAATGCTCGTATATGGTTGCCCAGTATGGTTTAACATAGGTCCAAATTTGATGGAAAAGATTCGGGTGTTCGAAAGAAAGTGTCTCAGAAGCTGTCTCAGATTATATCGGACACCGGAATCGGACTATAAAAAGTATTACTCAAATGAGACTTTATATAATGAAGCGTACATAAATAGGGTGGATAATTTTATGATTAAATTAATCAGAGGACATATTGCGAGAGCAATAAGCTCGTCCAATTACCTAATTTTCGGGGCCTATTATCCAAACACTCTGTACTATGAGAGCGTGCGTCGCAACGGCTTTGTTCCACCAGAGGCGTTCCTTGACTTGGATATGAAAGGGCTTATACAGGATAGATCCGGAATTCCGCTGATCTATCATGTAAGTAGATCATCTGTAGACGGGCGATTGTGCTACGACCGGGAAGTAGCGCGCACCGAAGAAGAGCTCCTGCGCTTCAGTAGGGCTATCTCCCACAGAGACCGGGACGATAGTATTAGACAGCGTCAACAGTTCTGGTGGTTGAATGGCATATAAAGACCTGGGTACCAAAGTCGGTAAAGAATCATAGTATCATCAGCTAGCTTACATAGACTTAGCTTTTCTAGAATTAGGGTAGTATAAGATTTAAGTTAAGTTAGGTTAAGTGCTTTTACATAAAAAAAAAAAAAAAAAAAAAAAAAAAAAAAAAAAAACCTAGGTAAGTTAAGTAAGTTAAATTTTAAGAAAAAAAAACAAAAAAAAAATTGACAAAGTTTTTCAAATTTTTCTTTGTCTCAAATAATTATAAGTATTGCCACAAAGTTCTGTCGCCGAAAGGCAAATTATACAAATGTTAAGCAATGTTTAGCTTAGAGCGTCTGCGAAGGACCAGTAAGTTATTATATAAGATAATTAAGCTAGAATTTAAGCATTTTTTGTCTAGCCTTTAATTTAGAAATTAAGAATATAAAAAGGAAAATAAAAAATGTCGTAAAAATGGAAAATGGAAATGGTGCCAAAGTTAATGGCTCTGGTTTAACTTAGTTTCCCCAGCCAGAAGCACATGAGTGATTTCGTCTTGTAACAGGTTAAAAAGAGTGGTTCTTCTCTCGGTTCTTATAAGTGAATTTACATTCACGACAAGAGCTTTAATTGATCTTTTGGTTGGAGGGTTTATATCGACTTTTTATTTACACTGGGCAAGTGCATGGAAACCTCGTTTATTTGACTCTGCAGCTGTGTCACCTGTCTCTGTAGATTCAGCAAGATTGTGAACACATCTGCTTCTGATGTTGTTTCAGTCTGTGTCGAAGTATCTATCAGTGTTGGAGCCTGTGTTGGGTTTTCCCCACCTTTCGCTATTAGTGCTTAGAACCCCTGAGGGATCGCAGTCATTGATCTTGTGCGGTTTGTTTCAATTTGTCTTCCACCCTTTCTTTACCCAAAGGGTACTCCTGTGCATTATGATCCTAACCGCATTTCACGCAGCGATGCTGCATTTAACAGTTCACCGCTGAATGCCCAAACCTTTGGCAGCGGACGCATTGAATTATGTTTCTGCTTTTTATTACTTTGTCCCATGTTACACTTTGGTGGTCCAGGACTGTTATTTTCCGTAGATTACCAATTTTACAATTTGGGGTTACCTGTACCAGAAAAAAGGATAGTTTCCGGTCCTCCCATTTGGACCTGGCTATGGTGAAGGATTTGACCAAACTAAATTCAAGGTTATCGTACTTTAGCTCTCGTAGCAATTTCAAAAGACTTTCAATGTCAAGGTCGACGCCCTTCAATAGAACTGTAATATTTTAAAGTTCTTTCGGCGTGTAAGAAAAGATTTCCGCGCTGGCTCTTTTGAAAATATTTTTAATTTTAACATGTTTACCAATGTTATATGTTTGAATGGTGTGCCTATCGCCTCTTAGTCTTTTAATCACAAAATGATTACTTCCTTAAACAGGCTTACAAAGACCTACTATTGGCCATGCGATTTCCCAGGAAAGCCAAGGCAAGGACCAGCAAACAAGTTCCTGGGAAGCACAACAATCATTTGCACACCGTGTTGAGTCCCGGTGCGTTTACCGGGAACGATCGACGACGAAATCTTTACAAAGAGTACAAGAAAATGTTTATAACAACGGAACTTTAATTCAATATAAAATTACAAAATCAAACGACAATTCGATTGGTTTTCAACGAAATTACGAACGAAAACTAAACTATCTTTTATGATAGAAACGAACGATTATTATTATTATTTATTACGATGTAATTAATTACACAATACCTTAATTCTAAATAGCGCTAGCTGCTAGGGCTTTCGGCTAAAAGAAGAAACGGGCGAGAAACAGCTAATTGCTACGAAAACGAAACGAAAACTAACTTACATAACAAAATGACAAGCAAAAACTAAACAACAAAAATGGCAGTAACACACACAAACAGTGCTGCCAAATATGCAGGCATTTACAAAAACTATAAAGAATTAAGACTAACAATTAATAACAAGAATAAATATAAACTATAACAATTAATAACAAACAGTAATAGTAATTATTCAATGGCTTGAACTAACTAGTTCAAGCACGCTGCGACACACCGATTGCGGGAAACCAGTCGAGAGGAAAAAGGCACTCAAGAAACGAGCTCAAGAAAAGAACATCACTCAGGAGAAAACGAGTGAGAGAGAAGAACAGCCAGGAATCGAGCGAAAGTGAGGAGAGCTGCGGGCTATATAAGGCGAGCACATCGACCAAACACCGGGAGTTTTAAAACCACGTCTGCGTGCGGCTCTTTAATAAGGAACCCACCGTTGCGGTGAGCCTAGATATTGAAAAAGCTTTTGACGCCACTTGGATCGTAGGTCTCGCCTTTAAATTATTGAATACTGGGCTCAGTAGAACGCTATGTAGTATCATCTACCAGTTCGAAACAGAACCTTCCAAGTTAGAGTGAATGGAAAGCTTTCCCGAAGTGATATGCCGCTGCAGGCGTACCACAGGGCTCCATTCTAGGCCCCATCTTATTCAACATGTACACCTCCGATATTCCTCGCCCTGTGGACGGGAGAGTAAACCAGATATGCTATGCGGATGACGTCCTAGTTTACACGTCAACCAAAGGCCCTAATCTCGCAACAAATCGACTCAACCGTCACTTGGACGAACTGTATCAGTATTACAGTCGATGAAAAATTCGACTTAATCCATCCAAAGCAGTAGCTATAATTCTGTGTAGTAAACACTCCCAGCAGGTCTTCTCGATATTCACAGAATATTCGAATAAAAATCGGATATACTACGATTAGACCACAGGACAGGATGAAATATCTTGGGGTCACTTATACCCCAAAACTGAATTTCATCAAACAAACATGTGACCCACATTCTCCAAAGGGGCCTCGGTCGCTCTAAGCAACTCCACAACATCTTGAAGTGGAGGAAAAAAGTTGACACCAAAGTTAAGCTTCTCTGCTATAAGCAGCTAATCCGATGTGGAATATCGTACGCCTTTCCCATATGGTCTTGCATATCTTCGGCTCAAATGGAAAGACTTCGGGTTTTCGAAAGAAAACTCCTCAGAAGATGTACCAATCATTCTAGAAGGCCTGACTGTCGTCATTACCCCAACTCTCACCTATACGAAGGCGCCTCCATTACCCCTATTGAAGAGTGCTTGCTTCAATTAGCATACAAGTACCTCGAAAACACTCAGAACAGCGAGAACCTACCTGTACGGGACTCTTGTGTTATTGACCTTACTCTCTCTCGATCCCTTCGGATCAAACCCCGACAATTTCATCTTCAGTACAAAATCGAAGAAATCACCCTTCCCAACAACAATCCCCTCTATAATAGAGGATTCCTGGATCCATCCCATAGGGTATACTATTAACAAACCACACACACGAACGCACAGTACAAGACAGCACAAACACAAACATACACACCGACCAAAGCGCAGATTATCAGACGCCAAAGACGTGATCTGCGTTTACTACCGCACTCAAGACTAACTAACTATACAAGTAGTTAGAGAACACCTGGACTAACACTGTCCACACTATCCTTGGATACCCCCCCTTTTTTTCTTTTCATTTCTGATATCGCGAGACCGAGCCCAACATCCTCACGGATGTGGGTGATTCTGGTTATCGCAGGATGACCAGAAGTCAGAGACAAGATGAAGGACACATCTGTCCTTGTCTCGCTAATGTCGGCCCTCTCGCCACCAATTTGTTTTTTTTTTTTCAAACACCGGGAGTCGTTTACTACGGCACTCAAGACCTACCGGTCTTGTATGATTTCTTTCCCACCATCCCTCCATCCAAGTAGTTAGAGAACACCTGAAATAACATTGTCCACTCTATCCTCACGGATGTGGGTGATTCTGATTATCGCAAGATGACCAGAAGCCAGAGACAAGATGAGGGACACATCTGTCCTTGTCTCGCATTTTAATTTAAGTGGTGGTTGTACGACCAATTTTAAATTCACTAAGATAAACTGTTGTTCTTAAAAGAGAAGATGTGGGATAACATTTCTACAACAATTACAATGATTGTTTAGAAGTTTTTCCAATCAAAAAACAATGTTTGATCAAGATGCGATATTCCTGTGTTTCAATTTTATTTTACAAAGGCGAAATGCGAAAGTTGTGACACTCAAACGACTATAGCTTGTAAACGATTGGACGAAATTTCATGAACATCCATAAAAATACACATCCCGACCCTTTTCAGCCCACGTCGTATTTCCAATCTAAGTATTAACAAAACAGACAGACAGTTTTTTTAAGATCTAAATTCTGTTTATATTAATAAGCAGCCCATGATTGTGTTAGAGCGTAAAAGAATAGTAAGACCGAAGAACAATAATTGATGCCATTGAACTCCTTATGTATAGCATAGAGTTTCCGCTGGGGATCAGTAAATTAGGATTAGACATGGATAAGCTAAAGTTTTAGCATTTATTTTCTAGCAAGATGTCAACAATGTAAGAAAACAAGGAAAAAAAATGCTTATAAAGTGAAAAGAGATGTTTTTCAATCGTTAATGCTTAAAATGAAAACGACGCATTCGTTATTTAATTTTTTTTTTATCCAGCCCTCGACTACGATGCGAAATTATTGTTCCCGATTTCTCAACAACGTTGTTACAAACCATTTCGAGGTTCGTGTTACACTATTTATTGAATCACGGTCACGACGTGTGAGACGACTAATTGATCCAGTTTCCTTGATTAAGGGGGCAAACCGCATTAGGAGGCTGAATTTTATGCTTTTTAGTGATTGTTTTTTTTAAGAAGAAATGGTTAAAAGTGATTGGGGCTTGGAGATCGTTTTATTTATATTTTGAACTGCATAATGTAAAATTTTGAAGAGCTTTCGCAGAAAATGCCCGAGATATATTCTGCTGTTCATGATGGTCCTTCGTTAGAGTGAGTATCAGGTGGTCGCAAAATTAACCTGGAAGTAATTTAAAATATTTAATTACAATGTATAGGTACTTGTTATTAGTTGAACCCACTTTTGGTAAAAAATTGAATAATAAAGAGACAAAATCTTTTTTTTTTTGTTTGTATTTTTCGCCTTGTTTTTCTTTAGAGAAAGCAAATTCAAAATGATTTTTTTCTCCAAAAGTTGGTTCAACTAATAGATAATTCAATGATAAACAATAAAAACTCGCGTTTGTTATAGCCACACAATTATTTTTCGAGTAAGACTGTGTAGTGATCCTATATCACTACTCTCACCCAATTACCTATAATCCCAACCTTATTCCCATAGTGAATCACATGAGCGACAAGTTAAACCAAAAGTTAATTTGTCGCACATTGATTCAATTTCCGATTACCTTACCCTTACCCAAAATCCCAATCTAATTGAATCATATGCACGATAAATTTAAACCAAAGTCCATTTGTCGTATATTGATTCAATTGCGAATAACCTTAATATTATGAAACGCCTAATTCTAAATGCATTTCATTATTTCTCCTTCCGGGAATTTGTTCAAACAAATTCCTATCCCCTTCCCAGAATCCCATTCCAATTGAAGCACACAAAATTATGTTTGTGCTTCTTGAAATTTTTAAGTAAAATTTTGACCAATCTCTGTCGCCACAGAGTATAAACATTTGCAAATGGAAGATGGGAAAGAATATAAGTATGTACGTGACATAATCTCCTCGTCGGATGTTTTGCTTGCGATTAAGTGCTTAAGCGAGTTTCTCAGCGAAACTTTCGAAGATCT
This sequence comes from Microdon myrmicae, assembly GCA_963931805.1. Lineage (NCBI taxonomy): Eukaryota > Metazoa > Arthropoda > Insecta > Diptera > Syrphidae > Microdon > Microdon myrmicae. Next base: position 159,990,243 of record OZ007498.1, on the reverse strand, counting down.
TAAATTCTATCGAAAAAAAGTCAACTAGAGCCAACTAGACTAGATGAAGTCGTTAAGGGCACGTTTTCAACCTGGCGATCCGTCAAGTCGTTTTTGAGATATCGTGAAGACCAATGTGTAAAACATGGGTTCGAGAACACGTTTCTAAAGTTTCAAAATGCTTGATTAGCTCGTATATAAATTTTCAGGTAGATTGCTCTGTTAGTACACTGAACAAGATGCCTCGAAGTGAAAAATAAACGACCTCGCTTGACCTCGTTATGCTGTTACTTTTTTATAAAAATGTTTCGCAAAAACGGTTTTGGGGACTTTTCCTACACACTATAAACTATCAAAAAATTAAAAATTAAAAAAATTGATTTTTTAAAACTTCTTGATGAGAACGTCCTGTAGTGATCCTAAATCACTACTCTCACCCAATTACCTATAATTCCAACCTAATTCCCATAGTGAATCATATGAGCGACAAGTTAACCCAAAAGTTAATTTGTCGCACTTTGATTCAATTTCCAATTTCCTCACAACCCAATCCAATTGAACCATACGCACGATAAATTTTAACGAAAGTCCATTTATCGTGGATTCATTAAATTCCCTATAACCATTGAAATTATGAAATGCCTAATTCATAATTTCTCCTTCCGAGAATTTATTCAAATAAATTCCTATCCACTTCCCAGAAAAACAAACAAAATCTTGTTTGTGCTTCTTGGAATTTTTAAATAAAGTTTTAACCAATCTCTGTCGCTACGAAGTATAAAAGGGCGGCACATTTTGGATTCGTGGTCAGTGGGTAATCTATACCCCAAAAATGAATTTCATCAAACATGTGACCCACATTCTTCAAAGGGGCCTCGGTCGGTCTAAGCAACTGCACAACATCTTGAAGTGGAGTAACAAAGTTGACAAAAAAGTTAAGCTTCTCTGCTGTAAGCAGCTAATCCGATCTGGAATATCATACGCCTTTCCCATATGGTCCTGTATATCTTCGGCCCAAATGGAAAGACTTCGAGTTTTCGAAAGGAAACTCCTCAGAAGATGCATCAACCACTTTAGAAGGCCTGACGGTCGCTATTACCCGAATTTTCACCTATACGAAGGTGCCTGCATTCGCCTTATCGACGAGTACTTGCTACAATTATCATACAAGTACCTTGAAAGCATTCAGAACAGCGATAACCCACTTGTACGTGTGTCTTGCGTTCTTGACCCTTCTCTCTTTCCATCTCTTCGGATCAGACCACCACAATTTCATCTTCAGTACAAAACTGAAGAAAGCACCGTTCCCAACAACATTCTCCTTTATAATAGAGGATTCCTGGATCCATCCCATAGGGTCTACTGCTGACACACTACAAACACACACGTACAGTACAAGACAGCACAAACACACACACATACACACCGACCAAAGCGCAGATTATCAGACGACAAAGACGTGATCTGCGTTTACTACCGCACTCAAGACTCACCGGTCTTGTACGATTTCTTTCCCACCATCCCCTCATTCAATTAGTTAGAAAACACTTGAACTAACCCTTTCCACACTATCCTTAGATACCTCCTTCCTCCCTTATTTTCAGATATCGCGAGACCAAGCCCAACATCTTCACGGATGTGGGTGATTCTGATTATCCCAAGATGACCAGAAGCCAGAGACAAGATGACCAGAAGCCAGAGACAAGATGAAGGACACATCTGTCCTTGTCTCCCTAAAGTCGGCCTCTCGCCACCCAATTTTTTTTTTTTTTTTTTGCTTCAACATCAGTCGAGTTCCAGAGGTCGAGACAATGGCCACAATATTATAATAAATAAATAAATCAAACACCCGCAATATTACACCTTTTCATTTTGGAGACACCTAAAGAGACTTGGAAGGAACCAATTAGGGTAAGCAGAAACTTACTTAAAAATATAACTCTACAACTGCACACCATTTGAAAAAAAGCGCATCGAAAAAACGCATTTAAAAAGACTCTCCGTGCTGGCGGTACACTGTACCGCGCTCCATTTCACATTCGTAATGTATGAAGAACTTTAAATTTCGCCTTGAATATGTTTGAGCATATTTCTGAATACATATATCAAACCGAAAGCAGTACATAGACATTCGCCGCAAATTATCCCCACGCGGACGTGGTACAGGAAATACAACCTTCCTACAGCCTCCGAGTGACAAACAGCAGCCAGTGCCCGACCGATTATCCATTGATAATTTTCCTCCACTACCCCGATCTGTGCGTCAACCTTCACTTCCTTCATCCACCTGGGCTTCTGGCCTCCATCAAACCCAGCAACCTTCCAATAGTGATACGACACACACGAAGAAAAATCCGTCAGAAACATTAACTAATGATAACCTGTGCTCATTTAGCGAGATAAACTCTCTTCTTAATGAAGTTGTAACCAAGCTTAGTGCTTGTCAAACCAAAGCTGACCAATTTAACGTCATTACTTCATTAGCTATTAAGTACATATACTCGGAAAAAACATGTTAAGAAATTCTCTTAACATCATAACTTGGAATGCGAGAAGCATCAAAAACAAAAAGCATGAATTTTTTAGTTTCTTGATAAATTTTAATATTGACATTGCACTTGTTTCAGAAACCTGGCTCAAACAAGACATTTCTTTCTCACATCAAAATTACATATGTTATCGCCTAGACAGGGTACATGCTAGTGGTGGAGGTGTCGCCATTGTTGTGAAAAAATGTATAGAACATTCCTTGCGTCCTTCATTGCGCCTTAAGTTAATTGAGGAAATTAGTATAGAGGTAACATTAAGTGACAATTCCAAGGTGAGTCTTTTTTCGGTCTATTTCCCTGGAGGAAATAGAAACCTAGAGAAATCTACTTACTTTAAGCGGGATCTGCAAAAATTGTATAGAGTCAACACTCAAAACAAGGTAATTATTGGTGGTGATCTAAACTGCAGACATCAGTCGTGGAATTGTCTTAGGGCAAACAGCTGGGGTAACATTTTACTAGATGTTACTGAATCCATCCCAAGTTTTTCCATACTTTATCCACTTCTCCCCACCTGTATCCCAGCGAGCGCTAACAAGAACCCCTCAACTCTTGATCTATATATCACTAATATTCCAAATTACTGCACAGTACCATTAACTCTAAATGCGTTAAGTTCAGACCACCTTCCGATCAGCCTCACAGTGAATCATACAGTAGTTGTAAATCGTACCAGTTTATACCACAACTATTCCGCCGCCAACTGGAATTGTTATAAATCATATATAAACACGAACTTGGTTCTAGGTGATACCAGCCTAAATTCTATAACCTGCAGCGAGCACATTGATATCCTATGCAACAATTTTGTTTCTATTATCAATAGAGCGGCCGATCTTGCGATACCTAAATGTTCCACTGCTCCAGTTGATAAGGCACCGCTTCCTGAAAATATCTTACATCTGATTAGGCTACGAAACTCTGAAAGAAGAAAATGGCTGCGTTATAGAATCGATTGTTTTCTAGTTAATGTTAAAGTCTTAAATAATATCATTAAAAACGAAATCTCAACATATAGGAACAAGTGTTGGAATAAACACCTTTCCTCTCTTGACAAAGCAAGCAAACCGTTCTGGAAAATATCAAAAATTATGAAAAAGAGAGGGTGCAGTATTCCTCCGTTTAAAGTTCACGACAAGTTGTTTATTTCTTCAGTGGAGAAATCGAACCTACTTGCTAACACGTTTAGTAAGAACCACTCCATATCTATGCATCTAAGCGACGCGTATACTGAAGCTGAAGTTGCTAACACTATCTATGTACTTTCTCAAACACCAGCTGAAAGTACTTACGCAACTAATATCAGCAAAGTTAAAGAATTGATAAAAAAATCGAAATCTAAAAAGGCCGCGGGTCTCGATAATATTAACAACAAATTAATCAAAGCACTTCCACCTGCTGCAAGTAACTATTTAACATTCATTTTCAACGCTTGTCTTAAGAATTGTTATTTTCCGGACTGTTGGAAAACAGCAAAAGTAATACCTATCCCGAAACCCGGCAAACCGAAGAACAGCCCCGAAAGCTACAGACCTATTAGTCTACTTAGCTGTCTAAGTAAGCTCTTAGAAAAAATCATTAAGGAAAGGATTGATCGTTTTGTGGAAGACAATAACATCTTGCCAAACTTTCAGTTCGGTTTCCGTAGTGGTCACAGCACAATCCACCAAGTCTTGCGCATTAAAAACCACATAGCTGGTAAATTCATCGACAAGGAGTCAACGGGACTAGTTCTTCTAGACATCGAAAAAGCTTTTGATACGGTATGGCACGATGCCTTGATTTATAAGCTACTAAAACTTAAGCTGGCAATACCGCTTATCAAAATTATCCAGAGCTTTCTTCGTTCGAGAAAATATGTTGTGAGTTTAGGAACCGACATATCCTCTACTCACCAAATCCACCATGGTGTACCCCAGGGCTCGGTCCTTGGTCCCATATTATTTACATTGTTTGTCGCAGATTTACCATGTCTAGGTGAAAACATTCAGGTAGCTATGTTTGCCGATGATACGGCCATTTTCTCTTCGGGTGCCTTATTCACTAATGTCTACAACTCTTTGCAAGCAGCTCTTGACAAGCTAGCAGTATATTACAGGAAATGGAAAATAAAAATAAATGGTAATAAAACACAAGCTGTCTGGTTTTCGAGATGTAGGAAACACTGTTACCTACCAAATGGCACTAAACTCAGTATGTGTGCAGTTGATATTGATTGGTCCGAAGACTGTAGATATCTAGGTATTATTCTAGATAAAAAACTCATCTTTCAAAAACACATCACTACCACAATTGACAAAATAAACAAAGTCGTAAGAGTTATGTATCCATTAGTGTGTAGAAAATCAAAGCTTAGCATCGAAAATAAAATTATAATATTTAAAACCATTTTTCAAGCTATACTCCTGTACGGGGCGCCTGTATGGTGTAATTGTGCTCGCACGCACAAAATAAAATTGCAAAGGTGTCAAAATAAAATATTGAAAATGTTGCTGAATTTGCCATGGCATTATTCGACACATGAACTACATGAAAACGCCAACGTTAAACCGGTAGAGTTCCTTATTGACAAAATCAATCGAAACTTCTTCGACAATTGTTCTTTTTCTGACAATGTTCTCGTTTCCCGTCTTGCGTTATCCTAAGTCACTACATATGTACTCTGTCTATGAAAATTATATCGAGGTCATTACTACATAAAATAACCGGAAGCTCGTGCAATATTAGTCTTAAGATTCAAATAAGGGTTTTTTATTGTAGTTTTCCCTTAATGTATTATTTGTTATTCATTAAAATTGTGCTATTGTCGTTATATAGATTTAAGATTATAGTTGTAAAGGAATTGCTATCCTAAATCTCTTAAGTACTAGTTGTAAAATATATCATAAATGTAATTATCTACTAAATAAAAATTGAATTGAAAAAATATATATCAAAGATTTAAGCAATAAAAAAATTGATTTTTTTCAATCGTCTAATGGGGTTTCTCCTCTTAATGATATGTTAAAAATAAATATTCACTAACTGTTTAAAAATGATAAAGAATAATTCATTCCTTAGTCCAACAGGAATTCAAAGTCTCCAGAGATACAGGCTGTTGTTAGAGATGGTAATCCTTACGCAGATACACACACTCTCGACACACATATATGTACCCCACTGCACAGTCGTCGCTCAACCAGAAACATCCACTCACCGGACGTACATCAATGGATATAATTGCAATTGGGCATACAAATAAACTCTTCATTAATTATATCACCTAAAACTGTCTATCACCCACGGGATATGGACCCAGTGGCGATATAGAAGTAATAAAATTGACATAAAATAAAAGTAAAAGTGTGATAAAAGTGGACGAAAAGAACCGTCAAGTGAGAAGCAGTTGCAGACTGCATGGCGAAACTAACCTAAAAGTGAATCCAGACAGAACGCCGAGGTGTTAAACAGCTCGAATTATGAGGTATGGCAAATTCGGATGAAGGTTGTGTTACAACGCCACGACAAGCGGGACTATGTGAGTGGTAGCGTTAACACCGTTGCGTCAGGAGATCGCGCATCCGAAAAAGCGCTAAATAAAAAGCAAGAGAACGACGACTGAAATTATCCTGTCAGTGGATGACGCAGATCTGAGAACATCTCAAAGTGTACCACGTCGAAAGAAGGCCGGGAAAAGATACAATCCATTCACGCGGCAAAGAGTACAGGACTAAAAATCGGGTTGCTCACGGATATTACGTCATCCAACATGGAAACGACAATGACTTCCAGGACCCCTAGTCGAATTCTCAAGCGCAGAGAACCAGCTAGAGAGCATGAACGTTGCTATTCCAAATGACATGCTGGTTGTACTAATACGAGGGTTGCCTCTTATGTTTCGGGATTCGGCACTCAGAACGTTTTGACATACGAGCGCTATTTGTGTTGTTTACAGTAACTTAAAAGATTCATCTCGGCCCAAAAATGGAATTAAATCGTCAACATTTTCGTGCGATTATTTTTTACAACTTTTGGCCTGGATTAACTCAGCACCAGTGCATGGATGAACTTAATTCAATTTTTGGCGATGAAGCTCCATCAAGGACCAGTGTTTATCGATGGTATGGTGAATTCAATCGTGGTCGTAGTTCACTCCAAGATGAATTTCGTGAAGGTCGTCCAAAATCAGTTGTTGTTCCGAAAACCATTGATGCTGTGCGCGAACTGATATTGGAAGATCGTCATTTCATTTTCATTTTTAAAACATTTTTTATTTTTCTTTTTTTTATATTCTTAATTTCTAAATTAAAGGCTAGACAAAAAATGCTTAAATTCTAGCTTAATTATCTTATATAATAACTTACTGGTCCTTCGCAGACGCTCTAAGCTAAACATTACTTAACATTTGTATAATTTGCCTTTCGGCGACAGAACTTTGTGGCAGTACTGATAATTAGTTGAAATACAAAGAAAAATTTGAAAAACTTTGTCAATTTTTTTGTTTTTTTTTCTTAAAATTTAACTTACTTAACTTACCTAATATATATTTTTTTTTTTTTTTTTTTTTTTTTTTTTTTTTTTTTTATGTAAAAGCACTTAACCTAACTTAACTTAAATCTTATACTACCCTAATTCTAGAAAAGCTAAGTCTATGTAAGCTAGCTGATGATACTATGATTCTTTACCGACTTTGGTACCCAGGTCTTTATATGCCATTCAACCACCAGAACTGTTGACGCTGTCTAATACGATCGTCCCGGTCTCTGTGGGAGATAGCCCTACTGAAGCGCAGGAGCTCTTCTTCGGTGCGCGCTACTTCCCGGTCGTAGCACAATCGCCCGTCTACAGATGATCTACTTACATGATAGATCAGCGGAATTCCGGATCTATCCTGTATAAGCCCTTTCATATCCAAGTCAAGGAACGCCTCTGGTGGAACAAAGCCGTTGCGACGCACGCTCTCATAGTACAAGGTGTTTGGATAATAGGCCCCGAAAATTAGGTCATTGGACGAGCTTATTGCTCTCGCAATATGCCCTCTGATTAATTTAATCATAAAATTATCCACCCTATTTATGTACGCTTCATTATATAAAGTCTCATTTGAGTAATACTTTTTATAGTCCGATTCCGGTGTCCGATATAATCTGAGACAACTTCTGAGACACTTTCTTTCGAACACCCGAATCTTTTCCATCAAATTTGGAGCTATGTTGAACCATACTGGGCAACCATATATGAGCATTGGCCTGATTAGCGTCATGTAGCATATGACTTTTACCTTGCTGTCAAGTTGGCTACTGTGAAATAGCCTCCTTGTCATAGCAAAAGTTTTCCTCGCTTTGAGCAAAGCAGCCTCCACATGTCTGTTGAAATACAGATATTGATCTAGCCAGATGCCCAAGTATTTAACTAAACTCTTGGTTTCCAGTTTATCTCCATGCGGTCCCACGATAACTAGCTTTCGCCAGTTTTTCCTTGTGTCGTACGTGGCTTTATATAATGGAGTTCTAAATAGGATGGCTTCACATTTCTGGAAGTTGATCTTAAGTTTCCAGTCATTGCAATAGCGCTGCACTTTGTTGAAGTCTCGCTGTATTAACCTATTTATAATCTCAACTTTCGGAGCTGTTCTGTAAATTATGAGATCGTCTGCGTACGCAATAGCCTGCGGAAGTGCTTCTAATAAGTCGCTAATATAAATGTTAAAAAGAATCGGAGAGAGTACCGCACCCTGTTGCAAGCCATTCTTGATATTATACGTTTTATTAGAGGTCACATTACCACTTTTGACCACGAACCTCCTGTCCTTTAACATATCGTAAAGTACATATAGTAAAGGCTTATGTATGCCATGTCTGACCAGTTTGTAATACAACCCTTCGATCCAGACGGTATCAAAGGCTTTCTCCAAGTCGATCAGACAGGCCCCTGTGCATTGGTTCCTACATTTATTCCATTGTATGTCGGAGACCAGTTTAGCTGCGGCATGTGTGGTTTCATGACCCGCCCTAAAGCCAAACTGGTTATTTGGAATAATGCTATTGTCGTCTACCCATTTTAGCAGAGCTTTGTTAATGTTTTTTTCAAATGCTTTACTGATGCTTGGGAGTAAACTTATCGAACGCATGTTCATTGGGTTTGTGCAGTCTTTGCCCTTTTTTGCGATGCGCTGAATGATAGCCGTTTTCCAACGCGCGGGATAATATGCATTATTCAACGCGTTGTTAAACAGGACCGTGTATATATCTATTGCCATTGGGGGCAGGTTATTGAGTACGATGTTAGGTACTCCATCTATTCCCACTGACTTTTTGCTTCTTAATGAGTCGAAGATACTCTGGATTCCTTCCCTTGTTATTAGAAGGCCATTAGCCACTACACCATTGGCATTAATGTCAATTGACAGATTATCTTCACTGAATTCGGTAAAACCCGGATTCTCCGATTGCCAAAGTGAAATTTCATTCCGGAGGTGCAGGTGATTGAGTAGAACCCTGTCCTCCAGGTCGTGATTTCGGTGAATGCTTTCATTCACCTTGTACATTTCCTGAAAGACAGCTCCCAAAGCGTTCACCTTTTCCAAAGGATCTTCGATCACGAAGAGCTCACCATTGAGGATAGCGTTCTCTGCATCTATGCCAATGTTGGTTAGCAGCTGCTTGTTTACTTGAGTACGTGGGATTTGGAGACACTGAATCTCATTTTGGTTATTTCTCCTGAATATTTTATTTATTTGTGGGAACATATTCGGGTTATTAGTTTTTATAGCTCGAATTCTGTTGTTCCAATACAAATTTGTTGCTAATCTATAATTAGCTTTAAGTAATTGTTGGAGGTTTTTTAATCGGGATTTCAGTGATATTATCTCCTGGTCTTGTCTGTCTGTAAACTGTCTGTGTAATTGTTTTAATTTCGATAGCAGTCTGCTCTTTTGCCTGTGGAGTGCGTTTATTGTTGCGTTTCTGTACATGTTAGTGTGATCTGTAACTGTTGTTTTGGGAATTGTTTTGTCCATTGTTCGTTTTGCGGTTTCGTCCATTTGTTGAATGTATTTGTCGATTTCGACATTAGTCAGGTTTCTGTTTACTGGCTGATTAAAGTCAATCGAACGAAGTTCTTTTCTTAATGATCTGGTGAACCGCGGCCATCGCATTGCCCCGTAGTTATAGGGTTGCGGGATCACGAATTCCTCCAGATCTGCGAGCTCGTTCGGGAGCTCTATTACTGCCGTGAATGCACAGTGGTCACTATCGTATTCAATTGTCCGTAAACAGTTTGTGTTTCGTCTATTGGTGTTAAGTAATCTCAGTCGTGAGTCGATTAGCAAGATATCTAAGAACGATCTACCTCTAGGGAACGATGGATATTCGGTAGCTAGCAGGTCAGTTCTATATTCAATATGAAACTGATCTAACCAGCCAGCCAACTGATTTCCTCTGGCATTAGATATATGATTTCCTCAATTTCTATGCTTGGCGTTCATATCTCCCCCTAGGATAAAGTAATTTTTGCCCAGGTGCAATTGTAAGCATCGGAAGAGAGTCTCGAGCTCTGCTATAAATAGATTATGTTGGTGCTCCTCAGGTGCGTAGACCGCAATCGCATACAAACCCCTTCCTTGCTGAAGGGGTATGCGGACGATACAGGCTTCCAGCACCCGGAACCTGCGCACTTCTCCACTATATATAACTTTATGAGGGATCCCTTTTCTAATAAAAATTGGTCTGCCACCGCATAGGTTTGAATGGCATGCCTGGTACCAGCCAGTCTTTTAATTACAAAATGTTTTCCTATCGCTAGCTTACAAAGACTTACCAATTCCTTACACTCAATATCTATAGTGTTGATTGGTGGCATCTTTATTTTTTGGTTGTTATTGTTGCTTTGCCGCTGTTGTGTTGCTTGCTGTGGTCGATTTTGTGTTGATTGTTGCTGTTGATGTTGCTGTTGCTGTTGCTGTTGCTGTTGCTGTTGCTGTTGGCCGACTTTTGGCTTCGGCTTTTGTTGTTGTTCGGCGTTTTTTTCTTTTTCGAGTGCCGCAATTTTTTTCTTTCGGCGTCTCTCTTCTAGTCGGGCTCTTGCCATCGCAAGTTTCGCCTCCAATTCAGTAATTTCCTCTTCTTCATCCTCAGACTCTGAGGATGCAAGAGAAGCGAACGAATTGTTTGCCCCATACATATTAAAATTGTAGGTGGAGGGGCGCTCTCTGTCCTCCTCCATTTGCTGGCCTTTTTTCTCCATTGTTAATTTCGCGGTTTTACTTCGCGTCACAATGGAGATTTTCTGTGTACCTTTTCTTTTGTGTGTTGTCGCGATTTTGTCGTCCTCCGTGTTCATACTGGTTCTTTCCATTTTGTTTTCATTTAAAAAAAACAAAGGCGACCCGCAATACGAAGCACGAACTCGATTTCTTCCGTAGGCCGACTCGAACTTGGCTATCGTCGAGTAGGAGTCAGTGACTCTGCGCTCGCACCAAACGCTGCCTTAATATTCACTTGCTTAATGAGCAATATATTGTCTGTTTCAATTTTCACGCTTGCGAGGTGATATATTTTAATTGATAGTTTCTTTGTCGCACCTCACTGAAGGGATTTTGTTATGCACTTTTTTTTTATTCTTCAATTTGTTTGTTTGTTTTTATTTTTGTTTATTTTCGATTATTTTCGATTACTTTTGATTCACTTTTCGTTCTGTTACTTTGTTTTGACTGTTATTATTGCTGTGAAGCAGCGCACTTTATAATGTCACTGAAACCAATTTATCGTTTTTGCTTGATTATGCTTAATCAAGTGAAAGAAAAAAATGGGGATCTCGGAGGTATGCGATATATTATTATTTTTCTCAACGAGACTATTGCATAGCTAATCAAACTGTTAATGAAATTTAAATTTATTGTTTATTGTTTGTCCTTTTGTTTTTTGTGGGATTGATTTGTTTTCACGTAAACTATTAAACATATTCGTATGAACTTATTAATTCTTTATTTTTATATCTGCGCGGGTCAAACACACGCGGCACGCACACGATTACTTTTGATTGGAAGATCGTCATGTGATCTATCGTGAGATTGAGACAACCTTAGGCGTTAGTGGGACCAGCATACATTCAATATTGCATAAACATTTGACTGTCAAAAAAATTTGTTCGCATTGGGTCCCACACAATTTGTCAATCGCCCAAAAAAAGGCTCGTGTCAATTAGTCGAAAGAAATGCTCAAAAAATACGGTCGCGGTGCTTCGAAACACATCTATGACATCGTGACGGGTGATGAATCGTGGATTTACGCGTATGAGCCCGAAAGTAAACAGCAGTCGACTGTCTGGGTGTTTCAAGATGAGCCAAATCCAACAAAAGTTGTTCGCGCACGAAGCACTTCCAAGCAAATGGTCGCCTGTTTTTTCGGAAAACTGGACATGTACCACTAGAACACCGCAGAACAGTCAATCCTGAGTGGTACACAACCATTTGTTTGCCAATTGTCTTCCAAGAAATCAGGAAAACCAGCCGCCGTAGACGGATCACTCTTCACCACGACAATGCGAGCTCTCACACATCGGCTGCGACAACTGCATTTTTGAGTACCCAAAACATCGATTTGATGGGTCATCCGCCGTATAGTCCTGACTTGGCACCGAATGACTTCTTTTTATTCCCGTATGTAAAAAACAAACTGAGAGGTCAACGTTTTTCGACACCTGAGGAAGCGGTTGCTGCATTCAGAATGCATGTGTTGGAGAAACCTCAATCAGAGTGGCAAAAGTGCTTCGACAATTGGTTCAAACGCATGCAAAAGTGTATAGATCTTCATGGGGAATATTTTGAAAAACAATAAAGTGATTTTCGATGATCAATATTTGTTTTTGTTCTCTAATCCCGAAATATAAAAGGCAATCCTCGTATTGAAGTGTCTACCACAAAGCTTCGAGAACTTCAGGTGGGCCATCAGATCCAAGAATGACACTTCTGTTGTCAGAATGTACCGCAGCCTATTGCGTACGCAGACGATCTCATAATTTACAGAACAGCTCCGAAAGTTGGGATCATAAATAGTTTACTACAGCGAAACTTCAATAAAGTGCAGCGCTACTGCGACGACTGGAAACTTAAGATCAACTTTCAGAAATGTGAAGCCATCCTATTTAGAACTCCATTATATTAAGCAACGAACGACACGAGGAAAACCTGACGAAAGTTAGTTATCGTGGGACCGCATGGAGGTAAACTGGAAACCAAGAGTGTAGTTAAATACCTTGGCATCTGGCTGGTTCAATACCTGTATTTCAACAGACACGTAGATGCTGCTTTGGTCAAAGCTAGGAAAACTTTTGCTATGACAAGGAGGCTATTTCACTGTAGCCAACTTGACAGTAGGGTAAAATTCATAAGCTACATGACGCTAATCAGGCCAATGCTCATATATGGTTGTCCAGTATGGTTTAACATAGGTCCAAATTTGATGGAAAAGATTCGGGTGTTCGAAAGGAAGTGTCTCAGAACTTGTCTCAGATTATATCGAAAACCGGAATCGGACTATAAAAAGTACTACTCAAATGAGACTTTATATAATGAAGCCTGCATAAATAGGGTGGATAACTTTATCATTAAATTAATCAGAGGACATATTGCGAGAGCAATAAGCTCGTTCAATTACCTCATTTTCCGGGCTTATTATCCAAATACCCTGTGCAACGGTTTTGTTCCACCAGAGCCGTTCCTTCGACATGAAAGGGCTTATACAGGATAGATTCCGCTGATCTATCATGTAAGTAGACAAAATTGAATATCGAGCGGTCATTAACTTTTTGTTTTTGAAAGGCAATACGCCTCCGCAAATCAAAGTTGGACTCTATGTACGGGTACTCTGCACCACCATTTACCAAAGTGAAATGGCCGTGAGAGCTTGGGAGACGATGAACGTTTGGGATGTCCAAAAACTGCATTAACCGACGATAACATCGCTAAACTTCACCAAATGATGCTAGACGACCGCCCAATTAAAGTGAGAGAGATAGCAGTGGATTTGAAAATGTACAAAGAACGTGTTTGTCACATATTAAATCAAGATTTATGCATGAGAAAGTTGTCCGCGCGTTGGTGCCGCGTTTGCTCACGTTAGACCAAAAAGGTGTTCGAATGAACATTTCCAACGCTCTGTTGGCGCAGTTTAGGCGCAATGAATCTGAGTTTAATTACTGTCGATGAAACTTGGATACACCATTATTTGCCGGAAACAAAAATACAGTCAAAACAGTGGACTGCAAAGGGAGAAACGGCTCCAAAAAAAAAAGCAAAAACTGTTTTTTCGGCTGAGAAAGTGATGGCGACTGTTTTTTGGGATAGCCATGGAGTTATTTTAATTGATTACCTTCAAAAAGGAAAAACCGTTACAGGAGCATACTACGCATCATTACCAACTGAAGGCAGAAATTGGGGGAAAACGGCCACACACCTCAGCGGTTCATTATCATCATCGGCACTACAACCGGGAGCTGATCTTCGCGTTATTTAACAAATCTCTCCACCGGTCCCGATTTCGAGTCGATGTCATCCAGTTTGCCACTCCCAGGCTCGGGCGTCCTGGTCTACGCCATCCCTCTATCGCAGACAAGGTCTGCCGCACTGACTGCTTCCATACATCCTGCTACAAAGGTATTCCGGCAGGCTCCTCTTCGCTCATTCGAACTAGGTGTCCCGCCCACCGGCGTCTACCGAGCTTGATGTTTCTTATAACATTAGCTTCAAGGTAGATTGCGTACAGCTCATAGTTGTAGCGTCTTCGGAATCGTCCTCCTTCACATTATCCTTAAGACCTTCCTCTCGAACGCGGCTAAGAGTTCACAGTGCCATTTATATTAATCCATATATGAGTACTGGTAAAACGATGGTCTTGTACACTAGTAGCTTGGATGTTCTGGATAAATTTCGGGATTTAAAGAGCCTTGATAGACCACAGTACGTTTTGTTGGATCTGATCAGCCGTTCGCGTATTTCTTCTTCCATATTGTTATCGGCTGATACTATTGACAGTAGTAGCTTGGATGTTCTGGATACATTTCAGGATTTAAAGAGCCTTGATAGACCATAGTAGGCTTTGTTGCATTTGATCAGCCGTTCGCGTATTTCTTCTTCCATATTGTTATCGGCTGATACTATTGACCCAAGGTAGTTAAAGGATTGCACTACTTCAAATTCGTGCTCCACTACCCCGATAGTTTGACCAACGTTAGGTCTTCTCTTCGCAGAAGTTGCCACCATGTACTTCATTTTTCCCTCATTAATGTGCAGTCCCAGTTTTTGTGCCGTCTGCTCGATCTGGGTGAAGGGTTCCTGTACAACCGATTCGGTTCTACCGATGATGTCGATGTCATCTGCGTAAGCAAGTATCTGGCTGGACTTGGTGACAATAGCCCCTCTAGTTGTAACGCCAGACCACGGATTGCTTTCTCCAACGCCAGGTTGAAGAGGAGGCAGGCCATACCGTCCCCTTGTCGGAGTCCATTAAAGATGTTTATTGGTATGGACAGCAATCCCGCTATTTTTACTTGACTAGTTACGTTGGTCATGGTCAACCTACAAAGTCGTATGAATATGTTTGGAATGCCGAACTCTCTCATGGTATTATATAGTTCTACCCTGGCTATGCTGTCGTAGGCGGCCTTAAAGTCTATAGATAGAAGATATAATGGAATCTTAAATTCCTGACATTTTTCCATCGCCTGCCTAAGGATGAACATCTAATCAATTGCTGATTTGCCTGGGATGAAGCCACACTGGTATTGACAAATGTTGACTTTAGCGTATGGGGCTATCCGATCTTGTAGGATAATGTAGAGTATCTTACAGGCGGTACTCAGCAATGTTATACCCCTATAGTTGCTGCACAGTGTGATATCTCCCTTCTTATGTATGGGGCGAATTATACCACGACGCCAATCTTCCAGCATATCCTCTTGCTCCCATACGTGCACCACGATCTCATGAATTGCGTAATGTAATGCTGTCCCTCCTTGTTTGATCAGCTCAGCTGGTATGCCATCAGCTCCGGGCGCTTTATTTGATTTGAGCTTTCTTATGGCTATTAATATTTCCTCAGTGCTTGGTGGCGGCAGCATTTGGTCTTGATCTTGCATTCCTCTGTGAGCTGACCAATTAGCAATTCATTGAAGACCATTGACCTCGGCGGTTGCCGTGGCGAAAATCCACGAATTACGGTTTGAACTGCTTGACCACCTGCCTTACTCACCAGATCTAGTCCCAAGCGACTTCTTTTTGTTCCCTAATCTAAAAATTGAGATTTTCGTCAAATGAGGAGCCAATCACCTTCGTGAACAGTTATTTTGCAGAGAAAAACGCCGAGTACTATTTGAATGGGTTAGACAGATGAGAGCATCGCTGGGAGAAGTAGTAGAGTTATAAAGAGACTATGTTTTCTACATAATAAAAATAAATTTTAAGACAAAATGTCTTGTATCTTTGTTAGGCCGGAAACTTTTCAGCCCACCCATGTCATCATCATCATCATCGGCACTACAACCGGGACCCGGTCTTGGCCTTATTTAGCAAGTCCTGAGGCTTGTTAAATTTTCCATAATGATTTGTTTTTTCCGGGCAAGGTCATTAGTCATGCGCCAAGCCCACCCATGTACTTATTAAATATATAATGAAGGAAAAGGAAATGTAATCCATTATCTAAATATTACTCTAGCCTCTTCATAAACCAAGCAACACCCACGCATAAGATTATCTAGCTCGCAACTTGTTGCTAAGCAAAAAAGTAAAATTACCGTAATTCACCCTCGTATATTGCCAAAGAAACGAAACTGCTGCTTTCTACCTATTGAAGCTTAAAATTATAAATGTTGACTTTATTTAGTATCATTTCTCATTATCTACAATGCAATACTACTGCCATGAGAGCAGAGCAAACAAATTACAAATCAAATAGACCTTATAAGGAATTGTGAACATCTTTCAAGAGGACACCTTTACTCTACACTTATCTTATGGCGGAACTACTCATTTCGACCGCCTTCGTAAATCACATATAGGTACACATCATGGCTGTGCTTACAAAAGAGAATGCCAGCTCGTCATTTCATAAAGTCTGGCACGTATGACTTGATGGTGATTGAAAAGTAAAATTTAAAAACAATGTACAATGCGGATATTTGCTTTTAATTTCTATGGTATCGTATCTACCACGAATATACTTAAGTTTATGTTCTGAGAAATTAAAACAATTTTCGTTTATGATAGTTAAAGTAAATGCCAAGAAAGTGAGAGCAAATGAATACTTTTATATAATTACTCACTATAAAAAAATAATATAGTTTTTGTCATGAATTTTCTAGTTCGGGTAGTTTATGAGGAGCCATAATAATTTTGGGGCTGAAATATTAATGTTGTGGCGAAGAAACTAATCCAACTGTTTTAAGCGATCTTTTCTTCAAAATGACTGCGTTTGGAATATATGGTCGACATAAGGCGAGTAACATTTGCACACTAAATTAATAACCCAGTGGATGCTGGGCCGTGATTTTAAACGATGATCAGATGAAGCTCCATTATTGGGTAGTTTGGCGTCGCCTGACAATAGCTGCAAGGCTACACCATCGTGAACAAATCGTAGAAGGGCAATTTTTCGTTTCCATAGTATCCACATGTTATAGGGTTTTTTTTTCTGTTGACGGGTTTATTTTGCAAAAGAAAAAGAAGTACATATAAGGATTTTTTTACAATATTAGACTAAATGATAAATACATGCATATATACTTTTTTCTTTTAAAACTTGTATTATCAATTAAAATTAAAATTAAAAGAATTAATTTAATTAAAAGGATAAAAAAAGAAAGAAAGAAGGAGAGAGAGAGCAAGAAAGAACTATAGAGGTAAAAAACAGGAGGAAAGAAAAGGAGAGAAAGCGTTTAGGCCATTATATCTAAAGGGGGCGTGTAGTCCTATTGTAGTAGTTAGTTCAGGGAACGTGTCTCCTTGTTCTGAAAAGGATGGGGGATCTCTATAGACCGCTCCCGCAAAACGTACTACAAAGGGGTCGTCGCCGTGCTTCCTCAGATCCTGAGGGAAGAGCAACGTCCTTGGTTTGGTCCTGCCGCTTTTTCGTTCAACCTCAGTCCTCGTCTCCGAAGGTTTCCGGGGGGGCTGGTGATATTCAGAATCTAAAAGAGTGTTTTTATCGGGGTACCACAGCTTTACTCACCAGTTGTCATCTATTAACAGTCTCTCTTTTCTTCGGTGTATATATAAGTGTTTATTTAGTTAAATTCTTGCATCAATTTTATAAAGTTGTTCAGCTGGGGCACTTCCTCCAGGGACACTGATCGATATTCTACTGCGGCCGCGAGATCACTCTACTGTTCCTTTATAAAGGGAAACAAATCGAGATTTGTATCTCAAAAATGCACAATTTCGTACAAAAATCCCGATTTTGGTATCCTAAGTGAGATGCTCAGTGTTTACTTAGGATAAGAATTCAGTTTCTTGAATTCTTATGAAATTATTGTGCAGATGTGGATGTGTAGGGGATTCGGGTTTTTGTTTGTTCAATTTGATGGAATTTTTCCAGATTGAGATAACATATCTCTGGAGTTTGAATGTTGATGATGCCGTGGGGCAAATGTAAAACGAAAAACGAATATTTGATTCGTTTATTGTGAATTTTGTTTTTGATTAAGATTTTGGATTGAATTATGTGGGGGCAAATGTTAAGCGATAAACGGATGTTTGATTCGTTTATTGCGAATTTTGGATCTAGTTTGGGTTTTTTGGGTGTTGATTGGATTTTAGGTTTTAGAGTATTATTGCTGGGATTTGGATGTACGAATGGGGGAAAAAGGTGGTAGGGCTTTTTAGAGCACTACACTATCATCGGCATTAAGCCACCACCAAGAAGGGTGAATTATCTATTTGATTTATCTCGTTCGCCAATTGCTGTGCTAAAACGTAAGCGATCCACGTGGTGTGATATGTTGTCTTCATGCAGTACTCTTTTGTCCCTAGCTCCACGCAAAGCATGATATATGATAGGGACTTCATAACTGTTTTGTATGAGGCCTTTTTTGTCTAATTGAAAGAATGCCTCGGGGGGAATGAATCCGCTTTGGAGAGTATTCTTCAGATATGAATCGTTTGGATAGAAGGCTCCCGAAATCAACTTGTTCTCATTAGTCGTTTCTTTTGCAATGTGAATGCGTATATTTTTCATTATGAAGTTATCTATCCGGTTTAAGTCTGCCATGTTATATATGTAGGTCTTTATTAGGATAATACTTTGTATACTACGATTCTGGCGTTCTGTATATTCGGAGACAAGAACGCAGACATTGTCTTTCAAATACATGAAACCCGTGCAACCATGCCATTAACCCCGCGAAGAAAGCTCACAAAGACAGAGTGATCAATAAACTTTTGGCGGATTTGTGGAATGTCTCAATGGGTGTTCCGCCGAACACTGTTCACCGAAAAACAAAACAGCACCGGAGCGGATTTGACACAAATGAAACGCAGATAAGTTGTTTCCTGGAGGGTTATTTACAACTCTTATTTAAACTTTATTAAAAAACTGTTTCGTTATTAACACATAAACTGTTGTTCGTTTAATACCGCGCTTAATTAACTCGATGACACGTATTACTCTCGTCCTTTCTTCGCACACGTTACTCTCGATACACGACAACGACTCCCTTTTCCTCTAATCGTGTTCGGTCTCAACCTCGCAGTTAAGGTACTCGAAGTAGACTCCCGATATGGCTATCAAAATCAGACTGTCTGTCTGCCCACACAGATATCCAGATTCCAAACTGGTATCTGTATCTACACGGAAAAATTTTCCTACTTGCTCTGCTAACAGAACTTCCGAATTTCTGTTAGCAGCATGTTATCACGTCCCAGGGGTGATTTTTCATTCCTGAAAGAAGAAACTCGCTCATCATCGAACATCATTATCACCATCCGTGGTGGTGGTCGAAATTCAGTTCGACGGTTGTCGATTGTATGCCGCCTTATTTACATAACACATCTGGCGCGAAGGCCGAAAGATATCTTGCAATTTGCATGGATGCATTGTTCATGGGTTTTGTTTGACTTTTGTCAATACACCCGAAATCCATTAGATCTTTCTAATGGGTGTGAAATACAAACAGACACCGTGGGATCGGAGTAGTTTCCTTGTAGGTTTTCAACCTCATACAATTTGAATTATCTCGTTGAGATAATTACGGTTGCCGTTTCTTTTGTTTGCCGATAGATTTGGTGGTCTTTATGGCAGCTACCCGCACGTGCATCGTTGGTCGGCTAATTTGCATTGCATAGACGTTTGAAATTGCCGATTCAATGGAATGTTCCTGGGCGCCGGCAGATTGAATGTTTCTTTTTTGTTTCAGGTATGATGACTTACGAATGTTGAGCTTGGCATTAAAAGCTTTGCGGACGTTCAGTTCCTTGCTTTTTGGTGTCGGTCTCAACGTTGGCTGCGAGTTGCAGGCCCTATGGTGGGACTTTGGGGCACACGTCTGTGGGCGCGTGCAACGCTCTCAGGTAAGTAAGTTCTTTGAAGGTGGGAACCTTACCTGCGCGGAATTGTGCGTTCGTAGAACGCTACAAACTCCTTCGGTGCCCGACTGGTTCGTGCTCCTTCTGGTCAATGGCAAAAGCTGTCAGGAGTAACTTCGCATCCTCCTCTTTCCCCCTGTTGGTGACATACAACGGGACGTTAGTCACGAATTCAGAGGATAAAGCTAATGTGTTTGCGAATTTATTCTCCACGAACTCAAACCTCGATCCCGGCCTTTTGGAGCAATCTATGATCGCGCCGGTACGGTCTTCGATGCGGGATGCGAGATTTCGTCCGCGCGCTATTCAACGCATTCTACGTGAACTGGATTGTAGGAAGGCAACCGGCCCGGACGGAATACCGGCAATAGTCCTTAAGAACTGTGCTCCAGAACTATCGCCGGTTCTTGGCAGACTCTTCCGCTTATCTTATGCACGGAGGACCTTTCCTGCCTGCTGGAAAATCACTCGAGTTAAGCCATTCCCAAAGACGGGAAAAAAGTGGCTTCCACAAAATTACCGTCCGATAGCATTACTGTCTATTTTATCTAAGGTGATGGAAAAAGTCATCAATACTGAGTTAGTTAAGTATTTGGAGTGCAACGGACTTCTGAATGATCGTTAATTCGGATTTCGTGGCAGGCGGTCTGTGGGGTACGAAGTCACGACGCCAGCATGGGCGAGAGTTCTACGTCGTCTCCACCAATTCTTGGTGTCTGCCGTAGACCGAAAGAAAAACAGCTAAATGTTACCGAGGGGCAAATAGGCGCACCGAGAGGAAAACACAAACGCAACTCCGAAACACCAACACAGGAAAGAATGACACACTGATTAGTTTATTATTATTTTATTGATTATAAACACTGTCATTTGGTTTGGATGTATCCAAGTATTTTAAATTTATATTAAATGGATTTCTTATTAATTCTAAACTATTACACCCACGACTCGGTGAGTATTGTTAAATTGATGTTAAATTGATTTCTTATTCATTCTAGACTATTACACACACGACTCGTTGATTTTCGCTTCCTCGGCGCGCGACGAGGAGAGGAAGATCGCGTGACCATTGTGGTCAGCGGATGGAATTTGACTCAAAGCTTCAATTCGCCGGCTAAGGAAATTCTGGGTGCATTCGCTTTCACTGTGGTGATAACCGGATCTCATAAAGGAGATCGTCATGGTACACCTGAATATGTGTACGTCGGTTCTTTTCATGGGTCGAAACCATGATAACGAATCTGAAACAAAGAAAAGAAAAAGGGATCGTGGAGATCTTTGTTTATGTGAGAAGGTTACTGGGAAACGAATCCCGAACTATGTAGGATAAAAGGAATTTATGACCTGGGAGTTCAACTGAGTAAACAAGTTGCAACTCATTGGATGGTAGGTGCATTTGGGATACTAGAATGATTGAATTGTTTGCGTATCGCCAGAATGCCTGATGAAGGACAGCGGTCTTTTGTTTACCCATGGTGCGAGTTAGGGAAATAGTCTCAACATGGATGATGCTAATTACATGCAGCTGGTGTTGGACTATTTATCGCTGACTAAGAGGTTCGACAGGCGATGTGTGCATAGATAGTTTTTATGTACACATATTGAGGTTGGGATTAGCCAACTCAAAGGTAAGATTCCCTGATATGCGGTCGTATGATATGCGAACCGATGAATTTTATTACAGGGAATTTATGATAAGGTAAGAAAGAACTCTTACGGGAATTTGTATGTGAGGAGATGCAAGAAAAGGTGAGAATTCTTTCACTGAAGCTTTTTAGATTATATCTTAGATAATCCTAGATGCGTAAAGCATTTAAGGTGCTAATGCGATTGCATTAGCGAAATTATGTGTTCGGATGGAAGTTATGGGGTTTTTTTTTAGGTAAGTGAACCGTGGGGTTTGGAGGAACCGCCACAGGTCTCCGGGACATCTTTTGACACTTACAACCGATATACGGACATCTGCGATTGAGCGGCATGGTGAGTCTGTAGTGGTGCCGCCAAACCCTACGGTCTACTTACCTGAAAAACCCCCATAACTACTACCCAACTCCCTTTAGTTTGCTAATGAAACAGTATTAGTACCTAAAAATGCTGCACGCATTTAAGAGATCAAATCTATGATCTTTAAGTCCCTGTAAAGAAAACTTACCTTCATGCATTCTCTTCGCATACCATTGCTCCTTAAGATTTCTTTATTAACTTACCAGGAATTTCCAATCAATCTCAGCATCTACGTCGCCAGTCAAATTCCCTTAGCTGAATTCCTGTAAACAAAATAATTCGGATTGCATTCAATGTAACCGTCATGACAGGGACCATAAATATCGCGCCGTCTATTTTCCCAGCCGCGTCATATACCTTTTCATACACATTACCTGGCAACCTTTTTTGTTTGTCTTATCAATAAACAACCCAAGCAGCTGCATATAATTAGCGCAATAGACGCCGAAACCAAATTCTCCAGCATTTCCTAATGCAAATATGAACCCGGTTTCTATTGCAGCCAGAGATGCCATAAACATCCAATTTGCTTTTGGCACCTTTTTCTCCTAACGTCGAAAATAGCGACGAGGCATCGTGTAAACAATGACCCGAATTACCAGCGGCACATGTGGTCATTTTTCCCTATTGTCCTTGCCGCCTGCCTGTTTTCGAACACATGCAACAACATTGAATCTGTTCGATCGCGCACATATACCACTGCGCCACTAGTTGCACCCTTAAGAGAAAAGTTTTTCTCTCTCTTCCTTTTTTTTTCCTTAGCGAAATCATCTCTGCATGAGATGACGATCACCGAGTCAAATTCCATCCTTCGACCCGAGCGGGTCGCGGCTCCATCGCTACCCTGGTGCGCACAGGGAAGCGATAATAAAAAATAATCCTTTGTGTCGTAGTCTCCGCGAGTCGGTATTGAGTGCATATAAATTTAATATTAACGTGTCTTACATAAAATTAAAACAATAGTGTAAAACCTAAAGTCGATAATTAAAACACAATAAAACAATAGCGGTGATCACCAACCAAATCAGTGCATTTTATTCCGGAGACTACCATCGGTGCGTTTTCCTTCATTCTTTGGTGACAATTTTCTGTGAATATTTTGCTGTTTGTCCTGTCGTTGTGTCCGGAGAACTGTTTTCAGCGGAATTATGATGGAGGAGGAAGTGAATCATGTACCCATGCTGGTACATACTTCCTTCCCACAAGTCAAGGGCGGTCGCGTTGGATATCTCCAAGGCTTTTGACCGCATCTGGCAGGGGGCATTGCTGAGGAAACTTCGTTCCTACGGACTTTACCAACAGCTTTGCGACTGGACGAAGAGCTTCATTGTTGGTTGTGGTGGACGGCGACTGTTCGGATATGTATCCTGTTAATTCGGGGGTGTCCCAAGGTTCTATTTTGGCTCCAACCTTGTTTTTGCTTCACATAAATGATTTGTTGTAGACAACGGATAATAAAGTGTTCAGTATTGCGGATGATAGTACGCTTGTTTCCTCCTTTTCGAGTGTTCAGCCAATTGCTGCATCTGCGTCGCATCAGCTGAGATATAGACAGATTGACTCTCTGAATCGGGATCTAGAATAGGTCCTGCAATGGGGAAGGGCCAATCTCGTCGACTTCAATGCAGCCAAGACACAATATACAACATTCAAAAGGAAAAGTGGATCATCTGAGGATGAATGGCCGGCCCCTTGAAACTAGGGAAAAATTGAAATTGCACGGCGTCACGCTCTCTGGGAATGTATCATGGCATAAACACGTGTCGAGCATCGCCAGGTCAGCCTCAGGAAAACTGAGTTATCTTTTTAGAGCCAAGAAATATTTTACTCCGTCCCAACTTCTTCTCCTATATAAAACCCAAATTAGTCCCGCACTCGAATATTGCTCTCATGTTTGGAGCTCGGCTCCTAAACATACCCTCGACCTACTTGAGAGCATACAGAGACGAGCGATCCGCCTGATCGGATACACGGCGCTGACGTCGGGACTACCCTCGCTATCACATCGAAGGCGGGTAGCTGTCCTCCGTCTCTTTTACAGATATTATCACGGGTATTGATCTTTGGAGATTCGCGGTATTGTTCTGCGCAATTCGGTTTATATGCTCTCCACGATACAATCCGATCGCACCAGTTTGCGGTTCATCTCCCGGCGGCGCGAACATCCCCGCATCGGAGCTCGTTCCGTTACAGAGCAGGGAAGCTGTGGAACTACCTTCCCGCGCGAGTGTTCCCGGAGCGTTACAACCTGCAGCTGTTAAAAAGGAACTACAACGGTTATTTGGTGGCATCTCCGGGTGCCCACTCGTTTCTAGAGGTGCTTCTCTCCCAAGAAAAATGTAATAAAAAAAAGCAATTTAGTGGTTAAACGCGATTAAACTGAAATTAATTTAATCTAAATCTATTCAGTTAAGCAGAGTAGCATTGGCGACGATTTAATTTTATTTTACCATTTATATTAAACACACCGCTTAATTAAGTTAGCTTAGAAGTATAGGAAATATTTTAGTTCTCTTAGCTTACCTTAGCTTATTTACATAACTCAGCTTACAATCAATTAAATAGATTACAAAACCTTTGAGAATTCGGTGACTACGAATTGGGAAATTGAATGTTAGCGCTAATTTATTTGCTACTTACAAATATGTGACATGAATATTTATTTATTATCCATATATAACGTATGAAAGTAATCGAAACTCCAGATTCTATCAACGTTTCGAATTTAAATTTTGGTAACGAAAGTGATATCACTACTGGAGCACACACGAATGCCAAATTCTCTTATGTCTTTTCTTGATACGTCGACTCCTCGCGGAACCAATTTCTTACAAAAAATGCATCTGAATGACAATACTTTTCCTCGAGCACATGCAAAATGTAATCACCTAAGTGAAATATTAATTTTCAAAGTTTCGTTTGCATTGAATGACTTAATATCTTTCTTTAACTAATTGCCTTTATTTAATACTGTTGTTAATAAGACGACTAATTGTAAGATATTTATAGGACCATTAAAGTTTTCCGTTGATAAATTCATTCCTACTGAACCAAAAAAATATTTTGGCAAAAACAAAAGTCAATGATAACAGCCACTTGATTTATATATATAATATATATATATTTCCTCATTGAGAAAAAAATTATAACTATCTTATTTACGCAGAAACAAGAAGATGTTCATGGGTAATGTCGAGTCTCGAAGTCTCTCCACTAACTCTCACTGGCGCACCGATTAATCTAACCCGAGCGTTGAATCGTATAAAACTCTTTCCACAACCAAGTCGCGCTTTAATCTTACCTTGAACCTGCTGGCGAAACAAGTCTTTTAAATTCAGTTGGCATGCCACTAAATAAGTTTAAGGTGTCCTGCTAAGTTTTGTATAAACTCTACATTCGAGTATTACGTTGACCGGAAGCGTGTGTGTGTTGAAAAATAAGAGTGTCGGATTCAATTTAAATTCGTGTTCAACTGTTCTAACTGCAATTTTGCAGATTTGAATTATACATTTTTAAAACAGTAAATATGACAGTGAAACTACATTCGTTATTAATAATCCATATTGTGCTGCTGCCATTTGTACATCCTCAAGTCAAGGGTAATATAACCTTTTGTGGTTTACATTTAAGGCTTTAAAATTTTCTAGGTTAACTATAAACAATTATGTCGTTCGTTGGGCCCGATTCTCGCTCCTTGTGTTTATGATGTCGTGAGAACCCAATAGTAGAATTCGTTTTATGTCTGTCACGGGTGCACCAGGTTCTTGTAGAGGGCTTATGATGGAACCAGTTTCTATTGGACGGCCCGTATTTTTAACTTCCTTACCTGTATTACGTTTTTCGGTCTTCATCCAATTGAGTGCATTGATTAGGCATTTAAATTGAAAACAGGCCCCATAAATCATTTGTTGAACTTAAATTTTTATAACAGTAATACGTTTGGTTTTCATCTATTTGAAAGTATGGTTTGAATGATGGAGAAGTGTAAGCGAAGAATAGCCGATACATTCGATCGTTCAATAGCGAATCATATGTCATCAATTTGAATAAAAACGGCTGAACAACATAATAAAGGTCAAATCTGTTGAAGATATGGTAGAACAGTTAGATAACTTAGAAAAATTGTCAAATTTCCAGCTACTTTATACCTCTCACGAAGCACATTGACCACTATAAGAAACAACTTCACTTGTAGCACAGCTGTCTGTCCTACATAGGCGATAAACGCGATTCCCAACCGCTTGTTCACATGGTTGAATTAAATTTTTTCGCAATAATTTTCCGCCTCGTAACTGGTTAGCTCTTCTGAGTGAAAGTGAATTTAAACGTGTGACCCAGAAGACGCGTGAAATGGTCGAGTCGCACAAGGTATCTGGATGAGATAAAAAGAGGCATATAAAATATTATTATAATTAAATTCAAAATATGTGTAATGTTTCCTGTTTTGGTATTAAAAGTGCAAAAAGTTATTATTATTATTGATATCGTTATTATAAATATATTTTTAATACTTCATATCGATATAGTGAATAAATTATGACCATAACAGCTAAGACTAATAGATAGATAATAGCTTTATAGACAAAATTCCAATGTGAAAGCACATGCGCGGTAAGAGGAAGAGGTAATAGATAGGAACCGTTGTATTGGGGTCTGGAACGCCAAAATTTAAGAAAACACGGCCTCAGAAAAGAGCGTTCCATACTTTTGTGGTTCACCAGAAGAACGATTGTCCACATTGATCTGTACTTCTATAGTTAATTTTTAAAATGCATTCAGAGATTGACGAATATCAAGGGAAAATATTTGAGGATGTGCGCACAAAAAGTCTAGGTGAGAAATTTCATATATTCGGATTGTTAATGGCATTATAATATCAAAAGGTACTAAGAAAGCAAAAAATATATATATCGCAGATAAAAAGTCTGCTTGAATCAACTTCGCTTTCAAACTCTCACTGTTGCTCACAGCATACAAGGATCGGAACATTCACAAGACCACTGAAAACGATGTGACCTGGATTGCGGCTCAGGTCCAGTGGGACGTTTACTTGAAGGGCATAACACATATAATAGTCGCTTTCGTTTATTCATTACGGATCCCGACTTGCATCCTATTTTGAGAAAAAATTAGTTTTAGTAATGACATTCGCGACTTCCGAAATAAATACTCCTCTATGTCTGCCCACATCTTTACAACCGAGAAATCTTTACACGAACTGAAATACAGGTAATAATTCATCATCATTATTGGCACTACAACCGGGAACCGGTGTTGGCCTTATTTAGCAAGTCCTGACGCTTGTTAAATTTTCCACAGGTAATAATTAATACCGATAATTCGGAGTTAAATTTATATATATTATATCTTGGTACCTCTGTTCTTTACACATCGTGGCTTTCCCGCATATATATGAAATTTTATTGTTTATTAGCTTTCGCCACATGGTCTCTGATCCAATTCAACTATCCTCTTTTTTTTTTTAATTTTTTTTTATTCATTATTTTTACACTTCTCTCGGCGACACGAGATTTTTTTTCTTTTTGAGCAGTTACAAAAATATTACGTTTGTAAACATATTGTTAGGTTCTGTAGGGGTTTAGTTCCACGAAGCGCGTCTCCTTATCCTGAAAAGGATGTGGGATCTCCTTAATAGACCGCTCCTGAGAAAACCGTCCTACAAAGGGGTCGTCGCCGTGCTTCCCCAGATCCTGAGGGAAGAGCAACGTCCTTAGTTTGGCCTCAGTCCTCGACTCCGCTGGTTTCCGTGCGGGCCAGGTGATACTCCTAATCTACAAGAGTGTCTTTGTGGGGGCACCACAGCTCTACTCACCAGTTGTCAGCTCAACAAATCTATTAAAAAGTCTCGCTTTTCTTTGATGTCCTCCTTGTCCCGTTGTTAGATAAATGAAAGGCTCGCTTTTTTCCTTTGGTATATACAAGTGTTTATTTCTTTTATAAAGGGTTCTCCTGGGCACTTCCTTCAGGGACACTGCTCGATATTCTACTGCGGCCCGTATATAATTTTTTTTTTCTCAAAACTGTATTTATTAACCATAATTAGAATTCGTACATTTAAGTAATACAGTGACTTAAAATTAATTTTGTAACAATTGCTTACATGTAATTATTATAATAATATATACATTTTCCAAACAATATTTTATGAGATATAAAATAGATGCGTGTTTATAAATTGAGTGGTATTATCTTCCTGGAAAAGGTCAGAAAACCAGGAATTTGTTTTTTTTTTTCAACTTTACTTAATCTAAACTTAATCCTAATTATATAAATAACTTAACCTAATTTAGTATGATTTTCATAAAGCCATAAACAAAATTTTATAATTAATGGGATATATGTTATGAATTAAAGGATGTGGAATGCGGTCAGTTATGGGTTAGAGGTAGAGTATTTCTCCCCGGTTGTTCGTTGGAAAAGCGTAGGATGTTGGAAAATGGTTGGACGTTACAGTATTTGAACTGGTTAGGGGTAACTTCGGTGTTGTGGTATATGATCTCATTTGAATCATTTACCAGTCTGCCTGAGGCGAAGATAGCTCTGGTGTGGAGACAGTTGGGATAGTTAGTTCTGATATCTAGAGGGTTCTCTAAGAGCGAGGTTATTATGGGATTGGGATTATTTTGTAGGTTTTCGATAAATTTGATAGACAGTTCGAGGAATCGTCAATCGAGGCGCTCGATACCAGCGGTATTGTAGAGTTCGACGTTACTATAGTACTTATAGGAGTTAGGACGACGATGTAACCCAGAGACATACCTAAAGCATTTTCTTTCGAATACCCGTAATTTCTCCATTTGGGAGGGAGTGATATGGTACCACAATGGGCACGCGTACGTGAGTGTGGGCCTGATAATTTGTTTGTAAATGAACAGTTTGACTTTGTGAGAGAGACTTTTAGGTTTCCACATTACTCTTCTACAGAGAATAAGCTGAATTGTGGCTTTTTGAAGGGAATTTTTAATGTGGGAGGAAAAAGACCAGTTATTAGAAAAAGTGATTCCCAGATATTTTAGGGTTTTGGAGGGTTTTATCAGAGTGTTGTTCAGTTGAATTTTAATTTTGTTGTGGCAGCGTCTAGTGTTGTTTGTACAGTGCTCGGTTTTGCCCTTGAACACTATGAGCTGCGTTTTATTTGGATTAAGGTGGATTTTCCACTTATTGAAGTATGTTGATAGGTTAGGGAGGAAGTTGTTAATGCGGTTTCTTGCAGCATTAACAAATTTCCTGCTAGAGTAAATTAATGTATCATCAGCATAATTCAGCATCACAACATTAGGAGATACGGGTTGAGGAATATCCGCATTATATAACAGATATAAAATTGGCCCTAAAATAGAGCCTTGGGGAACACCCGCGGTTATGGTGTGGGTTCCTGAGATAGAAGAATTTATTCTCACAACGAATTTTCTGGCAGAAAGATATGAGGCTAAGAGCTTTGTTGTGTGAGAGTTTAGATTAAATATGGAGTGCAGTTTGTACAGAAGCCCTGAGATCCAGACGCAATCAAACGCCTTAGAAATATCGAGAGATATACACACAGTAGGGCTTTGGTTTTGGAGACCAGTTGTAACATCGTGTGTGAGTTTTAGTAGAGCATGACATGTGGATTGTCGCTTACGAAATCCGAACTGACAGTTAGTAATGAGGGCATTCTCATTGGCAAATGAGAGAAGATTTTGGTAGATCTTGGGTTCCAGTATCTTACTTAGTGTACTTAATAGGGATATTGGACGATAATTGCAAGGGCTATTACTACTACCGGGCTTCTTAATAGGAATTACTACCGCAGTTTTCCAGTTCTCTGGGAAGTGCGATGCATTAATTATATGATTAAGAAGAATGAGGATGGGAAGTAGATTCGGTGGGCGTAGCCTTTTAAATAGAAGACGTGGGATTCCATCTAATCCAGTTGACCTTTTATTATTTCCTGATCTTACGATCTCGGATAATTCGTCCGCAGTTAGAAAATTTGTAGTGTCTAAGGGGTGTGAAGCTATGTTTGTGTTGTTGAATTCACCGATGAAAGGAGTAAAAGATGGGAATAATCTGTTTGAGATGTATTCGTTTACTGTGTTCTCGAAGCCAGGAGTTGATAGAGAATTATTTTGCTCATGGATCTTTGCAAAGTGTTCTGCGAGGCAATTTGCTATGTCCGAATCGGACTGGGCAATATTATTGCTGATCGGGTTAACGAGATGGTCAATTCGGGGTTTATATTTACGACCAGTTAATTGGTTGATGTTTTTGAAAAGATCCCGATTTGGTTTGATATTTTTAAGTGTGGAGATGTAGTTTTCATCTGCGAATTTTTTCAACTGCTCATTTATCAGAGTGGATAGGAGTTGGATTTGGCTTTTAATAAAGGGGTAGTATCTTGTATGAAGTTTACGGCGGAGCTGCTTTTTAAGGCGCAATAATTTGGTTAGGATGCTGGGCAAAGGCTTTCCTAAATAGTTATGAGGAATGGTTGTCGGGGTGTTTTTGCTGAGAGCCTCCTTAAGAATTTTCTCTATTCTTAAACATGCTTGATCGATTTCAGTAGGGAGTAAGTTAGATGCTTCAGGGATATACAAGTCAGAGAAACTTATCGCTATGTCCCTATTGACTTTTCTCCAACTTGTTTTGGTGAAGTTTGGGATCGAGAGAGGGGATTTGGATCGTGGTGTGAACGGAACCATGACCAGAAGGAAATATAAAGGAGACTGTAGGTGGACCGGCTGAATAAACATCGTCGGACTTAAGGAAGAAGTCGATTGTTGACCTGGCTGAGCTAGAGACTCGAGTTGGCTGTAATGGGTAGTCAATGTAAGTATATGGATAAGACTGGAGGAGGACTAGCAATTGGCGACCATATTTGTTGCATTTATTATCATTGAATGCTGTGTGACGAGCATTCCAGTCTCCTCCGATTATAAATGGAGCGGAAACGGACTGGATAATATGCGAAATGTCAGTATCTGGGAAATCTGGTTGTCGTGAAGGGTGAATATAAATGGATGCTAAGACGAGCACTTTATTGTTCTCACAGAAAAGTTTTACTGCTGTGTATTCAATGCTGGATACACAGGTGAATCTAATTTCACTGAATTGAAATTGTTTGTGAATTAATATGCTGGTACCTCCATGAGATCCATTAGTTCTGGGGTTAGAAACTAAAGTATAATTGGCAATTGAAACTCGGGAGTTTGGTTTGAGCCAGGTCTCTGAAAGGAAGAGGATATCTGGGGAAAACTGTTCAACAAACAACCGGAGGTGTTGCTTACGTATGTTAGAGTAAATGGATTCTGTGTTGAGGGAGATAATGGTTAGTTTAGAGAGAGCTGGAAAGAATATGGGAAGTTATTAGTGAAAGAATCTGACCTTTTTTCTCTATTTCTGACATCTTCCTCAGCGAAGGTAGCATGGCTTGTAAGCTTTGGATGTATCCCATGATGTCCAGATTGAAGTTTTCAGTATTGTTGTTAGGGGGAGTGGTAGTGTTGAGGTTTCCTCTTGCTGCATCCGCGTACGATATTCCGGGTCGGGTTGACTTCGTTTCCTGCAATACTGTTGGTTTCGTTGTTGTTGTTGTTGTTGTTGATTTTATAGTTGTTGCTAATTTCCGTCTTTCCAGAAGTTTTAGCTTCTGAGGGCATTGGGAAAAATTTGCCGGATGAGGGCCTCCGCAGTTACAGCATTTAACTGTGATCTTTTTGTTGGTAATGGATCCATCAGCGTTGACGGTTTGTATTGTTTCAGGTTCCAGGCCTTGTGGATTTACCTTGCATTCCTCGAGCTCGTGTTCCTCTGCGCATCTGCCGCAACGTCTTTGCTGGTGGCATGAGACCGCCAAGTGTCCTGATTCTTGGCATCGCTTACAATGAAGAATTTCTTCTTTGTGGGGCTCTTCGATTGTGATTTTTTGGGTAAACAAATATTTAATTTGTTTAAGTTGCTTGATGTCCTGATTAGGTGGGATTTGTATGATCCGGAGGTTTTTTACGTTGTTTGTCCTCATGTACGGTGTTTGGAAGTAGTCCAGCTTATTGATCTTTATTTGTGGACATATCCTAGCGATTTCCAGGCCCACTTCTTCGTTGGTCCATTCGGGATCGATGTGCCTTATAATAAAGGTAGCTGGTTTGCTGTTCGGATGCTGGAAGGTGAAGAACTGATATTGCTCCTCCACCAGTTTTTTAACTGCCCTATCATGATCGAGTAATGATCTGACTGTTATTGAAGTCCTAGATCCTTTTGCATTGGTGCTAAAATTCCGGTGACCCAGGGCATTTTGCAGAGTTTGAATTAGTGCTTTGGTGCTGGTCGGGCTTCTGATGTAGATTGGCGGTGGTTTTTCGTTTTTGTGCTGAGCAGGCAGGGGACTCGGTGCTGGCTTGGCTTGTTTGGTGGATTCCTTATCGGCTGATGATTGTTGTTTGGGTGGAGATGTTTTATGGTTTAAGCTGGGAGAAGGCGTCATCTCCATACGGGCATCGTCGCTGTTTTGGGTGGGTTGCTTTAGGGAGTGAATTCCTCCCGGAGTTGTTTCACCTCTGCTGAAAGCTGTTGGATGTATTCCACGGCTTCGTGTAATTTTTGTTCGTAGTCCATGTGTTTTACTGGATTTTCCATTTTTGTGGTCTTCTTAGATGAGTTTTGAAGAGTTTCAATGGCTCTTGTCTTCCGTTCCAACAGATATTCCCGGGTAGCGCTCGGGTCGTTGTCTGGCATCTGTGAAGACCGATTTCGACTACGGCATCCAGCGAGAATTACACGTGCTTTTTTTTTTTTTGTAATTATAATTTGTCGCAATACTCACGAACAAACGCAATATATCACATAAGGTTCGATGTGAACGCGATCGATCGTCGACGACTTATCGTCTACGAATTCAATTTTTTTTTTTTTTTTTCAATCTTGGTTGTACACGAGCACACGATCAGTATGTCTGACTGCATGAACGTTCCGAAGTGAAGTGACCCCCGGATATCACTTTACTATTCCTTTATAAAGGAAAACAAATCGAGATTTGTATCTCAGAAATGCACATTTTCATACAACAATCTCAGTGTTTATTTTAGATAAGAATTCAATTTCTTGAGTTCTTACGAAACTATTTCGCTGATGTGTGAATGTATCTGGATTTTGGTTTTCTATATGTTTTTCTTAATGGAAATTTTCAGATAGAGATAACGATCTCTGAATTTTAGTTTTCGATTGATGCCGTGGGGCAAATGTAGAACGATAAACGAATATTAGATTCGTTTATTGTGAATTTGATTTTAATTTTTTTTTCTATACAAAAGCCCGAACTGGGATCGAAACGTTTCTTTTAATAAATTCGATGCCCTATTTGACTCTATATTGGAATAGGGTAATCACCATTGCAGGTGACTTCAATGTGAACAATTGTCATTGGGTCCGCCACTAAGATTACACACATCCTGTAGATCAGTGTGTCAAAAACCTCGATTAAGTTGAACCCACTCGTAAATGAATCGACACGAGCACCGGACATACATAGATGGCCATTCCACCAATACACTGAAGCTGTTTCTCGCCTCTTGTATAAACGCCCTTGAGCACTGCGGACGGCTGTGTTGTGTCGGCTATATTTCCTTTAACCAACAGCAGCATTAACAAATAGCTCTCAAGGGAATAATATGACTGTACAAGAAAGCCCACTGGGAGGGATAAACGGAAATTTAAATTCTCCTTAATAAGGATATTAATGCTATACATACGATTGTGGGCTGAAAAGTTTCCAACCTAACAAAGATACAAGACATTTATTCTTAAAATTCATTTTTATTTTTCTACATAGTCTCCTTATAACTCTATACACTTCTCCCAGCGATGTTCCCATTCCTCTAACCCTTCCAAATCGTACTCGACGCTTTTCTCTACAAAATAACTGTTCACGAAGGTAATTGTCTCCTCATTTAATGAAAATCTCGGTCCTCCGAGCGCAATTTTTAGATTAGGGAGCAAAAAGAAGTCGCTTGAGGCGAGATCTGGTGAGTAAGACGGATGGTCAAGCAGTTCAAACCGTAATTCGTGGATTTTCGCCATGGCAACCCCTGAGGTGTGAGACGGCTCGTTGTCTTGGTAAAACAGGATTTTCTTTTTCTGCAAAGAGGGCCGTTTTCTGCATTTTCTGCCTTCAGTTGGTAGTATGCTCATGTAATGTTTTTTCCTTTTTGAAGATAATCGATTAAGATAACTCCATGACAATCCTATGGTGCAAGGCTAATTACCTTGCCGGAAAAACAAATTATTATGGAAAATTTAACAAGCCTCAGACTTGGTAAATAAGACCAAGACCGGGTCCCGGCTGTAGTTCCGATGATGATGATGATGACTATCCCAAAAAACGGTCCCAGTTTTGGCTTTTTTGCCTGATTTAATATGTGACAAGCACGTTCTTTGGACATTTTCATAGCCTCTGCTATCTCCCTCACTTTAATTCGGCGGATGTCTAGCACCATTTGGTGAACTTTAGCAATGTTATCGTCAATTGTTGCAGTTTTTGGACATCCCGAACGTTCATCGTCTCCAAGCTCTCACGGCCACGTTTAAATTCAGCTGCCCAAAATTTCACTGTGGTAAATGATGGTGCGGAGTCCCCATACATAGAGACCAACTCATCTTTGATGTGCATAGGCGTATTGTCTTTCAAAAACAAAAATTTAATGACGGTTCGATACTCAATTTTGTCCATTTTCACAAAAAACAAACGACTGCCAAATAAAAACTACGCCTTTAAAATGGCTGAAATTTTGGTGAGTACCTGTCAAAAGATCTACAACTGCATTCACTTTTATTGACGAATGCTGCTGTCTTCACGTTGAGGTCGGAAACTTTTCAGTCCACCCTCGTATGCGAAACATTAAAAGCTATGATTCTACAAAATAAGCGGACTGTGGTGTTTACGTGGTACGGCAGAAATACCGGGTGCCACGGGGGAACAGGTTCACCACGCTTATCCAACGTCTTTTGAACACAATTTTGTTAATATTGAAGGCAAACGTTTCCACTTAGGAATTCTAATTCATTTATTGTACGCCAATTTTATTAACATTACAATCATACGTTTCCACTCATAATAATAACTCGTCTTTTGTACACAGTTTGTTAATATTACAATCAAACGTTTCCACTTAGGAATTCTTTTCGGTGCACAAATTTTATAAAGATAACTTAAATGTTCGCACTTGCAACTACTCTCTCGGTGCACAAATTTTGTAAAATATTGGCTCCTCAGCCAGTCTATGTCACCCGCAATTTCAGACTGGAATCTCTTGGGACGCCCCACGAGAGATGTGTATTTTAACGTGAGGGTACAACCTACCCTCACGGAATCCAATTCGCGATTAAATAAGCTCATCGAAGCGATAGAATACCACATATTCAATCATCGCTTCGATGACCATATAAGGTAAGATATCCCTTTTGCGTTTTGTTCAACACAAAAGGGGTTGAAATTCACACACGATGGTTGCTTCTGCTGCTCATCGTGTGCGTCCGCAAGTATGCAGACATAGCATAGGTCCCATCTAAATGTTCGCAACAGGTGCGAGTATCTCAACGGCAAAAAGGGGTTGAAATGTTTATTGCTGATCGTGTACATTTCGCTGATATATCCTCGCAGTCGAATTCTGATGGCAAATTTCCTTTTGGGAAGTCAACTGCCTGGCGTCAGCCGGATGCCCTCATATATCGGTCGGTCGGGTGATCGATCGAGGTGGGCATGTTGTGCTAAGGAAAGATATACATTTCCTGCAGGTGTGGAATATCGTACAGATATTGAACGGGCAATCTTGGTTGCTTGCTTGTTAAACCAAATTGCTTTGAAGATATTGCATTTGTTGCCGCTGGAATTTCATATCAGCGAGAATTAATGTTTCACCGGTTTTTCTAATGTTACAGGTACGGCATGGAAGGTAAGTACACGCTTTTTGTGTATTTTAGGAGACTGTTACCTTTTGTACCTGTAAGGTAAGTAGTGGTGTTCAATGGAACTGCCACGGTACTTGTTTTTACTTCTGGTTGTATGCCCTAGATAGGGGTTTTTACCTAGGTTATGGGAAGATGGTTTGTGGCGTTCAAGAGAACCGCCACAGGACCTTTATTCTACACAGGGTAAAGAGTATCCAACCCAAGACGAATATGTGATTTAATTCCGGGTGCGGGGAGGCTATTAAAACTATGGAGCTAACCTTCCGGTCGTATAAATCAACACAGAAGAAAACCGGAGCAAATTCAATGGTGCTAGAGATGACCACAATGCGTGTATTTAACACGCGCATTTCTTGCATGGCCAGAGAGTAGAACAAAAATACGACATTCTCCCACAAGTAATGGAATGTTCTAGCGATCTGTAATGAACATTAAAAACTTGGTTTTCTCATCCATTCCTTGACTTATAATTGACGACAGACTAGTGATTCGCGAGAAAGCGAATCTACTTACCGCCTCTTTTGCAATCAAATTAACGGATGGCATTTTTCCAATTCCTTTGAAGAAGTTTTATTCTCCACTCACTAAACCGGAAGTTCTTCCACATGTCGTATTCAACTCGCCACAATTCCCAAATAGGTAGAGGTCAGAAAATATCTAACCAATTACCAAAAAGGGCGACAAATAAACTCCCCTACTCTCTGTCTCTTCCTATCGAGCCATAGCACCTCCTTCTATTCTTTGGTATAAAGGTTTTCGTAGCAAAACCTCCACAAGAGATTTGAAGGCGTATCTTACCGAAAAATGGACGGACCCCATCCACAACTTTGCCGACAGCAATGTTGTCACATTGGGTACTTCAAAAGCATTCGATATAGTTTGGCACCCAAACATGTTATCCTATAGATTTGCCATTTCACCGATAGATTTGAAAATATATCGATAGATTGCCAATACACTGATAGATTGACACCGATATATTTGACAATACACCCATAGATTTGACAATACACCGATAGATTGGCAATACACTGATAGATTTGACAATGCACCGATAGATTTTATAATACACCGACAGATGCGACAATGCATTGATAGATTTGACAATAAATCGGTGGATTCGACACTACACCCATAGATTTAACACTACACGTATAAATTTGAGAACACACCAATAGATTTGAGAATACACCGATAGATTGGCAATACACTGATAGATTTGACAATACATTGATTGATTTGACAATACACCGATACATTTGACAATTCACCGAGCGATTTGACAACACATTGATAGATTTGACAATACATCGATAGATTGGCAACACATCGATAGATTTGACAATGCACCGATAGATTTGAAAATACGCCGATCGATTTGACAATACATCGATAGATTGGCAACACATCGATAGATTTGACAGTATACCGATAGATTTGAAAACAGCGAATCATTTGACAACACAGCGATATATTTGAAAATACGCCTATAGATTTGACAATACACAGATAGATTTGACATTACATTGATAGATTTGACAATACACCGATATATTTGACAATCTATCGATAGATTTGGCGATACGTCCATAGATTTGACAATAAATCGATGGATTTAACAATACACCGATATGTAACACCAAAAATAATGTTTGATATTAACATACAATATTTAGTTATCTCTCGGGGGATACTCCTCCGAGGTTTTCAATTTAATATATTTACACGTTAGCTCTAGCACGTTTCCAGTCAAAGAAAACTAGGTACTCGTTATCTAGTCTAGTTTTATTTGAGTAGCTTTCCATTTGAAGTTCGTTCCCCTGAGGGTATCTTTTGGGGAATAACAATAAGTATTTACCTGTTGGCTCTGGTAGATTTCCTGGTGAGTAAGTTGTTAGCTTGACTTTCCATTCGAGTATAAAACTAAAAGCACTTGTTTCTTGGTTCACTTTTATTTGAACAACTTTTCTGCACTATATTACAGATGTCACTTTTGTTCACCTACTACTCTAATCTAATCAAAGCAATTCCAAAGCACTTCCAATGCAAGGCCGCAACCCTTTGCTTCATTGACTAGTTCTCATCTTCTGTCCATTTGCAACCACTCTTTTATACCTGAATTATGGGCGAGCAAGTGCAAACGATGCGTTTACTTCAGCCTGGACTTTGATCCAGAACGTATGACCCATTTTGAGACTAATTGTCTGGCACGAGTCATTCGTTTTTCTAAATTATCATTAACGCTCACGTTGCCCTGCCCACGGTGCAACGGCATCGGCTTCAACATTCGTTCAATTTGTAGTGGCAATGACCGAACCAATTACGAGGGTTGCCCCTTATGTTTCGGGATTTGGCAACCCTAGTGTTGCAATCCGGCAATTGACAGCTCTATCGTAAAGTTGGACATTTTTGAGGTTATACGCACTCAGAACGTTTTGACATACGAGCGCTATTTGTGTTGTTTACAGTAACTTAAAAAATTCATCTCGACCCAAAAATGGAATTAAATCGTCAACATTTTCGTGCGATTATTTTTTACAACTTTCGGCGTGGATTAACTCAGCAACGGTGCATGGATGAACTTAATTCAATTTTTGGCGATGAAGCTCCATCAAGGACCAGTGTTTATCGATGGTATGGTGAATTCAATCGTGGTCGTAGTTCACTCCAAGATGAATTTCCAAAATCAGTTGTTGTTCTGAAAACCATTGATGCTGTGCGCGAACTGATATTGGAAGATCGTCATGTGACCTATCGTGAGATTGAGACAACCTTAGGCGTTAGTGGGACAAGCATACATTCAATATTGCATAAACATTTGACTGTCAAAAAAATTTGTTGGTGTTGGATCCCACACAATTTGTCAATCGCCCAAAAAAGGCTCGTGTCAATTGGTCGAAAGAAATGCTCAAAAAATACGGTCGCGGTGCTTCGAAACACGTCTATGACATCGTGACAGGTGATGAATCGTGGATTTACGCGTATGAGCCCGAAAGTAAATAGCAGTCGACTGTCTGGGTGTTTCAAGATGAGCCAAATCCAACAAAAGTTGTTCGCGCACGAAGCACTTCCAAGCAAATGGTCGCCTGTTTTTTCGGAAAAACTGGACATGTCGCAACCGTACCACTAGACCAACGCAGAACAGTCAATTATGAGTGGTACACAACCATTTGTTTGCCAGTTGTCTTCCAAGAAAACAGGAAAACCAACCGCCGAAGACGGATCACTCTTCACTACGACAATGCGAGCTCTCACACATCGGCTGCGACAACTGCATTTTTGAGCACCCAAAACATCGATTTGATGGGTCATCCGCTGTATAGTCCTGACTTGGCACCGAATGACTTCTTTTTATTCCCGTACGTAAAAAACAAACTGAGAGGTCAACGTTTTTCGACACCTGAAGAAGCGGTTGCTGCATTCAGAATGCATGTCTTGGAGATACCTCAATCAGAGTGGCAAAAGTGCTTCGACAATTGGTTCAAACGCATGCAAAAGTGTATAGATCTTCATGGGGAATATTTTGAAAAACAATAAAGTGATTTTCGATGATCAATATTTGTTTTTGTTCTCTAATCCCGAAATATAAAAGGCAACCCTCGTATAGTACATTGCTCCATGCAATGTCATGCATCGCTCGGTCGACTTCGTCGCTGTGTCAGTTCTTTCGCAGATCTCAGCATTTGAGCCTCACTCAATTAAATTATCGCCAACCGCTTTTAAAGATGCCGACCGTGTCGTACGTCTTGTATTACGTTTGTTTTCCCAAAAAGTGTATTCGAAACATGAAACCGTGCGAGTGCCGGGTGTTGTGCTGGTTTCGAATACGAAACAAAAAGAATGCAGTAGGCTTGAGGCCTTGACAACGAGAATGTATGAAAATGGGTATGCTTCGGTTGCGTCGTATGCAAAAACAAAACGATGGCAACGGCAAGCGTGTGGTTTGGAGAAGCCTGCAAGTGCCATATGTAGTATAGGAATGAATATCGCCATGTATGCGATATTAAGATTAATTGCCTGTGGGAAAGGTGTCAGTTAATTGTTTGGGAATTGCTTTGTGTGCAATATTAATATTAGTTGTTGGCTAAGGATGATTGCCAATTGTGGGGGGTTGTGTAGCGAGATGTAACACGATTAAATAATACACCGATCGTTTTTACAATACACCGATATATTTGACAATACACTGATAGATTTGTCAATACATCGATACATTTGTCAATACAGCGATATATTTGACAATGCACCGATAGATTTGACAATGCATTGATAGACTGGCAAAACCGCCCCATTTGACAACACACCGATAGATTTGACAATATACCGATAGATTTGACAATACGCCGATTCTGCGGATAAAAGTTTGTTTCTGGCCGCTCAATCGATGTGGTTTTGGATAGTATGAAATCTGTCCCCCGTAGAATAAAAGCTATTGTTCCCCAGTGTTTCATTTCCTCGCTCCTTCTAATTACCATTTTATCAATTATCTGAATCGTTTACTTATAACTTCACAATCGTCAATTGTTTCTACACAATTCAATGCATGTTTTTTTAAATTCGAAAATACGCTTTTCTTTCCTTTTCTAGACGTTTTCTTCTTTATTTCTTTTTTTTTTCGATACGTCGCTTTTTTTAAGTTTTAAAAATTGAAAACCTCAACTAACACACTCACTATCGTTAATCTTTTTTTACTCAATTCAAAACAATCCGCCACCATGACTTCTTTGTTCCCGACTCTTCGTATTTCGGTTATTTACATCACTTCTCCCTCAGCCAACTTTTAACACATTTCATTGATCCACACTCGATTGAAAACAAATTACTCCAACTCAAGGACGAATTCAAGCCATTCCCTGCTGATATCCCTGTCATATTCCTTAAAAAATGTTCATATATTCTTTCCATTCCCCTTTCGAACATTTTTTATTTATACTTCTCTGAAGGTGAATTTCCCAACAGCTCGTATATCACCCCCATACACGAAAAAAGGACGCGAATGCGCTGTCATGAACTATCGCCCTATTGTTGAGCTGTCCCATATACCCAGCATTATGCAAGATTTCTGTACGAAACGTTAAGCTTTCACTGCAAATCTCGTATTTCTCGTAGACAACACAGATTTCTTACGGACAGGTCAACAACGACCAATCTCGTCGAATTGACATCTTTCACACTGTCAGTCCTAGAGAGTGGGAAGGAGATTGACATGTTATCAACTGATCTCAGTAGGGCTTTCGGCAAACTTCCTCATAAGATCGTACTTTTTAAATTGTCCACTTTTTTTTAACGCATTCTGTTAAAATGGATTTCTCTCTTCCTGGAAAATAGTGTACGTTTTAGATCAGGGTATTCTAACCCCTTTCTGGTTACCCCTGGAGTCCGTCAAGGCAGTCACGTAGACTCCCTACTTTTTATACTAACCACAAACGACACTGATGACTCTAGATTCCTTCAAAGAGACCTTGGCAATTTCTCGGTCTGGTGTCGTAAAACTAGCTTGGGGCTTAATAGTAATAATAAAAAAAACTTTTTTTTTTTGTGGAATTCGGCAATCTTCCTCGAGAGAGCGATTTATTTACAATCTATAATTTACGTGAGGGATACAACTTGCCCCCACGGAATCTTACTTAAGACTCAAGTACAACAGTACAATATCCTACCTCCTAACTGAAATTAGCTCCCTGAACTAAAATATATACAGAACGAAGAAAAAACAAAGGAAAGGAGGACAAAGATCGAGAGGTGGCTAAAAATGTGAAACATGATCCGATCAGCGGATGCGTGCAGGCGAACGAACCCACGGATCGCTAGAAGCACGTTGGTGATCAGCAAAATGCTGATCTTGGACTTCCAGCTGTCGTCGCATATACATTCCGACGTTCCGTGTGTGTTGCAACGTCAGACGAACCGTTGGACTCGGGTCACGTAGCACGGTGGCACAGTGGGGTATGGAAAATATGTTACATTTACATTTCTATATTTAGTATTTACAATTAGTAACATATATTTATTTATTATTATATTTCTACAAAACAGTATTTACAATTAGTAATACATATTTATTTATTATTATATGAGGGTAGGTCAATAAGTCCTTAGGAACGCGTACAATGGTGCTCGTAGCATCGCTAGTGGTCTGTTTTTAGTCGGCATCATTCCTCAGTAGGTATGTCTCAATTTTCAATTTGTTTCATATTTCAATTTTGCATGATAAATTGGGTATGAAAAAAATATCTGCGAGATGGGTGGCGCATTTGCTCTCAGCTGAGAACTTTTGAGGCCATGCGTCACAACCCAGATGAGTTTCTGCGCAGATTAGTAACTGTAAATGAAGCATGGATATACCACTACACTCCCGAGATGAAAGAACAGCAAAAACAGTGGATTGTTAAAGGCGAACGAGCCCCAAAGAAGGCAAATATAGTGAAATCAGATGGTAAGGTTATGGTTACTGTGTTTTGGGA
This sequence comes from Microdon myrmicae, assembly GCA_963931805.1. Classification (NCBI taxonomy): domain Eukaryota; kingdom Metazoa; phylum Arthropoda; class Insecta; order Diptera; family Syrphidae; genus Microdon; species Microdon myrmicae. Next base: position 159,947,734 of record OZ007498.1, on the reverse strand, counting down.
TGCACGTGGAATTATCTTCATTAATTATTTCGAAAAGGACAAACGATAACTGGACAGTATTATGTGCTATTATCAGGGCAGCGAGAACATAAAAGAAAATCTTCCTCGTTTTCTAAAAGCATATTGAACTGCCCTCTATTACTTTGGGGTGGCTTGTTATCATAACTCTTAATATTGCCGAATGCCAGTCTATAACCTTTGTTCGAAAGTGCATACCTTCTCCTCCTTGTATCTAGTCTCGCCATAGCCAAACCCACACTATTGTACAATCAATCCGCGACCATGGTATTTTAAGTGATAGGGAACTAAATTTCCTCTCACATATTGACGAGTTGATCTTAAAGTCAACTCAACTCTGGGGTTTGTAAAACGGTGGTCAAAAGAATCCTGCAACCTCTATGTCCCCTGATTCCTTTATATTTCCTATATCTGTTAACTCCTCGTATATGCCAGTACAGTTCGAATGAACCCTCTCTGGCTTATCTTCCGAATGTTGCGAAATATCAACTCCATTTTTGGCTTCAATACTAGCATCATCACTCTAAATGACCGGCTCTTAAACGTCTCCCTCTAACTGCTTTCCATCTCCCGCCCTACCCCTCAGCATCGTAGTTAAATTAATAATTGATTAATTATGAGTAAGTTAGATCATAAGTTATTCCGTAAGAACCTTTTTGTAAGCTTGGTCTAAGCCGCGACAGTTCATTCATAATGTTGCCGATCTCGATAGTTCTGTAATGTTTCACTTACCTCCCATTTTTATAGATATTGTCGCGGTTATTTATCAAATGAATGATATGAAGAGGCTATTTTGTCTCTTCATGTGCCTTTCCGGTCAGTCATATAGATTAAGTCAAAGAAATCGTTCTTCAGCCGAACCACAACGTCCGGTCATGTATGCCCGCATTTATAGTATTCAGTAAATCAACACATTTTTTTGTTTAGTTTAAAATAAGTATTTATTTAATAATTAACTTAAATCAATTGTCATGTCAATATTTTCTTATACAGTGTGGGGCAAAAGTAATGTCATTTGTTCACTTTGTTAGAAATGAAAAACTTAGACGCTGTTTCATGGGAAGTTTATTTGTAGGTGTAAATAATAATAATTCTCTACTCAACAATAGTTCTCTATCTATCTGTAACATATGGTACAAGTCAATGTCGATTATCATTAAACACAATTTGCAATGATTATGGCACATCAAGTTATAGACTCCGTGAAATAGTCGAAAGAAATCCCGGGCCATCTTTCGGAGCTTGGTTGATGGACCGGTTCGAAAAAAGGTTGGTTTAGGTGGTAGTCGGTCCCAAGGTGTGATACCACCCCGTCACGCAGTACACTCCGCGATATCGTCGGGAGATATCTTCGACTATATTTTGGATGTATGGCTGGTGGCCCCGACTGTCACGGAGATAAATCATGATGGTGTAGCGGTTTCGCCCAACCCTACGGTCTACTTACCTGAAAAAAACCCCCATAACTACTACCCAACTCTTAAGTTTGCCAATGCAACAGTATTAGCACCTGTAAATGCTGCACGCATTTAAGAGATCAAATCTATGATCTTTAAGTCCCTGTAAAGAAAACTTACCTTCATGCATTCTCTTCGCATACCACTGCTCCTTAAGATTTCTTTATTAGCTTACCAGGAATTTCCAATCAATTTCGGCATCTACGTCGCCAGTCAAATTTCCTTAGATGAATTCCTGTAAACAAAATAATTCGGATTGCATTCATTGTAACCGTCATGACAGGGACCATAAATATTGCGCCGTCTATTTTCCCAGCCGCGTCATGTACCTTTTCATACACATTGCCTGGCAACCTTATTGTTTGTCTTATCAATAAACAAACCAAGCAGCTGCATATAATTAGCGCAATAGACGCTGAAACCAAATTCTCCAGCATTTCCTAATGCAAATATGAACCCGGTATCTACTGCAGCCAGAGATGCCATAAACATCCAATTTGCTTTTAGCACCTGTTTTCTCTAATATAAAACGCGTAAAGAACAAAATAGTGCGTTTAACCTTTTCTCCTTGTGGACGGTATGTCGAAGAGTTTGTTGTGTTGCATTTCCTTTTCCGTGGTGAATAGTGTTCTTTTGATTCCTCTTGTGTCGAACGTTTCTGGGTGACAATTTCCGGCGAACAATTTCCAGCTGTACACGAAGTAGTGGGTGGATGGTAGAATCAGCATGCCGACGCACAGACCATTCATACCCCACAATCGTACTTTCTGAGATAAAGAATTCCGGAAGTAAACTAGTTTACCATTCTGATCTCCGGGGGGAGAGTACGTCAAGGGAAACATCATGCAAATATTCTGATATATAATCAAACTTTAAGAAATCCGTCATCGCGTAATCCGGTTCGTTCTCGAAACACTATCAACGTTCGACTGATAACAACATTTTGTAACATCAAGGGAATCGGTTTTACCAATACGAATGTAAATGCCGTCCACCAATATTTGCAAACAGCGAAACCTGATGTCCTTGCCCTAACCGATACCCAGGTCGATTTATCAATCGACTCGACATATCTTCGTTGCTCAGGATACGACTAACATTCGAAATTCCGTTTTAAGGGCATAGTCTGCATCTTCGCGTGGTCCGATCTGACTTGCCAGAGGTTGGAGGCGTTGGAACCCAATAACTTGGACAGCATATGCTTGAAGGTCGTGCTGTGGAATTCTGTTAAATTTCTTTGATATCTTTACCGCTCCCCGAATGACGATCGACCGGCGACTCTTTCCGAATATCTTTCACGTACCCTCGACTGGATACAGATCAACCACCCAGCTTCTAAAATTGTCGTCCTCGGGGATTTTAATGTACGCAACTCCGACTGGTTGGCGCATTCTAACAGAACCGGCGAGGCTGGAGCCTCAACTCGTCAAGGAACCTACGCGGGTGTCGGATACCCGAGGGGATTATGCGAACATCCAGGATCTGTTTTTGACATCCGAGCCGGGCATTTATACCATGGAGACTGCTGCGCCACTGGGAAACTCGGATCACTGCTTGGTATCTGTCGTACAACCACTTGCATTTCAAGCGAATAACCGACCTAAGCAGCTTCGCCACGTATGGAGGTATGGGGCTGCCAACAGGAACGATTTGCGAGATTTCATCGCATCCTACCGTCAGAGGTGTGCTTTGGCGACTCCGATGTTAACGCATGCGCAGAGTCGGCCACAGAGATTATTCTTCTCGGGGTGGAGATCTACAATTCGCATTCCAATAAACGAAGTTCATCTGATAAGCCTTGATTTGATAAAAAATGCGTACAACCAGGAAATTGATATCGCGAAAAAGGCTTACAACCACAGAGTGACCGATAAACTCCTGGAGTGCCCAACTGGTTCACGCCCCTTCTGGTCAATGGCAAGGGTTGCCAGCAGTAACTTCACTTCATCCTCTTTACCTCCGTTAGTGACGGACAGCGGGACATTGATCACAAATTCAAAAGATAAAGCTAATGTGTTCGGGGATTTATTTTCTGTGAATTCAAACATCGATCCCGGTCTTTTGGGGCCACCTGTGATCCTGCTGGTACGGTCTTCGATGTGGAATGTGCGGTTTCGCCCACTTACTATTCAACGCATTATACGTAGAGTGGACTGTAGGAAGGCAACCGTCCCGGGCGGAATACCAGCAATAGTCCTTAAGAAGTGTGCTGTTGCCGGTTCTTGGCAGATTCTTTCGCTCATCTTATGCACGAAGGACTTTTCCTGCTTACTGCAAAATAGCTCGTGGGGACGAAGTATGTACCTAACAAGGGCACGAGATTCCCTTCTTCCACCATCAACGAAATCTGCCGAAAGTCACTAGGAAAAATAAAAACACAAAAGGGGACTCCACAACACTATGTCCACACATGTAACACACTCAAGAACTGCAGCACAGGAGAAGAGTCAATGAAACACACTGATTGCCGGTACATGATGAAAAGGTTTTACTGATTTTTATGTGTATTCTTAGTTTACTCAAACTAAACGCGCACTTTCCGTTCGATTAGACAGGACGAAATTAATAATTCTAATATTAGCTTTAAGGGATAATTCTCGACAAATTCTAATTTACTTCACACTCGACTTTTTGATGCGGGATATATACACCCCCGCGACGCCACGGGGCTGCAGGAGCTAGCACGACTAGTACGATCGGCGGATGGAAACGGACTCACCGATATTAAATCGCTGTTAGAACGAATTGTGGATGTATTCACTTTTACGGTGGTGATAACCGAATCTCTTAGATCTTGACGATACACACGTGTGTGTACTTGGTTCTTTTTAAGGATTCGGCCATAAAAACATACCTGAAACTCAAGGACGGGGCATAATGGGCATACAAGAGATGTGTGTTTGTTGAAACAAACGAATCGCATCTCGTCGGATGCTAATGGATTTGTATTTGCTTATGCATCTAGTTCGTGAGGGAAAAGATTCGGCGGATTAAAGGACAAGGGAAATATGACCTGATGCATAGTTCAGTAATGATGGTGGGCTAGATAAATAGCAGCCGCTCATTAAATAGAAAATGTGATTCGGATACCACAATCGATATGAATTGTCTATGGTATCGCAGGAATCTATGTAGGAACAGCAATCTTCGATTTGCACATGGTGCGAGTTAGGGAATTTTATTGCTGGAAGAAAAAGGTCGCCGGCCGATGTGTACGCAAAGAAATTTACTTGGCGAAGTTGAGAAAATAGACGGCGCAATATTTATGATCCCTGTGATGAAAGTTACAATGTATGTAAACCGAATTATTTTGTTTACCGGAATTCATCTAAGGAAATTTGACTGGCGACGTAGATGCTGGTAAGCTAATAAAGAAATCTTAAGGAGCAGTGGTATACGAAGAGAATGCATGAAGGTAAGTTTTCTTTACAGGGACTTGAAGATCATAGATTTAATCTCTTAAATGCGTGCAACATTTTTAGGTGCCGAATGCGAATGCATTGGCGAAGACTGATGCGTCTTGGGTGATGATTATGGGGGCTTTTAAGGTAAGTGTACCGTGGGGTTTGGCGGAACCTCTACAAGCTCGAGTTCACCCAATCCCAAAGAGGGGAGAAAAGCGTCTTCCGCAAAATTACCGGACGATAGCATTACTGCCTAAGTTGTTTAAGGTGATGGAAAAGGTCATCAATGCCGAGTTAATTAAGTATTTGGAGAGCACCGGACTTCTGAATGATCGTCCATACGAATTCCGTGGCAGGTGGTCCACGGGAGACCTTTTGACACCTATAACCGATATATGAACATCTGCTATTGAGCGGCATGGTGAGTCAGAGGGGTTACATTGGATATCTCCAACGCTTTTGTTCGCGTCTAGCACGGAGAATTGCTGAGCAAACTTCATCCCCACGCACTTTACCAGTAGCTTTGCGACTGGATGAAGAGCTTCCTCGCAAATCGATCGTTCCGAATTGTTGCAGACAGCGAGTGGTCGGATCTGTATACTGTTAATTTCGGGATGCCTCGAGGTTCTCTTTTAGCTCCGACCTTGATTTTGCTTCACATAAATGATTGTTGGAGTCAACGGACAACAAAGTGTTCAGTTTTGCGGATGATAGTACGCTTGTTTCCTCTTTTTCGAGTGATCGACCGAATAGTGCATCAACGTCACACCAGCTGCGATGTAGCCATATCGCCTCTCTGAATCGGGTTCTGGATAAGGTCCTACAGTGGGAAATGCTAATCTCGTCAATGCAACGAAGACACGGTATACAACATTCGCAAAGAACAGTGGATCATCGGTTCCACAGCTGATGATGAATAGTCAAGTCCTCGAATCTGGGGAAGGCTTCCAATTACTCGGTATCACGGTCTGTGAGAATATATCGTGGCATAAACACACGTCGAAAATCGCCAGTTCGCCTCAGGAAGACTGATTTGTCTTTTTAGAGCCAAGAAATATTTTACTCGGCCCAACTTTTTCTCCTATGAAAATCCCAAATTAGACCCGCATTCGAATATTGCTCTCACGTTTGTAGCTCTGCTGCTAAAGATACCGTCGACCTACTTGAGAGCATACAGAGACGAGCGATCCGCCTAATCAGGGAGATGGCGCTTACGTCGGGACTACAGTCGCTATCACATCGAAAGTGCGTAGCTGTCCTTTGTCTCTTTTACAGATATTATCACGGGTACTGTTCTTCGGAGATTCGTGGTATTGTTCCGCGGAATTTGGTTTATATGCGCTCCACAAGACAATCCGATCCGACGGATCGCACCACTTCGCGGTTCATCTCCCGACGGCGCGAACATCCCTGCATCTGAACTCGTTCCGTTAGAGAACGGGAAAGCTATGGAACTCCCTTTCCGCGCAAGTGTTCCCGCAGCGTAACAACCCGCAACTCTTCAACTAGAACTGCAACAGTTATTTGGTGGGATCTCGGGGCGCCCACTCGACGCTATAATGAATGAACAGGGGGCAGAACCCTTAGTTTATTTCCCTTAGAACAAGTTGTATAAACATATAAACTTATAAATAGACTTATGAATTACCTTAAAAACTAGGGCATGCGGGTTCGGGGTGGGGGACTAACTTTAAAGTAACTAAAAAATGGGATGGGGTACTAAACAAAGATGGATAGAATAATAGTCTAACTGGTAGGACAGGAATGGGCGAGGATAAGCCGGATGCTAGGGTGTGAGTATCAATGCGGGAGAGTGTAGGCGGTGAGCGGGGTGAGGTCAGGAGGGGTAAGAGAGGAGATGAAGTTTGAGAGCGGGAGCGGTAAGATTGAAATCAAAGAAAGCGAGGTGAGAGTTTGCCCACCCCCGCATTCGTGAAATGGGTTCGTTAGAGCTACAATCACTATCACATCGAAGGCGCGTAGCTGACCTCTGTCTGTTTTACAGATATTATCACGGGCACTGCTCTTCGGAGGTTCGTGGTATTGTTCCGCGTAATTCAGTTTATATGGTTTCCACGAGACAATCCGACGGATCGCGCTACTTTGCGGTTCATCTCCGAACGGCACGAATATCCCTGCATCAGAATTCGTTTCGTTACAGAGCGGGAAAGCTGTTACAACCTGTAACTGTTCAAAAAGATCTGCATCGGTTATTTGGTGGCATCTCATGGCGCCGTGTCGACGCTATAGGTTCGCCGCTCCCGAGAGAAGTATATTAAAAAAGAATTGACATTACTTTTACTTTTGCCCCACCCTGTATTAATTACTGGCTCTTTGCAATTCCATATTATACAATATGTGTATTTTTTATTGTTTATGTCTTTCGGCATACAATTCAAGACAACCGATCGTTTGTTTTGATTTTATTTCCTCCTTTTGTGCGTATTTTCAGGCGTCGCAGAGGGACACACTTTGATAGAATGGAATAGTAAGCTTATTGATCAATCACCTCAACGTCACAGATTCTTCAGATGAACTTAAGCACGTATTAGCATTCTTTCTTAGTCTCTGTGTCCACTGAAACACTGATGCAGATAAAACCGCCTGATAAAACCACTTATTTTTAACTACCAAGTTTAGAAGCAACTCATTCTAGTTACCGCTAACGAAGTATGTTGAACTGCAATAAAATGTTGACCTTGAAGTTGTTGCTCATTAAAAGTTACCATGCTTCAGCATAACGCGTGACGAAGTCTTCTCCTTTTGCCAACAAAAAGTCGATGTTGAACGGCAAGTAACAAGAAAAAGTGGTTTGAAAAGGTGACGGTAGCTTTATATTGTCGTATGAGAATTAGTTTTCCTACAAAACATCAGTTGCAACCATCTAGAAGTTGTTGTATTCTCTGAAGAAATTATTTGTAACATAAATTATTGACTTCATCAATGTCATTAAAACCAACAGGCGGTTTATTTTGTGTGGCATCAACTGTAAATGTGATTCTGTTGTGTACTTTCTACTTGGGTTTCCGTGCTTACTCCGCGACTATGTGTATATTTATTATGGTTACATTTATTTAGCAACAGCTCTATGGGACTTATGACATTGTACGAGACTTTTATCGGTTTGTGCAGGTAAAAAAAAAATTGTACAGTAGAAATTTTATAATGTCTTCAGATCTAGACAATCTAGGCCCATCTTGAATTCACGAATGAACTTTCACTTGTAACGATTTGCAGCACAACCACGAATTACAATTGGTCCCGGCCTCCCGTTGGATATGTCATCAATTATACTGCCTCCAACGTAGTTCTTAAGTCACTCGTATCTTCCTAGGCACGACTTGGCTCCCTCACAATTTTCACATTTTCCTTGACTTGCATTGACCTATTGTCATTGACATTTGCAACTTCGCCAGTCAAATGATCTCAAGACATAGGATGGGAATCCGCAACTCCTGTCTGAGAGAGTGGAGCCCATTTAAGCTTAATGACGCCTGATTTATTATCAACTACCTACCTGCTTACTACTAGGTGAGCAGAGTTTTACGAGAGTACCTTAACTACATTTAGGTGTCGTCAGACAAATAAAAATACCTCTAACGAGTGGTCATATCATTTACATTATTTCCTTTGTATCACTCTTTTATAGGCCTTTGTAAATTAAACAGACAAAAATGTACACAAAGTAACTAATTGGCAGGCACCCATTTATGGCCACTGTCCATTATGGTACCGCCGTCAGGGAGTGGCGGAATGAAGATACCATAAGGAGTTTTCTTTTTATGCGACTAATGTGGATCAAGTATAAGACGCGGACAAGAAGTTGACTTGCGATGATGTTTTGTAGTTTTTGTTTTGATAGATGTGGCTTCCAGCGCAATGCAATCGAATGAAAAGTAGTGTCGCCGTAATAGAAAGAAGTTCAGTTTGGTTGTCTGTCCTCGAGAAAGTTAATCACGGAATCGACAGCTGGTCGCGTATATTTATTGCGTAAAGTAAAAGAAAGGTGAACTGAACGCGATGTCTTCCATTCATGGCACCTCTGTCTGAGATGAAAGTTATAGAATGATAATCATCAATAGTAGATGAACCGAACTAATAGAGGCGGACATATTACTTACGACAATCCCGACCTCTCAGATTTTTTAGATGACTCCGTTTTTTCATTTTAATTTTCTTCCGGTGAACGGTTTCTGCTAAGATGGCTTTTTGACACTCATGACTGTGCTCTTTACTGCTCGTATATCATGCAAGGTGCATACATTGAGCCTTGCTCTCCTAGATTAATAAGATTGCAGCCGCTGCACGATGACGTGGATGGTTCTTTGTATTAACGTTCTCTATAGAAAATTTCATTAATTGTTTAATATTTGAAATTAGGTCATTAATCTAGATATCACGATTTATGTACGCGTGGTCAGGTAGTACTTTTTGAGATTCATGGCTCAGATTCGAAGCATTTTAAACTGTTTTTTAGATTTATGTATTCGTGGAATAGCAGTCGTTTTACAATACATTTTGTGGCCATATATCTCCATTATTGCCATGCTTGATACGCTGTGGTATATATGCCGTATGTTAGCGAATCGATGTCGAATCCGAAGTCGAGATAGATCCACAAATTAAATATTATTTTTTTTATTACACTTCTCTCGGAAGAGGAGAACCTATGATGACATTATTCTCAAGGCCAACTCTGTCCTTGGTTTTGTGAAACGCTGGTCGAAAGAATGCTCTAAACCCTACGTTTACAGATCGCTATATATAGCCTTTGCCCTCCCCCTTCTTGAATATGCTAGTCAGGTTTGGTCTCCTTGTAGCGGTTCCACCAAACCACTGTCTACTTACCGTAAAACCCCCATAACATTCAGCCAATTTCCTAACTTCACTAATGCAATTGCATTAGTACGTGAAAATGCTCCACGCATTATATAGATCAAATCTATAATCTTAAAGCCCCTGTAGAGAAAACTTACCTTTTCATGCATCTCTTCGCATCGAATTTTCCGTAAGATTTCTTGTTTTACTTATCTGGAATTCCAAACCAATTCGGTTTGCATACAATGTAAACGCCATGACAGGGAACATAAATATTGCGCCGTCTATTATCCCAGCCTCAATATGTGTACAAAAACTATTTACACACACATCGGCTGGCGACCCCTTTAGCCAGCGATAAATAGTCCAACGCAGATGCATGTAATTAGCACCATCCACGTTGAGACTAATGCCTTAGCTATGTACTAAGTGCAAACAAAGGATCGCTGTCCTGTGGCAGGCATCTAGCGATACGGCAAACTGTAATCGTATTCCCAGCTATTGACAAACAATCTTTAATTTTTTTGTCGCCACAAAGCGAATTACCCGACACATACAAAGGCATGCAAGGGAGTCGTTTCTGCCACCGCCCCAAGATACGATATACAATTTCCGTTGTATAAAGTATCGCTTCCCACTAGCACCTTTTTTTTCCTGACGTCTATCATAGCGACGTTGTACAGTATAGACATAGATCATGAATCTCATTTGCCGCCTGCCTATCTCGTTGTTTGACTGCCTTCGAACCCGTGTGAAAAACATCGATCTGTTCGATCGTGCACATACACCACTGCACTGAAAGAGCGTATTTCTGAGGCGGCTACACCCTTAAGAGAAAAATTTTTCTCTCTCTTCTCTTTTCTTAACCCTAACCTAGGATGGAATTGATGTCAGAGTTCTATCCTCGGTGAGTCTATTGCGTTTGAAATAATAGTGAAGAAGAACGTGTGATTCGAACTGACGCTATGACAGTTTGAATCACCCAAAAAATTGAACCTAAGCGTTACCCATCAGGCTACTGGCCGATTTTAGAATTTGATTTTTAAACTCGACTATACTCCACTTATGTGAATTGTTATGTTATCGCTTGGTATACGGCTCTGATGTATTTTCTTATTCGATTTTTCGTTTCGGTGCTCTTCACTATTTTGCTTGTGAATTGTGCATCTGTTAGAGTCGCCACAAGTCTAATTTCATCCGCCGACCGTCACTGGTCGTGCCGACTTCCGCTTTCGTTCCGAGCACGGGGAAGCGTATTCGAGTGTGTGTTTTTAAGTTCTGTCATTATCATTTGAGTTATTGTCCCCGCGAGTACCAGCTGTGTACATTTCATAATGGTGGCGTTATTTACTTTGGACTGCCGAGCGATAATAACATTATATATCTTAATAATCCCTTAAGAATGTTTTCGTCCCAATTTATTGAAAATTATTAAGTGCCAAATAACTATCTGCACTGAAGGAGTGCATTTCCTTGGCGGCCGCACTCTTAAGAGAAAAGTTCTTCTCTCTCTTCTTTTGTTCTTAACCCTAACCTAGGATGGAACTCACGTCAGAGTTCTATCCTCGGGGAGTCGTTTTTCATCCGCTGACCACCACGGTCATGCCCCTCCCGCTCTCCGTCACTGCGCAGACGCGTACGCGTAAAGTCGAGTCGAGAAAGCGCGTTTTTATTAAAAATAAGATAAAAGTCCTCATCCGCGCTTAATATACTAATCAGTTAAGTGAAGTATAAAAACATCAACATATCTAATAATGACAAAGAACAAAGTAGTATGAAAATAAATAAAAATTAATTAAGAACCGCGAGTGTTTTAGTTTTGGTTCTTTTCGTGTTTGTGCGTTGCATTCGGTTCATATTCGGTTGAACATTTAGTGAATGATGGGGATGCGAAGAGAATCAGCGCCGTACGCCGGTGCACAATGCTTCGCACCCCGCATCCTCACTACTCGTCCTAAATTCGCAGGGTCAAAAGTGCGCAACGTCGTTTTTTGGGTTTACCCTCCGAGGATTGAATTGGAAAAATCCTCTGATTCTACCCCCATACACGAGCCGTCTTCACCTAATTAACCTTAACACACTTGAAGAGCGCCGAATTCATGTCCTCTTCATCCACCGGCTACTCTTAGGTTCAATCAACTGCCCAAGCCTACTCTCCTCCATCACATTTTCCACTAATCCCCGAAATCTGCGAAACCCTCGCCACTTCTATTTGCCCGCCCATCACAGGTCTTACGGGTCCAATGAACCCATTTCGCGAATGCAGGGGTGGGCAAACTCTCACCCCGCTTTCTTGAACTTCAATCTCACCGCTCCCGCCCGCAAAGTTCGTCCCCTCCCTTACTCCTCCTGACCTCACCCCGCTCACCGCCTACACTTCCCCACACTCATACTCACACCCTAGCATCGGGCTTATCCTCGCCCTTACCTGTCCTACCACTTAGACTATTATTCTATCCATCTTTGTTTAGTTCCCCATTCCATTCTTAAGTTACTTTAAAGTTAGTCCACAACCCCCAACCCGCATACCTCAGTTTTTAATGTAGTTCATAAGTCTATTTATAAGTTTATATACAACTTGTTCTAAGGGAAATAAACTAAGGGTTCTGCTCTCTGTTCATTCATTATAGCGTCGAGTGGGCGCCCCGAGATCCCACCAAATAACTGTTGCAGTTCTTGTTGAACAGTTGCGGGTTGTTACGCTCCGGGATTATTTGCGCGGAATGGGAGTTCCATAGCTTTCCCGCTCTGTAACGGAACGAGTTCAGATGCAGGGATGTTCGCGCCGTCGGGAGAAGAACCGCGGAGTGGTGTTATCCTTTGGATCGGATTGTCTTGTGGAGCGCATATAAACCAAATTCCGCGGAACAATACCACGAATCTCCGAAGAACAGTACCCGTGATAATATCTGTAAAAGAGACAAAGGACAGCTACGCACTTTCGATGTAATAGCGATTGTAGTCCCGACGTCAGCACCGAGTTGCGCGGAATAATACCGCGAATCTCCGAAGAATAGTACCCGTGATAATATCTGTAAAACAGACAGAGGTCGGCTGCGGGCCTTCGATGTGCCAGTGACTGTAGTCCAGATGTCAGCACCGTGTCCCCGATCAGGTGGATCGCTCGTCTTTGTATGCTCTAAAGTAGATCGAGGGTATGCTTAGGAGCAGAGCTCCAAACATGAGAGCAATATTCGAGCATAGGTCTAATTGGGGATTTATACAGAAGAATAAGTTGAGCCGGAGTAAAATATTTCTTGACTCTAAAAAAATAACTCAATAACTCAATTTTCCAGAGGCAGACCTGGCGATGTTCGATATCTTCGTACATTCCCACAGACCGTGATACCGAGTAACTTCAAGCCTTCCAGATTCGAGGGCCTGGCCACTCATCATCAGCTGTGGAACCACTTTTTTTTGTGAATGTTATATATTCTGTCTTCGTTGCAGACCAATCTCATCGCCTTTCCCCAGTTAAGGACTATTGCTGGTATTCCGTCCGGGCTGGTTGCCTTCCTACAGTCCAGTCCACGTAGAATGCGTTGAATAGTAAGTGGGCGAAACCTCACATCCCGCATCGAAGACCGCACCGGCGCGATCACAGGTGGCTCCAAAAGACCGGGATCGAGGTTTGAATTCGCAAATAATAATCTATCCTTTGAATTTATGACTATCGTCCCGCTCCTTCATCAACGGAGAAAAAAGAGGAGAAAGCGAAGTTACTGCTGGCAGCCCTTGCCATTGCCCACAAGGAGCACGAACCAGTCGAGCACTGAAGAAGTTTGTTGGTCACTCTGTCGTTGTTGGTCACTCTGTCGTAGTAATGTTGTAAGAAAAATCAAGCTCGGTAGATTCCCGTGGGCGGGTCGCCCAGCTCGAATGAGCGAAGAGGAGCCTGTCCGGAAAGTCCTTTGTGGCAGGATGTATGGAAGGAGACCGCACGGCAGACCTTGTCTGCGTTGGAGGAATGGCGTAGAGCAGGACGCCCAGAGTCGTGGGACGTCGGAGTCCCAAACTGGATGACATGAGGTAGAAATCGGGACCGGTAGAGAGATTTGTTAAATAAGGCCAAGACCGGATCCCGCTGATGAGAATGATGTTCCATCTTTAAAACTGATCCATTACTCACAACCCAATTCACTCGTTTGCTGATGATAGCACGTTGAGTTTCTCATTCTCATACGAATATTGCCGACCAAACTCTTCGATCGTCACTACCAATCAGCAGGTTATGCTTAACACATTGAATTTCGACCTCAACAAGGTATATCTAACCGAGTAGAATTCAATGTCTTAAAACCTTAGTGATGCGTCTTGTTGTCAAAGGCCCCAAAATGAATACACTGTCGATGGCCGGCATTTGCATCGACGAAGCCAAGGAACTAGCAATCCTCGGCACTCCAATTAATGCGACTCTTAATTGGAGCGACCACATATTTGAAGCTGAGAAAAGTGCGCCCTGTATACAGAATTCTAAGAATAAATAATAATAATAATTAACTATATAACTTAAATACTTTTGTGAGCCCGGCTGACGCTTTACGTGGATTCTCTTCTATCGCTTCAAGGTGTTGTCCAGCATTGGAGGGATGACTCTACGGAAGTGTTGGTGAGGGTGTTGTGTGCTACAACGGTTCGGGTCGGTGCTTCTCGTATTACCGAGGAAGAGAAACGAACGGTGTATGAATTCCTGATGATTTTTGGTCCTGTGGGAGTAGATTTAGTTGATGTGCCGGCACGGGTTTACTATTATCTCCAACGCGTTCACTAAATACACCCGGAGAAGACGGTACGACAGATGACCAACGCGACCAGTGTTGCTACTCGAAGGCAAATTAAATCGTTGAAAGAAAAAGGCAGTTAATGTTCCATTGAACTAGGGTTTTTATTATATTTCACTTTGAATTTTGTCACAGGTTCCATACAAAAATTGTGGTTATAATTAACTGTTACACACTGAATCGTCCTTCTCCACTGAATTCTTAACCTCGACTGCTCTCAAGTGAGTCCTCTAAGGTGTTTACCTTTTCACTACGAAATTCCAGACGCATCGCCACTTATCGATTGATCCTTTCTTGGGGTTTTTGTTTGTGTTGTCCATCTGGCTTATAACAACAAGAGTTTGCGTGCACTTCAGATGGGTAACACAAGATCCGTGAAAATTGGGTGTTAGTTTTTAATTTGGTGCATTTTCAAGTCATAAAACATCTGGCATGTGAAGATATGCATTAGGATGTTTATGATTGCAAGAATTGTGTGTCGGCGGATCGAATAGATAACAGGTCAAGTCCCCGGCCTGACACATAGATGGCGGCACTAGAATTAAATCCATATGATTTTGACGCCCTAACCTTCAAAAGACGCGTGTATAAATTTGACAGATGTCGGATCATTAGTTTGTGAATTATAGTATTTTGAGTGAAGCAACGTCTGTTATTGTGAAAAAAATGGATAAAAAGGAATTTCGCGTGTTGATAAAATATTGCTTTTTGAAGGGAAAAAATACAGTTGAAGCAAAAACTTGGCTTCATGGGGAGTTTCCAGACGCCGCCCCAGGAAAATCAACCATCAAGGATTGGTATGCTAAGTTTAGACGTGGTGAAATGAGCACCGAAGACGGTGAACGCAGTGGACGCCCAAAAGAGGTTATTACCGACGAAAACATTAGAAAAGTCCACAAAATGATTTTGAATGACCGTAAATTAAAATTGAATGAAATAGCAGGCACTCTAAAGATATCAACTGAACGTGTACATCATATCATTCACGAATATTTGGGTATGAGAAAACTCTATGCAAAGTGGGTGCCGCGCGAGCTCACTTTTGACCAAAAACAACGACGAGTTGATGATTCGGAGCAGTGTTTGGAGATGATCAAGCGTAATAAACCCGAGTTTTTGCGTCGATATGTGACAATGGATGAAACATGGCTCCATCATTTCACTCCGAAGTCCAATCAACAGTCATCCGAGTGGACTGCACACGATGAACTCGCCCCAAAGCGTGGAAAAACGCAACAGTCGGCTGGCAAGGTTATGGCGTCTGTATTTCGGGATGCGCGCGGAATAATTTTCATTGACTATCTTGAAAAAGGAAGGACCATCAACAGCGACTATCACACAGCGTTATTGGGCCGTTTTAAGGATGAAATCGCCGAAAAACGACCGCATTTGAAGAAAAAGAAAGTGCTGCTTCACCAAGACAATGCACCGTGTCACAAGTCAGTGAAAACGATGGCAAAAATCCATGAATTGGGCTTCGAATCGCTTCCGCATCCAGCGTATTCTCCAGATCTGGCCCCCAGCGACTATTTCCAGTACTCAGATCTCAAAAGAATGCTCGCTGGGAGGAAATTTTCGTCGAATGAAGAGGTGATCGCCGAAACTGAGGCCTATTTTGAAGCAAAGGACAAATCGTACAACGAAAAAGGTATCGAAAAGTTGGAGGGTCGCTATAATCAGTGTATCACCGTCGAAGGGAATTATATTGAATAAAAAAAACGAATTTTGCCTAAAAAATGTGTTTTACTATGGAAGGCCGGGAACTTTTCAATTGACCTGCCTTTGTTTGGACACGTGCGCTTTTTGGGTTTTGGATCTTGTAGAAAATTTAGAGGTGTTAATTGCTTATAGCATACATAAGAAGATATTATGCTGTTTGATTTTAGGGAATTGAATTGAATTGGATGAAATTGAGTAAATGAATTGAATTGAATAAATGAATTGAATTCAATGTTAGATAATTTGAACGTTTAGTTCAATTGGGTTTGACATTGAATTCAATGTTGTGTTGGGGATATGAAATGGATTGTGCTATTGGTGGGATTTGTGTATTGTGGGAGGAAAATGGTAGGGCCTCTTGGAGCACTACAAGGGCATTTGCGTTTTTAACTGTTTCTACCTGATCATGTGTTTCCTCGCCGTTGTAATGGCCAGGCATTTAAGACCAATGTACATCGATACTTCCCTTACCTATCCACTTTCTCTCTTTCTGCTCGCACTGTGCTCTGAAATTTTGTGCGCGCGTTAGTGTAAAAAAAGCCTTGGAGCAATTAACAATTCTTTTAAGTTTACATTAATGGTTTTGATTTAGGAAGGTGCGCTCTCAAAGGCACATTGAAAGGGCTCTGTTGTGGTAGCAGGAGTATACCATAACGCGCTCAGTTAATAATGCGAAATTAACAAAAAGATGTTACTTGCTATGAAAAGTGAATTATTTATGGTGTGCTCGTAAAATCACCACACCACTATGGTATGTGTTCAAGTTTTATAGCCACGAACGCGCGTACCAATTCAGGTCAAAACATTAACATGCTTATATGGGTCAAGTATTCAGGAATAGCTAGTAACCTAGCCCGGAAAAACAAATTATTATGGACAATTTAACATGTCTCGGATAAGGGCCGGATACTGGTGGAGAGACTTGCTAAATAAGGCCAAGACCAGATCCCAGTTGTAGTGCCGATGCTGATGCTGATGATTCAGGAATAGCCGCACAAACGTCTGATATGTTAGGGGGGTGTAAGGGATTAGGATGAACTCATGCATGATCTACCTGTAAGTGAAAAGCTCGCCCGTGTTCAGGTGCCAAACCCCTATGAAATCAGGTTATTTTCGGGTCAAAAAAAGAGAGTTTTTGGCACTATTCTCAAACGACCAGAAAGGTTCATAATACTGAACCTAATTTATAATGGTTTTATGCCTAGTTACTTTTTATATACCACTCTCACTTCAGAATTCAGGGTCAATGCAGAGGAATGCTTCAACAAAGCATGTGAACTGCGATAAAGTAGGCAAAGCAAAATTAAAATATATAGACATGTGATGTTAAACAGCGTCTCAAATAACCAACTTTAAAATAACTCTTCCCGCGATATGTTTTTTCATGTTCATAATCATGCAGTACAGCTCTAGTTGGTAACCGGCAATCAAGAGACCTCATTGGCGGCTGCCGCAGTAAAAGTTGTTTGTATCCGTGCGTACAGTCTTCATGAAGCTCACTAGAAGTTACTCTACATAGAGTGATGTGTATACACGCACATCTTCTTTAAATAGTAAGAAGATTCGCTCTAAGTGACTCGTGTTGCTTCAGTTATTTTAACTCAAAAATAACTCAGCGGAACACATATTTTACCCATCACATAAATCAATCTCAATTAATATAAAATAATTAAAATGGTGAAACGTGTGCGATCAACATTCACTTCGAACCACAATTAAAGACAGAAAAATATCTGAAACCAGTATCTTGAAAGTAAAAGTTATCTGACCCCAAGAATGAAACTAGGTTAGAAAATGAAGCCATTCAAAAACATTTTTAAAGAGGCAACACAGATTGACATAATCCGCTCTGTGGCAAAGTATCTACTGGGTTACAGCCCTATCGGGACAATTTCATTTAATAGCTATCATTAAAAATTCATATTGGTTTTGGCAGCTGAAACGAAATGATACATATAGATCGGAACGTATTATTATGCCAATGCTACACTAAGTAATGCGTAATGAACTTTAGTGAATATTAAATTAACTTTCGAGAAACGAAGTAATTAAGTACAAAATGGTTCGGTTTTTTTCGTTTGTTTGTTAAATCAGTGCTGTCTCGCAGCATTAACAAATGTGTACAAACACGTTTCTTCACTAAGACTTTTTAAGACGCCTCTAATGTTTTTTTTTTTCAAATGTCTCATTCCTTTTTCATTTATAATAAACTCGACTTAACTCATTTTAAAACTTCTAAACTAACTATCTTCTAACTCCTATTAATTATAATAATAATAGTGATTACAACGAAACGGCGCACATTCCTCTATTTGGTTCCAACCTGCGGTATAGGTTTCCACGGCTTTCGTACTTTCCCAATAAGTTCTCGCATTGTACGAGGGCAGGTCAATAACTCCTTAGAAAATTAGTACGATTTTCTTTTATTTTCTCATTTAGCTGACCTAATCATCATCATCATCGTCACTACAACCGGGATCCGGTCTTGGTCTTATTTAACAAATCTCTCCACCAGTCCCGATTTCGAGCTGATGTTATCCAGTTTGGCACTCCGTTTTCATCACCCAATTGAGGTCGAAATTCAATGTGTTAAGCATAACCTGCTGATTGGTAGTGACGATCGAAGAGTTTGGTCGGCAATATTCGTATGAGTATGAGAATTTCAACGTGCTATTATCAGCAAACGAGTGAACGGTAATGGCCAAGAGATCATTTATAAAAATGAAGCATCATTCTCATCACCGGCACTACAATCGGGATCCGGTCTTGGCCTTATTTAACAATTCTCTCCACGGGTCCCGATTTCGACCTCATGTCATCCAGTTTGGCACTCCCTGGCTCTGGGCGTCCTGATCTACGCCATCCCTCCAACGCAGACAAGGTCTGCCACGCTGTCTCCTTCCATACATCCTGCCACAAAGGACTTTCCGGGCAGGCTCCCCTTCGCTCATTCGAGCGAGGTGTCTCGCCCACCGGAGTCTACCGAGCTTCATTTTTCTTACAACATTAGCTTCAAGGTAAGACCATGATCTTGTACAGTAGTAGCTTAGATGTTCTGGATAAATTTAGGGATTTAAAGAGCCTTGATAGACCAAGCTCCTCGATAGTATAGTGGTTAGTATACCCGCCTGTCACGCGGAGGACCGGGGTTCGATTCCCTGTCGGGGAGCCTCTGGCGCAAGACTAATGACCTTGCCCGGAAAAATCAAATCATTATGGAAATTTAACAAGTCTCAGGACTTGCTAAATAAGGTCAAGACCGGTTCCCGGTTGTAGTGCCGATGATGATGATGATAGACCAAGTAGGTTTTGTTGGATTTGATCAGCCGTCCGCGTATTTCTTCTTCCATATTGTTATCGGCTGATACTATTGACCCAAGGTAGTTAAAGGATTGCACTACTTCAAATTCGTGCTCCACTACCCCGATAGTTTGCCCAACGTTAGGTCTTCTCTTCGCAGAAGTTGCCACCATGTACTTCGTTTTTCCCTCATTAATGTGCAGTCCCAGTTTTTGTGACGCCTACTCGATCTGGGTGAAGGATTCCTGTACAACCGATTCGGTTCTACCGATGATGTCGATGTCATCTGCGTAGGCAAGTATCTGGCTGGACTTGGTGACAATAGCCCCTCTAGTTGTAACGCCAGACCACGGATTGCTTTCTCCAACGCCAGGTTGAAGAGGAGGCAGGCTATACCGTCCCTTTGTCGGAGTCCATTAAAGATGTTTATTGGTATGGACAGCAATCCCGCTATTTTTACTTGACTAGTTACGTTGGTCATGGTCAACCTACAAAGTCGTATGAATATGTTTGGAATGCCGAACTCTCTCATGGTATTATATAGTTCTACCCTGGCTATGCTGTCGTAGGCGGCCTTAAAGTCTATGAATAGATGATATAATGGAATCTTAAATTCCTGAGATTTTTCCATCGCCTGTTTAAGGGTGAATATCTCATCAATTGCTGATTTGCCTGGAACGAAGCCACACTGATATTGACCAATGATGGCTTTAGCGTATGGGGCTATCCGATCTTGTAGGATAGTGGAGAGTATCTTATATGCGGTATTCAGCAATGTTATACCCCTATAGTTGGTGCACAGTGTGATATCTCCCTTCTTTTGTATGGGGCAAATTATAACACGACGGGATTTATTTGATTTGAGCTGTCTAATGGCTTTTAATGTTTCCTCAATGCTAGGTGGCGGCAGCATTTGGTCTTGGTTTTGCATTGATGGAGCCTCCATTTCTTCTGTGAGCTAACCATTTAGCAATTCATTGCAGTGCACTCCCAATCGCTCCAGAATGCCTTCAGGATCGGTGATCAGATTACCCTCTTTATCCTTGCAGTAAGTGCAGCGTGGTGTGTACCGCGTCATACTGCGGATTATTTGGTAGAACTTCCGCGCCTGGTGCGGACCTCGCCCTCTACTTTTCTCTATTTCACAGACAAGGTTTTTTCCCAGGCACTTTTCTTTTGTCTGTGGAGCCTTTTTTCAGATCTTCTGAGCTCTTTGTATTTCTCCTCGCACACCCGCGTCCTATGAGACTGCTGCATTGTCCGGTATGCAGTATTCTTACGTTCAGTCGCTAGTTTGCACTCATCATCAAACCAGTCGTTCCGATCTCTACGACTACTGCCTAAGATGGAGTTGGCAGTACTAATGACAGTATTCTTAAGGCGTGTCCATTTCTCTCTACGCCCGGCATTCTGGCCCCAGGGCTTACTCTCCCTCCGTCGAGCTTTTCGAGGGCGAGTCTTAACGCATGACCAAAGGTATTGCTGGTATTCTCATTGCGTAAGGCAGCCGTGTTGATTCGAACCTGATCCGCGGATACAATACGTCTCCGTAAAGCAATCCGCGCTCGGAAAACTGTACCAACAAGATAGTGATCCGAGTCGAGGTTGGCACCTCGGTACGTTCGTACCGTCATCAGGCTCGAAGAGTGGCGGCGATCTATCAGCACGTGGTCAATTTGGTTGCGAGTGGCTCCATCAGGTGATACCCAGGTGGCTTTGTGGATATCTTTACGCGGAAACCTGGTACTCGCAACGACCAAGTTTTTCGATGCTGCCAATTCGATGACTCGTAGTCCATTGTCATTAGTGTTCTCATGCAAACTTTGGGAACCTGTGTAGTGCCTGAAAACCGGCTCCCGACCTATTTTTCCATTCAAATCACCAACAACGATTTTCACATCGTATCTTGGGCAGGCATTGAGGGCCCGTTCGACGTTCTCATAGTATTCTTCTTTTTCGTTGTCAGGGGACTCCTCTGTAGGTCCGTGAACTTTTATGAGGCTTATGTTCTTAAACTTGCTCGCACGCGAAGAGTGCATAGCCTTTCGTTTATTGCATTAAAGCCGATAATGGCAGGCTTCAGTTTTTGGCTGACTAGAAAGCCTACCCCGTACACATGGTGTTTTGCGTGACAGCTGTAATAAATGTCATACTCTTTTCTTTGAAAAACACCACTCCCCGTCCAACTTATTTCTTGTAATGCTGTTATGTCAGCCTTATATTCGGACCCGGCATCGGCTAGCTGCTGTGCAGCTCAAGCTCTGTAGAGTGAGCATATGTTCCATGAAAAAATCCTTGTCATTTAGCCATTTTCGTTTCCGTGGTCGTCGTCGTGTATCCGGTCCATATCCGAGGCTTGTTAAATTTGCCATAATAATTCTTTTTTACGGGCCTGGTTATTAGCCTTGCGCCAACCTTTCTCAGGATGTCGCTGCATGCATTGGTTCACTACTTGGCGGGTGTCAAAGTAGCTACCCAGGGGTGTCACGTGGAGACTGCATGTCAACTTGGATTGAACAGGGACAAGGATCGTCCTGGCCTTCGCCGGGTTGAAAGCAATTAGTAACTTTGCCCTGTATGTTTGCACCCATCCCCACAGCTGACTTAATAATGATGCATAATATTGTCCAGTTATCGTCTGTCCCTTTTTCAAATAGTCAATGAAGATAATATCACGTGCATCTCAAAACGCAGTAGCCATAACATTTTCAGCTGATTTTACCGTCTTTGCCCTCTAGGGAGCCCGTTCCCCTTTTACTATCCACTGTTTTTACTGTTCTTTCGTGTCGGGAGTGTAGTGGTGTATTCATGTTTCATCTACAATTACTAATCTGCGCAGAAACTTATCTCGGTTACAACGCATCCGCTCCAAAAGTTATCACCTGAAAGCAAATGCGGCACTCATCTCGCACACATTTTTTCAGACCCCAATTTTTCATGCAAAATTGAAAACTGACAGATACCTAGTGAGGAATGATACTTACTAAAAACAGACCATTAGCGATGTTACGAGCGCCATCGTAGGCGTATCTCGTATTTTATATTCACAATTAGCTGACACAAGGTATGTGACAAACGTCTGGATGATGCTTTGCTCCAACTTTGTCGTTAAGTACGGGGTTTTCTGTCGACCGGGGAATTGAATTGGTGGGCCATAAATGTTTGCAAATGGCAACACTTAAGGGGTATATTTGGCGGTAAATATGACGAGGAGTCAGGACAATGGAGGAAACTCTACAACCACGAATTGGAAGAGCTATACCGCAAATCTACAATAGTGAGAGTGATCAAGTCGCGAAGATTAAGATGAGCCAGACACGTAGCGCGAATGGGCGATGATAGGACCGTGCATAGAATTCTTGACGGTAAACTAACGGGGAAGAGACCGACAGGACGGCTGCGACGGAGATGGGAGGACAATGTTAGATTGGACCTCCAGGAGATCGGATCGCATGATCGAACGTGGAAGGAGAGCGCACAGGACAGGGAACAATGGCTGAGCCGAGTCGGTGAGGTCATGAACTTCCGGGTTCCTACAGGCCAGTAAATAATAATAAAATAAAAAAATGGCAACACTTGATTTCTTAAAAGCCGTTAGAGGGAGGGGCGCCCGAATGGCGGAGCGTAATAAACGTATAAACAATTCCAACAACAACGTTATAAACAATTCCCCGCCACTCGCACGTCCCTGCCTCTAACGGTTTTCAAGAAAAGTAAGTGTTGCCATTTGTAGAAATTTATGGCCCACCCTATATAACTGTTATATTACATATAAGTCACAAAACAGCTGTAAAGTCTGTTCGCCCTTTATAATCAATTACATTCCAAGACAATTTTTTGGAACTGAAATAGTGCGCCCTTTATTTTCCTAACTTTTACACGAAGCTTCTGGAAACTCAGTCACCAGCTAGCTAATTAATTATGGTCTGACTGATTATAATTTCACATATTCGTTTGAGCAAAAACGAAACCATAATAATGACACTCTTTTCTTTCGATAGGAAGGTGGAATTCTTCAAAAGATACTGATCCAAGGGCATGACGGGTTTTTACCGACTGAAACCTCCTCCCGCCAGGCACATATTCCCATTGATCCCCGCGGAACTATATTCAAGATATTCCATCGCGGAGCGGGACGGAGTTTACCTGTTACTCCGCTAGTCGCGTCTGCATCATGTCATATAGAATATCATTTGCTACGGACCATGATTGTTTGGGACGTAGCATGTATTCTATTACTCCTGCCGGAGTAACTGTACGTCTCATATGTCTCTCCAAAATCGTTCGGCGGTCTCGAATCTCATGCACTCTATAAGTACGTGTGCCGCATTTTCTATTTTGCCTTCACAATACAAGCAGTATGGGTGATTCACATGCTTATACTTGTGCAAGTATTTCCGAAAGCATCCATGTCCTGATATTAGGTAAGTCATATGGTAATTCAGCTCGCCATGTTTTATTTTCACCCAGGATTCTACACCAGGTATCAGTGTATGGCTCCATCTTCCTTAGGTGGAAGAATCCCACCTTCGTTGCCATTCTCTTAGGCTTGAGAGCTTTAATTGTGACCAATTCGCCGGGGACGCAACGTTTTCTTCAGATGCAATGTCAAGTGGTCTTCTCCGGCCAAAACATGTATGGAATCTTCGGATACCGTTCGGAATGCACAGCATACTCTTAGTGATGCCAGCCTATGTGATGAGTTCACTCCCCTCATGTACGACTTGTACTGTGCGGCTCCTGCCGGGTTCCTCCAACATTGGATAGCAGTCTCGCCAAAACATTGCATACTCTTCCCGTTTGTTCACTCGTTTTCCTCAGGTGTTCCTTGAAGGTCAACCTGCAGTCGAGTATAACACTAAGATATTTAATATAGGGACTGGATCTGATTGTTTGTCCTTCTATTTCCAAATCAAGCTGTTCAACTTGCTTGCGGCTGCTTATTAAAACTGCCTCCGTCTCATGTCCGGCTAGTTTCAGTCCAGTCATATCTAGCCAGCATTTAAAGCTTGGGAGGAAATATTCTCCAGATCATCTAGATGTTTAGCCACGATCACTATCGCCAAATCATCTGTGTACCCAATGATTCTAACCCCTTCTGGTACATTTACCCTGAGCGCACCATCATACATTATATTCCATAACAGCGGACCTAATACAGACCCCTGGGGTACACCCGCTGTGATTTTATATTCCTGTGGTTCCTCACCTGTGTCATAGAGCAGTCTTCTATCCGAGGGATAGTTTGCTAGTATATGCGCCAAGTAGGGTGGGACTTGTAGATCGCCCACCGCTCTAGAATCCGATTCCAGTTCACCGAGTTAAATGCATTTTTAACGTCTGGTGTCACCACCGCACAATATTTTTTGTACCTCCTAGCCATCGTGCTCCACCTATTGGATTGCGAGCGATGTCGCACGCCACAGATAGTGCCTTACCGGTTGATCTACCGTTCCGGAACCCGTACTCCTATTCAGACAGCCCTGATATCCCCTCAGTGAATTGGTCAAGGCGAGTGGCAAATACTCGGTCAAGCAGTTTCCCTGTTGTGTCCAGCATGCACAACGGGCGATAAGACGACAGCGCTTCAGGATTCTTGACTCCTTTTGGTATAAGCACAAGTCACTGTTTTTTCCATCGTTGAGGATAGTGTGCTGTGGGGAGGGAGGTCATGAATAGACTGCTGAAGACCTACAGTTTTTTTATTAAAGCAGTCTTCAATACAGCGTTAGGAATACCATCCAGTCCCGGGATCTTGTTTTTCTGACAACCCTTGTAGCCAAGAGCACCTCTTCGATGGTCACGGGAGGTATTTCTCTTTCAGTGATGTTTCATTCGTCTTGCGCTTTTAACGCCTCATTACACTGCGGGAACAGGACAGCAACGATTCTGGCCATGTCAACTTTACTTTTTTGCATTTGACTACCGTTGTTGTGTATCCTTTTCATGGCTATCCTGTAGGCGCTGCCCCATGGGTTGTTATTTAATTCATCCCTTAGGGAGCAGAATGCATCATATTCACTCTTGCGAACCACATTCCCCAACTCCTTCCGTTTGTTGACGAATTCCACATGTGACTGTGGGTAGGTGTTATGGTTTCTTGCTCTTTGTTGCAAGCATCGTAACCTGTTACACTCGGATCGCACCTGATCGATTTTTGGCTTCCACCAATACACTGGTCTGATTGTGCCTGTGGGTTGTTTTCGTCGTGGCATAGAAGCATTGCATGCGGTAGTTAGCCTCTCCATGACTTTTCATCGGCCTCTGCGTCAAACTGTTCGATTTGGTCGTCCAATATATAATCGTGCAGTTCCGCATCGAGGCCCTTCTCTTTCCACCCAAGCCCAAAAAGCTTTCTTCGCCAATTTGACGGTGATGAATGCCCTGTGTGGTCATATTTCTTACATCACGGGTTGGTGGCCACAATGGGTGTAGGCATCCAAAACTCACAACTTCATACTTCTTGCCAACATGGAGCTGGCAAATGTGATGTCGGTTTTGGACCAGCCGCTTGCGTTTATGAAGGTGTCATCAGCACCATCATTAAGTAACACCACATCTAGGACTGCGAAGGTTTCAAGTATTGCCTAGCCTCTACTGTACTTCCCCATTCTACGGCCCAAGCGTTGAAATCTCCAGCAACTATAAGGGGCTCTTAGCTCTATTTTCTTGTGTTACCCTGTCCAAAAAGCATTAGAATTCTTCTATTTCCCACCTTGGCGGAGCGTATCAACGGTAGAAATGAATTCCCCTGATCTTAACATAAGCGGATCCTTCCTGCCGCTGAACACTTCTATGTTCTATGGGGGAATTTCCAGTTGACCAGATAGACGCGGTTGCGCTCCTTCCCATGTAATTGTACCAGTGCCAGGCATCCTGTACTGCTCATTGATGAGTGCCATGTCGGCACTATATTCTTTAATCGTTTGGAAAGGGAGATCTTGTGTGCCTCCACAATGGTTTAAGTTAATTTGAATGCACTTAAATCTGTCCATTTGTATACAGGAGTTGGACATCGCGTTTTTATATGCTCGGAATTTGTAACTCCCTATTGAGTGTTCGTTGCTGCCTTCGCACCCTGATTCCCACAACATGCATTTGTGTTTTCCTTTACAGCCCATCGTTTAGTAGCCTTTTTCATCGCATTTCAAACAGTTACCGACTGATCTTCTTCAAATTTGCAGGATTTCGCCACATGTCTATAGACCCAACATCTGAAACATAATGTGGGTGTGATGTGTTCTCGTAGGCCGCATCTCACCCATCCGACCCGCAGGAAACCTGTAGCCAGAGCCGCATGCTAGCCTTTCCTATTGGTAAGCTGATCTTGGCAGCCGGTGTGCCATCTGGTTTCCTTCGTAAACTCTTTACCCCTGCCTTTGGAATCGCGTTCAGTGCAGGGAACTCTATAGCGGTCGCTGTCAGGATTTCCTCTACAGTGGTAACCTTACCTAAATCACGACACTCCATCGTGATTTCCTGTGACACGTTACCTCTTTTCTTATACTAAATTTGTTAAAAAATTCCTTTTAATTATTATTACAATATTCCGTTTTTAATTCTTCCAGTTATTTCACCATACGTTAAGTTGATACTCTGTCCGACACAAAACGAACCATGGAATTGTGCACGATTACAATCAGGAAGAATCTTACAGCACTGGGATCAACAACTACAATTCGAATGGGAAAAACTGAAAGGTGAGTGATGCAAAATTTATGATCAGTCCTTGTGACGTTTTCAAAGCGAGATACCATTCCGGGTTCGTTCTCAAAACTCTGTCCACGTTCGACTGTAACATCAGGGGCATCAGTTTCACCAAATTATCAGGAATATAAACGCCGTCCACCAATATTTGCAAATAGCGAAACCTGATATCCTTGCCCTAATGATACCCAGGTCGATTCGTCAACGGATTCGACATATCTTCGTTGCTCAGAATACGAGTTATATTCGAGATTCCGTATTACGGTTAGGGTCTGTGTCCTCAGACGATCCGATCTGGCTTCCCAAAGGATTGAGGCGTTACAACCATTTGGACATCTTGTGGTTGAAGATCATGCTGGGGAATTCCGTTAAATTTCTGTGTTGTCTTTACAGCGCCCCGAATGACGATCGACCAGCGACACTTTTCGAACATCTTTTACGTACCGTCGACTGGATACAGGATAACCAACCGGCTTCTCAAATTGTCGCCCTCGGCGATTTTAATGCACACAATATCGGCTGGTCGGTGCATTCTAACAGAACCGACAAGGCTGGGAAAAGCTG
Source organism: Microdon myrmicae (assembly GCA_963931805.1). Taxonomy (NCBI): domain Eukaryota; kingdom Metazoa; phylum Arthropoda; class Insecta; order Diptera; family Syrphidae; genus Microdon; species Microdon myrmicae. The sequence continues at coordinate 159,919,966 of OZ007498.1, read as the reverse complement.
GCGGAGATGTTCGCTGTCAGCCGCAATTAGACTCAACTTGTGGAGGAACGTATGCCAATGCCGATTTCCCGAGGTGATTACACGAACACCCAGGATCTGTTTTTGACATCGGAGCCGAGCATTTATACCGTCGGGGTTTCTGCGCCACTGGGAAACTCAGATCACAGCTTTGAATCAGTCGTGCAATCACTTACATTTCAAGCGAATAACCGGCCTAGCCAGCTTCACCATGTATGGAGGTATGGGGTTGCTAACTGTGACGTTCTGTGAGACTTTTTCACGTCCTTTCCGTGGTCGGAGGTGTGCTTTGGAGACTTCGAAGTTAACGTATGCGCGGTCACGCAGATTAGTCGTCTCGGGATGGAGATTTTCATTCCGCATTCCATCAAAAGAAATTCATCTGATAAGCCTTGGTTTGATAAAAAATGCGAGCAGATTTCAGCAACAAAAAAGGAATTTTGAAGCAATGGCGTTCCAATCCCACCAATGTTAAGAAACTTGTGCAACCAGGCGATTGATACCGCGAAGAAGGCTTACAATAACGGTGTAAACAATAAACTCCTTGAATGGCTAGGTCCCGTCCCTTCTGATCAATGGCAAGGCGCTCAGCATTTACTTCTCCTCCTCTTCTTTTACTCCGTTAGTGACGAACAGCGGGACACTAGTCACAAATTCAAAAGATAAAGCCAATGTGTTCGCAAATTCAAACCTCGATGCCGGTCTTTTGGAACCACCTATGATCGTGTTATGATCCGGCGCCGTGCTTCCTCGGATAAGGGAAGAGCGTGGACCTTTTATTTTTCCTTTATTTAATATTCTTTCAACAATTGGCGTTTCAATGTTTATTCGCTCCGAATAATCAATTAACAAAGAAAAAACTATTCCGTCTGTTCGATATTATTTAATTATTTATTTTAAACTCTCAAACTAAAACTTCCAAACTGATAACTCAAACTCAAAAAACTCAACTGTTAACTCAAACTTTAATCTCATTTTTCTCTCTTCTTATAGAAGATTGAGTTCTAATTCACTGTAAATTATAATTTGAACAAAAACCATTTTCTCAAAGTATTACTTACTCTCTGTGACTTTTAAATTTTGAATAAACTTTGAACGAAAATCAAAGAGCCATGTTTCAAATGAAAAAAGGTGCATGTTATGAAAAAGGGGCATGTTATGAAATGTACTGTAACTGGCTTGATATAGAATATTGTGTATGTTTATTTATGATATGTATTAAATGAGAATGTTAGATGTGTAAGGAGAAAGTTTTAACGGTGTGTTAGATAAGTAATGAGATTCAGTGTTAAAGCTAATAAGGGTAGTATTCTGGAATACTACATCCCACCCTTCTTCGAGAAAGAAAATTATCCTTGAAGAGAATAATTTTCTTTGTAACTATAGCTTAATTAAGGACTTGGGTTTTCGTTCAATTACAATGGTTTTCAAAATTAATTTTCAAAGGTTACAATAATTAAATTTCAAAAAGTTTTTAACACTAACTAAATTTAAATATTTCTCCTTGGAACCTTTTCTTTTCTTAAAATTAATTGTGTTTGCTACTAGATCTAACTCGTAGTAAATTTCGTTTAGGAATACTTCTAAATCTAGGTTGCGCTTGGTTAGTAAAGTTAGTATTCTTTCGAATCTGCTATTAAGTGTCCGTTGGTGATTGTTGGTTTCAATCAGTTCGTTCATCTTTGTGTGTATTTTGATTAGGTCGTCATGGTCCGGTGTACCGGTTATGACTTTTAGCATGGAACCCAGGAAGTTCATGCTCCGCTTGCCTCGTTTTGGTTGTGTATGCTGTGGTAACAATTGGTAAATGAGAGAATCTATCCTAATGGTTCTTCTGAGGGATGCGGTTGTATTTGTGTCCGATGCTGTTACCAAGTCCTTAGCATTTCTATATGGCTCTAGAATTGTAGTGAAGTTAAAAATATGAAACAAGTATTCAGTGTTTTCGAATAGGTATGCAGGGTCGGTTTCTACTAAGACATATTTTTTGTTTTTCAGGTTTCTAATGTCAATCAGCTGTGCTAGGCCTATTATCGTTAGAAAGATGGGGATGATCGTGATCTTCATCTTAGGCGAGGGTTATTCTCGAACGAATATTGTCCTTGTGGATTTTTTTGTCGAGACTCGTGATTACTGTAACGCCTTTGTCTTCTTTCACTGTATGTTCGAAGTATTGGTCAGCTTTTTTATTTCTGCGTGATCCTTTAACGAAGATTTTATCCCCGGCTCGGTATTGTATGTTAACTCGTTTTCTATTAAAGTGCGCTAATAGTTTTTGTTGTTTTTCGTTGAGTTTGTTCTCAATATCGGGGTATCCTTCTCTATTAAGAAATACATCCTCAGGCTTGTATCCGGTCGTGGAGTGTATAGTCTTGTTATATTGTGTTACTGCTTCGAAGTGGTAGTTTTTGGATTCGCCCCCTCCTTGTTTTGTAAGTGCTCTGACAATCTCGATTAGCGTGGAGTGGGCTCTTTCGACCTGACTATTACTGGTAGAGTGGTGTACTGGTGTTCTTGCGTGGATGATGTTGTGTCGGTTATACACGCCTTTTGCCTGTTGACAGACAAAGATAGACTCATTATCCGTCATGATATGTTGTTGACCGTGGTAGATAAATATTTGGGATAGTAATTCGTCTAGTACAATATGAGTATTGAGTTTATTTGGAATATATCGTAAGTGGAGGTATTTAGAATACCGGTCTATAGTACTGATATAAATTTCGTTATCCATATGGAAAATGTCCATTTGGAGATATTGAGAGCACTTGCTCGATATAAATGTTTTTCCCAGTGGTTGGTGGTTGGGTTTCCGATCGTATTTTGTAGCATGGCAAATTTTGCAGGTTACGGCGTAGCTTTTGCAATCTTTTGTTATATCTGGCCAATAACTTGTTTCCTTTATTTCTTGTGAGTTATTCTTGTAATTCGTATGTGCTCTGGTGTGTATGTCTGTGGATTATTAGGTACTTGACGTCAACAAGGACGCGGATTCAGTACTAACACCACGTACAACGCGCCGCGAAAAGGAAACAAAGTTCATCAGAAAGAGGAAAATAAAACACACGATCAGTATTCAAAGTTCATACTCGTTTTATTACGCCGCACTGAATTTTCTTAAATTTTTATTCCATTAGAGTACATATTTCTGAATTTTGTTAAATTAGTTTAAAATATTTTTTTACTGTCTCACATTACATTAATTCAATAAAATGTTGCTTGGGAAATTTAACAAACGAACTTTTCTTAGGAACACCGAATTTTGCAACTAAAATCAACTTTCCGCTCGCGAATTTATCGACGCACATCTACTCTCAGCTTACCAGCTTAAGATTTTTTTTTGGTGACGTCCCTCTGGACTGGTGACTAAAATCTGACTAATTAATCCCATTGGAAATCATTAAAGGGAAAGAATCCCGAAAGAAACTGGAAAGGAGGCGGAGTTACACGATTAACTTGATGTAGTTAATCGTGATTGGACCGGACGGGGTAGTCATACATTATGCATGTGTGGGTGTGCCATGCATACGATCGTTCGGCGACCGTGTGGATGGCGGCACATCGCTAGTGCATTTTCTAAGAATGCAAACACTAGCATGTGGGGTGTGAAAACCCAAACCAATGATTTGGTCATCCTAATGGAAGGCCATAAATCATCATTTCGGTTGCCGATGATTAAACATTGCAACGAACATAGGGTGCAGCCATTGCCAGATGTTGAAAGTAAACATTTTCTGGCTGCATCTTGATCGTTGCTTGAATACGGCCTCTGAACATGGGGATCGATAATTGGAAGCCAGCGATTGCTGGTAATCCGGGACATGTTTGGTTTGCATCAGCAGAAACCTTGTCGGCGGTAGCAAATCAATAGGGGCAAATAGCCGCATGCATGTTATGCCGAGGGTAAACAAATACAACGAGTCACAAGGAACTCTTGTTGATTGTTGTTTCCATAGCTTAAGGCTATGGAAACGAGATGCCCTGGCAGAATGTATGCCTAAAGATATGATTTCAGATGCCATGGCAATGTGATGATTTTGCCATGGACTTATGTTTTTTTTAGGAAATGATGTACGCCTCGAGGGTGAATTTTCGATGCCACGGTAAGGTGATAAGCTTTGCCGTGGGCTTAATGTTTCTTAGGGAATGATGTACGTCTCGGGGGTGAGTTTTCGATGCCACGGCAAGGTGATAAGCTTTGCCGTGGGTTTAATGTTCTTTTAGGAAATAATGTCTGACCGAGGGTGAGTTTTCGATGCCACGGCAAGGTGATAAGCTTTGCCGTGGATTTAATGTTTTGAGTAGTGATGCTGGAGAAAAAAGGGGTCTGGAAGGAAATCCCCTACAGAATAGGTAAGCTGCCTAACAGAACTTCAAAACAGTTATCCGATTGGGTAACCGTAATAATTCCGGCGATTTGGCTGGGGGTAAATGCCGTAGCAAGGTTACGCAACCTTGCTGAATTTCGACCGAGAGGTAAGTCGTTCGCCTGGAAAAGTGGGGATCGAGCGATGCCTGGCTCTTCGGGCCCTGAAAAGCCCCACATGTCTTCTACCATTCTTAGTTGAATTTCTCTATCAGTGATGTCTTCGAGGAGTTTGTCGACTGTGATAGTCTTGTAATTAAGGAATTTTTCTTTGATCTTATTTTTATGTGTTGGTAATAGTTCTCTGTTTGTTTTGATGGCGTTAATTTTGTCAGGATTAAGTGTTTTCTTGAGGGATTCTATCAAACCTTCTTCTTTCGTGAAGCGTATATGATGTCGAAAGTTTTTAAATGAGTTCGTAGATTCTATACTGTCTGTGTCCGATTCTTCCAGTATTATCTGTTTTTTGTAGAAGTTTAAAGCCTTTCCTGTCCTTTTAAAAAAGTCGGTAGTAAGTGAGTCCTCGTCTGAGTTGTCAGATTCTGTGGTAGCGTTGATTTGTTGACGGGATAGGGCGTCGGCTACAATATTTTGGTTACCGGGCTTGTATACAAGTTTCGCCCCGTACTCTTCGATTATGTTTTTCCATATTTTTAGCTTTGTGTAGGGGTTTTTTTCGGATATCGCAAATGTTAAAGATTGGTGATCTATATGGATCGTCAGATCGGAGATTCCATAGAGTAGATTTCATAATTTTTGCAGTGCCCAGACGATTGCGAGTAGCTCCTTCTCATTTGTAGAATAGTTTACTTCGGTAGGACTCAATTTTCTTGAGATAAAGGTTATAGGGTTTCTATTTTGACTCAAGACTGCACCTATTGCAAAGTTGCTCGCATCTGTTGTTAGATTGAAGGGTTTGTCGTAATCTGGCTGGTACAATTCTATTTGCTCTTGGAGTTTGATTTTAATGATGTTGAATGGTTCTGTTGCGGGAGCATCGAATTTGATTTTCATATTTTTGCTTTTATTTTTTGAAACCCGTCCGTCGCCTTGGAGAAACAGAGTCATGGGTTTAGTTATTTTCGCGTAGTCTTTAATAAACCTTCGATAGTAACCTGCTAGTCCTAGGAATGATCTTAGCTCCTTTAAGTGAGTTGGTTCTGGATAAGATTTTATTGTTTTAATTTTTTCCGGATCTACCGTTATGAGTCCCTGTGTTATGATGTGTCCCAAATAGTTTACGGATCTCTTAAAGAAATGTGACTTTTCCGACGAAATTTTTATGTTAGCTTTTTGCAGAGCGTCTATCGTCATTTCTATATGCTTCATATGTTCTTCATCATTTTTAGAATAAATTAGGACGTCATCCATATAGACATAAACGAATTTCCCGATAAAAGGCCGTAGAATGTCATCTATTGCCCTTTGGAATATACTTGGTGCATTCTTTAGACCAAACGGCATTCGGATAAATTCATACTTGGCTCCGTTAATCGAAAAGCTCGTCTTGGCTCGATCTGACTCCTTAATTTTTATTTGGTGGAAGCCGGATTCTAGATCGAGACTTGAAAATACTCTGGCTTTGCCTAAGTTCTGCACGGTGAGGTTTATATCGGGAATTGGGTATCGGTCTGTAATAGTTTCGTTGTTAAGTTTCTGGTAATCGTTTACCATTCTTCTCCTTGGCTTTCCCTGTTCATCTATTCCTTTCTTTGGCACGATCCAAACCGGGGAGTTGTATGGACTATAACTCCTTTGGATGATACCCTCCCTTAGTAACCTGTCTATCTCTTGGTTAACAAAGTTGTTGTCACTGATTGGGTATGGGTACTGTTTTGAGAATATCGGGTTTTCGCTTTTTGTTTTTATTTCCGCCTCTATTTTGGTTACAAAGGGCAGCGTGGCGTTGGATATTTCATTGTGGTACATAATTTCTTCAATCCTTTTTTTAAAATTCTGGTTTTCTACTGTGAAATTCATGTTGTGTTTAATCTTATTTTCTTCAGGTTTTCCTATAGGATTATTGTTCTCTCTGTTTGGCCTGTATTTGTACTTCATCTCGTAGGTTTCGAGACTTATTTCGGCTTTAAGTTGTTTAAGGCCTTGCTCGCCTAGGATCATTGTGAAGTCTTTTAGGTCATCAGTTTCATAAAATGGAATATTATGGTTGAAAAGGTTCACTTGTTTTTTTGATTTAATCAAAGAGGTGCCATGTAGGGTATTGATTTTAGTGGGTATGATTGGTATCGATATACCATACGGGTAGGAAGTAGAAACGTAATTCATAGTAGCCTCTGTGTCGATCAGTATAGTGATCTTAAGTGTTGGTCTCCCTTTATCCGTGCATTTTCCTAAAAAAGTACTTCCGATTGTCAAATTCTCATTGTCGTCGGGGGCATTATGTTGCGATATACTGTTTATTTCTTGTTTATAGGGTTGGGGTTTCTTATTTGTTTGGGGAAGGATCACAGGGTTTTGTCTGAACGGATTGTATGTCTGTGCTTGAGTATTCCACTGCTGTCTGTGGGTTTGAGGCTGCCTATGTTGTTTGAGTCTATGATTATTATAACTTGTGGATGGTTGATGATAATCTTGGTTCGGTGGGCTAAATTGTCTGGAGTAATTCGGATTGTTACTATACACTTGTCTGAATTGGTTTTGTGGAGAGGAATTATTGTACGTGTTGTGGTTGAATCCGTATCCTCGATTATTATGTGCTATGGTACTTGCTATAGTATATGCAGTTCCTAAGTTTTCCGGATTTTGGGCGAATAATATTCCTCGGGTGTAATGACAGTTCAAGCCTTGTATAAATGTTCTCATTGCGTTTGTTATAGCGTTTTTTCGTAGTGGGTCTCCTTTGTCAGCTTCCTGTATTTCGATTTTTCCCATCACTAGGTTTAGGGAACGAGTTACTGCTCCATAAAATTCCTATAGTGTAAGTCTTCCTTGGGTAAGGTTCCTCATGTCGTCTTCCAGGACGTAAAGTGGGCGTTGATCGGAATTATTTTGCATCGAGGTGTTTTATTATGGCATAAAAATTTGTTGGGGTGTCATTCGTTGCCAATAGTTCTGCTGCTGGTCCTTGGATTTTGTTTTTCAAAATCGTTAAGCAAGTGTAGTACTTGCTGGTACCGCGGAATTCCTTTATGTTTTCCATAATCGTCCACGCGGTGTTTCGACAAGGTCTATAGCTTGATGTTATGCCATCGAAGGTGGGTAGACTTTTGAATATCTCAAGTTCGATCTGATCTACCGTCCTGATGGGAAAGGTTTCTGATTCGTGGTCGCTTGTATCATTGCTTTCACATCTTTGCAGATTTTTGACCAAGCCCTTTAACTCCTGGTTCTCACTTTGTATTTTTTGGAGTTCACTACTTATTTGGGACATTTGGGTCTGGATTTCACTTAATGTTGCCATACTTCCGGTGTCTTTGTTGTTCCTCAGTTGCATCAAAACCTCTCACTTGACAGGGATTTTGCACTTTCACTTTTGGTTTCCACTAATATCTTGTTGCACTAGAAATAGTAAGGAATACTTTACTCACGGTTTTCCTTTGGGTCTGGATCTTGGGTAGCTGCTATGCAGTGGGTAGATTGGGATTTCTCGTCTTCTTGCTGATGAGAGTGGTGATTGAGTCCCCTCTTGTCGTCGTGAAGGATTGCTCCAGTCCAGCGATGGGATGATTTATAAGGAGTTGTCTTCTTCTACGCGAAATTGGTCCGGAGGATATGTTTTCCAGCTGGTGCTTGTTGTCTTTTTTCTTATAAGATACTCAGACACACCGTTTAATTCGCCGAAAGGTCCTCCTGGCAGGATCGCCAGTAAATTAACTAAACTTTATTTTTATTTTAAAAATATTTTTATTAATTTTAAGTTCTCGCTTTGTAGAGAGAGCCGCTACTGATGGGTTCTTCATAGTATTTGTACCCCTGGGGCCACTGTTATCTGCGTCGTGATGAAGATGCGTTTTGATGAATTAGCATAGAGCAAATATTGGTTATGATAAGGAGGCATTGGGTCTACGTTAATCGTGGTTTTGGGTATTCGATGAATAAGGTAAATATGAATTGTGATATGGGTTGTGATCTGTGTTCTTAAGCATTTGATGAATGGAGTAAATATGAATTGTGATATGAATTAATTGTGGTATGGATTGTGATAAGGTGGTTAGAAGATTGTTTGGATTTATATGAAAAGGCAAGATGATTGGGTCGTATGCTTGATGTTTTTAGAGGTGGGTAAGGTATTTGTTGTTGTGTTCCCTACAGGTGTTAACTCCCGCAAGCTATTCAACGCATTCTACGTGGACTGGACTGCAAGAAGACAACTGGCCCGGACGGAATACCAGCAATAGAACTGCCGCTGGTTCTTGGCAGACTCTTCCGGTCTATCCCAAAGAGGGAAAAACTGTCTCCCACAAAATTACCGGCCGATACCATTACTATTTATGTTATCTAATGATGGAAAAAGTCATCAACGCCCAATTAATGAAGTATTTGGAATGCAACGGACTTCTAAATGATCGTCAATACGGATTCCGTGGCAGGGATACTTTTTGACCCTAATAACCGATATATGGACATTTGCGATTGAGGGGCATGGTGATTCATGGGCGGTCGCATTGGTTTTTGACCGGGTCTGGCACGAAGCATTGCTGAGCAAACTTTGTTCATATGGACTTTCTCAGCAGTTTTGCGACTGGGCGAAGAGCTTCCTGAAAATGGATCAATCCAGGGTGTTATGGACGGCGCGTCTTTGGATCTGTATCCTGTTAATTCCGGTGTGCCTCAAGGTTCTCTTTTGCCGCCAACCTTATTTTTGTTTCACATAGATGATTTGTTGAACTCAACGGATAACAGAGTGTTTAGTTTTGCGGATGATAGTACGTTTGTTTCCTCTTTTCCGAATAATCGGCAGATTAGTGCAACAATGTCGCACCAGCTGAGATGTAGCCACATCGATTCTCCTAATTGGGATCTGGATAAGGTCCTGCAGTGGGGAACCGCCAATCTCGTCAACTTCAATCCAACGAAGACACAATATACAACACTCACAAAGAAAAGTGGATCATCGGCTCCACAGTTGATGATGAATGACCAGGCCGTCGAATCTGGGGAAAGCATGAAATTGCTCGCCGTCACAGACTGTGGGTATGTGCATGATGAGCGTGCAGCTTGGGAAGTGAGAATGCATCATTAAGTGTGCGATATTATGCGTTAATTCTTTGTGGAAGCAATTATGTTAATTGATTGTGAATGAGGAATTGCATCGTGCAATTGTGTGCAATGGGGTTAAGTAGTGGGATACTATATTAAGAACGCATTTTGTGCATTAATTGGATTATGATAAATGGGGTTATGTAGTGGGATCCTACACTTCTTCTCCTGTACAAATCCCGCGCTCGAATATTGCTCTTATGTTTGGACCTCTGCTCCTAAGCACCCACTTGACCTACTTGAGAGCAAACAGAGACGTGCGATCCGCCTGAGCGGGGACACACTGCTGACGTCGGTTCTACAGTCGCTATCACATCGAAGATGCATAGCTGACCTCTGTCTGTTTTACAAATATTATCCCGGGTACTGTTCTTCGGAGATTCGCGGTATTGTTCCGTACAATTCAGTATATATCCATGTGTATGCAGTTTGGCCTAGGAATTTTTTTATAGCACTGTAGATTCGATTATCCCGAGAGAAATGTAATAAAAAAATGCCAATAGATGAAAGTGATACTTTTCAAAGGATGTCCTATATATTATATGGGTTGGTGAAGGTGTGGGGGTAAAAGTAGTTGCGCCTGACACGGGCGCGCAGTTCACTTTTTTCCCCAACGCTTGTTCCGCCGGACACACTAGATTGAACGGATTTCAAGGCCTCGTCGAAAGTTAATCCACTTATAGATGCGATTTACCTTTTTCAACACTTGCGAACCACTTGTCTTCAACACTTTTCACAAACGTAAAAATAAATGAAAACGCACTGGAGGTTTTATTGTTAATGTTTTCTTTATTCTTTATTTTTGCTTAACTTAGAACTTATCTATTTTCGGTTTTGACTTTAGTTACTCCGTTGAAAAAGATTTTATATTTGTAAACTGTCTATTTGAAATAAAAGGCGACGCGTTTATCTTTATCGATTGACTCGCGAGGAACTAAGATTGCTTTGAACGGCGGCATGACTACACACGCTGGAGGTTGGATAGCGACTGACTCGAATCAGGGGTGAAATTCGTATTTCATTCCACACACAGGACAACCAAAAGAGACCACGCCTCTGCTCTCTCAACCTCACGCCCGTCGAAGTGTGGGTAACTTCTGTTAATTGGGTAATTGGCGGACATGGAGAATGAGAGAACAGAAACATGATGTGCTGTGATCTCGGGGTAGCTTTGGTTGTGTGTGTTGGTATCAAATGCAGCTACTGACATGACCTACTGACCCAGTGGTACGGCTATGGTGTAGTCAGAGAACATTGAACCGTGGAAAGACAGAACTGCGAAGGAGAGGAAGACCTAGCTGATGTTATTCACCTGCAAAAAGAGATCCCAAGCGAATGGGTGATCTGGGAAAAGTCAATAGGACGCCGCGTCGGCTAGGGATATAATACCATGGGGAAAACTCTATGGAATGTTTGTAAATACCCAAGCCAATGGATGATGATGCAACCGCGTCGTTTGGTTTGACTTGGTTGTTGCTAACCAATACGAATGGAATTTCCGGTGGAAATCCCATGGTTAGAGCAATAGTGTTGCCGTATGGCGAAGATAGTAGCCAAACTCAATTATGCATTATCTCCATAGGATAATGAGTTTAGCTATGTGTCCTTGGGGAAATTATGTATTTCAGGTGAATAACATATAAGGGAAATGGGTATGTATGACGCGCTGAAACCGGTCGAAATAAGGTGGAAATTGTGGTTGAGATTGTGGGTTGATTCTCATATAGAATTGAGAAACTCCACAAAGGCTCTTGGTTGAGTATGACATTTTGTAAAATTAGTTCATCACTGAAATAATATTTATAAAATAAAACCCATAAAATATGTCCAAAATAAAACTCGTTTTATTTACGGCCGAGTCTGCATCATCAGAATGTAACGAACAAACCGCCAATAAGGTAGCATATATACTTTTTCACTTTTTTCATAACATACCCCTGTGCACAGAAGCGAATGTATTTCACGCATACCAACAGTCGCTGCTTCTGTGACCGAAGATGCGATAAGAATCATCTTGGATTTTCATACTTTTGTGATGCTCCTTTTTGGAACATATTGCCGCTGTATGATTAATGATCCTTGATAACAGTGGATACTTTTATCTTCTATATGAAAGCTTAATTTCTTATATCCTAAATAAACACAGGAGAAACATAGTTGCAATTATCGATTTTTTTAAATAAGTTCTAATGTGGACAATTTTTAAACTGCGATAGAACTACCAATTCTTTCTCTTGAAATCGTTTTCGTTCACTCATCTGTTGCATTCGACACACATTACTAACCTGGAAGGCTTTTTCTTTTTGGGAAGGGTGTGGACTTTTTGGGATTCCCGTCTCGTATAGTTTTTTATACAAAAAGTAATAAGCTACTATAAGTATTACTAATAGGAACCCAGTAGTTCATGAACTCATCGACTCGGCCGCGCCATCGTCCCCTGTCCTGTGCGCTATCCTTTCACGCTTGACCATCTGATCCGATTTCCTTAAAGTCAAACCCAACATTGTCCTACCATCTCCGTCGCGGCCGTCCTACCGGTCTCTTTCCTGTTAGTCTACCGTCAAGAATTCTACGCACGGTCCTATCGTTTGCCATTCTCGCCACATGCCCGGCCCATCTTAATCTTCAAGACCAGATTACTCTCACTATTGTAGATTTGCGGTATAGCTCTTCCAATTCGTGGTTGTCGAGTTTCCTCCATTGTCCTGCCTCTTCGTCATATGTTATTTACTACCAAAGATACTCCTTAAAACTTTATTCTCGAAATTTTTTTTCTTTTCCATTTTGTGAGAACCCATGTTTCGCATCCGTATAGAATAATCAGCATGATTATGGTTCTATAAACACGGAGAATTTTTTACGTGATAACAGTTTGGATTCCAGCAGTTTATTGACTGCGTACCAACTAGAGTTGCTGGAATGCAGTCTTTTATTAATCTCCTTCGACATTTCATTACTGGCCGTCAGTATAGTTCCGAGATATCTAAATTCTTTAACTTTTCCAAATAGCTTGCCCCTGACATTTATATGTGTTCCTTAGCGTCCACCTGCTCTCGCCGTTATCATGTATTTTGTTTTGTCTTCATTTATTTCTAGGCCCACCTCTTCTGCCTCTTGCATGATGATTTAACAGCTTTTACTTACAGTTTCTACATTATCGCCCAGAACGGCGATGTCATCCGCATATGCGAGCACTTGTGTGACCCCGTTCAGGGATGATCCGGCCATGTTGTCGTCTTATACCTTTCTGATGACATTCTCGGGCACAAGGTTAAAAAGACATGATGAGAGGCCATCCCCTTGTTTTAGCCCGTCCCGGATTTCAAATGGTTCTGAGAGGTGGTTTTTTATTCTAGCTCGCCCTTTATTTTCGTTCATGCAGATTTGAATGAGGGCGGCATATTTTTTCGGGACTCCCAGCTCAACTACAATATGTTAGAGTCTTTGCCTTGCGATTGGGTCGTAGGCTTTTTTGAAGTCAACGAACGGTTGGTGAACCGTCTCTCCGTATTCCCACTTCTTTTACAACAATTTCCTTACTGTGAACATTTGGTCGCTCGTTGACCGGTTCCTACGGAATCCGCATGGGTAGTCTCCCAGTATTTTTTCTGCGTACGGTGTGATTCTCGCCAGTATGACATTTGTTAGTATTTTGGTGGTTGGGAGCAATGATATTTCTCTGTAGTTTTCGCATTCAGATCTGTCACCTTTTTTGAACATGGGGACGACTATTGAAGTTTGCCATTCTTCCGGAGTGACTTCCTTATCCCATATTGTTTTGATCAGCTAATGGATCTATCGAGCGGATGTCTCTCTTCCCTGCTTCATAAGCTCTGCCGATGGGCAGTCGACTCTGGGAGCCCTGTTGTTTTTCAATCGATTTATTGCGTCTATAATTTCGTTGAAAAAGGGCACAGGGATCTGAGGCCTGGCCGTACTCTTATGTACGTCTGGTACGTTTATTTGTGGTTGATGGGTGCGTACATTGAGCAGATTTTCAAAGTACTGCTTCCATCTTGTCACGATATTGCTTGTTTCGGTGACCAGACAGCCGTTTGCGTCTCGACTTATTTTGACTCTCTCCCGGTATCCATTTCTAATTGAATTTATGCTGGCATACGTACCTCTGATTATCTTTGCACTGGCGTTTTCTAGGATTTCTTCGATCTGAGTCTTCTCCCATTCGCGTTTTCTTGCGTTTGAAAAGTCTCATTGTGTCTTACCGGATCGTCGCGTATCTTTCTGCGTTGACTTCATCATATCTTTCTAAGTGGATCACTCGGAGGCGTTTACGTTGTTCGATCTTCGCCCTATGGTCAAACCACGGTTTGGACTTAATTGTTTTCTTAAATCCTAATACCTTTTGGGCTGTTTGTTTGATTACGTCTCTGATCGATGCCCATTTAGTGTCCACATTATTGGTTAAGGTAATTTACTTTGTTTAAATTATTACTTTATTGTTTATCCACCACGATTACGTCTCTACTCCATTTACACTTTAAATGTTTTGTTTTTTAATAACCGGACACTTTCCCGCCGACTTCTCTCTCTTGCTCCTCTCGAGTCATGCACTAGACAAATTTTCCGTTTAACTTTTTTTCTCCTCCTACCCTCGGTATTAGAAGCGGATGCAGCTTACAACCATTTCTGCTTGTATGGCCGAAGATGCGATAATGGTCGTTTCGGATTTTCACACTTTTGTGATCCTCCTTTTTGGAAGAAACTTCAATGGAAGAACATTGCTCTTGTTTCATCTACCTCGTTCCATCCTGCTGTGAAAAATTGAGCACAGGCGGTACTCTATAGTAATTGGCCGATTTCCAATGAACGGATTACGGAATAGCAATTAAATGAAGGTCATAGTATTGCTGCAATTCCCATCCCCTCTTCGCCTTAGATGTACTTAAATAACGTGAGAGTTTTGCGTGGACCAGTGTACTGCTTGTTTTTTTTTATACTAACGCGCCCACAAAGGGGGATTTTGAAGTACCCTTAAATGTCAGAGCACAGTGCGAGCCGATGGAGAGGAAGCGGATAAGGAAAGGAGGTGTCGATGTATATTGGCCTTGAATGCCTGGACATCACAACGACGAGACAACACATGAACAAGTAGAACATTCCATATTCGTGTAGTTCGGCTAAAGAATGACTCTCTATGTTTATTTGTGGGCCTGAAGTTCATTTTCAACGTGAATTGATAGGCATTCACAGATTGATGTGTATCGCGGGAAAATGTCTGAAGGGATGGAACACATTCAGCAAGTTCAGTTGAGCAACGACCGTGCTAATACTTATAGAAAAGCGACAGGCATGATGCGTTACGTCTATGTTCTGACGACGGAATTGATCGACTTTCAGCTGGGTCCCCAATAAGTTTCACTGCTCGTTTTTGTATCCTGTCGAGCACGTGTAGTGCAGTTTTGGATGCCCCTGACCAAATATGGGAGTTGAACTCCCTAACAGCATAAATCAATTCGGTATTGTGCAAGTTGGTATAATATTAAAGGAATAATTAGTTTGGATTGTGCCTAGAGTTAGAAATTGAGCCTGTAAACAACCAGGCATTATTGCTGCTTTGAAAGAGCGCTCCTTGTAAAAGACCAAAGTCAATAAGCTTCACGGAATCCAATATACCATATTTATAGCATGGTATGAATATATTGTTAATATACAGTCTTACGTAAAACTAAGCAAGCTGAATATTTTTCAATAGGAAAATAAAAATATCCAATCGAAACTCCGAAGGAGACCACTGAGCACTAAATAGAACCAGCAGGGGTTACTCTTCGATCCAAATAGTCGGAAAATAAGGACCATTAATCTAAAGTCTCTATAAATGAACCTTATATCATATATAATCCATATTTATCAACTGGAAATCATTGTAAAGACACACTGGGATAATAAAATTCGCGCCTTTAATCCCAGTAAGTTGACAATGTTTCCACAAATAAATAAAATATTTCGCTTCCATAAGTATATGTTAATAAGAAGCACGATAATCACTCGTTTTAAACACTTTTTATTCACACGGACCGTTTCGACTACTACTTGACAGCTGTCCGCTTATAACCTAAGGAGCCAGTCCCTTCTTTGTGTTACTCTCTGTATATTATTCTCTCTTTTGATTTCATATGTACTGCTACAGTTTGGCCACCCTGACGGGCGGTCGTCCCGATTGGCTAAACACCATAATTCAACCACGGCTTATATTATCCACTTCCCTTGTCCCCGTATAAGGTACTTGACTCAAGTGTAGACACTCAACAGCTTTCACAATATATCTAACGTCTGGTAAAACTTAGCCCCTTAAATTTAGGCAACATTTTTCTACAGGCCCCAAGTATACTCAAAAAATTCTTCACCATACCATAATCGTCTTCTTTGTACTTTTCCTGAATTCTATTTCTGTCCTTAGACAATTTATTGTAATTTTGATATTTCATCATTTTTTCTGTCGCTCTTTTTCTCATACTAACTAATGGCCTAGTGTTTTCACATGAATCGCATTCTTCCTGTTTTTCCTTAAGATAGTCAATCATTTTCCCCCACTGGTGTACACCAAACAATAATTGACTAGTTTAGTTTAGTGGGGCTACCACCCCATTTATTGGCTTAATTCGAGCAACATAATTACCTACAACAAAAGTATATATAAGTTACAAACTAGAAAGCTTAAGAACTATCTTAACTAGGCTTAACCTATAGTAACCAGGACAAATTAAGAAGGCAGGAGTAGGGGCGAGAGGTGGGGCAAGTTATAGTAAAGTGTAGAAGCCCCGCTTAAGATTGGTGGTGAGAAGGGTTTAGGCGGCGGTGCGTTGGTGTGTTCGAAGTCGACCAGATCAATGAACACTATGTCAGCCGTCTATTGAAGTCATCTTGTAGAAGCTTGTTGATGGCATCAATCTTTTCTCCAGATCTATACACCACAATGTAGTCGGCGTGTGCAATTGCATGGTTCAGAGAACCTACAAGATCACAAATGTAAATGTTAAACATTGCAAGGGCAATGTCCAGTGAAAACAATCTTATTTCAGGAGCCTTATAACCTAATGATATGTATATGAAGAGTACTGTCCAGAATCGGTTTATTCCCCCAGAAGTGTTCCCCTTCTTGGATAAAAAAGGTGTTATTCAAGACAAACGTGGAGCCCCTATTACTTACAACACTTTCCGTGGTGCCAGGGATCTACGAATTCTCCATGATAACGATATCTCTAATGTTCCAGATCGCCTACAATTCAGTATGGTGATCAACGAAAGAGATAAAATTAAAAGACCGATCTCATCCCAACTGGTGGCGGGTGTGTGACGAAGAAAGGACTTTACGTCCCCAAATAGAATATGCCTCTCATGCGCAACGCTCTCGTTTCTCTTCCTAGTTGTAGTTTTTTTTGTTTTTTTTACTTCTCCCAGGAAAGGCTATAGTGCTGAATCAGTGCCCTGAGATGCTATATTTTCTAGACCGAGGCGATTAGCCAAGGTCCGGAAGGTGCTCAAGGATATCTCCCAACCATTTCAAGAAACCTATAGCTTAATGGGGTGGCATTTCACCGGGCGAGTGGCCTTAGGACCTTACCTACCACTCAGTAATTGTGCCGAACTGCGCAATAGCAAGAGGTTTTGTTGATTGTATGATGTAATGTCTATTATTATTATTATGTGTTTTGCACTATTCACTTATCACTCTTGACAGAGAACCCATCTACGCATTTATTTTCTTTGAGTTTTGTTTTTCTTTCTTTCGTGTTTACTTTTTTTTTGTGTATTCAATGTGTGGCGAGTAGTGCGATATAACATGTCTTTACCTTTCGAACGTCAAGTGAATACTGAGTATGAAAAATATCGATCGTTTTAAAAACCGCATGAACTTGCTCGGTTACCTGATATAATCTCGTGGGCACTGGAAAGCAACTTCTGATGGTACTGCCCCGGCGATGGACGTAGAACTTATTGCTCACCTGACGGTAGTGAGGTGTCTGGCTTCTTCAAGCCGCCTTGATACGTGTGTATTGTACCTCATCCGAAATGCAGCAATGCGAAAGTAGACGCGGATCAGTCTCCTCATTTGCGTAATTCTGACATGATGTAGGATAGAAGTCTAAGCGTTCCTGCAAACACTTACATTCCAAATCATGGGCTTTACATATGCAGGAGATGCTTGTGGTCAATCAAACAGTTGTCTACATCTCCTCACATGTCGTTGAAACTGTACGTCTGCTTATAGGACGTGTTCTCATGTTCACAACCGACCCTCTCATCACCTCAGTTGTCCCTAGCCCATACGCCCTCTCTACCATTGACAATGATCACCCCCCACTGCTCTTATCCTTATATCTCGACCACGAAACCCAGCCCCCCATACCTCCTGACTGCTTTTCTTACAACTTCCATAAAGCTAATTTCCGCCTCCTAAATGAACATCTTAGCAAAACAGCGTTTCGCTTTGATCATTTGGGCGTAGAAGAAGCCACGGCCACTCTCTATAAGAAGATTTACTATGCCGTCGCCTTATATGTCCCCTATTCTCGCCGCAGGTCATCGGTTTCTTCGCCGCCATGGTACAACCGCAATCTCCGCAATCTTCGGAACAAAAGGAATAACTTATGGAACATTTTCCTCAAAATGCGATCCATTGAAAACTACTCTAACTATCTCGGGGCCTTTTATAAATTTTCCGAACTCTACAACTCCCTCTATTCCAAATACCTTATTAAAACACAATCCAATTTGATTAGCGATCCCAAATCCTTTTTCCACTTTATAAATTATAAACGTAAATCCGACGACTATCCTAACTCCCTCTCTTATGGCGCGACGACGTCAAACGACAACCTAACTATTGCCAACCTGTTCGCGTTGTTTTTCAATAAATCCTTCACAGACATCTCCTTCGAACCCAATCCGTCGTATTTCAATGACGTGCCCGAATTCTCCCTCGGTTCCTTCTCTCCTCAACTTATTCAGCGTCACGTAGTTGCGGAGAAACTAAACTTACTCAAAGACGAGTTCAGCCCCGGGCCTGATGGACTTCCATCTGTATTCTTAAAGCACTGTTCCACTTCTCTTTCTCTTCCGTTATCAAAGATTTTCAACCTATCCCTCTCTCAAGGGACCTTCCCTAGTATCTGGAAATCCTCCTATGTCACCCCCATACATAAAAAGGAACCTAAAAATGATATCAGCAACTACCGACCCATCGCCAAACTATCTCATATCCCCAAACTGTTCGAGGGGCTTCTTTACAATGCGTTATCTTTCAGTTTTAAATCCATCATCTCACCCAACCAGCATGGTTTCCTTTCGGGTAGGTCGACCACAACCAATCTGATCGAGTTCTCATCCCACACTCTCCGTGCCTTAGAGAATGGCAACGAAGTCGATATTATCACCACTGATTTCAGCAAGGCCTTTGACAAAATCTCCCATAACCTCATCCTTTTCAAGCTGTCCTGCCTAGGCTTCGAACCCCTATTGATCAAATGGCTATCTTCTTATCTGAAAGACCGATCCTACCGTGTCAAATTCAGAGCCTCCCTTCCCGATCCCTTTTTTCCCACCTCTGGGGTTCCGCAAGGAAGTCATCTAGGCCCCCTCCTTTTTATCCTAACCATCAATGATATCGACTCTGTTATTAAACACTCATCCATATCCCTCTATGCGGACGACGCCAAATTCTACAAAACAATCATCTCTCCCCTCGACTCCTCACTCCTCCAACAGGACCTCGACAGCTTCTCAACCTGGTGCCGTAATAACTGCCTGGAACTCAATGTTGCCAAATGTCACTCCATTACATTCTCCCACAAACGTCCACCCCCACCTCCTAGCTCCTACTTTCTGCTTAACCAGCAGATTTCATACGCATCCTCAATACGTGACCTCGGAATCTTATTTGACAGGGAGCTCAGCTTCATCCCACATATTGATGATATCATTCTTAAGGCCAACTCCGCCCTAGGGTTTGTGAAACGCTGGTCTAAGGAATTCTCAAATCCTTACGTTTCCCGTTCCCTCTACATAGCCTTCGTCCACCCCCTTCTTGAATACGCCAGGCAGGTCTGGTCTCCACACTGCTCGTCCCATATCCGCAAAATCGAGAGCGTGCAACGTCGATTTCTGCGTTTTGCCCTCCGTGGACTGAACTGGGAGAATCCTCGGATTCTACACAAGCCGGCTCCATTTGATCAACCTCAGTACACTTGAGGAGCGCAGAGCTCTTGCCGATATCCTCTTCATCCACCGTCTCCTCTCCGGCACAATCAACTGCCCTAACTTGCTTTCCGCCATCGCACTCAACACCAACCCCCGTAACCTACGAAACCCTCGTCACTTCTATCTACCCTCCCACCACACTTCCTACGGCTGTAATGAACCAATTTCACGAATGCTAAAGCGGGCAAACTCTTACCCTACCTCCTTCGATTTCTGCCTCACTTCTAATGCTCTCAAACGTCGTCTTCTCTCTTTCCCCTCGTGACCTTGCCCCACCCACCATCTCTCTCTTACTACCCGTACACATTCCTATCATCCGGCCCCATTATCCTACTACCCGGTCTTCGCCACCCCATCACGTGCACAGCCACCTACCCACCTTATTACCTCCCTACTTATTCTAAAGTAACTTTTGTAATCCCTAGTCCTACTGCCCAGTCCTCTTCACCTCCCTGTTTTTTTTTCTCTTTTTTTTTCGTTTTTTAATTATTTTTAAATTACTACTTTAGTTTTTAAGTTAGTCTATAAGGTATTATATCAATATATGCTTGGATTTAGCCTAATAAATGAGGGTTCTGCCCTCACTAAACTAAACTAAACTAAGCAGAGAAATAGCGGGCTTACCCGTGAGTTCGAGTTAGTCTCCGGACTTATTGAACGATGCGTTAATATGATGTGTGAAGAGTTGAAAAAAAGGATCCCTAGATGAATGAGTTGAGAGGTGTACGAGTACAGCGGTAGGTCGAAGGAGATTTAATCAGGAATAAAAAAGGCACATTTCTAAAGAATGAGTTTATAGCGTTTGCGACGATAGTGAAGAGGAAGTGATTCGAACCGACGCTATCACGGTTAGAATCACTAAAATATAAGACTAAAGCTCAACGCATTGGGCTACTGCCTCATGTACGAATTCGATTTCTAAGCTCAAGTACATTCGACTGATTTGAAATGCTATATTATTGCTATGGTATACGGCTTTAATGGATGTGCTTTTGGTGGTGCTGTTCTTCACTAGTCGTGTGTGTATCTGCTAGAAACGCCACAAGTTAACAGAGGGCTTGATGGATCCAAACAAAGAGAGGGATTGAAATAGGTCTATAGCATATTGCGACGATAGTGAAGAACGTGTGATTCGAACTGACGCTATGACAGTTAGAGTCACTAAAAATGTACCAATGCTCAACACATCAGGCCACTGCCGCTTGCACGAATTCGATTTCTAAGCTCAAGTACACTCAACTGATGTGGAATTATTATGTTATCGCTCTAAGGCTCTGATACATTTTCTTATTCGATTTTCGTTCGGTTTTCTTCACTATTTGCTTGTGTATTGTGTGTGTATCTGTTAGAAACCCCACAGGTCTTCTTCTTTTTAAATACACATGTATAACGTTACGACGATAGCAACGAACGTTTGATTCGAACCAACGCTATGATGATTAGAATCACTAAAAATCGAACCAATGCTCAACACGTCACGCCACTACCGCGTGTACGAATTCTATCGTTATTCTAAAGTACACTCAACTGATGTAAAATTGGTATGTTGTTGCTTGGTATACAATAAATTTACACATTTAACATAAGACTTAATGTTAAATTCTGTTTACAATTTTGAAATAGGAACTGGGTTTCGGAACCGGTGTATGCAAACAGAGCCGATCACTCTGTGCGGAGTTGTTCTCGTGCACGGTAATCAAGCGGAACTTATTTCTTCTAAATTTATCATACTACTTGTTGTTCAGATAGAGCTACATTACTTTTTTCGTAGTGGTTCATAATGTACATTTAATGTTTGCGAGTTGGACGCTTATGCGATGGTTGTAGCCTTTGTGCTGTAGGTATCTGCTCTTGATATCCGAGCTCAGACAATGGAGAATTTTCATTCACAAATTTCCAAAAACAATTTATGTCATTAGTATAAATATAATTAAACTCACAACTTAACACACTTTTTGGATGTGCCAGTTTTTAATTAAAAGAAGTTTTTATAAAACCCCCAAAAAAATACGAGGGTTGCCTCTTATGTTTCGGGATTTGGCAACCCTAGCCGTGCAATCCGGCAATTGACAGCTCTGTCGTAAAGTTGGACATTTTTGAGGTTATACGCACTCAGAACGTTTTGACATACGAGCGCTATTTGTGTTGTTTACAGTAACTTAAAAGATTCATCTCGGCCCAAAAATGGAATTAAATCGTCAACATTTTCGTGCGATTATTTTTTACAACTTTCGGCGTGGATTAACTCAGCAACAGTGCATGGATGAACTTAATTCAATTTTTGGCGATGAAGCTCCATCAAGGACCAGTGTTTATCGATGGTATGGTGAATTCAATCGTGGTCGTAGTTCACTCCAAGATGAATTTCGTAAAGGTCGTCCAAAATCAGTTGTTGTTCCGAAAACCATTGATGCTGTGCGCGAACTGATATTGGAAGATCGTCATGTGACCTATCGTGAGATTGAGACAACCTTAGGCGTTAGGGGGACCAGCATACATTCAATATTGCATAAACATTTGACTGTCAAAAAAATTTGTTCGCGTTGGCGCCCACACAATTTGTCAATCGCCCAAAAAAAGGCACGTGTCAATTGGTCGAAAGAAATTCTCAAAAAACACGGTCGCGGAGCTTCGAAACACGTCTATGACATCGTGACAGGTGATGAATCGTGGATTTACGCGTATGTGCCCGAAAGTAAACAGCAGTCGACTGTCTGGGTGTTTCAAGATGAGCCAAATCCAATAAAAGTTGTTCGCGCACGAAGCACTTCCAAGCAAATGGTCGCCTGTTTTTTCGGAAAAACTGGACATGTCGCAACCGCACCACTAGAACAACGCAGAACAGTCAATTCTGAGTGGTACACAACCATTTGTTTGCCAGTTGTCTTCCAAGAAATCAGGAAAACCAACCGCCGAAGACGGATCACTCTTCACCACGACAATGCGAACTCTCACACATCGGCTGCGACAACTGCATTTTTGAGCACCCAAAACATCGATTTGATGGGTCATCCGCCGTATAGTCCTGACTTGGCACCGAATGACTTCTTTTTATTCCCGTACGTAAAAAACAAACTGAGAGGTCAACGTTTTTCGACACCTGAAGAAGCGGTTGCTGCATTTAGAATGCATGTGTTGGAGATACCTCAATCAGAGTGGCAAAAGTGCTTCGACAATTGGTTCAAACGCATGCAAAAGTGTATAGATCTTCATGGGGAATATTTTAAAAAACAATAAAGTGATTTTCGATGATCAATATTTGTTTTTGTTCTCTAATCCCGAAATATAAAAGGCAACCCTCGTACACATTCTCGGGTGTTCAGATCACAACTGGGTCACCCCCTTGGCTGTTTAAATGCAACATAATTTAGAGCTGCTACCAGTTCTTTTAGTACGACTGACGAAGAATTTGTTTTACCCGTAGCAAACAAACTTAGATCACGGATATTTGAGGAAGTTCGATGCCTGTGCGACTTTTTAGAAAGACATTCCGTATTTAAAAAACTATTTTCAAGTTATTATCCCGTTTACATACTTCTTCCTTTTCTATTAACACCGTTTTTTCATATTTTCAGTTGAAGCAGATTATGAAGCAAACACCACACAATCCCAACGTACATATCAAACAACAGACCCGCCTGTAAAAGAAAAGCCATCAGAGATTTTAACGAAAATTGAAGTTGGAACAAAACACTTAAAAGATGTACTTACAGAAACATTTGATGGGTGAGAAAGTATTTTTTTACCAAAATTCAATTTGATCCATAATTTTTTATCAATCTAATAGCTTCCTAGGGCGAGAATATGAGACAGCAAAATTTGATGAAGACCTAATCAATGATGACGCTGATATTGAAGGTGAGGCTAAAAAGAAGAAGAAGAGAAAAAGAAAAAAAAGAAAAAAGAAGAACGGTTTGAAAGCATCATCCCCCACAATTGTCCTAGTACAAAATCCAGGCGTTAGTAATTATTTATTATAGTATTATATTTAGTCAGTAAAAAAATTAAGTTTCAAAAATGATCACCACTTCAGGGACATAATGATGGTACAAAACGAAGGAAATCTAAAAAGAAGCCAGGTTCGACAATTATCAATTTACCATCTTTATACAACTCTAACCCAGTAGATAATGAATTCACGGAGCAATCTTATGAAAACAGCAACGAATACGAACAAAGTGATTCTATATTCGGTTCAGTAAATTCATTAGTCGATGAGTTTTTAGATGACCAAGACACTCAAGGATATCATGTTGTCAGAAAGAAAAATAAAAAACGAAAAAGAAAGAAACGCAAGAAACCTATAATATATGGTATACATACTCGTATTAAAAAGTTTAATTTAGAAGCACTTACGTATAAATAACTGCGAATGAAATGAAGTTAAAAATCACACCTCTCATGGCATGATTTCAGTACGAATACCCTTGACTTTCCCAAAATATCTCTAAGCAGTTTTCTGGTTTTGGTTGAATATATTTCTATGCTCGTACGATCCCAAACCGCATGCTCTATCGGGATTTATTTAATATTCAATGAATTTTAAATGTAGATTCTCCACTAAATCAATTTACTCAGCATCTTTCTCTATTTAGTATCTTTTATTAAGTTTTGACAAATTTAGCAGAAATAGGACATATTTGGGTCTTGAGTCAAATAATAATTGAAACGTCTATCAATAATTTCAACTTGGCCAGCAATTCTGAGAAAACTAGGAATTTTGTGTATTGGGTTGGCTAGAAAATTATTTCGGTTTTGTGATGAGAAATAAAACTTATGTACAAAGTATAAATTTTCCATCTGCAAATTTTCTGTTGTTTTTCAAGGAACTTTTGCCATTCTTATAACTTCAGTACTGCGCCCTCAATTAAATTTTGATTGTTTTTATTAAATATCGTGCGACTTTAGTTAAAACAATTTTGTAAACTCATACAGAGGATGAAACAACTAATAACTGTCCTTAAGTTATTAAGGATGTACGAGGCTTTGCGTAACCATTCTATCTCGATTTGCTAATTCTAGCTATTTTTCATTTATTATTTTTTTAAACTCTTAATATAGCCACATCAGGTTTGTAGTTTCGCATTATTTTATTTCAACTTTTAAGTACTGAAAATACATTGCTTGTTTGCGAAACAAAACGGGCGTCTTTTATGTAAAATCAAAATCATACTCGTATTTGTCATATATTTTCTGTTGTCCTGAAACTGCTACAACTATTTATTTGTCTGTAGAAACCCGAATGTGCATGACTCGACTACGTCACCATTCCCCGTCTTATGAAACAGAAAACATCATTATCTTTCACTTACTGTTATATGTTAGGGAAGAGTAATCCTGTAAATGTTTAAAAAAGTAAAAATTTAAAAATTAAATAGGTTTTTTATTTAACGTTTAGATTTTCAACTATCTCTTCGACAGTTTTTAACCCAAAAGTAATTAATTTGCGCGATATCTTTAAATCTTTACCTATATCCTTTGGATAACATTATAGATAGAAACCGCTCAAAATGTTAGCCAGATCGATCAATAACTTTTCGAGCAATGCCACGAGCTATTCTATTCTATTTATTGGAGGAACCCGGAAGTTCATGTCCTCACCGACTCGACTCCGCCATTGTTCCCTGTCCCATACGCTCTCCTTCCACGTTCGACCATCCGATCCGATCTCCTCGAGGTCCAATCTAACATTGTCCTCCCATCTCCGTCGCGACCGCCCTGTCGGTCTCTTTCCAGTTGACTTACCGTCAAGAATTCTATGCACGGTCCCATCGTTGTCCATTCGCGCGACGTGTCCGACCCATCTTAATCTTCGCGACTTGATTACTCTCACTATTGTAGGTTTGCGGTATAGCTCTTCCAATTCGTGGTTGTGAAGTTTCCTCCATTGTCCTGCCTCCTCGTCATATTTGCCGCCAAAGATACCCCTTAGAACTCTATTCTCGAATACGCGGATTTATTTCCTTCCCGTTTTGTGAGAACCCATGGTTCGCATCCGTATAGAACAATCGGCATGATTATGGTTCTATAGACACGGAGAATTATATTACCCGATAGCAGTTTAGATTTCAGCAGTTTACTGACTGCATGCCAACTAGCGTTGCCGGAGTGTAGTCTTTTGTTAATTTCCTTCGACATTTCGTTACTGTATTGTTCCCAGATATTTAAATTCTTTGACATTTTCAAATATCTTGCCTCTGATGTTTATGTCTGTTCTCTGAGGTCCGCATGCTCTCGCCATAACCATGTATTTCGCTTTGTCTTCATTTATTTCTAGGCCCACCTCTTCTGCCGCGTGCATGATGATTTCACTGCTTTTACATACAGTTCCTAGATTATCGCCCAAAACAGCGATGTCATCCGCATATGCGAGCACTTGTGTGATCCCGTTCAGGGATGATCCGGCTGTGTTGTCGTCTTTGTACCTTTCTGATAACATACTCGAGGACAATGTTAAAGAGACACGGTTAGAGGCCATCGCCCTGTTTTATTCCGTCCCGGATTTCAAATAGTTCTGGGAAATGGTTTTCTATTTCAACTCGCCCTTTGTTTTCGTTCATGTAAATTTGAATGAGGGCGGCATATTTTTTCGGAATTCCCAGTTCAACTACAATATGGTAGAGTCTTTGCCTTGCGACTGAGTCGTAGGCTTTTTTGAAGACAACGAAGATTTGATGAATCGTCTTTCTGTATTCCCACTTCTTTTCCAACAATTGCCTTACTGTGAACATTTGGTCACTCGTTGACCGGTTCCTATGGAATCCGCACTGATAGTCTCCCAGTATTTCTTCTGCGTACGGTGTAATTCTCGCCAGTATGACATTTGTTAGTATTTTGTATGTGGTTGGGAGCAATGATATTCCTCTGTAGTTTTCGCAGTCAGATCTGTCGCCTTTTTGAACATGGGGACGACTATTGTTCCCAGATATTTAAATTCTTTGACATTTTCAAATATCTTGCCTCTGATGTTTATGTGTGTTCTCTGAGGTCCACATGCTCTCGCCATAACCATGTATTTCGCTTTGTCTTCATTTATTTCTAGGTCCACCTCTTCTGCCGCGTGCATGATGATTTCACTGCTTTTACATACAATTCCTAGATTATCGCCCAAAACAGCAATGTCATCCGCATATGCGAGCACTTGTGTGACCCCGTTCAGGGATGATCCGGCTGTGTTGTCGTCTTTGTACCTTTCTGATAACATACTCGAGGACAAGGTTAAAGAGACACGGTTAGAGGCCATCGCCCTGTTTTATTCCGTCCCGGATTTCAAATAGTTCTGGGAAATGGTTTTCTATTTTAACTCGCCCTTTGTTTTGGTTCATGTAAACTTGAATGAGGGCGGCATATTTTTTCGGAATTCCGAGCTCAACTACAATATGGTAGAGTCTTTGCCTTGCGACTGAGTCGTAGGCTTTTGTGAAGTCAACGAAAATTTGATGAACCGTCTCTCCGTATTCCCACTTCTTTTCCAACAATTGCCTTACTGTGAACATTTGGTCACTCGTTGATCGGTTCCTATGGAATCCGCACTGATAGTCTCCCAGTATTTCTTCTGCGTACGGTGTAATTCTCGCCAGTATGACATTTGTTAGTATTTTGTATGTGGTTGGGAGCAATGATATACCTCTGTAGTTTTCGCAGTCAGATCTGTCGCCTTTTTTGAACATGGGGACGACTATTGAGGTTTTCCATTCTTCCGGAGTGATTTCCTTATCCCATATTGTTTAGATGAGCTGATGGATCTTTCGAGCGGTTGCCTCTACTCCATGCTTCAGAAGCTCTACCGGCATGCAGTCGACTCCGGTTGCCTTGTTGTTTTTCAATCGATTTATTGCGTCTACAACTTCGTCGAAAAAGGGCTCTGGGATCTGAGGCTCGGCTGTATGTACGACTGGTGCGTTTATTTGTGGTTGAGGTACATTGAGCAGGTTTTCAAAGTACTGCCTCCATCTTGTCACGATATTGTTTGTTTTTGAGGCCAGACAGCCTTTTGCGTCTCGAATTATTTTGTTCCTCCCTCTGTAGCCATTTCTAATTGAGTTTATGCCAGCTTACATACCTCTGATGTTCTTTGCTCTGGCATTTTCTATGATTTTTTTGACCCGAGTCTTCTCTCATTCACGTTTTCTTGCTTTTGAAAAGTTTCATTGTCTCTTTCCGAATTGTCGCGTATCTTTCTGCGTTGACTTCATCATATCTTTCTAAGTGGATCACTCTGAGGCGTTTACGTTGTTCGATCTTCGCCCTGCATTCATCGTCAAACCAAGGTTTGGACTTCATTGTTTCTTAAATCCTAATATCTTTTGGAATGTTAGTTTGATTGTGTCTCTGATCGATGCCCATTTAGTGCCCAGATTATTGGTTTCCTTTTTCTCACTTTGAGATCTGAGGCTCGGCTGTATGTATGTCTACTGCGTTTATTTGTGGTTGATGGGTGCGTACATTGAGCAGGTTTTCAAAGTACTGCTTCCATCTTCTCACGATATTTTCCGTTTTTCCCCACGTCTTCTTTTTGCCGAGTCGGTGTTTTCTTTATTCCCTTATGGTAGTGTCGGCTCATCACACCTACGCCTACGGGGTTTTTCGTGGGATTGCTTTTGTGTATTGATTATTCATTTTTGATCCCACGAGTCTTGGCGTTTCAAATAGTCCGCCACATCAGAGCCCATCTTTGATATGGGAAGGTCTGCTTACTGCTCTAATTCGGTTCGGTGTCAGAGAGGCGCCGTTATAATACAGCTGGTATACCTCTGGCTGCAAACCATCCAATGGGCACGGTGACGCGTAACACCCTGGATTAGGGGTGGTAGATCTTTATGTGTTACTCCTCGTTAGCCTTTCTGACATAGGTGACCCTACTAGAAGCGTACGCTTCCGTCAGCATAGCCTGAGTGATTCATTGTAGTTTAAGCCCCCGTACCATGTCAAGGTTTCTACCAAGCGGGGGAATAGCACAAGCAATATTTGAAAATGCAGTTTTAAGATAATCGCGTTTCAAATTTCAATACTCCATAGCTATAAGTCCCAGTGACTTATCGATCAAAAAGCGACTCTAGACGCATATGTTCCGGCGGAACCAAACGTGCTTTCTTAATCACTTAAGGGAAGGTTTGGTAGGCGGAGAGTTAGATAACAAAAAGACGTTTTTCTTTCTCCGATGATTTATACCTTTTTATTCCGTCATCATCAATATCGGGACTACAACCGGGATCCGGTCCTGGCCTTATTCAGCAAGTCTCTCCACTGGTATCCGGTCCATATCCGAGACTTGTTAAATTGTCCATAATTATTTGTTTTTGTGGGCAAGGTTATTAGCCTTGCGCCATACTTTTTTATTTGATGACTCTTATTGTTTTATGATTTTTATCTTTTTATTTAATGATTTGTTATTTAAGTCTTATTTATTCTTAAGCAAAATGCCCGCTGTAATTGTGCGAGACCGCGACCTTTTGCTTGAATATTTAACTTTCCTTTTATTTATTCAGAGTAAAAGTCCCGCTGTACTTATGCGAGGTTGCGACCTTTTACTCTGATCGATTAACTTTGCCCAATTCTCTCTGCAACCACTCTTTTTATACCCATATTATTCGAGCAGAATCGCAAGCGATGCAACTAATTTCGACAATTTCGACCCCAAGCGCAAGTCCCTGGAGCAGTTTCACTCATTTGGGTTTGACCCATATTGAGTGCAATTGCCCGATACGAATCATTTGCGTTGTTTAATTCACATTCCCTTAAACGATATATCACTTAATTGGTCCACTTAAAATGCGGTGGCCTTGCAAATTCGTTTAGTCATTTCGAATAACGCTTTGTTATTCGTATACTGCCTTACTTTCGTAGACACAAGCTTTTCGATGGGAATTTCGTTAAACGCCAATACCGGTGAAGCTGGGAGGCTGGCGGAGATGTTCGTTGTTAGCCGCAACTTGACTCAACTCGTGGAGGAACCTACGCGAATTCCGGATGCCCGAGGTGATTAGGCGAACACCCTGAATCTGTGTTTGGCATCCGAGCCAAGGGTTTATACCGTGGAAGTTCCTGTGCCACTGAGAAACTCAGATCGCTGCTTCGAATCAGTCACGCAACCACTTATATTTCAAGGGAATAACCGGCTTAGGCAGCTTCGGAGGTATGGGGTTGCCAACTGGGACGGTTTACGAGATATCTTCGCATCCTTTCCGTGGTTGGAGGTGTGCTTTGGAGACTCCGATATTAACGCATACCCGGAGTCGGTCACCGAGATTATTCTTGTCGAGATGGAAATCTACATTCCACATTCCATCAAACGAAGTTCATCTGATAAACCTTGCTTTGATAAAAAATACGAGCAGATTATAGTGGCAAAAATAAAGCTTTTAAATGGTGGCACACCAATCCCACTGTGATTAACAGAACGAATTTTGTTAGAATCAAAAACGCGTGCAACAAGGCGATTGATACCGCGAAGAATGCTTACAACGACAGAGTGACCAACAAACTCTTTGACTGCTCAACTCGTTCGCGTCCTTTCTGGTCAATGGCAAACACTGTCAGCGGAAACTTCGCTTCCTCCTCTTTTCCTCGGTTAATGACGAGCAGCGGGACACTAGTCACAAATTCAAAAGATAAAGGTAATGTGTTTGCGAATTTATTTTCCGCTAATTCAAATCTCCATGCTAGTCTTTTGAAGCTACCTGTAATCGCGCCGGTACGGCCTTCGATGTGGGATGCGAAGTTCCACCTGCGTATTATTGAACGCATTCTACGTGGACTAGACTGTAATAAGGCAACCGGCCCGGACGGAATACCATCAACAATCCTTAAGAACTGTGCTCCGGAATTATCGGCGGTTCTTGGCCGACTCTTTCGATTATCTTATGCACGGAGGACATTTTCTCTCTAGTGGAAAATCGCTCGAGATCAGCCAATCCCAATGAGGGAAAAAAGTATTTTCTACAAAATTACCGCCCCATAGCATTACTATTTATGTTATCTAAGGTGATGGAAAAGGTTATCAATGTCGAGTTAATTAAATATTTGGAATGCAACGGACTTCTGAATGATTGGTAATACGGACTTCGTGGCAGGCGGTCCACGGGAGATTTTTTGACCCTTATAACTCATATATGGACATCTGCAATTGAAGGGCATGGTGAGTCAAGGGCGGTCGCATTGGATATTTCCAAGGCTTTTGACCGCGTCTGGCACGGGGCATTGCTGAGCAAACTTCGTTCATATGGACTTTCCCAACAGCTTTGCGACTGGACGAAGAGCTGCCTCGAGAAACGATCGATCCGGGTTGTTGTGGACGGCGAATGTTCGGATCTGTATCCTGTTAATCGGGGGTGCCCCAAGGTTCTATTTTGGCTCCAACCTTGTTCTTGCTTCACATAAATGATTTGTTGGAGACAACGGATAACAAAGTGTTCAGTTTTGCGGATGATAGTACGATTGTTTCCTCCTTTTCGAGTGATCGGCCGATTAGTGCATCAACGTCGCACCAGCTGAGATGTAGACAGATTGACTCTCTGAATCAGGATCTGGATAAGTCCTGCAGTAGGGAAAGCCCAATCTTGTCGACTTCAATGCAACGAAGACACAATATACAACATTCACAAGGAAAAGTGGGTCATTGGCTCCGCGGTTGATGATGAATGGCCAGGCCCTCGAATCTGGGGAAAGCTTGATATCACTCAACGCCACGGTTTGTGAGAATGTATCATGGCATAAACAAGTGTCGAACAAGGAACAAAGACGCCTCAGGAAAACGGAGTTATCTTTTGAGAGCCAAGAAATATTTTACTCCGGTCCAACTTTTTATCCTGTACAAATCCCAAATTAGACCCGCGCTCGAATATTGCTCTCATGTCTGAAGCTCTGCTCCTAAACATACCCTCAACCTACTTGAGAGCATACAGAGACGACCGATCCTTCTGATCGGGGACACGGCGCTGACGTCGGGACTACAGTACCCATCACATCGAGGCGCGTAGCTGACCTCTGTCTGTTTTACAGATATTATCATGGATACTGTTCTTGTTCTTTGAAGATTCGTGGCATTGTTCAGCGTAATTCAGTTTATATTCGCTCCACAAGACAGTCCGAGGGATCGCACCAATTTGGGGTTCATCTCCCGACGGCGCGAACATCCCTGCATCATAATTCCGTTACAGAGCGGGAAAGCTGTGGAATTCCCTCCCTGTTCAAAAAGGACTGCAACGGTTATTTGATGGCATCGTGTCAGCGTCTACCGAAAGAAGTATTAAAAAGGGAGTTTAACTGTGAATTGCTGGTCGAAATTTATCAATTTAGATGTGGTGTTCTCTAAACTCACTTTTAAAAAAATCCTCAGTTGTTTTAATTTCTAAATTTTTATATATATATATATATATATATATATATATATATATATATATATATATATATGTATATATATATATATATATATATATATATATATATATATATATAGGGCGGGCCATACATTTTTGCAAATGGCAACACTTCATTTCTTAAAAACCGTTAGAAGGAGGGGCGTGCGAGCGGCGGGGCGTAATAAACGTATAAACAATTCCAACAACAACGTAATAAACAATTCCCCGCCACTTGCGCGCTCCTCCCTCTAACGGTTTTTAAGAAATCAAATGTTGTCATATGCAAAATTTTACTTAATCTAAGTGATGTGCAGATTTCCAGGCGCCGTCGTTTTTGAGAGTCATTCGGTTCATGGGGTACTCACTTATCGAGTTTCTTTACCTTTCCTATAAGAGAAATGTGTCGACTTATTATCATAGGGCAATAATAGGGCTTTGAGCAATCTCCCGCACCGATTTCGTTGGGTCCGCATCCAATGTTACTCTTAAAACTTCGTCGTCAACTAACGTTTGCGGCTTCCCACGTTGTTCATTTTCGAGGCTGAAAACTCCTGAACGGAACTTTCCAAACCAACGTCGTATAGCGCGTTCCTCTTCCGCTACATCCGTCAAATTAATGTTTTTCATTGCCAATGGCCCATTTTAAATTCATAAAGGGAAAGGGTTCGAGTTTGAACTGCCGACAGCACGGTAAACAATTCCTAGAAAAAAAAAATAACTGTACTTGTATTCTCACACGTCAAGCACACGTAACACTTTACTTTATAAAATAAGAAAATTTTCATGTGGTACGACCCAATATATTATTTACTGAAATTTACATTTAATTCATTGAATAATTTTGTTTATTCAATTCGAACCACCGACAGCCGAATTAATTTACACCGCGAATCCTTATTTTTATCGAAACAACAATTAACGAGAGCCTTTGGTGCGAACTACAAACAATGAAACACAATCAACCAGAAAGAGCCGCTCATTCGCGTCCTTTTATATGGGGACACAAATTCACCCCCCCTTTTCCGTTTTACTGTGTTTTTTTCTTGTTCGAGCGCCGCTATTTTTTTCTTTCAGAGTCTCTCTTGTAATCGGGCCCTTGCCATCGCAATTTTCGCCTCTAATTCGCTTATCTCCTCTTCTTCATTCTCAGACTTTGACGATACAAGAGAAGCGTTTGTGTTTGCCCCATATATGTTCAAGTTGGAGGGGGCTCTATTCATAATCATCATCGGCACTACAACCGGGAATCGGTCTTGGCCTTATTTAGCAAGTCCTGAGGCTTGTTAAATTTTCCATAATAATTTATTTTTACGGGCAAGGTTATTAGCCTTGCGCCATCAAGTCTGAATCATAGGAAATCAAAAATCTCCAGAGAATGAGAGACAACAAGATCATCTTTTGACTCCCTTTGCTTAAGATAACAGTTAAGTATAAATAGCCTTAAGTCAATCATCTAAAAAGATATTTTTTCGGCAAATACGCATTTTATTTCTCAACATATCGCCTTTTATGTTACCTCGATACTTTAGTCCAGGGTTTTTCCAATTTTTTTATTTCTTCCAAATAATAGGTTTCCTCAAGGCTCTCAAAATAGGCGTTAGTTTCTGTGATGACCTCTTCATTCGACCCAAATGTCTCACCGCGCAGCTATTTCTTCAGGTTTGGAAACAGGAAATAGTCGCAGGGGGCTAAATCTGGAGAATATGGTGGATGGGGTAGCAGTTCGGAGTCCAATTTATGGATTTTGCTTGATTATGCTTAATCAGCACACGAAATTCACTTTTTTCCATTTTCGTTAAAATTCACGAGGCTTTCAATGACTGTCAATTACAAACTAAATGACGCAGCTTGGTCAAACCTTGACACTGGTCTTGCATTTAAAGTTACTGCGCAGGATATTCAAAAAGTGACTGATTTCTCATACTGCCCTGGTATTAGTACGAGGTACCTTCTTACAGCTTTTCTATGGGCATTATCAGATTAGTAAACATATCCCATTTAATGAAATATTGTCTACGCCAATACGGGTGAATACAGAGTACCGTTCTTAAGCCGAACTACATAAGCGTAGGAGGCTCCACCTGAAAATATGTTTCGTCCTATAATCTACAAGCATTTTATTATAGACCAATGGATATTGATACAATTTCTACTTATGATTTTAGGGAAAGTTCTTATCGGGAAGTTTGACTATTGAAAATTGAATAGTCTGTACATCTGTACAGCTATGTACAACGGAAACTTTGCCCTGACAGCTTTTTAGCATGTGATTGTGTTTTGTTAGGAAAAATTATTTTGGAAATGGCTTATATGGGGAATCTTAAAAATGTGTTTAGGTAGCGTGGGAAATGTTATTTTATGTATGATATGTGGGTAATTAGGGAATTAAGGGGACTGTAAACGGTTATATTTGTTTATTTTTTGCTTACCCGGATTGGCTGAGACGGAGTCCCTCTGGGTCCCTCTGTGTCTTCAATGTCTTCAATCGGCCGTCGGTGCTTCGGTGCGTTGCATGCCTTTGGTACCTTCGGTGGCTCGCTTTCTTCCGCCTGAGCTCATTGGTGGTAAGTGGCTTGAGATGGCTGTCTTATAGGGCAGTGATACCAAATGCCGTGGTCGCGGGTGTGGAGTGAACCAACAATTATTACTGGTGATGATTGTAACCAACGGATAATTTTTTATTTATTGAATTAAAGACTTTTTGATTTAATTTAATTTCACTTTATATTGATTTGCTTAGACTTTTAAATAATTCACAATA
Organism: Microdon myrmicae; assembly: GCA_963931805.1. Lineage (NCBI taxonomy): Eukaryota > Metazoa > Arthropoda > Insecta > Diptera > Syrphidae > Microdon > Microdon myrmicae. The sequence goes on along the minus strand of OZ007498.1, from coordinate 159,885,024 downwards.
GTGGGCCGTGACTTCGCCCTTCTGGATTGACTGATCACGAATCAAAAAAAAAAAAATGGGTGGCAAGAGGTCGACTTTAGGGAGACAAGGACAGATGTGTCCTTCATCTTGTCACTGGATTCATCTTGTCTCCGTGAAGATGTTGGGCTCGGTTTCGAGATATCTGAAAAAGAAAAGGGGGGGGGGGGGGGGTATCTAAGGATAGTGTGGGCAGGGTTAGTTCGGATGTTCTCTAACTACTTGGATGGAGGGATGGTGGGAAAGAAATCGTACAAGACCGGTAGGTCTTGAGTGCGGTAGTAAGCAGCGCAGATCACGTCTTTGGCGTCTGATAATCTGCGCTTTGGTCGGTGTGTATGTGTGTGTGTTTGTGCTGTCTTGTACTGTGCGTGCGTGTTTGTAGTGTGTCAGCAGTAGACCCTATGGGATGGATCCAGGAATCCTCTATTATAAAGGAGAATGTTGTTGGGAAGGGTGCTTTCTTCAGTTTTGTACTGAAGATGAAATTGTGGTGGTCTTATCCGAAGAGATGGAAAGAGAGAAGGGTCAAGAACGCAAGACACCCGTACAAGTGGGTTATCGCTGTTCTGAATGCTTTCAATGTACTTGTATGATAATTGTAGCAAGTACTCGTCGATAGGGCTACTGGAGGCACCTTCGTATAGGTGAGAGTTCGGGTAATAGCGATCGAAAGGCCTTCTAAAGTGGTTGATGCATCTTCTGAGGAGTTTCCTTTCGAAAACTCGAAGTCTTTCCATTTGGCCCGAAGATATACAGGACCATATGGGAAAGGCGTATGATATTCCAGATCGGATTAGCTGCTTATAGCAGAGAAGCTTGACTTTTTTGTCAACTTTGTTGCACCACTTCAAGATGTTGTGCAGTTGCTTAGACCGACCGAGGCCCGTTTGAAGAATGTGGGTCACATGTTTGATGAAATTCATTTTTGGGGTATAGATTACCCACTGACCACGAATCCAAAATGTGCCGCCCTTTTATACTCTGTAGCGACAGAGATTGGTTAAAACTTTATTTAAAAATTCCAAGAAGCACAAACAAAATTTTGTTTGTTTTTCTGGGAAGTGGATAGGAATTTATTTGAATAAATTCTCGGAAGGAGAAATTATGAATTAGGCATTTCATAATTTCAATGGTTATAGGGAATTTAATGAATGCCTGATAAATGGACTTTCGTTAAAATGTATCGTGCATATGGTTCAATTGGATTGGGATGTAAGGTAATTGGAAATTGAATCAATGTGCGACAAATTAACTTTTGAGTTAACTTGTCGCTCATATGATTCACTATGGGAATTAGGTTGGAATTATAGGTAATTGGGTGAGAGTAGTGATTTAGGATCACTACAGGACGTTCTCATCAAGAAGTTTTAAAAATCGATTTTTTTAATTTTTAATTTTTTGATAGTTTATAGTGTGTAGGAAAAGTCCCCAAAACCGTTTTTGCGAAACATTTTTATAAAAAAGTAACAGCATAACGAGGTCAAGCGAGGTCGTTTATTTTTCACTTCGAGGCATCTTGTTCAGTATACTAACAGAGCAATCTACCTGAAAATTTATATACGAGCTAATGAAGCATGTTGAAACTTTAGAAACGTGTTCTCGAACCCATGTTTTACACATTGGTCTTCACATCTCAAAAACTACTTGACGGCACGCCAGGATGAAAACGTGCCCTTAACGACTTCATCTAGTCTAGTGGGCTCTAGTTGACTTTTTTTCGATAGAATTTAAGATCTTCGAAAATTTCGCTGAGAAACTCGCTTAAGCACTTGATCGCAAGCAAAACATCCGACGAGGAGATGTTGTCACGTACATACTTATATTCTTTCCCATCTTCGATTTGCAAATGTTTATGAGAAAACTACTTTTGCAGGCATCTGCAAACACACGGAAAACCTCTTAAGAACAACGTCACATCTCAACTTGGTACGAATATCTGATCTATTTAGAAAAATCGGTGAAGTTCTTCTGATGGTCGATGTAAGGCTGGGTTTACCATATTTATCCTTCAACAGCATTAGTAGTCATGTTTTAGATCAAGATTCTCTTACAAACTGACTGACCTAGTTTCTTACATGTTTGCGTTTGTATCTATCTTGAAAACACGGATAAAACTTTGCACGGCATGCCTTCAAATTGCATCCCTTTTTGTTTGAATTAATTTCCAATTGACTTTTACTAACTTATTGCCAACTTTTTGCCTGACAATCTTCTAACATCTCTGCGCTTTGTTTTTATTATTTTGATTTTCAGTGACTCGAGGAAAGAAAAAGAAGAAAAGGAAAGCCATCATAAAATTTATGTTACTCGGAACTACACTTAAAGCAGCAATTGAATTATTACTTAAAATTATTGGAACACATCTTCAAGTCAAGTTCTTCGCCTTAGCTGTAATAGGTCTAGGATTGAACATCATACGATTCTGGGTCGATTTAAAGCGAACTGTCCCCCCACAGAAGGTATGTATTCTTAATCCCCTTGAATTTATTCGAAAATTCTAAAGAGTAAACGATTGATTTTACTTACCCCTGTCTAACTTTTATGCGCCTTTCAGCATCATTACTTTGGGCATTAACGTGTACATATTCAAAATATCTGATAAGTGCCTTAAAATACAACAAGACGTCACAACATCATTATGATAATCAGTATAGGTACATTTTGAAGCATTTCAATTTGGTTTTGGGGAAAGATATTTGTGTCTTAAGTCATTTTTGCATTCTCGAGATGTTTATTATGATATAGATATTAAAATTGTCTGAATCTTTGCATTCCGTAGAAGTAGTTCTCTTTTCACACAAATGAGGCGAATCTGTTAAATTTAATTAGTAAATTTACAGAGGGATTATTCCTTGTTAACACTCATCTGTTCTAGCACGATATCGCTACGCCATACAAATGAGGATTACATGTTTTTAGTTGCATGAAATGTTGCTACTGCTAATGTGCATGTGATGTTCAAACAATTGTTTGTCTTTCAAACTCTATTCTTGGTATGCACATAAAACTTTCGATACGATGGGACTACAATCACGATTTCAAGAGTGTACCTTTGTGTAAATATTAATTTCAAATTCTAATTTTTCTTTTCTTCCTTTTTGTTTTTTAACTATTTGAATCATATTATTGGATTTACAGATTCGTGATCTTCAAAATGCATCTCTAATAAATAGACGTTGTGAAATTTGTTCTTAATAATATGAAATGTTATTAATTTATTGAAGTGACACTCTATGCAAGTTTAATTACACTGAAATTTCTGGGGGAAATGGAACAGTTTTGTAGCAGGTTTATGGAAATTTTAATCGTAGGTTTATTAAAAAATATCTAATCGAATGCCTTATCAGTTTGTTAGATTATTTGCATTTATGTGAAGATTCACTTGTTGCATTAAAAAAGAAATTTTCTTATGCAAGGAGCTCCACAACAAATATAACACGAAGTTTTTAATTAAAAATTGTAATTTATTGATTCGTAAAGTATAGGGTTTTATAAGAAATAGCATATCTGGTAAATGCCAGCGCATATACACACTTTTTTTGTCAAACTTTTCAATTTTGCATGAATGCGACTGAATGTCCTCCATACAATACTTTTCCTCCATATTAATACTTTAATACTTACCATCAAGGCGTGAATGGTATTAGGCTGTTGGGGTACGCCTTAAACTTCAAAAACGCCGAGAGAATAAAAGTCCAACAGCGTTAAACCACATGACCCCGGTGGCCAATTCTGATCATCTTTTTTTTTTTTTTTTTTTAATTTACTGCATTTATATGACCAAAAATTAAGAGTTACGATAAGTAATACAGCTAACTTATAATAGATTGGTTACATAATAAGTGTTTACATGTTATTTGTTAACATTTTTCAAACAATTCTTTTTTACATGTGCTTAAGATGTAATGGGTCTTATATAGATTGGTAGTTTTGTTTTTCCTGGAAGAGGTCTGAAAAAAAAACCAGGAACTCTGTTTATTTTTACTTCATCATCATCATCGGCACTACAACCGGGATCCGGTCTTGGCCTTATTTAACAAATCTCTCCACCGGTCCCGATTTCGAGCCGATGTCATCCAGTTTGGCACTCCCAGGGTTTGGGCGTCCTGGTCTACGCCATCCCTCCATCACTGACAAGGTCTGCCGCGCTGTCTCCTTCCATACATCCTGCCACAAAGGACTTTCCGGGCAGGCTCCTCTTCGCTCATTCGAGCTAGGTGTCCCGCCCACCGGAGTCTACCGAGCTTGATTTTTCTTACAATATTAGCTTTAAGGTAGATTGCGTACAACTCATGGTTGTAGCGTCTCCGGAATCGACCTCCCTCACATACGGGGCCAACAATTCTCTTTAAGACCTTTCTCTCGAACGCGGCCAAGAGTTTAGAGTGCCTTTTATTAAGCACCCAGGTCTCGGATCCATACATGAGTACTGGTAAGACCATGGTCTTGTACAGTAGTAACTTGGATGTTCTGGATAAATTTCGGGATTTAAAGAGCCTTGATAGACCATAGTAGGCTTTGTTGGATTTAATTAGCCGTTCGCGTATTTCTTCTTCCATATTGCTATCGACTGATACTATTGACCCAAGGTAGTTAAAGGATTGCACTACTTTAAATTCGTGATCCACTACCCTGATAGTTTGACCAACGTTAGATCTTCTCTTCGCAGAAGTTGCCACCACGTACTTCGTTTTTCCCTCATTAATGTGCAGTCCCAGTTTTTGTGCCGCCTGGTCGATCTGGATGAAGGATTCCTGTACAACCGATTCGGATCTACCGATGATGTCGATGTCATCTGCGTAGGCAAGTATCTGGGTGGACTTGGTAACAATAGCCCCTCTAGTTGTAACGCCAGACCACGGATTGCTTTCTCCAACGCCAGGTTGAAGAGGAGGCAGGCCAGACCGTCCCCTTGTCGGAGTCCATTAAAGATGTTTATTGGTTTGGACGGCAATCCCGCTATTTTTACTTGACTAGTTACGTTGGTCATGGTCAACCTACAAAGTCGTATGAATATGTTTGGAATGCCGAACTCTCTCATGGCATTATATAGTTCTACCCTGGCTATGCTGTCGTAGGCGGCCTTGAAGTCTATAAACAGATGATATAATGGAATCTTAAATTCCAGACATTTTTCCACCGCCTGCCTTAGCGTATGGGGATATCCGGTCTTGTAGGATAGTGGAGAGTATCTTATAGGCGATACTCAGCAATGTTATACCCCTATAGTTGGTGCACAGTGTGATATCTCCTTTCTTATGTATGGGGCAAATTATACCGCGACGCCAATCTTCCGGCATCTACTCTTGCTCCCATACGTGCACCACGATCTCGTGAATTGCGTGATGTAACGCTGTCCCTCCTTGTTTGATCAGCTCAGCTGATATGCCATCAACTCCAGGGGCTTTATTTGATTTTAGCTGTCTAATGGCTTTTAATGTTTCCTCAATGCTTGGTGGCGGCAGCATTTGGTCTTGGTTTTGCATTGGTGGAGCCTCCAATTCTTCTGTGAGCTGACCATTTAGCAATTCATTGAAGTGCACTTCCCATCGCTCTAGAATGCCTTCAGGATCGGCGATCAGATTACCCCCTTTATCCTTGCAGTAAGTACAGCGTAGTGTGTACCGCGTCATACTGCGGATTATTTGGTAGAACTTCCGCGCCTGGTGCGGACCTCGCTCTCTACTTTTCTCTATTTCACAGACAAGGTTTTTTCCCAGGCACTTTTCTTTTGTCTGTGAAGTCTTTTTTCAGATCTTCTGAGCTCTTTGTATTTCTCCTCGCGTACCCGCGTCCTATGAGACTGCTGCATTGCCTGGTATGCAGCATTCTTACGTTCAGTCGCTAGTTTGCACTCATCATCAAACCAGTCGTTCCGATCTCTACGACTACTGCCTAAGATGGAGTTGGCAGTACTAATGACAGTATTCTTAAGGCGTGTCCATTTCTCTCTACGCCCGGCATTCTGGTCCCAGGGCTTACTCTCCCTCCGTCGAGCTTTTCGAGGGCGAGTCTTAACGCATGACCAAAGGTATTGCTGGTATTCTCATTGCGTAAGGCAGCCGTGTTGATTCGAACCTGATCCGCGGATGCAATACGTCTCCGTAAGGCAATCCGCGCTCGGAAAACTGTACCAAAAAGATAGTGATCCGAGTCGAGGTTGGCACCTCGGTACGTTCGTACCGTCATCAGGCTCGAAGAGTGGCGGCGATCTATCAGCACGTGGTCAATTTGGTTGCGAGTGGCTCCATCAGGTGATACCCAGGTGGCTTTGTGGATATCTTTACGCGGAAACCTGGTACTCGCAACGACCAAGTTTTTCGATGCTGCCAATTCGATGACTCGTAGTCCATTGTCATTAGTGTTCTCATGCAAACTTTGGGAACCTGTGTAGTGCCTGAAAACCGGCTCCCGACCTATTTTTCCATTCAAATCACCAACAACGATTTTCACATCGTATCTTGGGCAGGCATTGAGGGCCCGTTCGACGTTCTCATAGTATTCTTCTTTTTCGTTGTCAGGGGACTCCTCTGTAGGTCCGTGAACTTTTATGAGGCTTATGTTCTTAAACTTGCTCGCACGCGAAGAGTGCATAGCCTTTCGTTTATTGCATTAAAGCCGATAATAGCAGGCTTCAGTTTTTGGCTGACTAGAAAGCCTACCCCGAACACATGGTGTTTTGCGTGACAGCTGTAATAAATGTCATACTCTTTTCTTTGAAAAACACCACTCCCCGTCCAACTTATTTCTTGTAATGCTGTTATGTCAGCCTTATATTCGGACCCGGCATCGGCTAGCTGCTGTGCAGCTCAAGCTCTGTAGAGTGAGCATATGTTCCATGAAAAAATCCTTATCATTTAGCCATTTTCGTTTCCGTGGTCGTCGTCGTGTATCCGGTCCATATCCGAGGCTTGTTAAATTTGCCATAATAATTCTTTTTTACGGGCCTGGTTATTAGCCTTGCGCCAACCTTTCTCAGGATGTCGCTGCATGCATTGGTTCACTACTTGGCGGGTGTCAAAGTAGCTACCCAGGGGTGTCACGTGGAGACTGCATGTCAATTTGGATTGAACAGGGACAAGGATCGTCCTGGCCTTCGCCGGGTTGAAGGCAATCAGAGACTTTGCCCTATATGTTCGCACCCATCCTCCCATTTTTTACTTAGCCTACTTAAAATTACTTAACATAACTTAATTTAACTTAATCTAATCTTATATACAATTTACAATATTTTATATTGCAATGATATGACTTAAAAATAATATTTACAATATTGATTTATGTGGATGTAGGATTTCTCGTTTTAATTGAGGATAGTAAGGGATATGGTCAGGTATGTTCTTGAAGGAGGGGGGTGCCATTCGGTTCTGTGTTAAAGGTAAGAATCTTGGAGAATGGTTGGATGTTGCTGCATTTGAAATGATTGGGTGCCAGTTCGGTGTTGGGGTACACGACCTCGTTTAGATCGTTAACCAGGTGAAGAGAGTCCTGATTTGGAGACAATTACGGTTGTGAGTTCCCGTATTGGAGGAGGGTGATGGTAGGTCTGTTATTATCGGGTTGGGATTGTTAGGAAGGTTTTCTATGAAATTTATGGACAGTTCTAGGATCCGTCTATCCAGTCGTTCGATGCCTGCGGTGTTGTAAAGGTCGTTGTTCCAATGGTATATATATGAGTTGGTTTTGCGGTATAAGCCAGTGATAAACCGGAAACATTTTCGTTCAAACACTCGTAATTTCTCCATTTGGGAGGGTGAGATGTGGTACCATAATGGGCAGGCGTATGTAAGAGTGGGTCTGATTATCTGTTTGTAGATGAGCTGTTTGACCTTAAGAGAGAGGCCTTTAGGTTTCCACAACACTCGTCTGCAGAGGTTAAGCTGTATTGAGGCTTTATGAAGGGAAATTTTGATGTGGGTTGACAATGACCAGTCGTTGGAAAGGGTTACTCCCAAATATTTTAGAGTTTTGGAAGGTTTTATGAGGGTGCTATTAAGCTTGAGTGTAATTTTGCTGTGGCAACGTTTAGTGTTGTTTGGGCAGTGAGCGTTTTTGCCTTTAAACACTGTTAACTGGGTTTTGGTTGGGTTGAGAGGAATTTTCCATTTGTTAAAGTATGCTGAGATGAGCGGGAGGAAGTCGCTTGTCGCTTTGACAAATCTACTGCTAGAGTAGATTAAAGTATGGTCAGCATAATTTAGCATTACAACACTAGGTGGAGGTTAAGGAATATCGGATGTGTATAGAAGATATAAAAGTGGTCCGAGAATGGATCCTTGGGGAACTCCCGCGGTTATGTTGTGAGTTTGTGAGAGCTAAGAATTTATTCTGACCATGAATTTCCTACCAGAAAGATAAGATGCTAGGAGCTTTGTGATGGAATTCAGACCAAATAAGCAGTGCAGCTTATAAAGAAGTCCTGAGATCCAGACACAATCAAATGCTTTGGAAATATCGAGAGATATGCATACGGTAGGGCATTGGTTTTCTAGAGCAGTTGTGACATCGTGTGTAAGTTTTAGTAACGCATGGCAAGTGGAGTGTCGCTCACGAAAGCCAAACTGAGAATTAGGGAAGAGGAGCGTTATCACTGGCAAACGAGAGAAGGTTTTGGTAGATCTTACATTCCAATATTTTGCTTAGGGTGTTCAATAAAGATATCGGACGATAGTTGGAGGTGTTATTGGGACTGCCGGACTTTTTAACGGGAATTACTACCGCAATTTTCCAGTTCTCTGGGAAATGTGAAGCATTTACGATATGGTTAAGAAGGACTAGAATGGGAAGCAGATTTGGCGGGCGAAGTCTTTTAAATAGAAGGTGTGGTATTCCATCTAGACCGGTAGATTTTTTGTTGGGTCGTGATTTTATGAACTTGATTAATTCATCTGTGGTTAGAAATGTGGTGGTGTCTGAAGGATGTGACGCCTTGTTTGTGTCGTTAAATTCTCCGATGAAAGGAGTATAAGACGCGGGTAATCTGTGTGAGATATATTCGTTGACAGTATTTCGAAAATTAGGGACTGAGAGGGAATCATTTTGTTGATGGATCTTTGAGAAGTGATCAGCGAGGCAATTGGCTATGTCCGTGTCGGATTGGATAAGATTGTTGTTGAATGGGTTGATGAGGTGATCGATTCGCGGTTGAAACTTCCGACCAGTTAGTCGGTTGATGTTTTAGTAGATATCATGGTTGGGTTTGATATTGTTAAGTGTAGTGGTATAGGCCTGATCCGCGAACTTTTTTAAATGTTCATTTATTAAGTTGGTCAGGAGTTGGATCTGACTTTTAATAAAGGGGCAGAATCTTATATGAAGTTTTCGGCGGAGTTGTTTTTTGAGACGCAGCAATTTAGTTAGGATGCTGGGTAAAGGTTTTCCTATATGATTATGAGGGATGGTGGTGGGTGTATTGCTGGTGAGTGCATACTTGAGTGCCTGCTCAATTTTTAGGACTGGTCGATCGATATCAGCAGGGATATTAGGTTAGAAGATTCGAGGATTTGCAAGTAAGAAAAACTTTCGACGACTTCTCTATTGACATTTTCCAGTTAGTCTTGGAGAAGTTCGTGACAGGACTGTGTGAGTAGAGCAGTTCGAAGGAGGGAACTTTGATCGCGGTGTGAACGGAACCATGATCAGAGGGAAAGAGGAAGGATACTATGGAGGGGGGGGGGGGGGGGGGGGTTGTTGTTCCTGATATGCGGTTGTATTATATATAACCGATGAATTTTCTTTCAGGTAATTTATGATATGGTAATAAAGAACTCTTACAGGAATTGTAAGCGAAGGAATGCTTGAAAAGGTAAGAATTCTTTTGCAGAAGCTTTACGATTATAGCTTTGCTCCAATTAATGCGTGTAGCATTTTCAGGTGCCTAATGCGATAGCATTGGCAAAAACGTATGCGTCTAGTGATGGGGGTTTTTAGGTAATCGTACCGTGGGGTTTGGCGGAACCGCCACAAGTTTTCTAACGGTTTTCTCGTGATCAACCAGAGTTGTTGTTGCAATGGAGACAGAAGAGCCTTTAGTGTTTGTGGTGAAGTTGCGGTGTCTTAGGGCATTTTCTACTATTAGAATTATTCCCTTTATACTGGTCACATTTTTTATGTAGATTGGTGGTGGTATAACATTTTTGTGCTGGGCTGGCAGGGGACTCAGTGCTGGCTTGGCTTGTTTGGTGGATTCCTTATAGGCTGATGATAGTTGTTTGGGTGCAGATGTTTTATGGTTTAAGCTGGGAGAAGGCGTCATCTCCATACTGGCATCGTCGCTGTTTTGGCTGGGTTGCTTTAGAGAGTGAATTTCCTCCCGGAGTTGCTTCACCTGTGTGGTAAGCTATTGGATGTATTCCACGAATTCGAGGAATTTTTGTACATAGTCAATGTGTTTTCCTTGATTTTCCATTTTTGTGGTCTTCTTCGATGGGTTTTGAAGAGTTTCAATGGCTCTTCTCTTCCGTTCTAATAGATATTCCCGGGTAGCGCTCGGATCGTTGTCTGGCATCTGTGAAGACAGATTTCGACTACGGCATCCAGCGAAAATTACACGTGTTGGCTCGTGTTTGTATAGTTTTTTTTTTTTGTAATTATAACTTGTCGCAATATTCACGAACAAAGGCAATATATCACACAAGATTCGATGTGAACGCGATCGATCGACGACGACTTAACGTCTACGAATTCCATTTTTTTTTTTCAATTTTATTTGTAAACGAACACACGATGAAGATGTCTGACTGCATCTTCTGATCATCAAAACGAGAAATTACATGGCCAGAAAACGACTCATTGAGTAATTGAACTGTTTCTTGGGCTCTATGAGATGTTGAATTGCAAAATGTAATAAAACTGTATTTTTAAAAACCACACAAGCTGTTATCCTTATATTTATAAATTGGCTCCAAAAAATCGATTGCTGCAAACGTGTTCGCTGTGGTTTGTTATATTAACGGAATTGAATTCAATACGTCCATAAACTGCACCTGAAATAAATGTCATCCCGATATCTCAATTATTTGGTGCTTTATTTAAATACAAGACAGTTACCACCCTATTGAAAAACCCAATAGTAATTTTCTGTTAAGTTTATAGCTGAAATGGCATTTTGGTGGATGTTTGAGTCGACGTCTCTGAAGTGTTCCGCCGAACACTGTCCACACACACAAAAGGAACAACCTAGAACACGAGCCGTTGCAGCACACAAATGAAACACGAAACTGAGTTATTTGGCCTTGACCTTTATGTTTTATTAATTCGTTCGTCTCTTACTTAATCGTCTAGTGCACAGTGTTTATTCTTCTCACTTATAATTATCGTTCGAGAGGTGTACCAAAAGGAAACCACAAACTTCCTCGGCACCTCGAATCGTCTTAATCTTTTGACAGCACTTAATTTAATTGTTCGAAAAAAAAACACAACGCAATTCCTTAACGCGAATTTCGTATGTCCTTAGAAAGGATCCTTCGTAAAGCCGAAAATCGTTTGTCACTGTTACTTTTACACCAACCAAACAAATTCGCGACGGCACCAACAACAATAAGCCTCAGTTTTCCGGCAATTTGCTTATCGCCGGGGTGTGATGTTTGTTGAGATCTGGCGCAGCTGTGCCAACCGTTTGTATATATCCAGTTGATGGATCGATACACAATTTCTGTGCCGAGTCATGTTCTTCAATCGCCGTGTAGGCGTAGGTAAATTGCTCAGGACTTGTGGCCCATGTATCTGTGGATACGAGCGGTTGTTGACTCCAGGATGAATGTCACCTTTCGTCAGGTGAAAAGGTGGACTTCGGGGACACGTGTCTATGAGCACGTGGAGTTTGGCTATAGGTGAGTATGTTCCTTGGTGGAACGACGACATCTCGACCTGCAGTGATTTGTGCGTTTCGTAGAACCGCCACAACATTACTTGTCACTCACAGTGTGTATGGAGAGAAACAGGAATTGTTTATTATGACGATGACCAGAAGGACATGAACCTGTTCAACACTCAAGTAGTTTCTTGATTACTTTGTCAGCATGAACCTTTCTTGCACTCTCCAACATTTGTTGTACGCGCTTTTGAATCATACTGAACGCTGATATTTTGACCTCCTTTGGATCCCTTGGGTCTCCACAGTTGCAACCTATATTTTTAAATATTGTGATTTGTTCCAATTTTTTATCAATCCTGGGTTTGCTGTATAAATTCCGTTTGATGCAATGTGGTGTGTGAAGTTCCTAGTTGAAAACAATAATTTCCAAGCGTTAATATCCAAGTTTCTAAAAGCAAATCCCTAGCCATGGATCGGGCGCGAAAAAATCCCGAAATTCCGTTGATAGCTTCAAATGTCCGTACTTGGCGACACTGCACAACTTGGTTAGCTGTGTAAGACGCAAATATATCAGTTATCAGATAATCGTCAGAATTTCCAAATCGCGTAGATGTTTGTACGGTATAAATGGTTGATTCAAATGACATATAAGCAGATCCAATATTTCAACATGTCACATTAGTTACATGGTATTGTGGAATGGAAATGACGGAGGTAAATTTGTGATAAACTTATAGTTCACAGTCACATCCCGACAATGGCGACAGGCCGAATTTTGTTTAGTCTTATAGTTTACAGTCACATCGTGACGATGGGGATACGCTGAATTTTTTTTTTTTCTTATAATTCACAGTCAATCAGAGCTGGATAGTCTTGGTAGGTATAGGTGAAAATAAAAACAGTTTGTGATTAATTGTCAGCTCAAAGTAATAGTTAGATAAATTAGTAAAGTTAATATATGTATACCATATTTCGGGGCTCAACCGAGATTTTATATAAATAAAATAAAGACGACAACGAAGGAATAAAGACGGCGACGAAGGAATAAAGACGACGACGAAGGAATAAATACGGCTAAGAAAGGCTAAAGACGACGTCGAAGGGGTAAAAACGACGAATAGAGACGACTAGATAGCTTCCAACCTCAAAAGGATACGTTAACCATGCCTGAAGCGAGCGATTTTACAGCCAGCGAATTGCGACAAAAGGCTGAGATGTGTGGAGATAATCGCCCGACCGGTTGAAGATGATCCAATGGGCAATTCGATGAGAATCATCAACGAAGAGGAGACCCGGGATTTCCTATATGATACAGGACTCCGCAATCGCGCAGAAAATGCCGAAAACAAGGATCGCTGCCAATAATCTCAATCCAGTGCAGCGCTAACAAACCGCGAAAGAGAACTACATATGCGTGAAATGGAACGAATGCAGCCTGAACTGGAATTCATCATCATCATCGGCACTACAACCGGGAACCGATCTTGGCCTTATTTAGCAAGTCCTGATGCTTGTAAAATTTTCCATAATGATTTGTTTTTTCCGGGCAAGGTCACTAGTTTTGTGCCAGAACTCGAACTCGTTCGACGTGAAATTGCGATGCTGCGACAGGACGAGCACTTAGCCGCAGACGAGTCGCGAGAACCAGAGACGCGCGGAAGACGATGCGAAGCAATCGCTTTATCTTTTTTTGGAGACGAGAAAAAGAAGCTTTAGAACTACTGAAGATGTGCCTAAGCCGAAAACCTGTGCTTAATTTGTATCAAATAGGATTCAAGACGGAACTCCATATGGACGCATCGAAGTATGGATACGGAGCCATCCTCTTGCAACACGATGCTGCATCCAATATACTTCGCTGTAAAACAAGGCCGGTGTGGGAGAAGTATTCGAGCTACGAGCTTGAAGTTTTGCCAGTTATCGGGGCACTTCGGCGATTCCGAGTATATCTGTCGGGTATACATTTCAAGATTCTAACCGATTGCAAAGTCTTTACAATAACGATGAACAAGAAGGATATTTGCATTCGAGTAGCTCGATGAGCATTCCCGCTTGAAGAATTCCAATATTCAATAGAGCATAGACCGGGACGGGGTATGAAGCACGTCAACGCATTAAGCCAAAACCCACTTCCAGCATGCTTGGTAATTAATGAGAGCCTCGAATGCCTTACAGTGCGACTCAAGAAAGTACAGCAGCACGACAACGACCTGGAGGAGAAGATCAAGTGGTTGGAAGAAGGAAAGCTCGATGGTTATACCTTGCAACAAGGTTTATTATATAAAGATGTTCGTGACGAGGTGCGCGTTGTAATTCTGAAGTCAATGCACGTATACGAAAAGCCCATGAACGCGGCCACTTTGGGATCTATATAACAGAGGCGCTGGTCCAGAATGATTTCTGGATACCTGATTTAAGGGTTAAGATTGAAAAGGTATGTTGTGTATACTGGCCGAACGAAACCGAGGAAAACGAAAAGAATTCCCGAATCTTGTGTAGAAGGGCTGTGTGCCGCTCGACACCTTCCACATCGATCACCTGGGTCCACTGGCGTCAACCAAGAAGTCTTACGCGCACATCCTGCTCATTGCGGATGCTTTTTCCGACTTCATTTGGCCGTATGGCACAAAATGGACGGCATCCGCAGAAATCATCTGTCATTTGCAAAGGCAGTCATTTATCTTTACAAATCCTCGGAGGATCATTTCCGACAGGTGTGCCGCATTAACTTCAAAGGAATTTGAAACGTATTACCGCGAAGAGGGCATCGAGTAAGTTTTGGCAACCACAGGGATACCAAGGGCGAACGGTCAAGTTGAAAGGATGAACCGCACCTTAATAACACTGCTGACAAAACTATCAGTCCCTAAACCAAGTGAGCGGTATTGATATCTGGACACGGTACAAATATGCTACAACGCCACACCGCATCGGAACGTAGGGAATGAACCATTTTGATTAATGTTCGGCATCGACGCTCGTTTGAAGGACGATCCGCAGATTAAGAGGCCAACCAAGACAACCAAAACTCCGCAAACAGGCAAAGGAGAATATCCAACGCATTTAGTCCGAAAACAAACGGAACTTCAATAAAAACAGGAAGGCGGCGTTCCGATATCAAGAAAAGGCTATTCGCAAAGTACAGCAAGGACCGAGCTTAAAGCTCGCACACAAGTTCCTTGGACCGTATGAGGTTATCAAGACCCTGCGCAACGATCGCTACGTTGTGCGTTGGATAGGAAAGAGTCAGGGGCCCAAACAGACATCATCCGCCGCCGACTATATGAAACCCTGGGCCAACGACGACAGTGAGGATCTATTTAGGGGTCGCGAAGAGGACAAAGGCGATGAACATTCGGGTCGAATGTCTAGTCAGGATGCCCGAGTGTTGAATGGAAATGACAGAGGTGAATTTGAGATAAACTTATAGCTCACAATCACATCGCAACAATGGAGACAGGCCGAAGTTTGTTTAGTCTTATAGTTCACAGTCAATCAGAGCAGGGTACTCTTGATAGGCAGGTACATGTGTGGGGACGAAGTATGTACCAGCCTGGGTACTTAGTTCACTCCTTCCACCATCATAAAATACTAATTGGCCCGTCGTCACAACAAGAGAAAACACAAAAGTTACGAGGAAAACGCTCAAAAACTGCAATACAACGTCCACAGAAACAGGAAAGAAAACAGGAAACACTGGTTACTGTTATTAGTGAAAAGTTTTTTATTTTTAATTTGGTTGTTAATTAAGGTTCACAGATAGTTATTTGGCACTTAATAATTTTCAATAAATTGGGACGAAAACTCTTAAGGGATTATTAAGATATATAATGTTATTATCGGTCGGCAGTCCAAAGTAAATAACGCCACCATTATGAAATGTACGTAGCTCGTACTCGCGGGGACAATAACTCAAATGATAAGGACAGAACTTATAAACACACACTCGAATACGCTTCCCCGTGCTCGGAACGAAAGCGGAAGTCGGCCAGACCAGTGACGGTCGGCGGATGAAATTAGACTCACCGAGGATAGAACTCTGACATCAATTCCATCCTAGGTTAGGGTTAAGAAAAGAGAAGAGAAAGAAAAATGTTTCTCTTAAGGGTGTGGCCGCCACAGAAATACGTTTTTTCAGTGCAGTGGTGTGTGTACGCGATCGAACAGATCGATGTTATTTACACGGGTTCGAAGGCAGTCGAAAACGAAACAGGCAGGCGGCAAAGACAAAGGAGATTATTGATCTATGTCTATGCTGTGCAACGTCGCTATGATAGACGTTAGGGAAAAAAATGTGCTAATGGGATGCGATACTTTATACAATGGAAATTGTATATCGTATCTTGGGTCGGTGGCAGAAACGACTCCCTTGCATGCCTTTGTATTGATCGGGTAATTCGTTTTGTGGCGACGAACAAAAATTGAAAATTGTTTGTCAATAGGGAAATGCTGGGAATACGATTATAGTTTGCCGTATCGCCAGATGCCTGCCAAAGGACAGCGTTCCTTTTTTGCACTTAGTGCATTGCTAAGGCATTAGTCTCAACGTGAATGGTGCTAATTACATGCATCTGCGTTGGACTATTTATCGCTGGCTAAAGGGGTCGCCAGCCGATGTGTGTGTAAATAGTTTTTTGTACACATATTGAGGCTGGGATTAGCCAACTCATGTTAAGATTCTCTGATATGCGGTCGTATGATATACGAACCGATGAGTTTCATTACAGGGAATTTAAGATAAGATAAGAAATAACTCTTATAGGGGATTTTAAATGCGAAGTTATGCATGCAGGTAGGAATTCTTTTGCAGAAGCTTGAAAATAAATAAATTCGGTAAGCTTAATACGTGCAGCATTTACAGGTGCTAATGTTGTTGCATTAGCAGAAACTGATGTAGGTTGGGTTGTTGCCTGATAAGGTAAAGAAAGGAATCTTACGGGAAATTATATGCGAAGAGAATGCATGAAAGGTACATTTTCTTTGACAGGGACTTTAAGATCATAGATTTGATCTATATGATGCGTGAAGCATTTTCAGGTACTAATGCGATTGCATTAGTGAAGTTAGGAAATTGGATGGAATTTATGGGGGTTTTAGGTAAGTGAACCGTGGGGTTTGGCGGCACCGCCACACATGTGAAACTAAACAGATAGTATATGATTAATTGCCAGCTCAAAGCAATAGTTAGTTCTAAGATGAATTAATAAAGCGAATATTTTTAAACCACACTCATTGACAAGTTCTTTTACCAGCAAATTAAAATTATAATAAATAATGACATGACGCCTTGCTTCTTCGAAAATCAGAAAGAGCAACAGAGCAGAATTTGGTTTGATAAAAATTCACATACTTTTCTACTTTTACGATTGTATTTATTTTCGTGTTGTTGGATTTCTAACACTAAACTAAAAATTTAAAACTAAGTTTGGAAATCTCTTAACCTACCCAATTACGAAAATTGACCTATTAGGGTCATAAAATGGAAATTTGATCTATTTGGATCATAAAATGGGAAAATAGAAAAAGGTGCCAGCGATAAAAACTCATCCATCTTTTGAATTATTTGTCAGGTGTGGAAATTCATAGTTTCTGGGTTTGTCATATTCAAAATTGTAATCAATTGCGGGCAGTCCCAGAATTAATCGGCCTGACGCATAGATGACGGTGTTTATTAAAATATAATGACTGCGGTAGGTAGTACCAACCTTAGAAAGATTAAGCTCCAAGTTTGAGGACGCTACAATGTTTGTTACATGTTTGACAGCATCAATAGTAAGCACTGCCGCGGATTATGGAAAAAATAAGTCATCGTTATGTGATTCAATACTTTCATTTGAAAAAACTTAGTGCAAGCAATATCAGACCCGAGCTAGATTCTACCATGGATGGATGACCATCGACTAAAAGTGCGCGAGTTAGCAGAAAGGGTAGGCATTTCAAAAAGTGTTGTACATTGCATATTGACTGAACATTTGGACATGAGAAAGCTGTGTGCCAGATGGGTGCCGCATTTGCTCACAATAGAACAAAAACAGCGTTGTGAGGATGTGCTTGGCCATGTTTCCCCACAACAAAACCTAGTTTTTGCGTCGATTCATAACAATAGATGAAATATGGGTCCATCACAACAGACCCGAGACGAAGGAACAGTCAGAACAATGGATTGAAGGGGGGAGATCAGCTCTAAAGACGCCAAAGACGGTTCCATCTGCAGGCAAGAATATGGCTTCATTTTTCTGGGATGCGCGTGGTAGAATTTTCATTGATTATCTTGAAAACGGAAAAACCATCAACGGCGACTATTATGCGACTTTATTGCAGCGTTTGAGTGATGAAATTAAGGGAAAAAGCAGCATTTGACGAAAAACAAGGTGTTGTTTCATCACGGCAACGCGTCTGTTCAAACATACGTTATTGCAGTGCCCAAAATCAATGCTTTGAGATACGAATTACTTACTCATGCATCCTATTCGCCAGATTTGCCACCCTCGGACTATTTTCTCTTTCCAAACTTGAAGAAATGGCTCGGTGGTTTAAAATTTGCCAACGATGAGGAGGTGATGTTTACAGCGGATGACTATTTTGAGGAGCTCGACATTTCTTGCTATAAACAACGTGTCGAAGCTATTGAACATCGCGGGAAAAAGTGTATCGAGCTAAAAGGAGACTATGTTGAGAAATAAATAAAGTTTTTGCCAAATATTTTGTGTTTTCTTCGCCAGACCGATTAATTCTGTGACTGCTCTCATAAGATGAGAATTTCAGGACCTTACTTGTTTTATTTTCGTTGAATGAAATTGTTTTGGGATTAGAAATAAGGACTAACGACATCATAAATGTGCACTAAAACAGCGACGATGCACATCTTGAGTTTTTGGCGTAATTATACTAAAATGCATTCAATAAATTCCTAGTTCATTGGAAAAAGCAAATGAAGAAAATACCCATGTTATACTTATTTTGTTGTAGACATTAATGGTTTTGTGGGGGTGAAAGGTATGTTGCGCCGGCGTACGGCACTGGTCCACCTCACTCCCCATCACTAACGTCACTTTATAAATCTCCAACAAGAAACACCGCCAGCCGGATGGAGGACAAAACACTGAGCAACACCGCCAAAGGGTTTTTGGCGGATTTATACGTGTTCAAGTGTTCCGCCGAACACTGCTTGCCGCAGAGAAAACATACATACACAACACATACAGCACAAGAATGAAACTCAGGCAAATTGTTTTTAGGAAGCGTTTATTCAATTTCCTTTTATTTATGAATGTTTATAAGCGGCAACGTTAAACTAATACTGTTCTTTTCTATCGCGGTGAAACACTAAAAAAATGAGTTATATGTGAATCTTTACACAATTGTACAATTTAATTTCCTTTTATTTATGAATGTTTATAAGCAGCAACGTTAAACTAATACTGTTCTTTTCTATCGCGGTGAAACACTAAAAAAATGAGTTATATGTGAATCTTTACACAATTGTACAATTTAATTCAAAAACACTTAAAGAGTTTTTGCACAAAGCGGATAGTTCCTTCAACACACGATATAATTTAAAAGTTGGTGAAACCTCGACATTTCTTTACTTGTCCTACCTCGAAAAAGACTCTTCTTCTCCACCGTTCGATATAGACGACTCGTCGCGTTGACGATCAAAATTTTACTTAACCTATCGGATACTCTTTTTTTTCAGTCCCTGTGTGTTTTGTATCTGCAGTTGTGCAGACACAATTTCCTGTAAGGAGAAAATTCTCACGCATACATGTGGAAGCTTCACCGTCGTGGTTGACGGTGGGTTCTATTCCCACGCTGCTTGGTTAGGTCGACCATCTGGTGTTGACGATCGCCTGGGCGTCTAGTCCGCTGGTATCTATTGGATTTGAAATCCAAGAGAGTTTTTCACATGGTGTGAAAAACAAACATTCCGCTGATGCATTTCTGCTTGGCGGACAGTGGCAACGGCGCAATGCTGTGCCGTATTTATTTATTGCAGCTGGCCTTCGTAAAACTTCAAACAAAGTATTGTTTGGAGTTACGTGGTGCTTGGTTTTTCGCGCCATCTGGGTGGTTACGAGGCTAAGGAATGCGGTCCTTTGTTTGCGGTGAATATTTGGGTGATCTAATGTTTAGATCAACCGCACCACGTCCGTTGGTCGGTTAATTGTTTTAATTGTAATTCCCTGCATCTCGTGCAGATGTTCAGGGTTGCCGACTTGTGGTGCTGGCATTCACTTAGCTTGCGATTGCACACGTCGAAGGATGCATGGATGTTTCTCCTTGTTTCAGGTCGTAGGTTTTAGGTATGGAGAATTATAATTGTTGAGCTTAACCTAAAAAGCTTTGGGGACGTTCAGTTCCTTGCTTTTTGGTGTCGGTCTCAACGTTGGCTGCGAGTTGCAGGCCCTATCGTGGGACTTTGGGGCACGCGTCTGTGGGCGCGTGCAACGCTCTCAGGTAAGTACGTTCTTTGAAGATAGGAACCTTACCTGAGTAGACTTGTGCGTTCGTAGAACGCTACATCACTCCCCCCCTAGTGACGTAGTCACGATATGAGGTAGTTAGTTGCTTGGGGGGTGTAGTTGAGTTTTACGAGCGTGCTCCCTTCCGTATTGGGCGGTGTTTGGGTGGTAGAGGAGCGAAAGTTAGCGCGTTCGTCGTTCTTTTTCGCTTGTCAGAAGTTGGGGTTTCAGGTTGCCGTACATTGAGAATCTTCGCAGCGTCTTCTTGTGCGCGCAGATCTCGGGCGCGCTGCCGCGTTATCGGTCCGTGTAGGATGTCCGATGCCCCGCGCGCGACCATTTCGCGAGGGTTTGGTTGATTCTCAACATTTGACGTGCCTGGCGTTTCGTGGGAGTCTGCTGGGTGGCGTAGGGGGCAGGTTTCGGCTACCGCCGCTGGTTGTTGATGCCCTTCTCCCAGTACGGTATCTGGTGGTAGTTCCAGGTGGCACGGTTTCAATCTTTCGACACTGACGGTGTACGGCTTGCCGTCGATGTCTACAGAGAAAACACGGTTGTTTATCCGATCCAGCACCCTGTATGGCCCTTCGTAGGGCGGTTCTAGAGGTTTCCTAACTTTGTCCACCCTGATGAAGACGTGCGTGCAGCTGTCCATCTCTGGGTGAACAAATATCCTCTTGGAACCGTGTCTGGCGACAGGTGTTGCCCTGACCTTTCGCATAAGTTTGCGTAGGTTTTCCAAATTTGGCAACTGTTCGAGCGGTGGTTCTCCATCGGCGAAGAACTCTCCTGGGAGGCGCAGATTGGTTCCGTAAGTCAGATCTGCTGCTGAGGCTCCCAGGTCTTCTTTTATGCTTGTGCGCAAGCCTAAAAGAACTGTCGGTAGTACGTCCAGCCATTGATTATCGTCGTGACACATCAGTGAGGCTTTCAGTGAGCGATGCCATCGTTCAATCATCCCATTGGACTGGGGGTGATAAGCTGTCGTGTGGCTTTGTTGGCAGCCGAGTAGATCGGTCAGCTGCCTGAAAATCGCTGCCTCGAACTGTGGTCCTCGATCAGCTGTGAGAGTGGCTGGGACGCCGAAACGTGTGACCCAAGTCGAATAGAATGCTTTGGCTACATTCTCCGCGGTCACTGTTCGTAGTGGCACTGCTTCTGGCCACCGAGTGAAGCGATCGATCATCGTCAGGAGGTACATGTAACCTCTCGACGGCGTAAGCGGTCCCACAATGTCGATGTGTGCATGGGCGAATCGTGCCTCGGGGAGCTTAAACTGTGCTGGTTGTAGCACGTTGTGTCGATCGACTTTGCAACGTTGACATTGCAAACAATTACGTGCCCAATTTGTGATGTCTTTGGCCATATGTGGCCAGACGAATTTACGTCGGACGGCCGCAGCGGTTGCGCGTCCGCTTGGGTGGGCTGGGTTATGGAATGTTTCGTACACATTCCTTCGAAACTTTTCTGGGATGTAGGGGCGAGCTGTCCCTGTCGATACATCACACCAGACTTCATCTTTTGAGTCGTTGAAAGGAAGTTTACGCAGAACTAGTGCTGTCTCCGCTTTCAATAGGGACTCGAGTTGATGGTCCTCTCCTTGCGCTTGTGCCAAGTCGGCATCATCGATTTGCGCACGGAGTTTAATTGCATCGATACGCGAAAAAGCGTCTGCAATTACGTTGTCTGCACCTGGAACATATTCGATTCGGGTGCTAAATTGCCCGATGAAATCCAGGTGCCGTTCCTGTCGTGGAGTTGAACTTCCCGCTTTCTTTCGGAAAGCGTACACCAGTGGTTTGTGATCAGTTTTGATCGTCAACTGGCGTCCTTCGACCATGTGCCGGAAGTACTTTACTGCGGAGTAAATCGCTAGTAACTCCCTGTCGTAGGCACTGTATCGTCGCTGGGTCGGGTTCAATTTTTTTGAGAAGAAGCCCAGCGGTTCCCATTTACCATCGCACTCTTGTTCGAGTACGGCCCCAATTGCAGTGTCGGAAGCGTCACACTGTATGGACAATGGGGCTCCTTCGATGGGGTGTCGAAGCAAAGTTGCGTTCGCCAGCTGCTCTTTCGATAAGCGAAAAGCTTGGTCAGCTGACTCGGTCCACTTAATTGGTCGCTTATCGTTGCGTTTGGCTCCTACTAGATATTCGTTGAGAGGAGCCTGGACCTGTGCGGCGTTTCGGAGTGTTGGGCGATAGAAGTTCAGCATGCCCAAATAACGCCTTAATTCTCGCACGTTCGTGGGGCGAGGAAATTGCATTAGTGCGTCCACCCTGTCCTGTAATGGGCGGACGCCTTGGCCATTTATACAATAGCCAAGGTACTTGACTTCCGCTTCTCCGAGGTGGCACTTGTCTGGATTGATTACCAGGCCGAAATCTCGGAGGCGCTCGAACACTTGCTTCAAATGGGAGCGATGTTCAGTCATGTTTTTCGATGCTATGAGTATATCATCGATATACGCATAGCAGAAGTCAAGTCCGCGGAGAGCTGAGTCTATGTAGCGCTGGAACGTTTGCGCTGCATTTCGGAGACCGAATGTCATCACCTTGAACTCGAATAGTCCAAAAGGTGTGGTTACCGCGGTTTTCGGTATATCTTCGGAAGCCACCGGAATTTGGTGGTACGCCCTCGTGAGGTCGAGGGTCGAGAAAACTTCGCACCCCTGCAGCTTATAAGAAAAGTCGTGCAGGTTTGCTATCGGATACCGATCGGGTGTCGTCACCGCGTTCAGCATTCGGTAATCACCGCATGGACGCCACTCGCCGTTGCTCTTTTTGACGAGATGGAGTGGGCTCGCCCAAGGGCTATCGGATGGCTGGCAGATTCCTAAGTCGAGCATATACTCGAATTCTGCACGAGCCTCACGCAATTTTTCGGGAGCCAATCTGCGCGGGCGTTGGCTCACTGGGGGGCCGCGCGTTTCAATGTGATGAAAAACGCCGGCTTTTGCGCGTCGGGGATTACTAAGCGGAACTGTAATGTCCGCAAATTCGCGCAACAGATCGCTGAATGGACCGTTTGCGGTTGTGCACGTTAACGTTAATGCCTTTCCCGCCTTTGCGTTTACTGGCTGAGAAAGAGACGTTAACGGGTCCATCAGTCTATTACGTGCTACGTCCACTACTAGTTTATAGTGTCGCAGCAAGTCCGACCCTATTAGAGGATCGGTGACATCGGCTACTACGAAGTACCATCGAATTGGTCGACGTAGGCCTATTTTTAGTGTCATTAACTTCCTACCGTATGTCTTGATAGGGGTATTGTTCGCGGCGAACAATTTCAATTCATCCGGCAACCGAGTGGCAGGTGCGTATGAGCGCGGAAGAACGGAAATATCCGCACCTGTGTCAATAATGAAGTCCATATTTAACTTCGAATCGTATATTGACAAGCGACTTAATTGGGGGTTGCCGGCCGTTTGCGCTTCTTCTACGGTCGGCAGTTCTAGTTTAAAGAACTAGCCTGTATTGCTGGCACATGTGACCAGTTGCAGGGTTGCCTGCACTTCCTGGCTTGTGCCCCGAAACGGTGGTGGAAGTAACACCTGCCCAAGGTGTTTTCGTTGGTTGGGGTGCGCGATCTACCGCGCCCGCGTCTAAAGTTTTCACGCGACCTGCTTCGTCGCCGTGATCTGTCACGGCCAGGCCATGAATTGTTCCCCACGCTGAGGTTATTCAGTTGCGCTTGCAACTGCTGGACCTGCCTGCCTAAGCGTTCTATCTCATTGCTCGTTTGTGTTGCATGAGTGCACGTTACCGTGGAGGTTCGTGGTTGGGGCAGAGGTGGATTTTGCGCGGGGTTCGTTACCGGAAGGAATTGGAGATCCGTTCGGGATCTATCCGTGGCCATTACTGCCTCGGCGTGTCGCGCTAGCTCGTCGAGACCAGATTCGGCTAGAGGCGCGACGATTGCCTGAACGTATTCTGGTAAAGATTCTCGAAATATAGCCGTTAAGGCTGTCTCGGACATGTCCGTGCCGGCCAGCGCACGGAAATAGGCGGCGCGCTGGGATGGTCGCATCCCAGAGGTGTCGGTCGACCGTAATAAACGTCGCAAGCGATTTTGCGGCGTTTCACTATAGGCGTTAGTCACCATCTCTTTAAACGCCGTGTACGGTTGCGGAGATGGGGTTTTTATCAGACACTTCGCATATGGGATTAATTTTGGGTCTTGTACCCGTGTTACCACGAGGAATTTCACTTCCTCGTCGGTGATTCCTTCCACTCTGAAAACCCTTTCGGCGTAACCGAACCAGTAGTCTGGGTCGTCGGACGTGAAGTCCGGTAATATTGCGTTACGCAGTTGTGGGCGGTGGTCCGCCTGGAATGGGATGTCGGCTTCTTGACGGAGGGCAGGAGCCTGTGATGTCGTTGGCGAAGGTCGGGCGTCGTTTGCCATTTGCGTTTTTTGAACCGTGCTTTTCGACCTGGTGGTTAATGTCGACTTGGGGAGGTCTCGCGTTAATTTTCTCTGTGGGAGAGCGATTATATTTCCTCTCAACGTTTTCGCTTTCTGTATCGAAGCTTGCGACCTTGTGGTTGGCATCTACTTTCAAAAGTTTCGCGTCGAAAATCTGTCGCTCGGTGTGCGGATCGCTTGTTAACGAGAGGTTCGCGTTTACTTTTTTCGAGAAGTTTTTTCGAGTGGAACGCGGTAAAACGACCTGCTGGTTCCAAAGATATGACAGGGGAAAAGGCCTAGCACAAAAGGATTCTATCTATTTTCCAAAGGTAGTAAAAAGGGTGGGCCTACACCAGAGGATCCTACGTGTTGTTCGACTGTGCTGGCAGCGGACAGAGAGAAACTTTTCCGTTCGGAGGAGGACAAGCAGTACGAGGAGGTAAGAACTATCAAGGTTTTTCGCGGATGCGCAGCTATGTCTGCGTTGATTTTATTTCGGGGGATTAATTTCGCTTTATTTCGCGTTCTTACGAGAAAGTAATGCCGAGTGTGTCGTTAGTTCGTGTGTGCTTCAGGCTCTGAAGGAGCTTACCAAATTTCTATTTAATATTTTGGATTTGTGCTTTCTTTAGTAATATTTTTATTTCCGCTCTGAAGGAGCTTACAAAAATCTCTATATATATGGCTTGAAATAAGCTGACAAGAAATGCGTATAATTCTCGCCTTCCGATTGGATACGAAGGAGGCCACTGTCTAATGCTCGGGAACTAAAAATAATAATGTCCTAACATAAGTCAGCCGCTATTGGCCGTATTACCATGATTCTTTTTTGACATGATTTAATCTTACGTAAATATCTTTTTCTTAACGGCGTCTCAGAAGGAGCTACGCGCCGTGTTTTAAAAGGACTTTAAGGCTCGGATGGAGTTTCACACAGATTTCTCACTTCAGCTCTGAAGGAGCTTCATAAATTTTTCACACACAAAAAAAAAAAATATTTTATCTGCACTATGAGACTCAGAGGGAGCTCGCACAAGAAATTAAAGTAGGATATATATATATATGTATCACAATTTATTTACTGCACTACAGACTAAGAAAGGAAAAAGAAGAATATGATAAAAAAGGAAATTGTTTTAGTGTGCATTAAAATTCGAATTTTTGCTCGGAAGGAGCTTACTACATTTCGGTTTTTCTCAGAAGGAGCTTAATCAATTTTAAAATATGAATGACTCTTTTATTATAATATAAAGGAAGAATAAAATGACTTGCGGCTTTTTTTTTTTTTTTTGGAGATGTCCTGCGTTGTTGGGCTTCGTGGGGCGAAAGTGGGCTGCAGTTCGGTGGTGTCGTCGCTGTCACTGGCACTTCGCTTTACTGGGTGCTTATGTTCATCCTTGAGTTTCGGCACTGTTTTTCGCTTCTAGTTTTTTTAGTGTCTTTTTTTATTTTTCGGCATTCACTGTTTTTTTTTTTATTTACCGTGTGTATTTTTCTTTACATTGTTTTTCGCGGCGTGTTCTGTTCACTTTCCCTCGTCGGGATGTCACCACTTTGGCGGATTTATACGTGTTCAAGTGTTCCGCCGAACACTGCTTGCCGCAGAGAAAACATACATACACAACACATACAGCACAAGAATGAAACTCAGGCAAATTGTTTTTAGGAAGCGTTTATTCAATTTCCTTTTATTTATGAATGTTTATAAGCGGCAACGTTAAACTAATACTGTTCTTTTCTATCGCGGTGAAACACTAAAAAAATGAGTTATATGTGAATCTTTACACAATTGTACAATTTAATTTCCTTTTATTTATGAATGTTTATAAGCAGCAACGTTAAACTAATACTGTTCTTTTCTATCGCGGTGAAACACTAAAAAAATGAGTTATATGTGAATCTTTACACAATTGTACAATTTAATTCAAAAACACTTAAAGAGTTTTTGCACAAAGCGGATAGTTCCTTCAACACACGATATAATTTAAAAGTTGGTGAAACCTCGACATTTCTTTACTTGTCCTACCTCGAAAAAGACTCTTCTTCTCCACCGTTCGATATAGACGACTCGTCGCGTTGACGATCAAAATTTTACTTAACCTATCGGATACTCTTTTTTTTCAGTCCCTGTGTGTTTTGTATCTGCAGTTGTGCAGACACAATTTCCTGTAAGGAGAAAATTCTCACGCATACATGTGGAAGCTTCACCGTCGTGGTTGACGGTGGGTTCTATTCCCACGCTGCTTGGTTAGGTCGACCATCTGGTGTTGACGATCGCCTGGGCGTCTAGTCCGCTGGTATCTATTGGATTTGAAATCCAAGAGAGTTTTTCACATGGTGTGAAAAACAAACATTCCGCTGATGCATTTCTGCTTGGCGGACAGTGGCAACGGCGCAATGCTGTGCCGTATTTATTTATTGCAGCTGGCCTTCGTAAAACTTCAAACAAAGTATTGTTTGGAGTTACGTGGTGCTTGGTTTTTCGCGCCATCTGGGTGGTTACGAGGCTAAGGAATGCGGTCCTTTGTTTGCGGTGAATATTTGGGTGATCTAATGTTTAGATCAACCGCACCACGTCCGTTGGTCGGTTAATTGTTTTAATTGTAATTCCCTGCATCTCGTGCAGATGTTCAGGGTTGCCGACTTGTGGTGCTGGCATTCACTTAGCTTGCGATTGCACACGTCGAAGGATGCATGGATGTTTCTCCTTGTTTCAGGTCGTAGGTTTTAGGTATGGAGAATTATAATTGTTGAGCTTAACCTAAAAAGCTTTGGGGACGTTCAGTTCCTTGCTTTTTGGTGTCGGTCTCAACGTTGGCTGCGAGTTGCAGGCCCTATCGTGGGACTTTGGGGCACGCGTCTGTGGGCGCGTGCAACGCTCTCAGGTAAGTACGTTCTTTGAAGATAGGAACCTTACCTGAGTAGACTTGTGCGTTCGTAGAACGCTACAGGTTCATCAAGAATCAAGCTCCAAAGCACTGAGCGGACACCACACAGAAATAAAACACGGCATTATAGTTATTGATTTATTCAGTATTAATTGTAGGTTCTTATGCACTAAACTGTTTCTCGATTATGCACTAAGCAATGTTTCCGCTAACGACCACACGATTTGTTAATTAACACAACTGTTATTAAGGACGAACTTGACTCCAAAATGACTAACCCCGATTCGTTAACGATTACTCGCGGTTGAATTACGCGTCCCCGTGTGCACCGGGGAGCGGGAGTGACATGACCACGACCTGCTCGGTCGGCGGATGTGAAAGGACTCAACGATATTCATTCGTTGGCTAACGAAATTCTGCTATTGAAACAGGCTCTCTTACTTAAAGTCTCTCTTTGGGGAAAGGTAACCTGATCTCCTAGCAAAAATCTATTATGGTACACTTGTATGTGTGAATGAAGATCACATTGGTTCTTTTATACACAAGGCCATGGAAACGAATCTGAAAATAAGAAAAGGAGTGATGTGCATTCGGCTAAGTAAACAAGCCGAATCTCATTGGGTGCTAATTGGGGTTTCTGTTTGTTCAATGCCACTAGTCATGAGAAACAGATCCAGAAATATGGGAAGACACAGAGATCGGGTAGATCATTGTCTAAGCTATGCATTGCAGCTGTAACGATAGCCGCAATGCCCATGCACATGGTGCTAATTGGTTCTAGCTTATTTACAGGGAAATGGTATTGAATTCCTATTTGCATTTGCTTATGCTGTAGGATTTTATTGGTGCCAAGAGACGCGAGATGCGTATATTTGTTTTGGTCCCTGTTATGATGGTTACAATGTATTTAAACCAAATCATTTTGTTCTCGGGAATTCGTCTAGGAGGAAATGCACTTGGTGAGATTGAGATTCCTGATAAGTTAGGAAAAGATTCTTACAGGGAATTGTATGCGAAGAAATGCATGAAAGGTAAGAATTCTTTTACAGGTAGTTTTAGGTTATATAAATTGGATCTAAGGTGCTAATGCTTATGCAGACTGGGTTGTAGGGATGGGGGTTCTTTAGGTAAGTAGTCAGTGGGGTTCGGCAGAACCGCCACAGTTTCCTTCAGTGACTCTATTTGTAAGGATATCGACTTAGATTACTCCATTTTCAGGATTGGGAAATTAAGACAGGACCTATTACATTACGACTCATAACGAAATGATAACCCTCGTCTGTTCTATGTTTTTAGAATTTAATAGCCCAATGGAATTGCATTACAGTCAAGTCAAAATCCATAGTTGTAATTTTTATAGTACGTTAAGCATTGGGCACATACGAGGGTTGCCTTTTATATTTACTTACTATTCCATTCTATCAAAGTGTGTCCCTCTGCGATGCCTGAAAATACACACAAAAGGAGGAAATTAAATCAAAACAAACGATCGGTTGTCTTGAATTGTATGCCGAAAGACATAAACAATAAAAAATACACATATTGTAAAATATGGAATTGCAAAGAGCCAGTAATTAATACAGGGTGGGGCAAAAGTAAAAGTAATGTCAATTTTTTTTTAATACGAGGGTTGCCTTTTATATTTCGGGATTAGAGAACAAAAACAAATATTGATCATCGAAAATCACTTTATTGTTTTTCAAAATATTCCCCATGAAGATCTATACACTTTTGCATGCGTTTGAACCAATTGTCGAAACACTTTCGCCACTCTGATTGAGGTATCTCCAACACATGCATTCTGAATGCAGCAACCGCTTCTTCAGGTGTCGAAAAACGTTGACCTCTCAGTTTGTTTTTTACGTACGGGAATAAAAAGAAGTCATTCGGTGCCAAGTCAGGACTATACGGCGGATGACCCATCAAATCGATGTTTTGGGTGCTCAAAAACGCAGTTGTCGCAGCCGATGTGTGAGAGCTCGCATTGTCGTGGTGAAGAGTGATCCGTCTTCGGCGGTTGGTTTTCCTGATTTCTTGGAAGATAACTGGCAAACAAATGGTTGTGTACCACTCAGAATTGACTGTTCTGTGTTGTTCTAGTGGTACGGTTGCGACATGTCCAGTTTTTCCGAAAAAACAGGCGACCATTTGCTTGGAAGTGCTTCGTGCGCGAACAACTTCTGTTGGATTTGACTCATCTTGAAACACCCAGACAGTCGACTGCTGTTTACTTTCGGGCTCATACGCGTAAATCCACGATTCGTCACGTCACGATGTCATAGACGTGTTTCGAAGCACCGCGACCGTATTTTTTGAGCATTTCTTTCGACCAATTGACACGAGCCTTTTTTGGGCGATTGACAAATTGTGTGGGATCCAACACGAACAAATTTTTTTGACAGTCAAATGTTTATGCAATATTGAATATATGCTGGTCCCACTAACGCCTAAGGTTGTCTCAATCTCACGATAGGTCACATGACGATCTTCCAATATCAGTTCGCGCACAGCATCAATGGTTTTCGCAACAACAACTGATTTTGGACGACCTTCACGAAATTCATCATGGAGTGAACTACGACCACGATTGAATTCACCATACCATCGATAAACACTGGTCCTTGATGGAACTTCATCGCCAAAAATTGAATTAAGTTCATCCATGCACTGTTGCTGAGTTAATCCACGCCGAAAGTTGTAAAAAATAATCGCACGAAAATGTTGACGATTTAATTCCATTTTTGGGCCGAGATGAATCTTTTAAGTTACTGTAAACAACACAAATAGCGCTCGTATGTCAACCCGTTCTGAGTGCGTATAACCTCAAAAATGTCCAACTTTACGACAGAGCTGTCAATTGCCGGATTGCAACGCTGGGGTTGCAAAATCCCGAAACATAAGAGGCAACCCTCGTATACATACATGTATAACATAAATGTTTCTACAGTGGAATTTCAAGGAACTTATTGATCCACCGTGATATTTCAATTTCTCTTCTACATTCACTTCCATATTTTGTACATCGTTTCCTCTGACAACATGTCATTTCTTTTATTTTACTTCCTGGTTTTTTATCTCTTCCACTTCGCTGTTCCTTTTACATCGTCACGGCTTTCATGTACCCATCACTTCTTGTAATATTTAAGAACTGTTAGAAATGTTGTCTTCTGTTTTAAACTGCATCAGTTCAATCAGTTTGAATCTGCACGGTTGCACGAAAATTTTGCATGTTCTGGATACAGAATACTTCAGATCCTTTTGAAATTACGCACTAAAAACAAAGTGTAAATTTTGCACTCTAATATAAAATTTAATGAAAATGTTGGCTGGAGTTGTACATTTACGCATTTCATTTCAAAGAATAAATTTCTCTAATGATAGGTCGTCTACGTTGAACACGCAACACATCAGCATCATTACGAGGACCATGGTGACGATTGGGGAGATCAAGGTGGTGGTGGTGCAGGAGGATATTGGAAACGATCTGTCCCAGATGACGAGTTGGTTGAACGTATATCAGAGAAGCCAGCATCCACATACGACCCGCATTATCTAGCATACCGATCACGATTGTTGTAAATTAACAAATTTATTTATTATAAATAAGATAACAACTGCAACAAATTATTTAAATGAAATTTATTATATTAAGATTCGTTATTTAATAAAATTATTTATTTTACTGAACACAAGCAATAATTTATTGAAATTCATTTTTAATTAACCCAGTTAATTAACAACTCAAACCTAATGTGAAGAAGAGCAGTTTCTTTTTTTGCTGTTTAGTTCAAAAAACGAACTATCGATAATTTAGCATCGCATACAAACATTATTTTTGAACTTGATATTGGTTCTATTTCCACATTTATCTATAAAGCACTAACATAACTAAAACCAAAGGCCAAACTGATCGAAACTCAAAAACGGTAGACCCAAATAGTGCTAAAAATACAGGGCCCATGGTACAATTATGTATTTATAAACGTACACGCCCCAACAGAATCTACGGACGAAGAAACGAAGGACA
This sequence comes from Microdon myrmicae, assembly GCA_963931805.1. Lineage (NCBI taxonomy): Eukaryota > Metazoa > Arthropoda > Insecta > Diptera > Syrphidae > Microdon > Microdon myrmicae. The sequence continues at coordinate 159,853,401 of OZ007498.1, read as the reverse complement.
CGTTCGACGAGACCCTAGAGGAAGTATTTGATGGGATCTCATCATTCGATGTTAAAACCCTCCTCGGGGACCTTGTAGCGTTCTACGAACGCACAATTCTACGCAAGTAAGGTTCCTATCTTCAAAGAACTTACTTACCCGAGAGCGTTGCACGCGCCCACAGACGCGTGCCCCAAAGTCCCACGATAGAGCCTGCAACTCGCAGCCAACATTGAGACCGACACCAAAAAGCAAGGAACTGAACGTCCCCAAAGCTTTTTAGGTCAAGCTCAACAATTATAACTCTTCATGCCTGAAACAAAGGTATAAACATCCATGCGTTCTAGTCCTAAAAAAAAAACAATTCCCAAAATGCCATACATGCTGCCTGCGCCCAGGAACATCTCATCGAACCGCCAATTCCGAAATTCAATACAAAAGAATTGCTATCATCAAAGAATGAGCCGATCAACGGATGCACGTGCGGGTAATCTAACGCAAGGACCACCCAAATCCGTTGAACAACAGAAGGCAGCCACGACCTATCGCAATCGAATATATCTCAACGAGTCATCCGATAATTTATGAGGAGTTAAGCCAACAAAGGCAATACTCCGGTCCCACGGCCACGCTAGAATTTCGCACCATTATAAAGATCTAATTTATTTCGATTCCGGGTACCAAGTTCAAATAAGTCCCACGGACTGCACGTCAACACAATCGCCGAATATCTCTGGTCTGGGCGCCAGATGTTCTGTGCAAACAGAAGGCCGTGGAAATGAAATTCTATCAGCGATAATAATGATGTATGCAAAGATGACTTTCCCCTTTCAGGAAACTACAAAATATCCCGGGGGATGTGATAACATGCTGCTAACAGAAATTCGGAAGTTCTGTTAGCAGAGCAAATAGGGAATATTTTCCGGATAGATACAGATACCAGTTTGAATCTGGGTATCTGTGTGAGCAGGATATGGTTGAGGGCAGATAGTACAGTCTGATTTTGATCGTCACCGGGACGAGAGGGATAGTTCGAATATCCGTCCAGAGAGGAGAACGGTAGAGAACTCCATCGAGGAGGTCGACGGGAAGCTGCGAGGAAGTGAGGATCGAGAATTCTGCCGAACTGCCACCGACGGCAACATAAAAATTAAGTGTTCATTTTTTCTTCAATTCGCGAGTTAATTTTATTTAATCGGACGCGGCACAGGAAAAGGAACGAACGGTCGAGCGTGTGTTATCGGATTACGTGTGCGTCGAGTCTCGCAAAGACTAAAGTAATGTTTAAATTCGATATAAACACGAAACAATAAAGATTACAATTCAAAGTTTCAAAGGAACGTTTTCACGGTGTTTCATTTGTGTGCCGAAATTCTTTGGTGTTAGGTATTGGACGGTGTTCGGCGGAACTCTTGCGACCGAATGGAAAATAACCGCCAAAACCTCAGTTCGAAAATTAGAAAGGAAGATATCTTCCAACCAATTAATATAGGTAAAGAAAGCCTACACGACGTTTCAAATGATAATGGAATTCGAATTAATATATCACGTTTCCAGCGTCAAAAGATCTGGTAGTGAAAAGCACGATGTTCAAGCACAAGCAAATCCATACACCCACATGGATATCACCCGACGGCGTTCCGCGTAACCAAATAGACCACTTCCTTATAGACAAAAGACACCACTCGAATATCCCTGACGTAAGATCATATAGAGGAACAGATTGCGACTCCGATCATCTTCTAGTGATGGGCAAAAATAGAAGTTGGCTCTCAGCAAACCCACACGGGCATTCACGGGAGACGAGCAAAAAGTTCGACATTGATAAACTAAAAGACCTGCGCAAAAGGGCTGAATATCAAGAGGAACTAACGAATAGATTTAGCAGCGAGTGGGAATAGTGAGAAAAAGGAAACCAATAATCTGGGCACTAAATGGGCATCGATCAGAGACACAATCAAACTAACATTCCAAAAGATATTAGGATTTAAGGAACAATGAAGTCCAAACCTTGGTTTGACGATGAATGCAGGGCGAAGATCGAACAACGTAAACGCCTCAGAGTGATCCACTTAGAAGGATATGATGAAGTCAACGCAGAAAGATACGCGACAATTCGGAAAGAGACAATAAAACTTTTCAAACGCAAGAAAACGTGAATGGGAGAAGACTCGGATCGGAAAAATCATAGAAAATGCCAGAGCAAAGAACATCAGAGGTATGTATGCTGGCATAAACTCAATTAGAAATGGCTACAGAGGGAGGACGAAAATAATTCGAGACGCAAAAGGCTGTCTGGCCGCAAAAACAAACAATATCGTGACAAGATGGAAGCAGTACCTTGAAAACCTGCTCAATGTACGCACCCATCCACCACAAATAAACGCACCAGGCATACATACAGCCGAGCCTCAGATCCCAGAGCCCTCTTTCGACGAAGTTGTAGACGCAATAAATCGATTGAAAAACAACAAGGCTCCCGGAATCGACTGCATACCGGCAGAGCTTGTGAAGCATGGAGGGGAGGTAACCGCTCGAAAGATCCACCAGCTCATCAAAACAATATGGGATAAGAAAGCCACTCCGGAAGAATGGAAAACCTCAATAGTCGTCCTCATTTTCATAAAAGGCGACAGATCTAACTGCGAAAACTACAGAGGAATATCATTGCTCCCAACCACATACAAAATACTAACAAATGTCATACTGGCAAGAATCACACCTTATGCAGAAAAAATGCTGGGAGACTACCAATGCGGATTCCGTAGCAACCGGTCAACAAGCGATCAAATGTTCACAGTAAGGCAACTGCTGGAAAAGAAGTGGGAATACGGAGAGACGGTTCACCAACCGTTCGTTGACTTCAAAAAAGCGTACGACTCAGTCGCAAGGCAATGACTCTACCATATTGTAGTTGATCTGGGAATTCCGAAAAAAATATGCCGCCCTCATTCAAATCTGCATGAACGAAAACAAAGGGCGAGTTAGAATAGAAAACCACCTCACAGAACAATTTAAAATTGATGGACTAAAACAGGGGAATGGGCTCTCACCGTGTCTCTTTAACCTTGTGCTCGAGTATGTCATCAGAAAGGTACATGACGGCAACATGGCCGGATCATCCCCGAACGGGGTCACACAAGTGCTCGCATATGCGGATGACATTGCCGTTCTAGACGGTAATGTAGAAACTGTATGTAAAAACAGTGAAATCATCATGCATGCGGCGGAAGAGGTGGGCCTAGAAATAAATGAAGACAAAACAAAATATATGATTACGGCGAAAACAGGTGGACCTCAGGGAACACATATAAACGTCAGAGGCAAGATATTTGAAAAAGTAAAAGAATTTAAACATCTGCGAACGATCCTGACTGCAAGTATCGAAATGTCGAAGGAAATTAACAAAAGACTGCACTCTAGCAACGCTAGTTGGCCCGCAATCAGTAAACTGCTGAAATCCAAATTGCTATCACGTAACATAAAGCTCCGTGTTTATAGAACCATAATCATCCCGATTGTTCTACACGGATGCGAAACATTGGCTCTCACAAAACGGGAAGAAAACAAATTCCGCGTATTCGAGAATAAAGTTTTAAGAGGTATCTTTGGCGGTAAATACGACGAGGAGCCAGGACAATGGAGGAAACTCGACAACCACGAATTGGAAAAGCTATACCGCAAACCAACAATAATGAGAGTAATCAAGTCGCCAAGATTAAGATGGGCCGGGCATGTGCCTCGAATGGGCAACGATAGAACCGTGCGTAAAATTCTTGACGATAGACCAACGGAAAAGAGACCGACAGGACGGCCGCGACGGAGATGGGAGGACAATGTAAGGTTTGACCTTGAGGAGATCGGATCGAATGGTCAAGCGTGGAAGGAGAGCGCACAGACTCCCGGGCTCCTCATCATCATCATCGGCACTACAACCGTGGACCGGTCTTGGCCTTATTTAGCAAGTCCTAAGGCTGGTTAAATTTTCCATAATGATTTATTTTTTCTGGGCAAGGTCTTTAGTCTTGCGCCAGACTTCCGGGCTCCTACAGGCCAATAAATATTATAGTCGTATCAATAGAACGCCCGATCTTGCGATACCTAAATGTCCCACAGCTCCAGTCGATAAGGCACCGCTTCCTGAAAATATCTTACATCTGATTAGGCTACGAGACTCTGAAAGAAGATAATGGCTTCGTTATAGAATCGATTGCTTTCTATATAATGTTAAATTCTTAAATAGTACCATTAAAAACGAAATCACAGCCTTTAGGAACAAGTGTTGGAATAACCATCTTTCCTGTCTTGACAAAGCAAGCAAACTGTTCTGGAAAATTTCAAAAATTATGAAAACGAAATTGAGGCTGAAGTTGCTAACACTATTCAGGAACTATCCCAATCACCAGCTGAAAGTTCCTACGTAACCAATATTATCAAAGTTAAAGAATTGATAAAAAAATCAAAAACGGCTACTGTTCTTGAGTTAATTAAATACTTGGAATGCAACGGACGTCTGAATGATCGTGAATCGTGGCAGACGGTCCTAGGGAGACCGTTTGACCATTATAACTGATAGTTGGACATCTGAGATTGAGGGGTATGCTGAGTCAAGAGGGGTGGCATTGTATATCTCCAAGACTTTTGATCACGTCTGACACGGTGCATTGCTGAACAAACTTCGTTCATACGGACTTTCCCGCAGCCTTGCGACTGAACGCGGAGCTTCCTCGAAAATCGATCGATCCGGGTTGTTGTAGACGGCGAGTCGTCGGATCTGTATCCTGTTAATTCCAGAATGCCCGAAGGTTCTATTTTGGCTCCAACTTTGTTTTTGTTTCACATAAATGATTGGTTAGAGTCAACGGGTAACGAAGTGTTCATTTTTGCGGATAGTACACTTGTTTCCTCTTTTTCGAGTGATCGACCGATTAATGCATCAACGTCGCACCAGCTGAGATGTAGCCATATCGACTGTCTCGGGATCTAGATAAGGTCATGCAGTAGGGAAGGATCAATCTCGTCGACTTCAATGCAACGAACACACAATATACGGCGTTCACAAGGGAAAGTAGAGTATCGATTTCACAACTAATTATGAATGGCCAGGCCCTCGAATCTAGGGAAAGCATAAAATTTCTCGGTGGCATGGTCTGTGGAAATATATCGTGGCATTAACACGTGTCGAACATGGCCCGATCTGTCTCTGGAAAACTGAGTTATCTTTTTAGAGCCAAGAAATATTTTGCTCCCGCCCAACTTCTTCTCCTGTACTATCCTGTGGGGGTGAAGTGTGTGTGCCAAGACACGGGCACTTTGTTCATTTGGTCCCCAACGATGTTCTAGCGCAAGAAATGTTCACCAGTTAGGAAAGATTGAATAATTAACACTGTTTAATTTGTTTAACCTGGTTTTTATTTGTTCTTCTTTTTATTTCGAATTTACACTTATAATAAATTATCACTAGATTAAGAGTAAGGGCTTGTATTTGTATTTACACAGGAGGGTAACTATTGTAAAAGTACAAGCAATTTATACAACATTTATGAGATAGCTTTATTGATCGCGAAATTATATTAAGACGAGCAGCGGCGTGACTACGCGCGATGATGAACGACAAGCGACTGATCTAATTAGGGGTGAAATTCTGTGTTCTATTTTCGCACACAGGACAACCAAAAGAGATCACGCCTCTGCTCTCTCATTGTCACGCCCGTCGAAGTGTGGTGGATAATCGGTTAATTGATAATCGACGAACATGGGATAATGAGAGAACAGAAACACGATGTACGATGATCTCGGGGTGGGTTTGGTTGTGTGTGCTGGTATCAAATGCAGTTTCTGAGAATGACCTACTGCCCTAGTGTTACGGCTGTGGTGATCTCAGAGTGCATTGAGCCGTATGGAGACAGAATTATGGAGGAGAGGAAATGTAGCCGGCGCTATTCACCTGTGAAAAGAGATCATTGATCCCAAGCGAATGGATGATCTGTGGAAAATCGATAGGACGCTACATCGGCTAGCGAAATATTACCGTGGGAAAAACGCTAAGGAATGCGGTAATTACCGAAGCCATTGGATGATGATGCAACCTGTTATGTTTGTTTGTATAACAATATTATAATTTAATAAGGGTAAATTAAAGTAAGAAGGGGGGACTTACTGTGGTTTATCTTGGGTATCTTGGGTTTATGTTGTGGTTGACTGCGACAGGTTGCAGGGGGCGTTGATGGTTGCTCCCCTGTTAAATGGTCTTCCTCCGGCGTTCTATTGCCGGCACCGTTTCACAAATAGTCGTCCCCAAAACATTGGAATATGCGAATATGCTGTACTATTGGAAGGTTCCTTTGGATTAGTAATGCTTCTGGTTAGATTTTCACCAATTGATTAGAAATGCTTCTGGTACATTGGAATATGCGAATATTCTGTACTATTCGAAGGTTCATTTGTATTAGAAATGCTTCTCGAAGCGGGCATCTGTTGGAGGCCGTTAGGTGTAAAATTAAGTATTTCACTTAAAGTCTTGCGATTTACGTTATCGTTACTTCCGTTTTTGATCTGTATTGCGAGATTTACAATGCCATTCTGATTTATTTAAATTTTTCCGTTGACGTATATTTTTATTTTATTTGACGCCAACGTCGTTTTTTATTAATTTCTCCGCCAAGTAGAATTTGCATAAAGTAGTTTATGCAAATTAGCCACTTGGCGTGTTATTCTCCTTTTACAGGTAAGGAGGGTAATCGAAGGGGGATTAGTGGATTCATGGGGGACCTGGACTTCAATGTCGGTCCGTAACAAACCGCGTGGTTTGATTCGACTTGGTTTTTGCTAACCAACATGAATGGAATTTCCGGTGGAAATATTATGGGTTAGAGGAAAGGAGTTGCCGTATGGCAAAAAGGGTAGCTAAACTCAATTATGCATTATCTGCATAGGGTAATGAGTTTAGCTATGCGTCCTTTGGGAAATATGGTATTCCAGGTGAATAGCATGAACGGCGGAATAGGGGATAATATGACACGCTGAGAGCGGTCGTAATAAGGCGGAAATTGTGGTTGGAATTGCGGGTTGGTTATCCATGTAATATACAGAACCCCCACAATCCCAAATTACACCCGCGCTCGAATATTGCTCTCAGGTTTGGAGCTCTGCTCCTAAGCATACCATCAACCTACTTGAAAGCATACAGATACGACCGATCCTCCTGATCGGGGATACGGCGCTACGTCAAGACTACAGTCACTATCGCATCGAAGGCGCGTAGCTGACCTCTGTCTGTTTTACCGATATTATCACAGGTACTGTTCTTCAGAGACTCATGGTATTGTTCCATACAATTCCGTTTATATCTGCTCCAGACAATCCGACGGATCGCACCTCTTTGCGTTAAGTCTCCCGACGTCGTGAACATTCCTACATCAGAACTCGTTTCGTTACAGAGCGGTAACGCTGTGAAACTCCCGCCCCGCGCAAGCCTTTCCGGAGCGTTACAACCTGCAACTGTTCAAGAAGAACTGCGACGATTATGTGGTGCCATCTCGGGGCGCCCACTCGGCGCTATAGGTTCGCCTCTCCCGAGAGAAGTGTAATAAAAAAAAGCAAATATGTCGGGAAGAACCAGATTTGTGGACCACGATAACGCACCATCTCACTAGGCTATCAGTGAACGAATTCCTGGCCAAAAACTCAACAAATATCATCGAAAATCCACAGTATTCACCTGTTATGGCTCCGCCTGATTTTTTTCTCTTTCCAAAACTCACAGCATCACTTTGAGGCACCAATTTTCAATCATCAGAAGGTGTAAACTTCGCGACAAAAACTGAAGTCGAGCCTGGAAAATGTGTACTGTAAACAAACTTCGAGTATATAACAGAGTGCGCTTATACATCACATCAGGATAAAGGACAGGTGTGAAAAGTTAGCGACGAAATGATAGACAATCCCTTTAAGCAGGTTTTAGATATGATCTATCCCCGGCAATTTTTTGACAGAATATAAATCAAAGATTACAAAATCGAATCAAAAGTTCACGCATACTACTTCTCCGCCAGTTTAAGTAACATCACGGATTAATAAATACTTCTTTTGTAATTTAACTACATTTTACTTATTATTACACCTTTCGATGTGGTAATCTAAGTGAGACATTCGAGGCTTACGCAAAGACGCATTCATTCGAGATCTGTGAAATTGAGACAACTAAACGACTAAATTACTTTCATTGCAATAATAGCAATAAGGCGTACTACCGGAAACTAATTTTATGATTTCATCTTTCTTAAAGCTTCTATTCCATAGAAGTATTTATGTTAATAATTTTTTTCAAAATGGGGCTAAACGTATGAAGTGTTTCATGCTCAGAATAACCACATATTGTGATCACTTGAATATATCTGCCCTCGCCACACTCCTTGATTGAAATCCGATCTTCTCGTAATTCCATATTGAACTGCAATCCATCTCAATAATAATACCTGATGCAATGATAATGTCTTATTCTGTCTCAATCGATTGCGTATGCCAAGATTTTATTACATTCCTTCGAATGAAGGGGTATAAAATCAAATAGTCGTATTAAACCGTCTGCAGTTTGATCGGAGCTAGATCGAGATTCACATTGCATTCCGAGTATCGGTTACTTGGGTTCAACTATCATTAGACCATGGCTTTTCGAGGGAAGAATGCTGTCATAACTGGTGGAGCTGGAGGAATCGGCCTTCAAGTTTGTGTACAACTACTCAAGCAGGAAGCTGCGGTAAGTGTCTGTGCCTAAATGACATAAAGTCCATCTAAGACGCCATTTTTATCATATCTTCTTTATTCAATTAGAATGTCGCATTAATTGACATACAGGAGAATCTTGAGGAGATTGCCAAACTTAGGTCGGCTCATCCTGCACAGACTGTGCTCCTTATTAAAATGGATGTTGCTAATAAGTCGGGAATTGAAGCTGCTTATGAAGAGATTGCTAAAAACTTTGGAGACATCGATATTGTAGTGAATGTTGCCGGAATATTCAACGATTTGGACATCGCTAGAACACTGGCAGTTAATCTGGTAAGAAGAAATATACATTTCAATAATCATTAGATAACACCTAGCCCTGATTTTTGCAGGGAGGTATGATTTATTCAACTCTCGCTGCAATGAAACACATGAGTGTAGAGAATGGCGGACATGGAGGAATCGTCGCAAATATGTCATCAGTCGTTGGATTAGACCCTATGTTTCTGCTGCCTATTTATTCATCCACAAAACATGCCATCATAGGATTCACCCGATGTTTGGGAGTAAGTATGCTAAACTCCACCCGATTCAAATAGCTCGATATTAATATATCCTGTGATAGAATGATTACTACCTTCAAAAAACTGGAATCAAATTCATCACTGTATGTCCTGGAGCCACAATCACAGATATGTTTACAAATTTCACAGAGAAAATCCTTTTTAGTGACATGGGGGATGAATCATACAGAATTTTAGATAGACTTAACAAACAAAGGTAAATCTTAAAATAAGCATTTTATAAATTCTTACAGCTAACGAAATCGTGGATTTTCTATAAAGTGCTGCCGATGTGTCTCGGTGTATCCTGCAGGCTTTGGAAAGAAACGAAAACGGTACTGTATACATAATTGAAAGTAAAAAACTCTTTCCAATTGAAATGACTCGTTACTGGAGGGGAATTGAAGACCAACTTTAACTTCGACAAGTCGATTTTCTACTATATAGAAACAGTTTCATTGTTAATAAAATTAAAACTTTGTCCTTCTTACTATTAAAAAAATACTACTCATTTTCTTTTCACTCTTTCGTATATCATATTTCATTGGATCTGCACATAATGCCTTCTAATAAATAGAAAACTGCTTCATCGGTTGTACTAAGCGCCCGTATTGTTTCCACAATGATTTAAAACACATTTCATTCCATTATATCAAAATACTTTGTTTACCCTGAACTAAAAACTGATGTTCAAAACAGAATAGAAGATTTTGGTTCCACTGGTTTGTCATTTATAGTATCTGTAAGAAACACCCTCAGGCTTTATGTAAATGTTTACTAATGATCATATGTTTCACAGTGTCTACTAATTACGCGGATCGTTCAATAAGTTCTTAGAACATCCAAGAGACGGCGCTCGTGGAATCGAAAACAACATTAGTCACTAGACAACTGCAGTAAACATCATTACTCACTATACAGCTGTACGAAACGGCGAACAAACTCTGCGACACCCCTTGTGTTTTCTCTCAAATGGAAAGTATACGCAATCGGTCGGCAGTGAGGCTAGTTTGGCGCTTTTCTGCCAGAATCCTGACGAGTTCCTGCGTCGATACATAACTAAAACTATAACATGAAGTTATCTAACCGCGCTCCAGAGATAAAGGTACAATGACACAGTAGATTTTTGAAAACGAACATGCTCTGATGGAGACGAAATTAGTGAAATCGCCAAGCAAGGTGATGGATACGGGATGAGGTATTGTCTAGATCAATTACTTGAAAAAAAAAACTAACTGGACAGTATTATGAGTCATTATTGCAATAGTTGAGCGAAGGAATCAAGAAAAAATGCACTCCTCTGGAAACCTTTTTGAAGGTTCCTCGCACCACACTGTACCATTTTAGTATGTACATTTTAGTTTGTTGTATGTATATCAAGTCATACCATTTTTTTTTTCATTCTGTAATAGTAATAATATATCTCATTTCGTCCGTTGTACAGGGAGGCGCAAAATTAATCATTGCACTCATGTGGAAACTTCTTTTTCCAAAGACTTATTGAACGTTCCTCACTTTACACTGTACCATTTTAGTATGTACATTTTAGTTTGTTGTATGTATATTAAGTCATACAATTTTTTTTTTCATTCTGTAATAGTAATAATATATCTCATTTCGTCCGTTGTACAGGGAGGCGCAAAATTAATCATTGCACTCATGTGGAAACCTTTTTCCAAAGACTTATTGAACGTTCCTCACTTTACACTGTACCATTTTAGTATGTACATTTTAGTTTGTTATATGTATATCAAGCCATACAATATTTTTTTTTCAATCTGTAATAGTAATAATATAGCTCCTCGATAGTATAGTGGTTAGTATACCCGCCTGTCACACGGGAGACAGGAGTTCGACTACCCATCGGGGAGCCTCCTGCGCAAGACTAATGACCTTGCCCGGAAAAAAAAAACAGATGATTATGGAAAATTTAACAAGCCTCAGGACTTACTAAATAAGGCCAAGACCGGTTCCCGGTTGTAGTGCCGATGATGATGATAATAGTAATAATATACATATCTCATTTGGTACGTTGTACAGGGTGGCGCAAAATTAATCATCCAATTTTGTTTTTGAATTACTTTTTTATTGAATAAAAAAAATTATTTTGAGTGATGGAAATCTTTATTTGGATCTTTAGAATTTGTTCTGTTAAGTGGAGAAGATGATATCCGCCAAGTGGCTGTCGCCAGTGTTGATACACATTTGTACCCGTTTTATCGCATTTTCCATGACTTTCCGCAAGATTTCCGGTGATAACTGTTCACAACCCTGTCGAATGTTCTCCTTAAGGGCTGCGATTGTCTGAGGCTTGTTGGCATAAATCTGCCACTTCAAGTAGCCCCAAAGAAAGAAGTCTGGAATGGTTAAATCGGGCAATCGTGCTAGCCATGCCAAATCGCTAAAACGGGAGATTACGCGACCAGGAAACGCTTCCTTCATAATATCGCGCTGTGTTTGCTATTGCACCGTCTTGTTGAAACCACATGTTCACCAAGCCCCACTCATCCAATTCCGGTAGTAAGAAGTCGTTTATCACCACCACTTTGGCACTCGCCAGTAACAGTGATCGTATTACCGAAGGCATCCTCAAAAAAATACGTCGCGATCACTCCTCCCGGGGGGAGGGGGCGAACATACAGGGCAAAGTTACTGATTGCTTTCAACCGCATTATGTCCCATTTTAAATTCATAAAGGAAAAGGGTTCGAATTTGAACTGCTGACGGCTGGTAAACAATTCCTAGAAAAAAATAACTGTAATTGTAACGAACCCTGAAATTCTCACACGCAAACTTTACTTTAGAAAAAAAGGAAAATTTAACGTTCTAGCATAGATGTTCATCCGAGAACTTCTTATTTCCGATTGAGGGCAAATCGGGCATTTAATATGGTACAACCCAATATTTGAGATACATTCCATTAACCTCTTGGTATTAAGTAATCCGGAGCGGGGGGTGGGAGCGAACAGACAGGACAAAATCACTGATTGCTTTCAACCCGCGAAGGCCAGGACGATCCTTGTCCCTTTTCAACCCAAGATGACATGCAGTCTCCACGTGACACCCCTGGATAGATACTTTGGCACCCGCCAAGTAGTGAACCAATGCATGCAGCGACATCCTGAGAAAGGTTGGCGTAAGGCTAATAACCTTGCCCGTAAAAACAAATTATTATGGCAAATTTAACAAGCCTCGGATATGGACCGGATACACGACGACGACCACGGAAACGAAAATGGCTGAACGATTTAAGAAGTTTCTCATGGAACGTCTGCTCACTATACAGAACTCGAGCTGCACGTCAGCTAGCCGATGCCGGGTCCGAAGATAAGGCTGATATAACAACATTGCAAGAAATAAGATGGACGGGGTATGGTGTTATTCAAAGAAACGAGTATGAGAGTTATTACAGCTTTCATGCAAAACACCATGTGCTCGTTTACGAAGATAGTGAGGATCGTGTGATTCGAACTGACGCTATGGCGGTTAGATTCAATAAAAATGTAATCAATGCTCAACACATCAGCTCAACACGCAGCGGAGGTCATGAAAAACCACTATGCTAAAAATGCCACAAGGTTCAGCCGTAGAGCAGGCATCACAACTAATGAAAAATCTGACGGATGTGTGCGAGGCCACTATACCAAGAAAGGCACAAGAACGGACACTTGCTGGTCAGTACTGGTGGAACGAGGATATATCCAAGCTCTGGAGCAAATGCCCAAAACTACGACGAGAAATACAACGTAGGAAAGAAGGACCCGAGTACGAAACGTACCACAACCAATTTAGGGAAGCTAAGAGGCAGCTGAAGAAAGCCATAAAAAGAAATAAAATTCTAACTTTAAAGAAACGAATGTGCAAACGATATTGTACGCTGAGGTGCAGCACAATCTTAAATTTTAATTTAAGATAAAATCAACAACAAAAAAAACCGGCGCGACTGGAATCCTATTCGTGTGAAACGAAAAAACAAAGAAAAGAAGCTCGAGTTGGCTTTAATTAATTTTTATTCACTATTTTAATATCATCATCATCATCATCGGCACTACAACCGGGATTTGCCTCATTTAACAATCAAGGCAACGAGTACCTCCGACACCGTAGGTGCGAACGGACGAAGATTGACGCCGGAGGCGCAACCTTCGAATGAGTGTTTTCGGTATGAGGGTGGAGCTGGAACATTGGTCCACCAGAGCACGAACTTTCCTTCAGTTTGAGTTCCGATGTGACGATGGCTCGAGCGATTGCGAGCAGTGCAGTTTGCTGAGGAGCGGTGTTGATCGTATGTGAACAGATCCCTTTATTAGATTCGATTCGAGTGGCGGGTCCTGCGCTCACTCTTGGAGGTGATGAGGTCACCCTGTTGATGGTGGTTGCCCCGACATGTAGCAAGATGTGATGTCTTCGCTGCCATTGCCGGCACACCTTGCTGGAATGACAGTCGGGCAGTCGGTGTCCGCAAAGGACTTCTACCGGGTGGTTGTGAGCGACAGAATGCCTTCGCAGGCGAAGATGTAGTGTAGGCCCCTGTAGAACGTACATGGAACTTATTGCCTCAGCGATTCCGGCGATGTTGTATGCATCGAGACACGCGACTTGAAGTTGGATATCAGACCGTGGTGATTCTAGCGGGCTCCTTGTTGGCGATTGACTGCAGGGGTGGGCAGTGTCTTTCCCACCTACTTGGTTGAAAACAATGGTAGCTGCACCGAAGACAGCTCACTACCGGGAATGCGATTGACAATGCCGTTGGTAGGGGCTATTGCTGGAGCTGTGGATATTGCCGGAAGGTCTGAGTCAAGCTCGTATTGGGTATCGACGAGGTTTGCCTGCTCCTCGAGATACACTTGCTCGGCCTCGGCGATGAAGTCTTCCGCGAAGTATTTCTGGTTTTGATGCTCAGGAGTTGCCATGTACATGATTTCTTTGCGCCACCTGAGAATGCCTTCCCATTAAAGGCGAAGGTCACGTTTGAGCGACTCTATCGTGGTCAGCGTTGGTTGTCCCTTGTCCGGGAAGTTGCGGAAAGCGCGAGACATCCTGTCTTGCGGCGAGAATTGAGCTCCGATATGCTCCTCGATCCTTTCCACGGGGACCACTTGGAATTAACAGAAACGTCCTGAAAGTGCCCGCGTCTTTATCAACAACGCAACCGAGAGGCGGGCGTCTAGGCTACGAGCTAAGCCCACGTACGAAATAGAGCGCGATGTGTCGTTAACACTGTAGCTGATTGGCAGTTTCGCCACTGCTGGGCACTCGCACTTTCACTATTTAATCCATAGGTTTATATCCGGCTCGAAGGACCATAAATGTTTGAGGTGCGATTGTTGTGATGGGGTTGCGTCCAGAGGAAGACGGACTGTCCAACAGAGTAAGGCGATTTTGGGTCGCTGTGATGCGTCCAGGAGAATAAAGATGGATGAGGGACCGTCCAACAGGGTAAGGTGTTTTTTTGTCGTAGTGATACTGGTGCGTCCATTAGTCATTAGTCTTGCGCCGGAGGCTCCCCGCCGGGGAATCGAACCCCGGTCTCCCGTGTGACAGGCGGGTATACTAACCACTATACTATCGAGGAGCCTCTGGCGCAAGACTAATGACCTTGCCCGGAAAAAACAAATCATTATGGAAAATTTAACAAGCCTCAGGACTTGCTAAATAAGGCCAAGACCGGTTCCAGGTTGTAGTGCCGATGATGATGATGATGATGCTGGTGCGTCCAGGAGAATAAAGCGTCCAGAGAATGAAGGACCGTCCAACGGAGTAAGGCGTTTTTTTGTCATGGTGGTGGGCATCATCATCATCATCGGCACTACAACCGGGAACTGGTCTCGGCCTCATTTAGCAAGTCCTGTGACTTGTTAAATTTTCCATAATGATTTGTTTTTTTTTTTCGAGCAAGGTCATTAGTCTTGCGCCAGAGGCTCCTCGATAGTATAGTGGTTAGTATACCCGCCTGTCACACGGGAGACCGGGGTTCGATTCCCCGGCGGGGAGCCTCCGGCGCAAGACTAATGACCTTGCCCGGAAAAAAAAACAAATCAAACAAATAAATAAGGCCAAGACCGGTTCTCGGTTGTAGTGCCGTTGATGATGATGATGATAGCGGTGCATCCAGAAGAATAAAGCGTCCAGAGGATAAAGAACCGTCCAGCACAGAGGGTTTTTTTTTTGGGCGTGTTGATAGCGGGGCGTCCAGAACGAACGTGGTAATGGCGCCGCGAACCACCGCCCCGGGGCAAGCTCGAGATGATGAATGAAAAAACCGTTGAGTGAATTTTGAATTGTGACGATTAATTGGTGTCCCTTTTCTGTCACTTTCGCGTTGTCAGCTGGCGGATGACAGTTGGCAAGGCAAGCAGGTATGAACGTACAAGATTTCTCCGGTCCATTCATTTGTGAATCCGCAACACCTTTACATACCAATTATTATTATACTTTATAAAAAATAAAAGTAATTGTACGCCGAATGGCATAAGCAAAAAGAGAACATAGATATTATATAGTTTAGAGTGCTCTCTTCGCAAACCAGTAAGTTAATATAAGAACGTAAGTTGTAAAAAAGGATATAGCACATAGTCCTAAGTAAAATCTGTAATTTTATTGTAAATAAATGTGGATTTAAAATAAAAACATTTGCTCTATGTAGGTCACACCATAATGTGCCTGCTGACCCGGTAATTGAAAATAACTATTTATTCCTATAAAATTGTTATACGTTACATAACTTGGAATTGTCATCATGAGATTTAATCATAACATGGATTGTTATACCAAACCAGTAATATTGATTTTTTAACTTTATATTTTAGAAGTATCTTCAAGTCCGAGTCCAAAATCATTTTCCATTTTTATTTGTGGCGTCATACGCTACATGTATAACGCAAATATCGGAGGTGAATATTTTTGGCAATGCTACTATAAATGATGTGTTGCTTTTTTCGTGTACTTGGATTATAAGAAAACCAAATGCGAAACTCAGTAAAACATTATTCTTGGATGAAGTCCATTTAAATAACCTCTTGGTTAGTGTATCAATGGCAACGTAAAACCTACAAAGCATTCTTCGAGCACATATTGAAAAAACAATTGATTTCTGTACAGCTGGGGGTCTAAAACTAAATAATAATAATAACAATCATCATACTAATAATAATAATAATGTTACTTTGTACCAACTTTGAGTAATTTTTCCTTTTTTTCAAATAGAAGATGCATCTTATTGATCTTTAATTTACGACACATTTCATTGTGTTCCTGAACAGCTTCCCAAACTGAAATGATGCATCCTATGTGATGATTCTCCCATCAAGCATGAAAATCCATTCGTTAAGTTCACTCGATGAATTGTATTCCGGTTAACATGCGTCATCTCTTTCTCTTTCATGACATTTCCCATATCTTTGCACCATCCATTTCTTTTACTCTTCGCAAATAGCAATCGCCAGTCTATGATGATGAATACCCTCAGAAGTGACTGACTTTCAATATCGTCTACCGCCGGTTAGCTATTGTCGTTTTTTTTAACTAAAAAAGATCTTTATTTAAAATAATTTACATTTAACAATTAATAATAGTAGAGTGGTGAAAGTGGAAACAATAATATAAATATGGACCAGAACAAGCTGACGGAGCTGATACGGGCCACAATAGATGTCGTTCCTGAGCAGCGAAAGCACGCCGAAGAACAACTATCCCAGGTATGGACAGAAAATCATATACGTTAAATCAATTGAATTATTTTACCAGATCTAATAACTTGCCATTTGCGTCTACGTAATTAAGTTTAATTGTTCTACTTCTCACCCGCAAGACAATGAAATACCTTCGCATCATAGCTTGTGCACGCCATGTGCTTCGCCACAGATAGTCTTTCATCTTACGTTCCATATTGTGCTTGGGAAAGTATTATTCCTCCTATAAATGGCAATTCTACGTTTCATTTACTAATTGAAAATCTTTAGTTCGAACATATTATAGAATTTAAGCATATAAATATAAGTATCCTGTTATAGAAATGCACGTAAGGAAATTTTCTCTTCTTTTGTCTCGTTCATTTTCACTTTAATTATTTCCAATCACCAATGTCAAGTTGGCTTTGTGTTAGTGTGGTTCGAACGGAAATGTCATTTGGCGTTAACTTCTTTGATTGCATGTGCTCGCTGGTAGGAGTTGCCATAAGATTTTTTACAGAATAATCGAAATTATAGTGAAATACTATTGGGTAAAGAAGCTCACAACTGTCCTATTCTAAAGTGCATGCATTCACACAGGTTACTTGATATGAACTGTCATTTCGACTTTAGGGACATTGATGTTTTCAAATGTTCAGAAAATTCTTAACAATACGCGAGCTTCGAGTCACATATTGTGGCTTAAAGGATTCCAAACACGTGACGTGACAAGTCCTAATATTCAACACGCCAATAACGTCTAAAAACTATTTAAAAAAATCTCTAAAACATCGTCCTTCCTGGTTCAATCTACACTGAAAATAAGAGACAAAAAACGCGCTTACTCAACCTCTCGCAGTTTGCGGCTTTCTTGAATCTCTTTATAAGTTCAACATCTATGATGAGAAATATTGTATTTCCGATCTCATCACCTATGAAAGCTTCATCTATTTTCGCACAAAAAGGCATGTTCCGTTCTCTTTCTTGTTTTTTAAAGTCGTGTTTTAAATGTCACAATAATGCTCCAGATCTTAAACACACTATAGAAGTCAGTCGACATTTAATATACACGAATATTTGCAATTATATTTATTTATAATACTTACGGAGGATTAGAGTGTGTTCATAACTTTACACAATGTTGAAACTAACAATCATATTTTTGTATGCAATCTCTTTCGAAAATGACTTGTCTTAACACAGGAAGAAAATAGTCTAAGGATAGTACAAGACGGAAGATCTGACGACCCCATCCACGATCCAAACGATTTCTTGTTTATGGTTTATATTTCAACCTCGTCTCTAAAAAACGATGTGAAGGTCCCAGAATTTATTCCGAAATTGCAAAATACAAGTTTACTATTTTACTATACCATTTATTGGCATGTGGGAAGCCGGAAGTTCTTGACCTCGCCGACTCGACGTCCCCCATCGTTCCCTGTCCTGTGCGTTCCCCATACACGCTTGACCATCCGATCCGATCTCCTCATGGTCAGACCTAACATTGTCCCCCCATCTCCGTCGCGGTCGTCCTGTCGGTCTCTTTTCCGTTGGTGTACCGTCAAGAATTCTACCCACGGTCTTATCGTTGCCCATTCGCGCCACATGTCCGGCCCATCTTAATCTTCGCGACTTGATTACTCTCAATATTGCAAGCTTGTGGTATAGCTCTTCCAATTCGTAGTTGTGGAGTTTACTTCATTGTCCTTCCTCCTCGTCATATTTACGCCAAGGATTCCCCTTAGAACTTTATTATCGGTTACGCGAACTTTGTTTTCTTCCCGATTTGTGAGAGCCCATGTTTCGCATCCGTATAGAACAATCGGCATGATTATGGTTCTGTAAACACGGAACTTTATGTTACGTGATAGCAGTTTGGATTTCAACAGTTTACTGACTGCGTGCCAGCTAGCGTTGCCGAAATGCAGTCTTTTGTTAATTTCCTTCGACATTTCATTACTCGTCGTCAGTATCGTTCCCAGAAATTTAAATTTTTTAACTTTTTCAAATATTTCAAATATCTTGCCTCTGACGTTTATGTGTGTTCCCTGAGGTCCGCCTGCTCTCGCCGTAATCATGTATTTTGTTTTATCTTCATTTATTTCTAGGCCCACCTCTTCTGCCGCTTGCATGATGATTTCACTGTTTTTATGTACAGTTTCTAGATTATCGCTCAAAACGGCTACGTCGTCCACATATGCGAGCACTTGTGTGACCCCGTTCAGGGATGATCCGGCCATATTGTCGACTTGTACCTTTCTGATGACATACTCGAGCACAAGGTTAAAGAGACATGGTGATAGACCATCTCCCTGCTTTAGTCCGTCCCGGATATCAAATGGTTCTGAGAGGTGGTTTTCTATTCTAACTCGCCCTTTGTTTTCGTTCATGCAAATTTGAATGAAGGCGGCATATTTTTTCGGGACTCCCAGCTCAACTACAATATGATAGGGTCTTTGCCTTTCGACTGAGTCGTAGGCTTTTTGGAAGTCAACGAACAATTGATGTACCGTCTGTCCGTATTCCCACTTCTTTTCCAGCAGTTGCCTTACTGTGAACATTTGGTCGCTTGTTGACCGGTTCCTACGGAATCCGCATTGGTAGTCTCCCAGTATTTTTTCTGCCTACGATGTGATTCTCGCCAGTATGACATTTGTTAGTATTTCGTATGTGGTTGGGAACAATGATGTTCCTCTGTAGTTTTCGCAGTCAGATCTGTCGCCCTTTTTGAAAATGAGGATGACTACTGAGGTTTTTCATTCTTCCAGAGTGACTTCGTTATCCTATATTGTTTTGATCAGTTGGTGGATCTTTCGAGCAGTTGCCTCTCCATGCTTCATAAGCTCTGCCGGTATGCAATCGACTCCAGGAGCCTTGTTTTTAAATCGATTTATTGCGTCTACAACTTTGTTGAAAGAGGGCTCTGGGATCTGAGGCTCGGCTGTATGTACGTCTGGTGCGTTTATTTGTGGTTGATGGGTGCGCACATTGAGCAGGTTTTCAAAGTACTGCTTCCATCTTGTCACGATATTTTTTGTTTCTGTCACCAGACAGCCGTTTGTGTCTCAGATTATTTTGGCTCTCCCTCGATAGCCATTTCTAATTGAATTTACATACCTCTGATGTTCTTTGCCCTGGCATTTTCTAGGATTTTTTCGATCCGAGTCTTCTCCCGTTCGCGTTTTTTTTTTTTTGCGTTTGCAAAGTCTCATTGTCTCTCTCTGAATTGTCGCGTATCTTTCTGCGTTGAATTCATCATATCTTTCTAAGTGATCACTGGGGCATTTACGTTCTTCGATCTTCGCCCTGCACTCATCGTCAAACCAAGGTTTGGACTTAATTGTTTTCTAAAATCCTAATACCTTTTGGGCTGTTTGTTTGATTGTGTCTCTGATCGATGTCCATTTAGTGTCCACACTATTAGCTTTCTCTTCCTCACCGCTCCCATTTTCTAGAATGCTAAATCTATTCGTTAGTTCGTCTTGATATTCAGCTCTTTTGCTCAGGTCTTTTAGTTTATCAATGTCGAACCTTTTGCTCGTGACTGCCCATGTGGGTTTGCTGCGAGGCGACTCCTGATTTTGCCCATCACTAGAAAATAATCGGAGTCGCAATCTGCTCCTCTATATGATCTTACGTCAAGGATATTCGAGTGGTGTCTTTTGTCTATGAGGAAGGAAGTGGTCTATTTGGTTACGCGTCACGCCGTTGGGTGATATCCATGTCGCTGTATGGATTTGCTTGTGCTTGAACATCGTGCTTTTCACTACCAGATCTTTTGACGGTGCAAACGTGATAATTCGAATTCCATTATCATTTGAAATGTCGTATAGGCTTTCTTTACCTTTAGTTGGTTGGAAGATATCTTCCTTTACAATTTTCCCGTTGAGATCTCAGAAGAGGATTTTAACATCGACTGATGAGATCCCCGAGGAGAATTTTAACATCGAATGATGAGATCCCATCAAATACTTTCTCTAGGGTCTCGTAGAACGTGTACTTCGTTTCTTCGTCCGTAGATTCTGTTGAGGCGTGTACGTTTATAAGTACATAATTGTACCATGGGCCCTGTATTTTTAGCACCGAAATTCGGTCATTAATAAATCGGTCCATCATGGTGGGGGATAAAGTAATTCAAAATCTTCCTGAACTCGTTAACTGAAGATGCCAGAGCAAAGAACTGCCTAATAATTGCAGAAAACTTCAACGTCAGGACAGTAAAATGAGGAAGCACTAGGATCAACAGTACAGATCGAACACGACTCGAAGACCTAAACGTATTCTACTACTAGATTTTCTCCCGTTTATTTGGTAGAAAAAATAGGTAATTTTCTATGGAAATTATTTTTTTTTTATTCAAAATATTGGCCATCGGCTTCTACACATTTCACCTATCTTTCAGGTAATTTATGATAGCATGCCAGAAAAACTGCTTGTATTTCGCGCCAAACCATGCGTCGAGCCATTTTCCAACTTTCTCGAAATCGCTGAAGTGCTGCTCTGCGAACTCGTGCCCCATTGATGCGAAGAGGTGATAGTCAGATGGCGCCAAGTCAGGGCAGTATGGCAGGTGCGGAAGGATATCCCACCCAAGCGATTTCAAGGGGTCTTTCACTAGTTTTGCTGTGTGAGACAACGCGTTGTCGAGCAACAAAATCACTTTGCCATGTCTTCTGTCCCATTCCGGTCGTCTTTCGATCAATGTGTGATTGACGAAAGCGTTGTGTATTAACGGTTTTGCCCCGCTTCAAGAGTTCATAATACGCAATACCGCACTGGTCCCACCAGACAGAGCATGGTCTTCTTGCCGAAACGATTTAGCCTTGGTGTTGAAGGACCGACTTCGCCAGGTGAAAGCCACGATTTTTCCGCTTCGGGTTTTCAAAATAAATCCATTTTTCGTCACCCGTCTCAATTTGGGTTTATATTCACAACCCTACACAATTTATTGCAGACGTCCCTGTTGTGCCCTTCAATTTCCTTTTCAGCTTTTATATAGTGTTCATTGTCATTTAGGCCATCTTCAAATTGTTCATCGTCGTTTGGGCCTGGAGCCTCCTGTTATCTCCGACGATGCAATTTCGTTTTTTTCCTCACTCTCTTTCTGTGCCTTCTTCTACTCATTCTATTTGTAGTCCTTGATTGGAAGTCGGAACTCTTTCCCTGGCAACCGTTAGTACTTGCATCGTTAATTCTGTCACTGGATTGTGCCTTTCAATTCTTCTTATCCTTTGAAGTTTTCTCTATCTTTTCGAAGTCTTTCTCTTTGCCGGACACATTGGATTTCTTTTCTTCATCAGAAGTCGATAAATTCTTTAGCTCATCTTCGTCAGTAACGGATTTCATGTCCTTGTCAACTTTCACCTCTGATATCACATTGCCATCACTGGGTGGTGTATCGTCGTCTATTTCTGTTTTCCGTATCGTTATATCCGAAGAACGTCGATTTCCCTAAGGACATCCTTTCTGGTTTCCTTCCTTTTAGGTACATAACTTCGACTCCTTTTTCGTCGCCGCTGCTGCTTCTGCGGCATGATCTTTCGCCTCGTTGACCTTGATACTTTCGATCAACTTATCTGTTTTGACAACTGCGTCAATAGATAACTTTTCTTCCATCCTTTAAAATTCTGACTCCATTTGTGAATCAGTTTTCTTGTTCTCTTCTGCGATCAAGTTGTATATGACCATTTCCCTGTCTCTGGAAGTGCCGTTTTCTTCAACAACAGGTGCATTTTCATTGTCTAGTTATGGTCTTATCCTTATACGGTGGACCATTAACAACATGCTGTTCCTCTTCCTCGCTGCCATCATCTTAAATCCGATTCTCATCGACACGATCCATCGGCTCTTCGTGGAACACGGTTCCTTTCGTTCGGTCGCTTCTTTAGCAGCATTTCTCATTGCTAGAGGGACTTTGACCTTGCGCTCGCATCGTGCTACTATCTCACTCTTCATATCTCATCTAGCGAGCTTGGAATTGCGGCCCATCCTTTCTCTTTCTGAATTCGTTTTCAGCAATTTCTTCATATGCTGCTGTGGTCCTTGCCTCGATGATTTCCAACTTCTGCGGGGAAGCCATTATTTCGGTCTCGGCTTCAGCCCATCTTTTCTACCAAACCGATTACGCCACCACTTTACGCAAGACGAGAGTTTTCTGCATGGTGATGTAGGATATGTGGGAGGTTCTCTTCTGTTCTGATGGGGTTAATGGGCACTGGTTTCCTTATACCGAATTGCATGCCGACAGTATGATTTCTAACATGACGCGTGTGCGAGACACTTCTTCTATGCAGGCGGCGATCATCCTCCTTCGGGACGTCGTGTCGTTTTTTCAGAAATCAGCACGCTATTGTTTGATGGAGCGTATTCTCGGAAATGGAAGTGATGCGTCACTAACAACATTCTTTTACTTAAGACATCACGTTGAGTTTCTCTTACAGTTTCGAGCATACTCGATCAAATCCATTCACCAGTAGGTTGAGCTCATTGAACTTATCTAACCTCATCGAATTTAATAACACTGCATCCTGTCACCGAACGTACTTTCAGCGTAGACCCATTGTCATTGAATGACTTTTGTTTCCGTTATTGAAGCCAAGAAATTTGCGGCGACTTTACGCCTGCCTCTTTAAAAAAAAAACATGGAAATCCTCCCGAATGTATGAAAACTAATTCGCTTATCCGACAGCCCAGATTTGCGTAGGATTGTTGACGGTAGACCAACGGGAAATATACCGGCAGGACGGCCGCGACGGACATGTGGAAACAATGTTAAGTTTGACCTTGAGGAAATCGGATCAGATGGTCAAGCGTGGAAGGAGAGTGCGAAGGATAAGGAACGATGGCGCAGCCGAGTCGATGAGGTCCTGAACTTCCGGATTTCTACAGGCCAATAAATAATAAATAGTATAGAAAGACCAGACTTGGGATTATTATAAACCATCCTTCATCATACGGCCGTAAATCGCGAATCCCAATACCACACACTTCGAGTATATTGACATTGAACATACGAGTATATTGAATGTTTGGAGATTAAAATGTCGAGCAAACTTATGATCAGGCAGAGCGTTCCACATTTTTGCAATTTGGCAAAATAACATTTCTCTGCATTTATCGCTATGTCTAAAATTAAGTTTTAAAGTGAGATTTTGCATGCCCTCTGATTGGCGCGGGGAAATGTTTGAAGAGGTGGAATGTTGTTTCTAAGCTCAGTTGATCAGCGATCCTGATAACACCTATAAAAAGAAACAAGCTGCAGAATACTTTCCGCTATGTTTTAATGTAATGATGACATTCGGAGACTTGAAATATGTGATCCTTTTTTTTTCATTGAGAGTTGAATTAATTCAAGCGCCAAAAATTTAATTAGCCTCGATAATACAAGAGCTTTTCATGGAAAAGAAAGAAGATAATGCTGCATAATCTCAATTTGGATTTATGAGACGCCATAGACAATGGGGTTCCTCGATAGTATAGTGGTTAGTATACCCGCCTGTCACCCAGGAGACCGGGGTTCGTTTCCCCGGCGGGGAGCCCTTGGCGCAAGACTAATGACCTTGCCCAGAAAAAATAAATTATGGAAAATTTAACAAGCCCCAGGACTTGCTAAATAAGGCCAAGACCGGTTCCCGGTTGTAGTGCCGATGATGATGATGATGATAGACAATGAAATGAAATTGATCTCAGATAACAAGTGGAATGCCAAATGAGTTGCCTGCCTATCACAATTGAGAAAGCATTCGACTCGATCTGGACCGAAATGTTATCCTACAAATTAACAATTTTGTCCCGCATGCTTTAAAATTGGTCTAATTTGTGATCAATGAAACGAAATTTCTTATAGCAAATAGAAAGTGCATAATAGCTAAGGCTTTTAAAGCTCTTAACGTTTTTTGCAGGCCACAATCACAGCACGGCTTTTATTTAAAACACACGTTACTCATATGGTGAGAGTTTTTAGTTGGATCATTATCATACACTTGGAGAATCGTAACCATTCCCTTTTTGTGTAACACCTCGAACAACCAAACAAAGCTATTCACCATTAGTTTTACGTTTAAAAACCCACCTACAGTTCACTGTCCACTGCTATAGGATAAATATACCAATATAAAGTCAATGTTTGTTGTGCCAGTTTGTGGTATAATAATCATATATATAGTTTGTGGTTTGTTAATTGTATTGTGTCCTGGTCACGGCACCAGTGACCAGGACAGAATATCGAGCTTAGGGTTCGCTGGATTAATGATTTACACAAAATAAGCCGTGAAATAAATTTTCTATTAAATCTTTATTTTTCATGCTCGTGACAACCGTTCTTTTCTTTTTCACTCCTCTGTCAAAAGTGACACTTCTGTCACTGGAGACATCGTTTTTCCTCTCGCTTCTTTCTGCTCATAGTCTCCAGTTTTCCAGTACTTTGCAGAATATTCCAGTACTTTGTTTTGGAGTCTTGCCAGCTCGTCACAATACCCTCCGCCTAGATTAGTTCGTCCCGAATTAAGTTCACTGGTCCGCTGGGTTAACCAAAGTTGCCAGTCGGTCACGATGTACCACTTTCATCTTGGCGTTCGGCGGTGGAAGTTCTTGGCCTTCTTCCAAATTTTCTACTGCTCTCCTTTTCGCGTCAGCTCTAGCCTGTCGCCATTCTTTCTTTTCCTGACGACGGAATTCCTCTTGAATTTTAGGGATGTCATGCGAATAGTATAAGAGAAAATGCATGTGCACACCCTTAAGCTCTTCTGGAGTTTGCACATCACGTAAGCGATCTAGATCTTCATCTTTAATTACACGCATATCATCTGGTATTGGAGCATCTGTCGATTTCATAACCGTATCCAACCGGTAGTTCCGCATCTTTTCAAATAACTCGAGCGGTTTGTTCTTTGGAGCTGACAGTAAACACCAGTGTGCGTCGTAGTAATAGACTTTCCATAAATCGTTGCACGTTAATTCTGGTTTCACGTGTTCTTCTCTATAGAACGCAATGAACGGCACCTCTAGCTGTTACGCCTACAATCTAGGGCTTGCTTGATCTTTCCCCTCGTATGTGGTGGGTTACAATAGCGGTCTCGACCTCCAACATCCGTTGATCTCTCTTGTTCGGAAACAGTTGATTTACAAAACGCCTGTTTGTAAATCTGTAGCGATTCTAACAGATATACACACAATTCATAGGCAAAAATAGTGAAGAACACCGAACGAAAAATCGAATAAGAAAAATACATCAGAACCATATACCAAGCGATAAAATAAAAATAATTCATATCAGTGGAATATAGTCGAGTTTGGAAATCAAATTCTAAACACGGTCAGTAGTCTGATGCTTCACTGCTTCGCTTTTCAACCGTTTAATCGTGTGTTCAATTCACCTTCTTCACTATCCTTGCTTAACGCTACAAATCCATTCAGCTTCATCTTGTAGTTCTTTGGGTCCCTCTGGAACAGGCATAACCGAAACTTCGCGCAATTGCATTCGCTCAGGAATATCCGTTTTACGGATTTCATTGTCCAAATCAGTAAAGTGACCCCTTTCCAATTCACTAGGTTCATATTCGGGTTCATATCCGTCCTCGTCATAATTAGTGAAATCCTCATAGTCGAAATCTACACCGAAACTGTCCTGACCTTCTTGCAATGACGCGTCAGTGATTAGAAGTCGTCTTTTCTTCTTCTTTTCAGCAATTGGCCTTCCTTCGTCTTTTACAATAAAATCCTCAGCATCAGATTCCGATTCCTCATCATCATTGAAATGTTTTGCCGCCTCAGTTTACCTGTGACTACGTTCAGAGCGGCGTTCAACATCATCTTCGTCGTCGAATAGCTGTTCGGCTATAGCCTCACGTGCTGAACCTTCATCGACGTTCTGTTCCTCTCCATCACTTTCTTCTCCTGTGTACGACGCAGACGCTTGGAACGCTTTCTGCGTTCGACTTTCAAACCAAGATTCTCTTCAATAAGGTCACAGTCGTCGTCTTCCAGTCGGCCGCCCAACTCGTCATCATTGTAAATCAACGACCTGAAGCATCAGTGTCTTCACCATCACTGCCGTCTTCTTCAATCGGGTTATCATCGATGAGATCCTTCAGTTCACATAACACATCATCGTCATCTTCCTCCTCTTCCTCACTGCTATCGGCCATAGCTTTGCTCTTCCTGAGTTTCTTCCTTTCATGTGGATCCAATTCCTCCTCATCCTTAGCTTCTTCCGCTTCCGAGTCCCAAAATTCTTTCATGCACTGCCTTTGGGCATCCAATTTTCCTTTAACCTCTGCAGCTCGCGCGTCCAATTTTGCATTAACGTCTGCAGCTCGCGCATCCAATTTTGCCATCATCATCCTGAAATGACGCGTGTATAAATGAATGATATGATGTACACGTTCAGTTGATATCTTTAGAGTACATGCTATTTCATTCAATTTCAATTTACGGTCATTCAAAATCATTTTGTGGGTTTTTCTAATGTTTTCGTCGGTAACAACCTCTTTTGGGCGTCCACTGCGTTCACCGTCTTCGGTGCTCATTTCACCACGTCTAAACTTAGCATACCAATCCTTGATGGTTGATTTTCCTGGGGCGGCGTCTGGAAACTCGTCATCAAGCCAAGTTTTTGCTTCAGCTGTATTTTTTCCCTTCAAAAAGCAATATTTTATCAACACGCGAAATTCCTTTTTATCCATTTTTTTCACAATAACAGAAGTTGCTTCACTCAAAATACTATAATTCACAAACTAATGATCCGACATCTGTCAAATTTATACACGCGTCTTTTGAAGGTTAGGGCTAACTACAAATCATATGGATTTAATTCTAGTGCCTCCATCTATGTGTCAGGACGGGGACTTTTCAATTGACCTGTTATTTCTTCAATTAATCCCACTTCTGACACCAATTGTAGCGAGCTTAGGGTTCGCTGGATTAATTATTCACGCAAAATAAGCCGTGAAATAAATTTTCTATTAAATATTTATTTTTCATGCTCTTGTCATTAACATACTATACACTTGATTCGTTATTGTTGAAACTCTGGTGGGCCTTTATTTTATTATTTGAACATTAGGATAGTCCTTGTAATCTCAGCCGGTTCTCCCCTTTCCTCAAGACTTTTCTGGAATTCCTTTCAATTACTCTCCGTTTCCACGAACGGGGAAACAAAAAACAACAACGGAAAACACTGTTAAGATTACGATAACGGCACGTAAGACCACGGACCGTGGAAGTTAAACTTCCCAGCTCCCACACATTACTAAATATTATTCCACGAGTACGCGACGAATTAAATAACTTAACATGCAAAAATAAACGAAATGTAATTAGAGACGGACCTCACTGGCGAAAAGAAAGAAAACGTCACACACATGGCCCGCTTCGACTTCCACACCTTTTGCTGTCTGCTTCACGACTATTTTCTCTAACTAGCGGTCCCACAAGAATCCACACCGTTGGTGTTTTCTTTTTTCGCTCCACCTCCAACCTCCGTCTCAACGAAGGTCTGGGTTTACATGCGATATTCAACTTGAAACAATTAGTTCGATTGTAAGCTACAAATTTTATACGGCGTGTTTAGTTTATACATTTAGACATTTGAATTTTTCAACACGTTGATGTGTTCTTGTGTATCGTTGAAACCAGCAGTTACTCACGTAACACCACTAGCTCCCACCATCTCCTCATTCATAGCATCCAACCAATCAACCACTTCGACTGAACCGATAAACTGACTGATGGAAGAAGTTGGTTCTCAAATGTCATCAATCCACACTGCTTTGAGTTGGAGCTCCACTGTTTAAAAGTTCAATTTTTTGCCGCTGTAATCTGCTCGCATTTTTTATCAAATCAAGGTTTTTCAGATGAACTTCGTTTAATGGAATGCGGAATGTATTGTAGATCTCCATCCCGAGAAGAATATTATATCGGCCTTTATTTAATTAGCAATTATTATTAATTTATTCCGAATACATACTTAACAGAGTCAATTTGCACAATTACTATTTTACGATCTTTTTCAGATACACAAAATTATAGGATTTGTTCCAACTATTCTGCAAATTGTTATGAAGAACAATGTTGAACTACCAGTTAGACAAGCTGGAGCTATCTACCTCAAGAATTTCATTTCTTCCCATTGGTCCGACAAGGAGACAAAACCTGGCGAAGCAATTGCATTCTCAATTCATGAACAGGATCGTGCAATGATTCGGGGCAATATTGTGAATGCAATTGTGCATGCTCCCGACATAATTAAGTAAGTGATAACATTGTTCTTCTTTTTTTATAATCTCAATTTTGAATACCACCTGTTCTGAATACAGAGCGCAGCTAGCGATATGCATCCATCACATTATTAAAATAGACTTCCCCGGACGATGGCCACAAGTAGTGGATAATATAAGCATTTATCTCCAAAATATGGGTAAGCGAATAACAAGAAAAGTTAAAAGTGAACGAACTGACTCTTTGAGTAAACCTTAATTTTAGACGTGAGTGCATGGAACGGTGCGTTGGTGACACTCTATCAATTAGTTAGATCTTATGAGTACAAAAAGAATGAGGAACGGGCGCCATTAAATGAAGCCATGAATTTACTTTTACCAATGCTTTATAATTTGATGGTCAATCTACTGAACGACCCGTCAGAACACTCGATCTTATTACAAAAGCAAATTTTAAAGATTTATCACGTCCTCACACAATACGTGCTGTCTCTCGACTTAATCAAAAGAGATGTTTTCTCGCAATGGATGGAGGTATGTAGACAAGTCGCAGCACAGCCAGTTCCCGACTGTTCACACTTGGAAGAATACGAACGACCCGAATTCCCTTGGTGGAAATCGAAAAAATGGGCAATGCGTATAATGGTCCGCATGTTTGAGAGGTATAACTACGATATAAAAGAACTGAGAATTCCATTATAAACGTAATTTATTTTTGTTAACGTTCTTTAGATATGGGAGTCCCAAAAACGTTGATGAGAAATATCGGAAATTTGCGGAATGGTACCTTCCGACGTTCACGTCAGGTGTTCTGGATGTTTCACTTAAAATTCTCGACCAATACCGTAACCGCGTTTATGTGTCACCACGAGTGTTAACACATATTCTAACATACCTAAAAAATGCGTAAGTTTTTTCATACAGTCTTCTCTTATATAAAGCTGGACACGTCTAGGAAAATTGTGTCGTAAGAATAAAATAGT
The DNA here is from genome assembly GCA_963931805.1 of Microdon myrmicae. Classification (NCBI taxonomy): domain Eukaryota; kingdom Metazoa; phylum Arthropoda; class Insecta; order Diptera; family Syrphidae; genus Microdon; species Microdon myrmicae. The sequence goes on along the minus strand of OZ007498.1, from coordinate 159,823,261 downwards.
ATCGGTTGGTGGGTAACTTTAAATGAAAGATGATGACTACTTCAATTTAAAGTAATTTTAAAAATTATACGTACGTCATTAATAAGTTTTATGTAAAAGTAATTTATCAACGAATTAATATGATTGTATAATCAAAATGTCGGTAATCTTACGATACGCTTTTCATTAACTGCTCCAAAGTGTTTTTTACCATTCATTACATCAGGTATGCTTACTTATTTTATAATTTGACAAATTAGTGTGGCTCATGCGTATTCCTGGAAGTTAATTAAACCTCACATGGTTGCAATTATTCAAGATGTTATATTTCCAATAATGTCCTTCACGGAGTCTGATCAAGACCTCTGGGAAAACGACCCGCATGAATTTATTCGAATAAAATTCGGTAAGGAGTGAAAAATTAGTTTTTTTTAAAAGTTTTTCTAACAAATGTTTTTTCTTGTAGACATTTTTGAAGATTTTGCTTGTCCAGTTCCTGCAGCTCAAATGTTTCTGCACTCATCATGTAAAACGCGGAAAGGAATTCTACCGAAAACTATGGGGATCATTATGCAGGTCAGTAAATACAGTTCATTTAATAACAAATACTCAATAAAAAACCGAATTTTATAAAACTTTACGGTACTATTACCTAAGCAAACAGATCACTTGATTATTAATATGCGTACTTTAAAACACTTTTTACGAACATTAGCTTTATTATAAAAAACGCTGCAACTTTTTGTTGTTCCAAGTATTGTTCATCATTAGCAACGGCTGCTTCCCATCTTTCAGTATTGAAAAAAATTCCCGGTTTTTGTTGCGATCCACGAATCAAACATTTCTCCAGCCCTGTGAGTAGGGCGTTAGAATATACTCACAGCCAGGCCGGCTTGTCGTAAGAGGTGACTAAAGGCCGAGTTGTAGCCGGGGTCCCAACGCCCTGTGCGCCCGGTGAAATACCACCCCATCAAGCTTTAGGCACCGTGAAATGGTCGGGAGAAATCCCTGGCTGTCTTTCGCAGCTTGGCTGATGGACCGGTTTGAGGAAAGGTTGGTTAGGTGGTAGTCGGTCCCAAGGTGAGATACCAACCCGTCACGCTGTACTTTCCGCGATATCGCCGAGAGAAATCTTCGAAGGTGTTTCGGATGTGTGGCTGATGGCTCGGATTGACACGAAGATAAGTCATGATGGTACCTTCTGATATAGAGAATTCCGGAGGTAAACTAGTCTCCCATTCGGATCTCTGGGGGGACTATGTCAGGCGGAACATCATGCATAAGTCATGATGGTACCTTCTGATATAAAGAATTCCGGATGTAAACTAGTCTCCCATTCGGATCTTCGCGGGTGGGGGGGAACATCATGCAGATATCATGATAAATAATGGAACTTTGAGAGGTTCGTCATCGCATAACCGGGGTCGCTCTCGAGGCTCTGCCCACGCTCGACTGATGGCGGCATTTTGTAACATCAGGGGCATCGGTTTCACCAATACCAATGTAAACGCCATCCGCCAATATTTGCAAACAGCGAAACCTGATATCCTTGCCCTAACTGAGACCCGGGTCGATTCGTCAACTGATTCGACATATCTTCGTTGCTCAGGATACGACTTACATTCGAGATTCCGTTTTAAGGGCGGAGTCTGCGTCTTCGCGTGGTCCGATCTGGCTTGCCAGAGGATGGAGGCGTTGGAACCCAATAATATGGACATCATATGGTTGAGGGTCGTGCTGGGGAATTCCGTTAAATTTCTTTGTTGTCTTTACCGCTTCCCGAATGACGATCGACCGGCGACTTCTTTCACATACCCTCGACCTGATACAGATCTACCACCCAGCTTCTGAAATTGTTGTCCTTGGCGGTTTTAATCTGCACAATTCCGGCTGGTTGTTATATGCTAACAGAACCGACGAGGCTGGGAGGCTAGCGGAGATGTTTGCTGTAAGCCACAACTTGACTCAACTCGTGGGGGAGCCAACGCGATCTGTTTTACATCCGAACCGAGTATTTATACCGTAGAGGTTTCTGTGCCACTGGGAAACTCAGATCACTGCTTGGTATTTGCTGCTTCCATGTATGGAAGTATGGGGCTTCTAACTGGGACGATTTGCGAGATTTCTTCGCATCCTTTCCATGGTCGGAGGTGTGCTTCGGAAACTCCGATGTTAACGCTTGCGCGGAGTCGGTATCAGAAATTATTCTTCTGGGGATGGAGATGTATATTCCACATTCCATCAAACGATGTTCGTCTGATAAACCTTGGTTTGTTTACGGAGAAATTACAGCGGCAAAAAATAGACCTTTTAAGCAATGGCGCTCCAATCCCACCGATGTTAACAGAACGAATTTTGTTAGAATCAGAAACGCGATTGATACCGCGAAGAAGGCTCACAACGACCGGGTGATCAATAAGCTCCTTCGGCGCCCAACTGGTTCGCGCTCCTTCTGGTCAATGGCAAGAGCTGTCAGCGGTAACTTCACAACCTCCTCTTTCCCTCCGTTGGTGACAAACAGCGGGGCGTTAATCACGAATTCGAAGGATAAAGCTAATGTATTCGCGAATTTATTTTCCACGAATTCAAACTTCGATCCCGGCCTTTTGAAGCCCCCTGTGATCTCGCCGGTACGGTCTTCGATGCGGGATGTGAGATTTCGTCCGCGCGTTATCCAACGTATTCTACGTGAACTGGATTGTAGGAAAGCAACCGGCCCTGACGGAATATCAGCAATAGTCCTTAGGAACTGTGCTCCAGAACTACCGCCGGTTCTTGGCAGACTCTTCCGCTTATCTTATGCACGGGGGACCTTTCCTGCCTGCTAGAAAATCGCTGGAGTTCAGCCAATCCCAAAGACGGGAAAAAAGTGTCTCCCACAGAATTACCGTCCGATAGCATTACTGTCTATTTTATCCAAGGTAATGGAAAAAGTCATCAATATGGAGTTAGTTAAGTATTTGGAGTGCAACAAAATTCTGAATGATCGTCAATACGAATTCCGTGGCAGGCGGTCCACGTAAGACCTTTTGACACTTATAACCGATATATGGACATCTGCGATTGAGCGGCATGGTGAGACAAGGGCGGTCGCATTGGATATCTCCAAGGCTTTTGACCGCGTCTAGCACGGGGCATTGCTGAGCAAACTTCGTTCATATGGACTTTCCCAACAGCTTTGCGACTGGACGAGGAGCTTCCTCGAGAATCGATCGATCCGGGTTGTTGTGGACGGCGAGTGTTCGGATCTGTATCCTGTTAATTCGGGGGTGCCCCAAGGTTCTATTTTGGCTCCAACCTTATTCTTGCTTCACATAAATCATTTCGGGCTCCTCGATAGTATAGTGGTTAGTATACCCGCCTGTCACCCGGGAGACCGGGGTTCGATTCCCCGTCGGGGAGCGCCTGGCGCAAGACTAATGACCTTACCCAGACAAAATAAATCATTATGGAAAATTTAACAAGCCTCAGGACTTGCTAAATAAGGCCAAGACCGGCTCCCGGTTGTAGTGCCGATGATGATGATGAGTACGCTTGTTTCCTCCTTTTCGAGTGTTCGACCGATTGGTGCATCTGCGTCGCATCAGCTGAGATGTAGAGAGATTGACTCTCTGAATCAGGATCTAGATAGGGTCCTGCACTGGGGAAGAGCCAATCTCGTCGACTTCAATGCAACGAAGACACAATATACAACATTTACAAAGAAAAGTGGATCATCGGTTCCACCACTGATGATGAATGGCCGGGCCCTGGAGGCTGGGGAAAGTTTGAGATTGCACGGCGTCACGGTCTGTGGGAATGTATCATGGCATAAACATGTATCGGGTATCGCCAGATCAGCCTCAGGAAAACTGAGCTATCTTTTTAGAGCCAAGAATTATTTTACTTCGGCCCAACTTCTTCTCCTATATAAATCCCAAATTAGACCCGCGCTCGAATATTGCTCTCATGTTTGGAGCTCGGCTCCTAAACATACCCTCGACCTACTTGAGAGCATACAGAGACGAGCGATCCGCCTGATCGGGGACTCGGCGCTGACGTCGGGACTACAGTCGCTATCACATCGAAGGCGCGTAGCCGACCTCTGTCTGTTTTACAGATATTATCAAGGGTACTGTTCTTCGGAAATTCGTGATATTGTTCCACGCAATTCAGTTTATGTGCGCACCACAAGACAATCCGACGGATCGCACCCGTTTGTGGTTCATCTCCCGACGGCGCGAACATCCCTGCATCAGAACTCGTTCCGTTACAGAGCGGGGAAGCTGTGGAACTCCCTTCCAACGCGAGTGTTCCCGGAGCGTTACAACCTGCAACTGTTCAAAAAGAACTGCAACAGTTATTTGATTGCATCTCGGGGCGCCCACTCGGGTCTATAGGTTCGCCTCTCCCGAGAGAAGTCTATTAAATAAAAAAATGTACGTCTGGTGTGTTTATTTGTAGTTGATGGCTGCGCACATTGAGCAGGTTTTCAAAGTACTGCTTCCATCTTGTCACGATATTGTTTGTTTCTGTGACCAGACAGTCGTTTGTGTCTCGGATTATTTTGGCTCTCCCTCGGGAGCCATTTCTAATTGAATTTATGCCGGCATACATACCTCTGATGTTCTTTGCTCTGGCATTTTCTATGATTTTTTTGATCCGAGTCTTCTTCCATTCGCGTTTTTCCGTTTGAAAAGTCTCGTTGTGTCTTTCCCAATCGTCACGTATCGTTCTGAGTTGACTTCATCATATCCTTCTAAGTGGATAACTCTGAGGCGTTTACGTTCTTCGATCTTCGTCCGCACTCATCGCCAAACCAAGTTTGGACTTAATTGTTTACTTAAATCCTAATACCTTTTGGGCTGTTTGTTTGATTGTGTCTCTGATCGATGTCCATTTAGTGTCCACACTATTGGCTTCCTCTTCCTCACTGCACCCATTCTCTAGGACGCTAAATCTATTCGTTAGTTCGCCTTGATATTCAGCCCTTTTGCACAGATCTTTTAGTTTATTAATGTCGAACTTTTTGCTCGTGTCCTGTGACTGCCCATGTGGGTTTGCTGTGAGCCGACTCCTAATTTTTCCTATCGCTATAAGATGATCGGAATCGCAATCTGCCGCTCTATATGATCTTACGTCAGGGATATTCGAGTGGGGTCTTTTGTCTACGAGGAAGTGGTCTATTTGGTTACGTGTTACGCCGTCCGGTGATATCCATGTGGCTTTATGGATTTGCTTGTGCTTGAACATCGTGCTTTTCACTACCAGATCTTTGGACGCTGCGAACATGATAATTCGAATTCCATTATCATTTGAAACGTCGTGTAAGCTCTCTTTACCTATAGTTGGTTGGAAGATATCTTCCTTTCCAATTTTCGCATTGAGGTCCCCGAGGAGGATTTTAACATTGAATGATGAGATCCCATCGAATACTTCCTCTAGGGTCTCGTAGAATGTGTCCTTCGTTTCTTCGTCCGTAGATTATGTTGGGGCTGGTACGTTTATAAATACATAATTGTACCATGGTCCCTGTATTTTTAGCACCGACATTCGGTCACTATTAAAGTTCAAATCTTTTACATGGGGCGTAATCTTCTTGCTTATAATGAAGCCGGTTCCGATGTTATCCTCCACACGCCAATGTAAACCCGTTGGTTTCGTTGATTTACTTGATGTGGGAGTCGCACTTCCTGAAGCGTGACGATGTCCATTTTATATTGTTTCGCGTTTTCTACGACCGTCTATCGCGCCTGGTTTCTATAACGTTCGAACATTCCGCGTGCCGATGCCTATATCCCGCTTTTTCCGTTTTTCCCTACGTCTTCTTTTTGTCGAGTCGATGTTTTCTTGATGGTTTATATAACGTTCGAACATTCCGCGTGCCGACGCCTATATCCCTCTTTTTCCGTTTTCCCCTACGTCTTATTTTTACCGAGTCGGTGTTTTCTTGATGATTTGTTCCCTTATGGTAGTGTCGGCTCATCACACCTACGCCTACCGGGTTATTCGTGAAAATGTTTTTTGTATATTGATTATTCATTTTTGTTCCCACGAGTCTTGGGGTTGTGGTGTCTTCAACAGATACACACACAATACACAAGCAAATAGTGAAGAACACCGGACGAAAATCGAATAAGAAAATGCAGCAGAGCCGTATACCATTTCGATAACATAACAATTCACATCAGTTGAATATACTTGAGTTTAAAAATCGAATTCTAAACACGAGCAGTAGCCTGATCTGTTACGCATTGGTTAAATTGTTGGTGATTCTAACTGTCATAACGTCAGTTCGAATCACACGTTCTTCAATATCATCCCAAACGCTAAAGGGCTTCAAATAGTTCGCCATATCAGAGCCCCTCTTTGATATGATATGGTCTGCTTACTGCTCTGATTCGACCCGATGTCAGAGAGGCGCCGTTATAATACATACACCCGGTATACCCCTGGCTGCAAATCATCCAATGGGCACGGTGACGCGTAACACCCTAGATTAGGGGTGGTAGATCTTTGTGTGTTACTCCTCGCTAGCCTGTCTGACATGGGTAGCCCTACTGGAAGCGTATGCTTTCGTCAGCATAGCCTGAGTGATTCATTGTAGTTTAAGCCCCCACACCACGTCAAGGTTTCTACCAAGCAGGGGCGTTTGATGGAATGCGGAATGTAAATGTCCATCCCGTGTAGAATAATCTCTGTGACCGACTCCGTGGATGCGTTAACATCGGAATCTCCAGAGCACACCTCCGACCACGGAAAGGATGCGAAGAAATCTCTCAAATCATCCCAGTTAACAACGCCATACCTACATACATGGCGAAGCTGCTTAGGTCGGTTATTCACTTGAAATGCAAGTAGTTTCTCAATTAATACCAAGTCGTGGTCAGAGTTTCCCAGTGGCACAGTCAATTCTACGGTATAAATGTTCGGATCGAATGTTAAAAACAAATTCAGTGGGTTCCCATAATTGCCTCGGGTATCTGGCACTCACGTAGGTTCCTCCACGAGTCGAATCAAATTGCGGCTAACAGCGATCATCTTCGATAGCCTCCCAACCTTGTCGGTTCTGGTAGAATATACCAATCAGCCGGAGTTGTATACATTAAAATCGCCAAGTGCGACAATTTCAGAAGCCGGGTGATTGATCTGTATCCAGTCGACTGTCAGTGAAAGATGTTCGAAAAATATCGCCGGTCGATCATCATTCGGGGAACAGTAAAGACAATAAAGTAATTTGACAGAATTCCTTAGCACGATCTTCAACCATGTGGTTGAAACATAATGTCCAAGTTATTAGGCTCTAACGCCTCTATCTTTTGGCAAACCAGTTCGGATCGCGTGAAGACACATATTCCACCCTTAAAATTGAATTTAGAATGTAAGTCGTATCCTGAGCAACGAAGCTATGTCGAATCAGTTGACGAATCGATCTGGGTCTGGGTTTGAAACGTAAATGTGTTAAAACCAAAAACAAGAGAAGGCGCACTCCCGAAATAATTCATCATCATCATCGGCACTACAACTGGGAGCCGGTCTTGGCCTTATTTAGCAAGTCTTGAGGCTTGTTAAATTTTCCATAATGATTTATTTTTTCTGGGCAAGGTCATTAGTCTTGCGCCAGGGGCTCCCCGACGGGGAATCGAACCCCGGACTCCCGGGTGACAGGCGGGTATACTAACCACTATACTACCGAGGAGCCCCCCGAAATAATTAGTTATTGAAATAAAACTTAATTTGACGTAGATGTGGGTAAAAATAGTGCGTAAATATAACGTAAAAATAAATGGCACGTATTTTTTAATATCCTGGTTTTCGCTGGAATCCTTTATCAGGCAACGATTGGAATAAAGATAATTAGATGGAGTTTTCTGTTGCGATTAGCAGATGAACTCGTCACATCGTATCACAATTTTTTTAGAAATAATAAATTTTGTTGCGACTTCTTTTCTCGGATAAATGAAGGAATTTCTTTCTAAAAATGTTCATTTCATAAGGGGTTAAAAGACCCTATGGCGTTTCAAACAGATACACACAATATGCAAGCAAATAGTGAAGAACACCGAAAGGAAATTCGAATAAGCAAAGCATCCGAGCCGTATACCATAGCGATAACATAACTCCACATCGGTTGAGTGTACTTGAGTTTAGAAATTGAATTCGTGCACCTGACGGTGGCGTGATGTGTTGAGCATTGGTTCCATTTTTAGTGATTCTAACCGTCATAGCGTCAGTTCGAATCAAACGTTCTTCACTATCGTCGCAAACGCGATAACCCCATATGGTAAAACTCATCATCATCATCGGCACTACAACCGGGAACCGATCTTGGCCTTATTTCCTGAGGCTTGTTAAATTTTTCCATAATGATTTGTTTTTTCCGTGCAAGGTCATTAGTCCTGCGCCAGAGGTTCCCCGACGGGGAATCGAACCACGGTCTCCCGCGTGACAGGCGGGTATACTAACCACTATACTATCGAGGAGCTATATGGTAAAAATAGATTGTGTAAAATACCGGTGATTCAGTGAAAAGTAACGAGAAAATACAATCTCAAATACACGCCGCCGTGATTTTGGTTCTATAACAATCTCTTCACAATGTGAATGAGATTTGAATCTCGTTCTTCAGTACGTCACAAAACACTATAGTACTGTGGGGTTTGAATCTGGGTGTGCCGGCGTACGGCACGGGTCCACTACAAACACCACTCCATGTCACTGTCAATGTTCCGCCGAACACTGTGCACCCAGGAGCCACAAAGGTAAAGTAAAACGCACAGATGGTAATCACCGGGAAATGTTCTCCAAGAGAAACGGAACTCCACTCCAGAAGGAAAAGAAAACGCAGCAGTTTCTATTTTGACTATTAACACTTCTTTATTTCAATGTCGTTGTGGTGGTTTAACAAACTACACAATAATCAATATATATACAAAATACAGATGGGTGAATTTATTGTCATTCAATTTTTTACACAAGCGGATTTAACACCGACAGAAAAATAAGGATTATGTTTCGTTAACTTCCTTGGTTGGCTGTTCTAGGTCTTTCTTTCTCCTCACTTTAATGTCATTGTTCTGGTTTTACAAACGGCACGATAATCAACATTTATCCAAAAATCAAGATGGGTGAATTTATTCTCTTTTAACACAACAGAAAAACGGATTATATTTTATTAACTTCCTCGGCGACCTGTTTATTTTTGACCCACGATCACCGAACGCATTTACTGGACAAAAGAGTGTCGAAATAACTTTTATACCCGCGCAGAGATTTCTTCCTATTAGGAGTGCACAACTCGTGGTTATAACTCGATTGGTTTTGCGTGTCTGCGCGCAACGGTGACTAAAATCTGACTCCCCGGCTGTTGTCGTGAACATACAACCAGTCGCGACGGTGGTGGATTTTCACCGATGCGGCAGGAGCAAATCTGATATTTTTTGTTTGGTGATGACCAATGAACGATCGATTTCGGTTTAAATGGAAGTATTTCCATCGTGACTGTACAGGTCTGGTAGAATTTCCATTCGCTGGAAGCAAGGACAAACGAAAATGTGAACGGTGCTACGGAGAGAAATCAAACATGCAGCTGATCAAATAGAGGATCATGAACGGAGGCTGGCCGTATTGCCATAGAGGATAGATTTTATTTTTGTTGATGTTAAGTCAAGAGAATTTCGCTTACAATGGCAAAGGCCAGTGTGCATGGGTGCATGTTTGTTTTGGGGGAACGGATCGTGGGACATGGTGTCGATCGATGATCGGTTGTCGGTTAGCGATCGATCATGAGAAATTTGGCTGCAGCTGTTGAACATTTGATAAACATGGGCATATTGATTGCTTACACGATCGGCTACTGCGTATAGCATCACTTCGATCGTGCTCACTTTGTTAACATCTCATCGGTCGATCTGTCGATGGTGTGTGTTCACATTAAACCACACTTGAATTCCCAGTAGGTAGCCAGCAATGAGCTGTGCTGTAGATTGTCGTTTGAACGATCGACCGATGGGTCAGCAGATAAGGCAAGGATGAACATGTCCTGCACGTGCATGTGAAAATGCTTCTTAGCGATGCGCATTGACATGTTCGGGGGTTAATGTCGGTTACATGATGAGGTAACCGAATTCGATTTCAGGAACATGATGCGTTGGATGCAAGTATGCCCTTGGGTGAAAGTTTGTAGATGCTAATGCAATAGCGTTAGCAAATGACAATTACTCTAGGTGATTTAGGTGCTTAGAAGATTTATTAAGTAATGGCTTTACAAATGGACTCGCCAAGAATACTTGTCCTTAAACCTAGGAGTAAGTTACTTGATCGTAATGGGCAGGTAAGTAGTGGCGTTCAATGGAACCGCCACAGTACTTCATACCAAAAACCGCCACAATTCCCTACTTGAGTGTTTCCAGGTATTTTTTTTACTGGTTGAGAAACCTAAGAGCAGACATTATGAAGTTGATTATTTAATTTGTAGTGTCGACTTGGTATCCCGGTCGTTTTAATGGTGAATTCAAACGTATCACCTGTACTCGGCATCGAGCTGCTGTGATGATTTGGTTACAGCAGTTCGTAATATTCCAGTGTACAGCGTGAGCATCAGCCCAAGGATATTCAGGTTTGAAGTTAATGTAGGTGCACGCTCGGGCCCCGCGTTCTCATACGCTCTAGATTGTTTTAATGAAACTCTGGGGGTTGTAGTTTGTATGCCAAAACACGGGCACTTGGTTCACTTTATCCCCAACACGTCACGAGTAAATAAAAGCGGCTAAACGTCAGCAAGATATCCAAGAGTGGCAGGAATAAACAAAAACGCTGGCGGTTTTTTTTTTTTTTTTTTTTTTTTTTTTTTTTTTTGTCAAATGTTCCTTTTCTTTATTTGTTTTATTTTAGTTTACACAAATTTTTGGTATTTTATTTTTATAATACGGGTTTAAACGAAGACAGACAATGAGAAATAAATGTATTGGCGACTCTAACTTCCTCCGTTTTAAACTTATATAATAACAGACGATTTTAACTTTACAATACACAGAAATAATTATATTTCACTACACTTTGATACTCGCGTGGAGACGTACTTCGATGTGGTGTAAGCGAACCTCAGTGATTAAAAACTCGACTTGACTCCGACAGCGGTTAAAATTCCACTCAGCGGTGGATGGATATCAACTGATCGGAATTAGGGATGAAAATTGGGATTTCTTATTTGCACGGCTATTAGCCAATCATCATCGCGTTCTCTCATGAATCCATTCAGTTGCTTGTCTCGGCGAGGTGAATAATACTTGCACATCATTCGACAGTCGCTGGGCATGCGAAGGATGAAAAGAACAAAAGAGAGAGCACAATATCTTCGGTGTTGGCTTAGCTTGTGCGCTTGTATCAATGCAGCCTCTGAGGATGACCCACTGGCCTAGTGCGGTGACTGTGGTGATCTCAGAGTGCATTCAACTATGGGAAGATAAAAACGGAAAGGAGAGGAAAATGTTTTGTAGCTACTCACCTGTAAAAAGAGATCATTGATCCCCAGCGAATGGAGTGTCTGGGGAAAGTGAATAGGACGTCGAATCGGCTAGGGAATTCTGACCGTGGGAACTAAATTAAATACTTTGATAAATTTCCCAGCGGTTGCACGATTATGTAACCGCGTCGTTTGGACAGACTATGCCATTGCTAACCGACATGAAATGCGATTTCCGGTGGAGGTCTCATGGGTTAGCGGAATGGAGTTGCCGTATGGTAAAAAGGTAACTAAACTCAATTATGCATTATCTGCATAGAATAATGAGTTTAGCAATGCGTCCTTTAACAGGTAATATAGCTGAACGGTGGGATAGGGGATAATATGACGCGCTGTAGGCGGTTGAAATTGTGGGTTGGTTCACCATGTAGTATAGAGAACCCCCACAAAACCACCTGCGATAAGAGAAAAGTGCGTTGAAGAAGTTATCTGGCATTCCTTCTTTCACGTTCCTTGTCATTAGTATCAAAATCACCACTCTTGAACCGTCTATACCTGTATTTCTAAGTTGAAATTGATGAGCAATACTTCCCATCGCTTGTAATTTTTTTTTAATAATTGTTTCATTTGACGTGTATGACATACTGAGTGAAGTTAGCTTGAGTGTGCGCTCACGATATTCGGGTAACACGTAACGCGGCCTACCAAAGGACATCTTGATACTTGTAAAAATGCATGTCAAAAATTAAAAATAAGTATTTTTTGCATCACTGCTATAAAGAAATTTCAGAAAACTAAACTCCTTTTTGTTGTAAAAAAACACAGAATTGTTAGGAAAATTCACCGATTGGCCGTCAAAATTTGAACTGAAATGTCAGATGTAATTGACTCTACGTTCGAGATCTGTCAGAGGAATAATGGAACAAAAACTCTGTTGATCGCTTTTTATGAGATGTAAAAGGAAAAAAACAACATTATTAATCTTTAATTGGAATAATCTGGAAGGAGATTTATTATTTTAAATTTCTCCAGAAAATGTATTAACTTATACCAAAGGCACCCTCATATATTAGTAACTATTTTTTTTTAAATTTTGAACAATCACCTAAATTTAAAATCTCAATATAGGTTATAACATCACCAAACGCTGATGATAAACAAAAGGATGGAGCACTTCATATGATTGGAACTCTGGCGGATGTGCTTCTGAAAAAGCGAATATACCGTGATCAAGTCGAATCTATGCTTACCACATATATATTTCCTGAATTTTCAAATCGGGCTGGACATATGCGAGCCCGTGCTTGTTGGGTAGTTCATTACTTTTGTGAAATAAAACTAAAAAACCCTCAAGTGCTTGCGGAAATAATGCGTCTTATAATCAATGCCTTATTAAACGATGAAGAATTACCAGTTAAGGTGGAAGCTGCAGTCGCTTTAAAGAGTTTCTTATCCCAACCTGAAGCTGCTCAATATGTTGAACCCCAAATAAAAGAAATCGTTAAAGAACTCCTTACTATTATCAGAGAGACTGAAAACGAAGATTTGACAAATGTTTTACAAAAACTCGTGTGTACGTTCCCTGATCAATTAGCACCAATATCTGTTGAAATGTGTGAACATTTGGCCACGACATTTAGCCAAGTACTACAACTAGAAGAAGGATCCGACGAAAAGGCAATCACTGCGATGAGTCTTCTCAATACAATAGAAACTCTGTTAAATGTAATGGAAGACCTTCCAGAGATCATTGCCAATCTACATCCCATTGTGATAAACTTAGTCGGATACGTATTCCAGAATAATATTACAGGTAATTAATTGCTTGATTTTTTTTTTTCATCTTTAATGAACATTAACAATTCATTATCAAATTACTGCAGATTTTTATGAAGAGACTTTCTCGTTGGTGTACGATCTCACTGCTAAATCGATATCACCAGAAATGTGGCACATGCTAGAACTGATATACCAAGTCTTTCAAAAGGACGGAAACGATTATTTTGTAGATATTATGCCCGCATTGCACAATTATGTTATTGTGGACACAACCGCGTTTTTATCAAATTCTAACCGGTTGTTGGCTATGTTCGATATGTGCAAGACGGTAAGTGTTCACATAAATTTCTGATTTTCGTTTTAAGACAAATGAATTATTTTTTTTGCTTTTCGGTAAAAGATATTGACTACAAACCCAGGAGAGATTAATGAATGCTACGCGGCGAAGTTATTGGAAGTTATTATATTACAATGCAAGGGTTCGATTGACTCCGTTATTCCAATGTTTGTTGATCTAGCTTTAGCAAGATTAACCCGTGAAGTTTTATCCTCTGAACTTAGAACCATGTGCTTACAGGTTTGTGTTCGTTACTTACTTAAAAGAAAAATAACTCATTCGCCTTATTCCTTGAATGTTTTATGATGCATTTGTGTTTGTAGGTTGTTATTGCCGCACTTTATTACAATCCTCAATTGTTACTTCAAACACTAGACAAGATGGCTCAACCGACTGATGAATCAATTTGTTCGCATTTCATAAAACAATGGCTTCATGACACGGACTGCTTCCTGGGGTATGATGTTGTACTCTCAAATTGTCTAAGTTTGTAATTGTTGATTAATATTTTTATTTTACTTTTTAGAGTGCATGATAGGAAGTTAAGCGTCCTTGGCCTGTGTACATTAATCTCTCTTGGGAACGCGAAACCGCAGGTTTTAAGTGAAGTATCCGGAAAAATTATTCCGGCTTTAATTTTGTTATTCGAAGGCCTCAAGCGTGCTTATCAAGCTCGTGCGCAAGATGAGGAGGAAGAAGAAAGTGAAGACGACGATGATGATGGCTGTGAAGGTAAGCAAAACTATATAACATACACTCCAGAGTTTTCATATATATGTAAATCATTTCTTTTTCTGTTATACAGAAGCATTATCCAGTGATGAAGATGACATCGATGAATTTGCTCCTACTTATTTGGAGCAAGTATCTGATTTTGCAAAAAAGAAGGCCGGAGATACTCCTTTTGAATTGCAAACAGAATTTAGGGTGAGTTTTTAATGAAACATCACTTTGTGTTATATTCAATCTACAAGCGGATAAAAGTGTATTGAAAGATCATTCATACACCCTAAAAGAATGAAATGGTTCGAAGAAATCTTTGACCCTCTTTCGAAGCCTGGCTGATGGACCCGGTCGAGCCCAAATAGCATCTCAAGGCGTTAATTCGTTCGCCGTAACTTAGAGATGTCAAAAAAAAATGGCTGGTCACTGACAGTTTATAACAAGCGGTCTTGATGGCTTGACGAACCATCATAAGTTGTCTAAGAAAAACATGAATTTGGTCGGTGTCACCGTCAGTGGGAATGGGTCGTATATCACCAAGTCTCTCATGGCACCGTGATTTTATTTCTAGGAATTAGGTTTATTTACGCCCCACAAGGCAATTTACTGGATCTCATCAGAGTTTACTATTGATCACAATGGCACTTGCATCTCTATACCAAAATTCGTTTTGTTACAGAATGAAAAAACTGGGGAGCACTGTAATTTGCAACTGCAATAAAGAAGATTATATATAAAATATATTTACATTGTCGCTAAAAAAAAAACGAAAAATATAGCACAATGAAAGAAGCTTCGATTTTCTTTAATTAAAACCATATAGTCCAAACCTAATAAACTTACTTTAACAAAAACAATCTAAACTGGTCTAGGTTTAAGAGAAAAAAAAATACTCCACATCCGTCGATATACTATTGATTAAAATATGCCACAATTTCCAATGGGAATGCAGGGAAAATAAAAATAGGAAATGAGTTTAAAAATAACGTGTTTTTTATTAAAAATGTATCGAGCTTAGGGTTCGCTGGATTAATTATTTTTAATAAATAAGAGCCGTTAAATCGATTTTGAATTAATATAACACTTTATTAGTCCGTTACTTTTACCGTACACTTAACGATTTCTTGACTTATCACGTCATTGATTGCTTACTCCCTTCTTCTTTTTTTTTTTTTTTTTTTTATATATATAATACTTCCATGATCTGTGTGCTGGGCTCCTAGATAGATTCCCCGTCGGGGTGCCCCTGGCGCAAGACTAATGACCTTGCCCAGAAAAAATAAATCATTATGGAAAATTTAACAAGCCTCAGGACTTGCTGAATAAGGCCAAGACCGGTTCCCGGTTGTAGTGCCGATGATGATGATGATGATCTGTGTGCGACGTATTTATACCATTTCCTCATTCTGATTCGGCATTTCATTTCCGTCCGTTCCATAGCCTTGAATGTTCTACTGTTCTCCAGTTTTCCAGTACTTTCTAGAATATTCTAGTACTTTGTTTTGGACTTTCTAGAATATTCTAGTGCTGATTGTCATATGCGTCACACTACCCTCCGCCTAGATTAGTTCGTCCCGAACAAAGTTCATTGGTCTCCTGGGTTAACAAAAAGTCGCCAGTCTGTCATGATGTACCACTTTCATCTTGGCGTTCAGTATTCCCTGAATCCTATAGACAACGTCGTTAATTCTTGTGAGAATCTTATACGGTCCTTCCCAATGTTGCTGCAACTTTAGAGACCTTCCTTTTTGTCGATGAGTGTTATAAAGCCACACGTTATCGCCTGCATTAAATCCGGATGCGTTGGCTCGAACGTCGTACCTTGTTATGCTTTCGAACCAAATGATGAATCTCATTGAGGCGATTTCTCCATTCGGCTACGTAGTCTTCGGTCTTAACTATGGCGTCTGGAGGTATTCCGAATCGCAGATCGGCTGGTAATCGTATCTCTCGTCCAAATATAATTTTTGCTGGAGAATGGCGCGTCGTATCGTGATTAGCCGATCTATAGCTCAGGAGGAAGGTTTGTCCCAATATCGTTGGTGATCACTAACGACCTTCCATAAGTGCTCTTTTATCGTTCGGTTGAACCTTTCGACCATCCGGTCTGACTGCGGATTTAAGGGAGTGGTCCTCCTCTCAAGAGAAGTGTAATAATAAAAAAAGCAAATTTGTCGGAAAGGGCTAGATTTGTATACCACAATAACGCACCATCTCACGAGGTTATCGGTGTGAACAAATAGCATCGAACAACGACAGTATTCACTGGTTATTGCTCGGCCTGAATTTTTTATGTTTCCAAAACTCAAATTATCACTTCGAGGTACCAATTTTCAATCATCAGAAGGTGTAAACCTCGCGACGAGAACTGAAGTCGATTCTGGAAAATGCGCAGTGTAAACAAACTACATATATAACAAATTGCGATTAAACTTCACATCAGGATAAAGGACGGGTGTGGAAATTTTGCGACAAAAGGATTTAGACAATCCTTTTAAGTGCGCTTTAGAAATGATCAATCCCCGGCACTTTTTTGACAGAATGTAAATCAAAGACTACTCAAATTATCACTTCGAGGCACCAATATTCAACCATCGGAAGGTGGAAGTCGGACTATTTTTTTTTACTTTATAATTCACTGTTAGTGAAACAAAGTGCCCATCTCAATTATGGGCTTGCTTCAAGGCTCTTGTAGAATATGTTGCTTTTTTATGAAATAGATGGTTTTTTGTTAATGAAATATATGGTTTTTGTTTATAATGAAATAGGTGGCTTTTGTTTTAATGAAATAGATGATTTTTTTCTTAATGAAATGGATATTTTTTTTTTTTCTCTTTTTTTAAGAAAAGTTTCTTTCATTGATCCCACTGTATTGTATATATTCAATAGGATGATAAAGAAGGTGACGATGACTCTGATGACGATGATGATGACGATTCAGGAGAAGATCCGAACGAAACTGCTTTAGAAACCTTTACTACTCCTCTCGACGATGTTGAAGATGAGACAGCTATTGATGAATACATTACTTTTAAAGACGTACTAACCGGTAATATAAAACTTTTTTTTTTTTTATTAATCCACAAATTATATAAAACAAATTAATATTACAGCTCTTTCCATGCAAGATCAAGCTTGGTACACACTTCTCACAGCTGGCCTTACGCCAGAGCAAACGAAAACACTCCAGGAAGTTATTGTCACGGCAGATCATCGAAAGGCCCAACGCGAATCAAAACTGATTGAGAAACGCGGTGGCTTCCAGTTTACTCAACAACAAATTCCTACTTCATTTAAATTCGACTCATAATAAAGGAAAGCAAACCAAATGTTAACTACATACATATATCTCCCAACTGGGAATTACCTTATTTTACACATTTTCCCTTACAGTCCTTGTTATTAATTCAAATTAAAACACGATAAAAAAATTTAATGAACATAAGAAATAATACGACAATTCTTTCGCTGCCGGTGGTAGATGTACACTGTGGGGTTACATCCAATGAACGAGTGAATGTTAATATATATGGCGACTTTATAAACGCAAAACTTAGGAAAATCCCTTTTGGGGAAGCGCTTTTTAAGCGGCATTCAATAATGTGGTTCTATGTTATTCACGCAATATCACACTTAAATGTAACTCTCAAATGATAAGCGGAACGTATATTAATTTATTGAAAGTGCAACACATTTAATCTTTTTACACTCGGATGTGTGCTTTTAATCGAAAATCGGTTCACTAAATCAAATATATATGTACATTTTATATAAATATGTATCTAAAATTATAAATTAAAAATACAGAACGCTCACTCCTTGAAGTTTTCAATCCTCTACATCACCCAGCTTCATTGACTTAATGTGTGCTGTCTTTGCACGTTCTTTTGTTTACAAATTTAATAAATGAAGAAAAATTTTCCCAAAAATCATATTAGGTTCCTTATCGTGTCGTAATTTTAAAGCAAACGAAAGATTAGTGGCCACAATAGCTCACATTGTTAATTGAGACTTAACTCGTACAGGCGCACATGTGTTCCAAACTCTCAACCATCTACAATATTGAGGCAGAGCAGATAAAGGTTCAACTGTTATTTTATTGTACGTAAGAGGTTGAATAAGATCTTACAGAAACATTTAAAACGCCAGCTTGTGTATGTGTTAACACAATATCGCCGGGTAACGAGATGAAGAACAAGAAAAGGTTCTGCCGTATGCCAGAACAACCTGAAGGTTGCTTACAAAGTGTTGTGCAAAACAAAGTATTCATTAAATGAGAAAAAAGCATTGGTAAATGCTACACTAACGTTTACCCAGCGTTTTGCATAAAAGGTAAAAAAAAAAAACCAAAAATTCCGATCAGCGCACAATCTTTGAAAAATGTACAATATTAACACCTTCCCACCGATAGTGTCTTAATGATCGTACATTGAGAAATTATTTTCTAGAACCGGTGTTACTCTGCGCGATAATCTAGAAACTAAGTAAAAACTGTGAAATCATGCAAGCGGCAGAAGAGGTGGGCCTAGAAATAAATGAAGACAAAACAAAATACATGATTACGGCGGGAGCAGGTGGACCTCAGGGAACATACACAAACGTCGGAGGCAAGATATTTAAAAAAGTTAAAGAATTTAAATATCTGGGAACGATACCGACATCCAGTAATGAAATGTCGAACGAAATTAACAAAAGACTGCATGCCGGCAACGCTAGTTGGCACGCAGTCAGTAAACTGCTGAAATCCAAACTGCTATCACGTAACAAAGCTCCGTGTCTATAGAACCATAATCATGCCGATTGTTCTATACGCATGCGAAACGGGAAGAAAACAAATTCCGCGTATTCAAGAATAAAGTTTTAAGGGGTATCTGGCGGTAAATAAGACGAGGAGGCAGGACAATGGAGGAAACGACAACCACGAATTGGAAGAGCTATACCGCAAATCTACAATAGTGAGACTAATCAGGTCGTGAGGATTAAGATGGGCCAAACATGTGGCGCGAATGGGCAACGATAGGACCGTGCATAGAGTTATTGACGGTAGACCAACGGGAAAGAAACCGGCAGGACGGCCGCGACGGAGATGGGAGGACAATGCTAGGTCTGACCATGAGATCGGTTCGGATAGTGAAACGTTGAAGGAGAGCGCACAGGACGGAACGTTGGCGGAGTCGAGTCGGTGAGGTCGTGAACATCCAGATTCCTACAGGCCAATAAATAGTATAGTATAGTAAATTTAAAATTGTAGATGTAATCCCACAAGAGTAAATGGCTGGCTGGTTGTGACAAAGCAATAGAAATAATAAACGCGAGTTAGGAGATTGCTCAATGTGGATACACACACAAACTACAACTTTAGAAAAAAGATTTTGTTGATCCAACGGGCAAAATAAATTCTTGAAATACAATTGTGTTTTGGAATCTAAAACAGATCAATGGAGACACGTTTTTTGTCATCTCCATGAGAAGACACAAATGAGTCGGCCGCGAGGATGCGCTGCTACACAAGAAAACCGAACTACATCGGTTTTAGACTTTTTATTTTTTAGTCACCAGAAAGGAAAGGACGAGTTTCAACTTGAACTTTATTTTTCGAACGATTGTCCCGAACTACAAAAATCAACTGACAGACAATATTTATCTTTTATCGAAGGTGACCTCGATTTGAAAAATAGTTGCCACTGTTTACAACATAGCATCGGTGCCCCCTTCCAGTATCTTATTTAATCACTCCCGCGATCTTCATCTCCGACGCATCTGCGTTAATGTATACATTCAATCAAGGGTGATCAATCTTTTTAATCAACAAGCCAATTTAAATTGCAAATTTTTTTGGCGTGCCGCACATAAAATAACACTTATTAATAATTTACAAAACTTCATTTACAGTAAACATTAGAATAAAAAAATATAAAATTTACAAAATAGTAAAGATTTCATATACAAATTTTAATGTAAAATAAAAACAAACAAGAAAGAGCAGAAAAACGAATTTACTTGAAATTTTTAATGAGAAATTTGGCACTGTTTTTTCGATACAAGCTGATCAATATCAGCCGGAATCGATAAGGTAGCTACATGCACGCAGCTTTCTAATCCTGCATCACCCAGTCTTGATTAATTTCATGGTTGAAAATAATTGTACGCAAAATATGTACTTCCGAACAGAAACATCATTTGCTTTGCATTTTTCGTCAAAAGCGGAAATATTTCAGGGCTCACATACAGTTTATAAAAATTTTCGATGTTTACTGAGAAAAATACATTTTTTAATTCGGTATTCTGCATGTCAATCACTTCCATTTGAAAGTCTTCGGGAACTGTATCCACATCGATATTAAATGGCGAGGAAAACAATTTCATGGAAAACGCTGTCTTCTCAGCTTTGAACATTTGGAACCGTAATGGAAATTCGTTGATTAAAATGTCTATATATTGTGCGTATTTTTGAGAACTACTAACGTTTTCTTTTTCTAAATATGGAAAGTGAGACACATTATTCTGCAAAAGATGTTGTTTCCACAATTTTAATTTGCGCTCAAAGCCCTGAATTTTTTTTTTTTTTTTTTTATTAGACTTCTCTCGGGAGAGGCGAACCTATAGCGTCGAGTGGGCGCCCCGAGATGCCATCAAATAACTGTTGCAGTTCTTTTTGAACAGTTGCAGGTTGTAACGCTCCGGGAACACTCGCGTGGGAAGGGAGTTCCACAGCTTCGCCGCTCTGTAACGGAACGAGTTCTGATGCAGGGATGTTCGCGCTGTCGGGAGATGAACCACAAGCGGGTGCGATACGTCGGATTGTCTTGTGGAGCGCATATAGACCGAATTGCGTGGAACAGTGCCAAGAATCTCCGAAGAACAGCACCCGTGATAATATCTGTAGAACAGACAGAGGTCGGCTACGCGCCTTCGATGTGATAGCGACTGTAGTCCCGACGTCAGCACCGAGTC
This sequence comes from Microdon myrmicae, assembly GCA_963931805.1. Taxonomy (NCBI): domain Eukaryota; kingdom Metazoa; phylum Arthropoda; class Insecta; order Diptera; family Syrphidae; genus Microdon; species Microdon myrmicae. The sequence continues at coordinate 159,802,046 of OZ007498.1, read as the reverse complement.
CCCGATCAGGCGGATCGCTCGTCTTTGTACGCTCTCAAGTAGGTCGAGGGTATGTTTAGGAGCCGAGCTCCAAACATGAGAGCAATATTCGAGCGCGGGTCTAATTTGAGATTTATATAGGAGAAGAAGTTGGGCCGAAGTAAAATATTTCTTGGCTCTAAAAAGATAGCTCAGTTTTCCTGAGGCCGACCTGGCGATGCTCGACACGTGTTTATGCCATGATACATTCCCACAGACCGTGACGCCGAGCAGTTTCAAGCTATCCCCAGCCTCGAGGGCCCGGCCATTCATCATCAGCTGTGGAACCGATGATCCGGTTTTCTTTGCGAATGTTGTATACTGGGTCTTCGTTGCGTTGAAGTCGACAAGATTGGCCTTTCCCCACTGCAGGACTTTATCTAGATCCTGATTCAGAGAGTCAATCTGTCTACATCTCAGCTGGTGCGACGTTGATGCACCAATCGGCCGATCACTCGAAAAGGAGGAAACAAGCGTACTATCATCCGCAAAACTGAACACTTTGTTATCCGTTGTCTCCAACAAATCATTTATGTGAAGCAAGAACAAGGTTGGAGCCAAAATAGAACCCTGGGGCACACCCGAATTAACAGGATACAGATCCGAACACTCGCCGTCCACAACAACCCGGATCGATCGATTCTCGAGGAAGCTCCTCGTCCAGTCGCAAAGCTGTTGGGAAAGTCCATATGAAAGAAGTTTGCTCAGCAATGTCCCGTGCCAAACGCGGTCAAAAGCCTTGGAGATATCTAATGCGACGGCCCTTGACTCACCATGCCGTTCAATCGCAGATGTCCATATATCGGTTATAAGTGTCAAAAGGTCTCCTGTGGACCGCCTGCCACGGAATCCGTATTGACGATCATTCAGAAGACCGTTGCATCATACATATTGTTAATAAACTGTGCTTTGCCTTGAAGTTCCACATTAAGATCATTGGATGACTCAGCATCTGTCGATAAGAAACCCAAAATGACTCATCCATTCTTTATTACCAAAATGACGAATGGCATATCCCTTCATATCCAGGAACAATTGTATTTCGCTTTTTAAGTTGTATACTCTTTTTAGCATTGCACCTCTACTAAGCCAACCTACTTCGGTATTAAAAACTACGTCTCCATATTCAGTTTATAAATCTTTCAAAAATTCTTTAAATTCACGGTGATTTAACGTGGGCGACTTTATAAAATTGACCACGTACAAATATAGCCAGTTGTGCTGTATCGCTAATATCACAACTCTTATCAAGTGCCAAAGAACAGTATTCGAATTTTGCAATGCGTTCACGAAGTGTTGTTGCTATGCTCTCGGACAAGTTTTCAATTCTCCTTGCAATGGTGAATCTTGATAAACAAATGTTTGAAATAATATTTATTTTATCAGGAAATGCAATTTCTGCAACAGCAGTCAGACATTCTTTTATCATCTCTCCATCCGCAAAGGGTTTCATTTTTTTTGCTAGTATTTGACAGACAACAAAACTAGCCTTTACTGCCGTATTCGATAAAATAGCTTGATTTTTAAAAATAGCCCGTTGTTTTTCCACGGTTTTCTCCATTTGATTAAACTTATCTATTCTTAGTTGTCCTGTTAAGTTTTTATATTGTTGTTCATGTTTTGTATCGTTATGTTATATTCTTTTAATGTCGACACAGTCTCTGAGCATATTAAGCATACAGCTTTACCTCTAAAGAAAGTGAAAAAATAATCAAATTTCCACTTTTCTTGGAAATGCCTGTGCTCAGCAGCAACCTTTCGTTTTTTTCTTTGCTTTTCCGACATGCTAGTATGGGTTAAAAATTTGAAAGTTTAAAAAAAAAGTAGTAAAACTTAATTTTTAATGAAAAAACTCTAATATTACCTTTTTGACAATAATATTGCACTCACGCCTTTCAAGAACCACAAGAATTGCTAAAATTGCTAGTTAACAGCTTACCAGTCTGACTGATTGTGTGACAGAAGCAAACACAAATAAGCATAGACATGCATGTTTGAACAAGTCGCTGACAACTAAGTAACTCGTCACAAAAAATTGCTTCTGTTTAGCATGTACCACCACTTTATTATAATTAATTTTATAATAATATATTGGTGGGACAAAGTCGATCCAAAAATTCAATTTTAGAAATAGTTAGCGGGCCGCATAAACATGTTTAACGGGCCGCGTTTTGCTCATCCCTGCATTCAATTATTCAATTCAATTTTTTATTAAGTAGATAATACATTTATATTTTACAACTAGTATTTCAGAGTTTTAAGACAGCAATTCCTTTACAACTATAATCTTAAATCTATATAACGAAAATAGCACAATTTTAATAAATAATAAATAAAAAATGATTAAGGGAAAACTACAAGAAAACCCCCTTATTTGAATCTTAAGACTAATATTACACAGGTTTCCGATTATTTAATGTAATAATGACTTCAATAGAATTTTCATAGACAAAGTACATATGTAGTGATTTAGGATAACGCAAGATGGGAAACGAGAACATTGTCAGAAAAAGAATAATTGACGAAGAAGTTTCGATTGATTTTGTCAATAAGAAATTCTACCGGTTTAACATTAGCGTTTTCATGAAGTTCATGTGTCGAATAATGCCACGGCAAATTGAGCAACATTTTCAGAATTTTATTTTGACACCTTTGCAATTTTATTTTGTGTGTGCGAGCACAGTTACACCATACAGTGGCGTCGTACAGTAGTATAGCTTGAATAATGGTTTCAAAAATTATAATTTTATTTGCGAGGCTACGCTTTGACTTTCTACACACTAATGGATACAGAACTCTTACGACTTTGTTTATTTTGTCTATTATGGTAGTGATGTGTTTTTGGAAGATAAGTTTTTTATCTAGAATAATACCTAGATATCTACAGTCTTCGGACCAATCAATATCAACTGTACACATACTCAGTTTATTGCCATTTGGTAGGTTGCAGAGTTTCCTACATCTCGAAAACCATACAGCTTGTATTTTATTACCATTTATTTTTATTGTCCATTTCCTGTAATATACTGCTAGTTTGTCAAGAGGTGCTTGCAAAGAGTTGTGTGGTGATAGGGGGTTATGATGCAAGGGGACATGGCAGGATCGCCATGTGGTGAAGTTGGATCGCAGTTTAGCGTTATTGCAGCGTCGACATTAATTCGATCGCAGAAATAATTTCATCTAAAAATCGAATTCCCTATTGTTTGCTGTTAAAGCGCAGCTCGCTAAAAGTTTATGGCGTAAGCGCCGCAGTTAGTGAATCAAATACACGAATTGGTTTTTGATTAAATTATTCTGCAAAATGCTGGGGTATTTATACTCCCAATCAATCACTCAATTATCCATAAATTTCTTAACCTACTCATACAAATTATGCCTCATCAGCTATTACACTTCATTCATAATTCACTCAAAAATACAAAATGCTTATTACGCTATTCTATTCTCTATAACCAGCTTGGTGCATAGTGTAAGAACAATGGTACGATTTGACCCAATTAATTTATGAATCATTTACCTGCAGTAAGCTCGCAAACGATTGTCATTTGATTCTTGCAAATCGTAACCGTAGCGATTCGTTTCTTTTGCTCAATGAAAAGAATCGATCTTGAATTGTTGTCGGCAACGAATGCTGGTTACGCGACACTTGTTAATTGTGACAAGGTCAAATTGATTTACTTAATATTGTAGCGAGCTTATGGTTCGCTGAATTAATTATTTTGAATAAATAAGAGCCGTTAAATCGATTTTGAATTAATCTAACACTTTATTAATCCGTTACTTATACCGTACACTTAACGATTTATTTACTTATCGCTTCCGTACTTATCGCGTCTTTTACTTCTTACTTTTTACTTATCGCTTGCTTCACTTTCTACTTCTTACTTCTTCGTGCGACGTATTTATACCGTTTCCTCATTCTGATTTGGCGTTTCGTTTCCGTCCGTTCCATAGTCTCGAATTTTCTATTGCTCATAGTCTCCAGTTTTCCAGTGCTTTCTAGAATATTCTAGTACTTTGTTTCGGACTTTATAGAATATTCTAGTTCTGATTGTCATATGCGTCCCGAACTAAGTTCACTGATCTCCTGGGTTAACAAAAGTCGCCAGTCGGTCACGATGTACCACTTTCATCTTGGCGTTCGGTCTTCGCTGAATCCTACAGACAACGTCGTTAATTCTTGTGAGAATCTTATACGGTCCTTCCCAATGTTGCTGCAACTTCGGAGACCTTCCTTTTTGCCGATGAGGGTTATAAAGCCACACGTTATCGCCTGCATTACATCCGGATGCGTTGGCTCGAACGTCGTACCTTGTTTTCATCCTGTCACTTGATACCTTGATTTGCTTTCGAACCAAATGATGAATCTCGTCGAGGCGATTCTCCATTCGGCTACGTAGTCTTCGGTCTTATCTATGGCGTCTGGAGGTATTCCGAATCGCAGATCGGCTGGTAATCGTATCTCTCGTCCAAATATAATTTTTGCTGGAGAATGGCCCGTCGTATCGTGATTAGCCGATCTATAGCTCAGGAGAAAGGTTTGTACATATTTGTCCCAATCTCGTTGGTGATCACTAACGACCTTTGATAAGTGCTCTTTCATTGTTCGGTTGAACCTTTCGACCATTCCGTCTGACTGCGGATGTAAGGGTGTGGTCCTGGTTTTCCTTACGCCCAGTCCCGCACAGATGCCTTGAAATATCTGTGATTCGAAGTTTCGGCCTTGATCGGAATGAAGCTCACAGGGAACTCCATATCTGCTAATGCTTCTTAGTTTGGAATTGGAAGGACTTCCACCCACTTGCTGAAGTAATCCATGATAACCAACATGTATTTGTTGTTGTAGTTTGTTTTTGGGAATGGTCCTGAGATATCAATCGCAATTCGCTCGAAAGGGGTGCCCACGTTGTACTGCTTCATAGCGCTCCTTGGTTTTGCTGTTGGTCCTTTGGTCGCAGTGCAAGTTGTGCACTTCCTACACCAAGACTCGACGTCATCTCTCATGTGAAGCCAGTAAAAACGAGATCGTAATTTTGAAAGTGTCTTATTAACTCCCAAATGTCCACCGGAGGCCCCGGCGTGCATTTCTTTTAGAACCTCTTTTACTTTTGATGGTGGGACTAGAATCTGCATTCGATGGAATTTTCCGTCCGCGGCTTCCCATTTACGCTTAAGAATACCATCTTCCACCAGCAAGGAATTCCATTGTGCCCAATATGCCTTAAATGTTCCACTCTTGTCGGAAATATTGTTCCAAGTTGGCCGCTCGTTCTTTTCTTTGTATTCCAGAATTAGCGACATATCTTCATCCTGACGTTGAGCTGCGCGTATAGCATCACTCATCCACCCACCTAGTACTTCTACTTGTACATTTCGCAGGTCGTACGCCTCTTCTTTCTCTTCCGCTCTATGACAATGTTTACAATCTGGCTTACATGGTCTTCTTGATAGAGCATCAGCGTTATTATGCACCTTCCCTTGACGGTGGGAAATTTGGAAATCGTACGTTTGAAGTCGTTCGATCCATCGAGCTATTTGTCCTTCCGGATTCTTAAAATTTAGCAACCATTTCAGGGCGACATGATCCGTCCGAAGGTGGAATCGACGTCCGTAGAGTTACTTATGGAAATTCTTAACGGCTTCTACGACAGCCAGCAGTTCCTTTCTTGTTGCGCAGTAGTTTCTCTCTGGCTTAGATAGAACTCGACTATAATATGCGATAACTCTCTGTTTATCATCGACTTCCTGTGACAACACAGCTCCGATTCCTGTGTTACTTCCATCGGTATCCAATATAAACGGGCGATCCGATCTTGGGAATGCCAATGTTGGAGTGTTACATAACTCGGCCTTCAATGTGTCGAATGCTGCCTCACACTTTTCTGTCCGATTGAATTTCTTGTCTTTACCCGTTAGTTCGTGTAGGGTTTTAGCCACATTGGTGAAACCTTTAACAAACCGTCGGTAATATGTGGCTAATGCCATAAAGCTTCTTAACAGTTGCTTATCTTCTGGAGTACGCCACTCTTGGACAGCTGCTATCTTATCAGGATCCGTTTGAACTCCTGCAGATGAAACGATGTGTCCCAGGAATTTTACTCTCCTTTGGAAGAGTTCACATTTCTTCGAATTGAGCTTTAAGTTGGCCTGTCTTAGTCGTTCAAAGACGGAGCGCAGATTATTGATGGGTTCTGGTAAATTCCTTCCAACAACGATGATATCGTCCAAGTACACAAGACACGGACTTACATGGAATCCCCATAGAACAGTTTCCATTAATCGTTCAAACGTTGCTGGAGCATTACACAATCCAAAAGGCATCACGTTGAATTGATAAAGTCCGTTTCCGGTAGTAAACGCTGTCTTCTCCTTGTCCTCCTCCTTCACTTCCACTTGCCAGTGGTGCTTGCAGACGCTGTCGAAGAATTTGTTTCTGTCCTCTGCTATCCAGATTCCGGTCCTGAAGTTCCTTCTCCAGCTCAGGAACGCGAAGACCCTCCAAATGTCGATCTGACATCGTCACAATACACTTCCACAGACTTATTTATTTTACCAATAATTAATCCCATTTCTGACACCAATTGTAGCGAGCTTAGGGCTCGCTGAATTAAGTATTTTGAATAAATAAGACCCGTTAAATCGATTTTGAATTAATATAACACTTTATTAATCCGTTAATAACAACCGTTACTTATACCGTACACTTAACGATTTCTTTACTTATCGCTTCCGTACTTTTACTTCTTACTTCTTACTTTGTACTTATCGCTTGCTTCACTTATTACTTCCGCACTTATGGCTTGGACTTTCTCGAAGATTCTAGTACTGATTGTCATATGCGTCACAATATTATACTTCATGGTCATTTCGTGGCTATGTTGTTACACTACAGTTGTAGACGTTAGTGAATAACGCACCCAAAGAGAAAATTGCCGTATCATCGGCAAACATAGCTACCTGAATGTTTTCACCTAGACATGGTAAATCTGCAACAAACAATGTGAATAATATGGGACCAAGGACCGAGCCTTGAGGTAACCATAGTGGATTTGGTGAGTAGAGGATTTGTCGGTTCCTATACTCAAAACATTTGGCGCAAAGCTAACAACCTTACCCGGAAAAACAAATTATTATGGAAAATTTAACAAGCCTCGGGACTTGCTAAATAAGACCAAGACCAGATCCCGGTTGTAGTGCCGATGATGATGATGATGATACTCACAACATATTTTATCGAACGAAGAAAGTTCTGGATAATTTTGATAAGCAGTATTGGCAGCTTAAGTTTTAGTAGCTTATAAATCAAGGCACCGTGCCATACCGTATCAAAGACTTTTTCGATGTCTAGAAGAACCAGTCCCCTTGACTCCTTGTCGATGAATTTACCAGCTATGTGGTTTTTAATGCGCAAGACTTGGTGGATTGTGCTATGACCACTATGGAAACCGAACTGATAGTTTGGTAAGATGTTATTGGCTTCCACCTAACGATCAATTTTTTCCTTAATGATTTTTTCTAAGAGCTTACTCAGACAGGTAAGTCGACTGATAGGTCTGTAGCTTTCAGGGCTGTTCTTCGGTTTGCCGGGTTTCGGGATAGGTATTACTTTTGCTGTTTTCCAACAGACCGGAAAATAACAGTTCCTAAGACAAGTGTTGAAAATGAACGTTAAATAGTTACTTGCACCAGGGGGAAGTGCTTTAATTAATTTGTTGTGAATATTATCGAGTGAGACCAGCAGCCTTTTTGATTTTTTTGTCAATTCTTTAACTTTGCTAATATTAGTTGCGTAAGTACTTTCAGCTGGTGATTGAGAAAGTACATGGAGGGACGGAGGGCTGAGCTACGTGATCTCGATATAACGATAAGAGAAGCGCGGGGAGGGGGCGAGTAATAGTCAATGGTAGAGAGGGCGTGTGGACTAGAGGCAACTGAGGAATTATAGGGGTCCGTTGTAAATACGAGGTCCAATTGTCTCCCCATGCGATTTGGGACATTGCTTATTTGACGGAGGCTTGAGTCGGTTAGGCCGTTTATAAAAATGCGTTCCTTGGAACTTGTGGGGTTTGAGAAATAAAAGGATTGATCGTAAGCCAATGTTTATTGAAGCAGGGGGAGGCTAAAATCGCCAAGAACGACGATGTCGTCTAGGGAGGTGCTTAACTCGGTTAGCTGATCTACCACTTCTATTGCGAGTTCGTGAGACACGAAAGGTCATGAAGGAGGTATATAGAAACAAATAACGTATAAGGACTTGGGGGGCTGGTAAATTTTTATTGCGACATAGTCGAGATTGGCAGAAGAAGAGATGGCAATTAGAGATGAAGCGAGTCTGTTTTGAGTGGCAAGCAGCACTCCACGTCATGAAAAATTGAGACCTTTCCAATGAACATTGTCATCGCGAAAAACGTTAAAGGAGGAAGGAAGCAGTTCTAGACTATTAATATTAGGGATAAGGTTGGTCTCAGTTAGAGCGTATATATCGAAGGGGAGGGAATGTGCCTTTTCCAGAGTCGAATGCGTTTTGGAGCGTAGACCTCTAACATTCTGATAGTAGATGGTTAGGGGGGGGGAAGTATTGAGAGTTTTTGAGATGAGGGGTGGGCTCCTCGATAGTATAGTGGTTAGTATACCCGCCTGTCACACGGGAGACCGGGGTTCGATTCACCGTCGGGGAGCCTCCGGCGCAAGACTAATGACCTTGCCCGGAAAATACAAGTCATTATGGAAAATTTAACAAGCCTCAGGACTTGCTAAATAAGGCCAAGACCAGCTCCCGGTTGTAGTGCCGATAATGATGATGATGAGATGAGGGGGGGGGGGGGGGGGGCAAAAGGGGTGGCCATTATTGGGATATGTCATTTTTTTGTGAATATATTGGCGAAACAGCCGGGAGATCTTTTGACACTTTATTTGGGAGCATATTAAAATGTTTGTGGAATTTAATAAACAATTTGCGAAGGCTAGGAAAGTCGGTAGGTAGATCTTCCCGCTGAATGGAGACTATGTTTTTCGTTTTACTTTCATAACAGACAGAATCAAATTTATCATGCCACAGTTCACCCGGAGCTTTCCACTGCGTTTGACGTGTTCATCTCGGTCGCGAGTTCTCATTACAACCATTCCCAAACGCGATAGATCGCCTGATACCGGGGACAATTGCTTGTCCTCGGATAAAAAACTTCGTTCCACTATGCATCCAACAAGTGGGCTTGGTAAAAACCCCTACTGTAATAAATTCACTCCCCTACAATGCCATCCAGATACAGATAATTCTGAAATGGACGAAACTGATTCGCCAATAATCAGAAAAGTGTATGTGCCACCAATCAAAGTGCTGCAAAAATCACCAGAATATGTGCATAGCCTCATGAAAAAGCTTAAAATATCCAGTTATTCAATAAAAAAAATTAACAATTGGTATAAAAATAATGTTCGGAACTATTGAATCATTTAATATTGTGTTAGAAAAACTAAAAGAGGATAACTGTCAATATTTTTCTCATGATATTAAAAGTGCTAAAACTTTCAAAGTTATTTTGTATGGACTGGATGATATAAAAACTAATGAACTCAAAGCTGAACTCATTTCGCTTGGCTTAAAATATTCTGATGTTAAAAAAATTGAAAAAAAAATGATCAATTTACTGATTTTTTTTATCTCATTCACTTTGAAAATGGAACAATTAAATTAAGTGAACTTAAAAAAAATTATCGCTCAATTTTTCATACCCAAGTGAACTGGAACTTCCAAAGGAAAATCAAAGGTAAGGTGACACAATGCTTTAATTGTCAAATGTTTGGACATGGTGAGAGAAATTGTCACATAAAAACATATTGTGCTACTTGCGCTGGTTCACACAAAACAAGCGAATGTAATAACGCTTCGGTAAATAAATGTGCCAACTGCAACGGCAATCATAAAGCTACTGACGTCACATGCACCAGTAGATCTAAATACGTAGAAATAAAAGAAAGATCATCTGGAAGATCCCAGATCCATCCAAGAACTCATTTCGCTGCATCAACTCAAATTTCTAATCATCAAGCTTGCCAAAAACCGATTTCGTTTGCCTCTATGAGTGATTTTCCTACGCTTCCACAGCCACAGCGACGACTGGGACTGACCAATGCTCCGAGCAAAAGCTTTCCAAATTCAAGCCCGCGAATTCAAAGTTTACCACCAACAATTAATGCATGGGAAAATGACTCACGCGGCGCTTCTTCATCAAACAATAACAATAATTTACCCAACAACAATTCAGCACTCTTCACAATCGAGGAACTAAATTCCTTGTGCATGGAAATGATCTCAAATTTATCAGTTTGTAAAACGAAAATAGAACAATTTAATGTGATCGCGCATTTAGCCACTAAGTTTTTATACACTAATAATGTTAAGTAAAATGGCAGATACACATATAAAAATAATTACTTGGAATGCTAAAGGCATACGTAATAAATTTCATGACTTTTTAAACTTTTTAAATAGCTATAAAATTGATGTTGCTCTAGTAACAGAAACTTGGCTTAATTTTGATATAAGACTGCCATCATCTGACTTTAACTGCTATCGCATTGATAGAGTAGACCAAAGGCGTGGGGGTGTGGCGATTCTTATCAGGAAGTCAATTCAACATTCGCTTTTACCTGTAATTCCAACTAGGCTTGTGGAGAATGTGGGTGTAATGATTAAGTTAAGAAACCATAAGACAGTAAAAATCTATTCTGTTTATTTCCCTGGTGGATCTTCGTCGGATATTAAAAGAAAATGGCTCAAGCAAGATTTAAAAAAGTTATTCACAATGAATGGTGAATTTCTATTAGGTGGTGATTTTAACTGCCGGCATAGAGATTGGGGGTGTGTAAGAGCAAATGCTTGGGGCAATATATTGGCTGCCCTTCCATTGGCACTACCAATTAATATTTTTTATCCACCTTGTCCAACTTATTTTCCCGCAGGTTCTCGTGGCATCCCCTCTGCCCTTGACTTGTTTGTGTCAAATGTCCCTGGTCTTATAACAGAACCTGTTTCGTTAAGTGCTCTCAGTTCAGATCATAATCCTGTTTTTTGTAACCTTTCTTGGTTGGGTGAAAGAAAGATTCAATATTTCCTGGACATGAAGAATGCTAATTGGAATTCATTCAAATCAAAGATTAAAATGAGCCTTCAAAATAGTACTACAAATCTTGAAAGAGTGTCTTGTAAAGATGATGTTGACCTTATTGTACAAAACTTTATACAAGCTATAATTTCTTCGGTTGATGAAAGTATTCCCAAAAGAGTAAAAAAATATATTTTTAAAAAACTTCCAATCCATATCTTAGAGCTTATTAAAGTGAGAAACATTCATCGAAGAAACTGGCAGAATTACCGTCAGCCCTTTTCTCGATCAATGGTTTCCCATTTTAATGAGCGCATTACTGACCAGATACAAATCCATGGTAATAGAGAATGGAACAAAAAACTGAGCGTTATGGATAAAAATGCTAAACCGTTCTGGAATGTAGTGAAGTTACTCAAGAATAAAAACCGTAAAATACCATTTCTGAAGGATTCTTCTACTACTTTTTTTACAGGTTTTGAACAAGCAAACCTATTTGGAACAAGTTTTTCAAAAAATCACTTGGTCTCTCAGCATTTGGGTGAATTTGAAACTAATGAACTTGTCGGTAACAGAATCGAAAGATTCGACACCACAAACGAATTAACTCCTCTAAATGCATTTGTAGAAGAAGAAAACGTAAGAAATGTAATCAAGTGCTTGCAAACACGAAAAATAGGAGGACTAGACAAAGTTAAGAATGCCTATCTAAAACAATTGCCTCATATTGGAATTAAATACTTAACATTTATAATCAATGCATGCCTTAAATGTCAATACTTTCCTCAATGTTGGAAAAAAGCAATGGTTGTACCTATCCTTAAGGCTGGAAAAGCCCCAGATAAACCTGAAAGTTACAGGCCAATTAGTTTACTTAGCAACATAAGTAAAGTTTTTGAAAAAATCCTGAAACAACATATTTTAAAAGTTGTTTCAGATAAAGATATTTTCCCCGATATCCAATTTGGATTTCGACGCTTTCACAGCACCTCGCACCAGGTTAAACGAATTTGCAGCCATGTTCTAGACCATCGTTCACGTGGTCAATCAACGGGCATGATATTGTTAGACATTGAAAAAGCTTTTGATTCCGTATGGCACAATGGGATAATATATAAAATGATACAGTTCGACTTTCCTTTGTATTTGTGTAAGGTCGTCCAGAGTTTCTTATCCAATAGATGTTTTCAGGTTCATGTCAATTGTGATGTTTCTAGATTGATATTTTTTGATTGTGGCGTCCCCCAAGGCTCAGTACTTGGTCCAGCTTTGTACAATATTTACACTTCGGATTTTCCAAATCTACCGCAGTGTGAATCAGCTATCTTCGCTGACGACACTGCAGTATTTGCGTCGTATGAATTTTCTCTCAACGTTGAGACAAATCTAAAGCATGCGATCGAGATACTTGAAAAATATTATATGAAATGGAAAATCAAGCTTAATGTCGGGAAGACACAAGCCATCTTTTTTACACGAAAGAGAAAAGCTTGCTATCTTCCCAGCAGTCAGCTGCAAATAAATGGTACCACGATTGCATGGGAGCAATCCGTAAAGTATCTCGGAGTTCATCTCGATACAAAACTCACATTTAAACAACATATTCAAAGTACTCTTAATAAAATGAGTATTGCTATTAAGATGCTTTACCCTTTTATTAATCGCAAGTCTTTACTCACAAATGAAAATAAGATTATTATTCATAAAGTTATTTTCCAAGCTATACTGTTATATGGGTGTCCAGTATGGGGTAACGCTGCAAGGTGCCATTTAAAGAAGTTACAGGTATCACAAAACAAAGTTTTGAAAATGATGCTAGACCTCCCTTGGCACTATTCAACCTTAAGTCTCCACGGAAGGGCGGATGTTGAATTGATTTCTGAAAGAATTCGTAAACTAGTATATAACTTTAACATCAGCTGTGAAAGTTCTGAAAATCCTCTCATAACCCAGCTTCTTGCTTAATTTGTCATAATTGTAAATATTTACATTTTATATTATTTATTATTGGTTTTTTTTTTTTTTTTTTTTTTTTTTTTTTTTTTTTTTTTTTTTTTTAATTGAAGGTTTTTCTTTTTCGTATTTTCCTTCGATTTATTCTTTTAATTATTAATTATACATATTTTTCTTTTCTTTATCCAAGATAATGTTTCAGTTGTAAGATATAACTTATCAAATCTCTGAATTGTAAAATGTGCGGTCACAGACTTTTTTTGAAAATATTATTACGAAATAAAAGATCTCTCTCTCTCAAATTTATCATGGAGGTATGAACGATAGAAGCGGACAATCTCGTAGGTCATTTTGTTTCTAAACTTCGACAAGGCATACCGATTATCAGATGAATTTATGGTTTGCTGTGTGAGTTTGACAGATGGGGGTAAGGGCGGATCAGTTAAAGGTCTGGGGGAAGATGAATTGGGCGGGAGCGAGATAGGGTAATGGCCAGCGATACTTCTTTATGCTAGCGTCATATATTCACCCCCGCAAACCAGGCGACCCCTCCTTGCCCTTCTGTAACTACTTCTCCTCACCAAACTACCACGGGCGTCCTTCTTTTTCTTTTGTTGGCACTTTCAATTGTATTTGCTCACCCTGTTACGTTATTTCGTGGGTTACGCAATGATCATAATTGTAGTGCTCCAGAAATCCCTATCATTAATATTCCCCCTACATATCATATCATATCCTATCCATCATCCTAATTTTATTCAATCAACTACAATCTAAACGATTTTAAAATCATTAACGAGCAACCAGAGCAGCTGCTCAGAATAACTAACTCGCATAAATCTAAACGATCCTAAAACCAAATCGAGCAACCAGAGCAGCTGCTCAAAATAACTAACACACATGAATCTAATCGATTCCAAAATCAAATCGGGCAACCATAGCAGCTGCTCAAAAATAACAAACTCCTAGCGTCCCAAGCCAAAAACCATGGCAGCTGATTGAATACCATCAGCAAAATCAATATCGAGCAACCGTGGCATCTGCTCGAATATGATTGGCCAAACAAACTTTCATGTGTTTTAGGGTTCAAGTATAAAAAGGAAAACGAACATGTTTTCAGTCTCATCATCTGCATCTGTACCTGAACACAGTTGGTCCTATCATCTGTATCTGAGCACAGTAGTGAAAGTATAATTCAAAGTGAAAATTCAATTCAAAGTAAATTCAAAGTGTTAATCGAAATATAATTCGAAATAAAATTCAAAGTGCCGTATATGCTGTGCAGTAATGCACCAGCCCAAGACTATTTAATAAAGCGAAAAAGAAAGGCTATCGACTTTCTCCGCAACCCCCCTAAAAAGACGCCAGCTGTCTTGGAAAATATTCAAAACATGACCTTAACACAGGATCAAAGACTCCAGCAGGCCCTGGATCACATCAAGGCCCAGGAGAAGCTCATCAAGGAATTAACCAAGAGAATCGACGAATTGGAAAGCAGCTCTGCAAATTTTCCTGAAATGCTGGACGAGTCTGACATGGAGGAGCAACCGTCTCATCTATCAGCACCAGCTGCCAAGCCAACACCAAATATCTCCAGTATCCAAAAAATGTCTGGAAGTCAACAACAACCGAAACCCCAAATAAATAACGCCGCTGCCAATGGAAGAGTTCCAAAGAACGAAAGGCCCCCACAAATCAACATCAAAAAGGTAAATAACATCAAGCAAGTTATTCAGCTTCTGGAGAGCGCCCTGGGGCACCGGAATTTTACCACCAGATCGAGAGGTGACAACGTGTCCGTAACACTCTCCTCTTTAAAAGACCACGCGCTAGCTGAAAAAGCGCTTATCTCGAATAAACTGGAGTTCTTCACCTTCCTCAGGGCGGATCTCAAACCGAAAACGTTTATAATACGGCACATCGACCCTGCTTGGACTAATGAAGAAATAAGCGCGGAATTGACGAGACTAAGTCCTGACTTGAAAATATCCAAAGTCGACTACTACCAAACTCCTCACATGAGGGCGAGCAACATATTCAACCTACGGATCATCCAATTGGCACCAACCGAAGACACTAACAAACTAAAACAGATCAAATATCTGTTCACCCACAAAATTCAGATAGAGATACCTCACAAGCAGGAGCTTCTCCACTGCAAGCGCTGTCAGCAGTCAGGTCATCTTTCATCTTCGTGTCATCTACCAAGACGATGCGTAAAATGTGCGCAGGAGCATGAACCAAACCAATGCAAAGTCAAGCCACCGGGTGAGGACCCAGAACGTATACACACGGAAAATCCGGATGGCTCCATTTCTGTAAAGGAAGTGTCAGTTGAATGCTGCAATTGTGGTGGACCGCATCCTGCAAACTTCACAAAATGCCCGCACAAGCTACGCTTACTGAAGCAGAGAGTGCCTCCAACCAAAAACATCACTGGCCAACTTAAGCAACCAACAGCAACAGTTACTACAACAACGAAATCGAAATCCTATGCGGAAATTACCAGAGGAAACAACGCACCCTCATCACAACCAGGAACAAACCTAGGACTCGACATCATGGGATACATCCGAGAGTTGCAAGCTCTCTTACCGACGCTAAATGGATTAAGTAACTTCGAAAAAAAAGGTCAGATACTTTCTCTTATAACCTCACATATATTATCCCAAAATGTCTAAGTTAAGTGTAGTTGCCCTCAATGTAGATTCCATTTCGTCAAACATACGGAGGCATCACCTCCGACTGCTAGTGAAGGAGTTTTCTCCAGACGTCCTCCTTCTTTGTGAAACCTGGCTCAAACCCAACTCTCGCATTTCTATTCCAAATTACCAACTTGTTTCAACTCCTCGAATTGACGGTGCAAGTGTAGTGCTCCAAGAAGCCCTACTGTTTTCCTTCACATTACATTTCCACCCACATTACATTTCCACCCACATTACATTTGCCTCCCACCTATAAGAAAATCCATTTGATATTCCAAACATAACATTGTAACCAAATCGAACTAAACGTTCAAATTCTCATTTATTGAATTCACATTTATTTATTCAATTTAATGCCTTTGTTCGATTCAATTTCCTAAAATCAAACAGCATAATGCATTATTTTCTCAGGTATGCTAAAAGCAATTAGCACCTAAAAACCTACAAGATCCAAAACCTAAAAGTGCATGTGTCCAAACAATGGCATATCTAATCGATACGCCGACACACAATTCTTGCAATAATAAACATCCAAACGGATACCAGATGTTTTATGACTAGCTAATAGACACGGATTCCCAGATCCTAAACTAACAACCAATTTCCACGGATCTTGTGCTACCTATTTGAAATGCACGAAAATTCTTGTTTGCATTAGCCAGATGGCTAATACAAATAAAAACCCCAATAAAGGATCAAACGATAAGTGGCGATGCATCTTGACCTTCGAAAGAAGATACAGATATTTGAGGATTTGAATTTTCGAGAGTTGAAGAAGTCGCTTGACGGAGTCTGGGTGTAGCGCGCGTGAGGAGAAGACCTCCTCAAAAAATAATATAAGTTTAATGTAAATTAGTATTTTTAAACTAAAAATAAAATCAGTTGTAGAAAGAAACTGACGTGTTTGTTTTTGCGAGTGTTTAGCGTGTTTAGTACGCGGAAAGTGAAAGAAGAGATCGACACATCCATGAAGGACAACTACGGTAGCCCACTCTTCCCGGGGAACCGGAAGCACGGTGGTGCACCCAAAATAAGTACATAAATTTGGTGGCAGCGATGCGGAAAATCCCCTACCAACGAAACAACAATTTTCGAAGAAGTGAAAAGTGCACAAGTGACAGTGGATTAATTTAAAATTCCCTACCTGTGTGATTTGTGAACTTGAATAACGAGAGCACTGGAGGGATAGATTCTCAAATATCCCCTACCAACACAAAAAAGTGACAGTGAGTTAATTAAAAAAAAAAAAATCCCCTACTAGTACAACAAAACCGTTAAAAAAAAAACTGATTCAGATGGGATACTCAAAGATCCTAGTGAAATCGAAAACTTTTTTTCTGAAAAAAAAAAACAGTATATATAACGACACTTCGGTGCTGGTAATCACCAAGTGAACTTTTAAATCGCCAAGTGAACTTTAATCACCAAGTGAACTGAAGACGAATCACTGAAATATAGAATGACGTCCTTATCCAGTCCGGCGACCAGCATCAAAGGAAAACGAGCAGCCGATCAATACATCACCGCGACGACGACCACAGAAGCAGCACACACACAAAAAAGTAAATCAAGGTAATCCAAATTTTATGTTATTATTTTAATCCAAAGGGTACAAAGGAAAACCCCCAACATAAATTTAAATTTAAATTAAAATTTGATACAAGGGGACAACAACAAACCCCGAATTAAAGTAAATTTATGAGTCTAAAGAAAACATAGACATTTGAAAACTTTTTCATAAAATATCTAAAACCAGAGAAATGATTCAAATTACTTTTATTGTGATAGCATCAAACCAAAGGGAGATGCAAAAACCGAAAATTGTGAATATTAATTGCAAAATATCAAATAATAAAAACCCCAAAATCAAAAATTTGAAATGTTAAACTTTAAGATATAGTTAATCCACACATTTCATCATATATACATATATTTACACAGATATTAAACTTTTGAAAATCTTAATGGGAAAGATCGAATTCACAGGCTTAGAATATAAAGTGCACATTTTGCCCGATATAATTCAAGTTTATTTGAGAAGATTATTTTTCTTTCATGCTGTCGAATTATTAAGTTTATTTTGAGTTTCAATTTTTCGATCAGTTTTTGTTCTGTAGGTTTTGAGTCGTTTCCTTTTCCCTTCAAGAGTGTTAAACCTTATATAAATCAAAATCTCGTGGCCGACAGGGACAGGAAGGAAAATTCGTTTGGTTTTGTTTGAGAGTTTCCTTTGTTTTTCATTACTAATCTTTTCAAAGATCCACCGAAATTTATTTTTTCGTTTAGCTAGTGTAGTTCTATTTTACTTCTAGAAAAATGAAGATTTCATCTCTTTGCACTCTGCCCTTTTTCATGATAATTTGGGAAGGTCTGTTTTGTAAATACATCGTCAGTAATAGCCCAAAACCGGGTACTCGTTCACAGGCAACTGCGGTTGAGCTCTCGGAGAGCCTGCCCACTGAGACGCGCGAACAAACCTCGGGAATAAATACTAACCTCGGATTGAATGACATATTAGGATTCGTGCCGACGTTCAACGGTAATCCGGACGAATTAGATGGATTCGTCTCCTGTGGAGATATTCTTTTTTCGCAGACACGAGACGAAAACCAAAAGTCATTCTTTTTGAGAGTAATCAAAACTAGATTACAGGGACCAGCACGCGAATGTATTCAATACAAGGTCATTCCAACCTGGGAGGATCTGGTGTCTGAATTAGAAGGAGAATTCAAAACTCTAACTTCTAGGCCAGCGGCACAAAATAGCCTAGTAGCGGCAAAACAAGAATGTACGGAAAATGTAAAGGAGTTTGGGGACAGACTCAAACACCTTCTGCATCAATTAGACGGCGCTACATTTGCAAGTTCGGTTGAGCCTACAGTGCGGACGTATCTTTTGGCAGAAAACCAAAGACTCGCATTGAACGCATTTGAAGATGGGTTGAAGAATCCTAACCTCAGGATTTTAGTCATATCGCATGATGCTCCAAATCTAAAGACAGCCATTAATTTCGCTGTGGAACAATCTCGAAGATTGGGCTGCGATAACACAATCCCAATATCCACTAACTTCTCTAGGAATAACCAACAAATTGTTTGCCAGGCATGTAACAAACGGGGACATTCTTCTGCGACTTGTTATCGCAACACAAAATTTCCGAATTTTGTTCCCCAGAACATCAAAACAGAGTCTGAACGCATCCGATGTACATACTGCAGAAAATTTAACCATTCTCAGGCAGAATGTAGAACCAGGTTATCCCATTTGCGAAGCCAAAATCAATCCCCTTTTGCGAACCAAAATACTTTTAGGAATCAACCTGGTCCATCACAAAATAGAGTAACAACAAATTCCACCCATATAGGAAACCGAAATTTCAGTCAAAATCAGAATCAAAACATTAATATGGTGTCTAACATACCTCAACAGGGAAACGAACTCACTCGGGCGGCAAGACACGGCACTTCTTCTCGAGTACAGACAATTGCCGACGTACACCCCATCCCGATGTAGATGTTAAAATGATCGTATTCTTCTGTCCCGAATTCAAAGAGCCAGTAATACGAATCAAATACAATCCATCGGATAAAAAATACTCTACCTTTCTTATCGACACAGGCGCAGACATCAGCCTGATAAAATCAAATAATTCGTACGTTGTACAACCCCTAGAGGATCCAAATCTAATAACAATATCCACCATTGCTGGAAACACAATCAGCACGCGTGGCAAAGTAATTGGAATATTAGAATTCGAAACCAAAAAACATACCATACATCTTGAACAAAATTTTTTCATAATAAATGACAATGAAAATTTTCAGTACGATGGTATATTGGGAAACGATTTCCTCACTAAATTCCAGTGTCACATTGATTATGAAAAAGGATATTTGCAATTCACTATTAAGAAGGGAACCACGAATAAACTCGAACAGTCTTTACTAAACGAAACAGAGGTCAAGCAAAAAAGTGATAATGCCACATCTCACGAGATGTGTTCTACGGAAAATCTCGGTATTATTGAAAAATTAGAAAACCCTGTTCAGAAGCAAACATCTGAATCCGTTTGTCTACGGGCCGGATCTGATGATTTGGCAAACGCAGCGGAACAAAATACCTTGACATCATACTCTTCAAATAAAATTCGTAGTAAAGCACTTAAGGAATTCGAGAGAGGACAAAAATCAGAAAATATTAAAGCTGAAACTCCAAAATCCTCTATAACAACTTCCAATAAGAAGCAAAACGTCACAGTTGACTTCATTAAGTTACAACCGCGATCACAACAAATAGTGGAAATACCCCTTAAAGGAGAACCTTGCAAACAGGTAATAATTAAAAAATCTGAAATCAAGTCAGGAATATACCTTGGAAATACATTAACGACACCAAGGGACAACAAAGTCAGAGTGCTTCTGATGAACACTTTGGACACTGATCAGGAAGTAAGTACCAACAACATAGAATTCGAATGGGAAAATTTGGACAACTACTTTGTATGTCAGGCAGATGAATCAAACGATCTTCTAAAGAATAGACTTGAACGGTTGGAATCACTCCTTGAGTTGCGCCATTGTAACCAGGAGGAAAGGAAATCTATCCTAGACATCTGCCGCAGATTTAACGATCTCTTTTACTTAGAGGGCGACCATCTCACACATACTGACGCCATAGAGCATCAGATCATCACTGAAGATGGAAAGCCCCCACTTTACATAAGACCATATCGCCTTCCAGATAGCTCGAAGCAAGAAATCCACAAACAAGTCAATGAAATGCTTCAGGATGGCGTGGTACAACCAAGTTTCAGCCCATGGAATTCCCCACTTCTATTAGTACCCAAAAAGGCAGGACCTGATGGAACTAAACGATGGAGAGTAGTTGTCGATTTTAGAGCTCTCAATAAAATAACAGTCGGAGATGCATATCCATTACCTAATATTACTGATATCTTAGACCAATTGGGCAAAGCTAAATATTTCAGTACTTTAGACCTAGCAAATGGTTTTCATCAAATATGCATGGACAACAGAGATAAGGCAAAAACAGCGTTTAGCACCCCTTACGGACATTACGAATATAATCGAATGCCCTTCGGACTTAAAAACGCACCCGCCACATTCCAGAGGCTTATGAACAATGTACTCATGGGTCTCCAAGGAATCAAATGTTTTGTCTATGTAGATGACATAGTAATTTACGGTTACGATCTGAACGATCACAATTCTCGACTCAGTCGAATTTTCGAGCGCTTACAAAGACATAATCTGAAAATCCAACCTGAAAAATGTCATTTTATAAGAAGAGAACTCACCTATTTAGGGCATGTTGTTTCAAACGAAGGTATAAAACCAGACCCTGAGAAAACCAAAGCAGTAAAAACCTTTCCGACACCCAGGAAACAAAACGATATTAAATCATTTCTTGGTTTCGTTGGATATTATAGAAAGTTTATTCCAAACTTTGCCGAAATGGCAAAACCTCTAAGCAAATTACTGCGGAAGAATGTTCCATTCCATTGGGATGCCTTCTGTGACGAGGCATTCACCACCCTGAAAAGAAAGGTTATTACCCCACCAATACTGGCTTATCCAGACTTTAACCGAGAATTTATAATAACCACTGACGCTGACAATGTTGCGTTAGGAGCAGTGTTATCTCAAGGCACAATAGGCCAAGATAAACGTATTGCTTTTGCTAGCCGAACTTTAAACGACGCAGAAACTCGATATACAACATCCGAAAAGGAATTATTGGTAATCGTTTTTGCATTAGCTCAGTTCCGACTATATGTTTACGGACGGAAATTTACTATAGTCACTGACCACAGCTACTTACAGTGGCTTATAGGACGAAAGGATCCCACATCCAGACTTATGCGATGGAGAATTCTACTCGAAGAATACGATTACACAATCGTCCATAGAAAAGGCAAGCAAAATGCGAATGCCGATGCTCTCAGTCGCATAACATCAACTACCCCAGATGTCGCCACCAAAAGTAACATCCTCGTTACTACTAGAAGCAAAGAAAAAGCTAGAAAAGTCACAGACATACAACCATATGAAACCCTCACCAACCTTACATGGGAGGAACGAACTGGATCTATTCATGCAGGGAAAAAACTTGGGTTGCGTGTAATAATCCTCCCTTTGATAGATTCAATGGAAGAAAAAACCCTGGCTGGAAGAATCCCAAACTTCACCAAGCCAGAAGTAGGAGAAATTATGCTTCATGAACAAGACAAGTTATGGACCATCACATTACCATTGCCTTTTAGAAACTCAAAGGACCAGGAAATCGCTAAAGATTTCCTAGGCGACCTGAAGGAAGTGTGCCTAGTCCAGAAACTCGACTCCATTGGAATCTCAATTCCTACAATAGACAATGAATCCCAAATAGTCTTTAAAAAACTTGTAGAAGAAATATTCGCTGAACTGAAAGTAAAAATACAATCATTTTCTGATAAAAGAAGACTCGTAACAGACCCAGACGAGATACAGAAGCTTCTCGCAGAGTATCACAACTCGCCTTTCGGTGGACACCAAGGAGCCACCCGAACTATAAACCGAATGAGACCAAAGTACTATTGGCCCACAATGACTGCCGACGTCACGGCTTATATTCGAAAATGTGCTTCTTGCCAAGTAAACAAAAGTGGAAGAAACCTCAGAATCCCCATGAGAATAACCACAACAAGCACCAAGCCATTTGAAAGAGTTGCGTTAGATATAGTAGGACCATTACCAGTTAGTTACAACGGAAATAAATACCTGCTAACATTTCAGGACGATCTGACCAAGTTTTCAGGAGCATACGCTCTAGCCAGCGCCGAAACTAAGGAAGTAGCAAAGGTTTTTGTGGAAAATATCGTTTGTCAGCACGGCATACCCTCTTCCTTACTGACTGACCGAGGTGCAAATTTTCTCAGCACGCTTTTTAAGGACATTTGTTCCTTACTTAAAATGAGAAAACTCAATACAGCACCCTATCATCCACAAACAAACGGAGCATTAGAACGAAGTCATAGGACTTTGGCGGAATACCTCCGACACTACGTCAACCAAGATCCTCTTACTTGGGACACTTGGACACCATACGCAATGTTCGTATACAACACCACACCTCATAGCAGTACAGGCTACACGCCACACGAACTATTGTACGGTTTTCCTGCTGAAATACCAACTTCCCTTAGACAAAACGCCAGTAGCATTTACAATTACGACAACTATGCGAACGAACTAAAGGTGCGATTGCAACATGGCTATTGCACTGCAAGAAAAATACTTTTGGAAAAAAAACAAAAATCTAAAGCGTACTATGACCAGACAGCGGGTCACAAAAAATGTAATGTCGGTGATAAAGTATTGCTAAAAAACCACACAAGACCCAATAAATTAACCTCCTTGCGCAAAGGTCCATACGAAGTAATAAAGATTTTATCCAGGGAAAACTCAATTCTAAAGATAGGAAAAGGTACTCGTGTAGTTCATAATAACAATTTAAAACTATTCGTAGATTAAACCCTTTGAATTCGAGATATAAAAGAAAATTTTCCCAACACAACCAATCTTTATTTCAGTAGAAACTTTTGAAAAAAACAGAAGTATATGTAAATGTGTATGATATATGATGAAAAGAAAAAGAAAATATATTTAAATACCCATGTTAAGAATAATTTTATGAACAAATGAAACACAAAAACAGAAAATGAAAAAATATGCGTATCCTTAAACACAGAAAAAAATATAAACTAAACAGAAAATTTGTCAATTGCATGAAAAAAAAACACAAATTAAAAGAAATATTACTTATTATACGATTTCTAAATAATTTATAAAAAAAAAATATATTTTTAATATATTAAGAATAAACAAAATATGAAACGAATAATCATAATACATAAGAAAATAAAACAAAAATGTACAAAACATACAATATTATACACTGATATAATAATCCAACACTTATAAAATTGTGTATTAACTCCTAACTAACCTAAATCATAACAAAATTTGCTAATGAATCTAACACTAAATGAAAAAATACTTTACCTACATATGTCTTACCATTAAAATATAAATAATATATAACAAAATGTTTAAATATTGTACATTAATACTAAGAAAAAACGCTACAAAATTGAAAACGACACTTCTCCATAGCTCGTAAAACTACTCTAAAACTACATATATACATTGTAATATAAAAAAAAAAATCTTAACCTACCAATAAATGTGAATATAGTATAGATATTGTTTCTAGAATACTTTATATTAACAAAAAAAAAAACAACGACAAATAAAACTAGAAATAAATAGAATCATTAATACATAGTACTCAAGCAACTGTTCAATGTCACCAAATCCGAAATCTAACTCAATATATCCAAAAACAATCATTACATGTAATTGTGTAAGAAAGAAAGTATAAAAAACAACATTTGTAACGAAGTCAGAATGCCATCGCCTTCACTTTTATCGCGTCACTCCTAGAAAATTAATCTCTTACAGATTAATTTTTTCTTGAAGGAGGGGAGGATGTAGTGCTCCAAGAAGCCCTACTGTTTTCCTTCACATTACATTTCCACCCACATTACATTTCCACCCACATTACATTTGCCTCCCACCTATAAGAAAATCCATTTGATATTCCAAACATAACATTGTAACCAAATCGAACTAAACGTTCAAATTCTCATTTATTGAATTCACATTTATTTATTCAATTTAATGCCTTTGTTCGATTCAATTTCCTAAAATCAAACAGCATAATGCATTATTTTCTCAGGTATGCTAAAAGCAATTAGCACCTAAAAACCTACAAGATCCAAAACCTAAAAGTGCATGTGTCCAAACAATGGCATATCTATTCGATACGCCGACACACAATTCTTGCAATAATAAACATCCAAACGGATACCAGATGTTTTATGACTAGCTAATAGACACGGATTCCCAGATCCTAAACTAACAACCAATTTCCACGGATCTTGTGCTACCTATTTGAAATGCACGAAAATTCTTGTTTGCATTAGCCAGATGGCTAATACAAATAAAAACCCCAATAAAGGATCAAACGATAAGTGGCGATGCATCTTGACCTTCGAAAGAAGATAAAGATATTTGAGGATTTGAATTTTCGAGAGTTGAAGAAGTCGCTTGACGGAGTCTGGGTGTAGCGCGCGTGAGGAGAAGACCTCCTCAAAAAATAATATAAGTTTAATGTAAATTAGTATTTTTAAACTAAAAATAAAATCAGTTGTAGAAAGAAACTGACGTGTTTGTTTTTGCGAGTGTTTAGCGTGTTTAGTACGCGGAAAGTGAAAGAAGAGATCGACACATCCATGAAGGACAACTACGGTAGCCCACTCTTCCCGGGGAACCGGAAGCACGGTGGTGCACCCAAAATAAGTACACAAGAGGAGGTACCGGTATCCTTATTCATAAAAGATTCCAATTCAGTGAAGTCAAATTTAGAAACATCTCCTGTGTCGAATACACCGCTGTCAAACTGCTTTGTGACAACAACAAAGTCTTGGTTCTAGTAGCCATCTATTTACAACCCAAGAGGTACCCTAACTTCCCATCTTCAGACTTCGATGAAATATTCCGTCAATCCCACCCCCACTCATTCATCATCGGAGGCGACTGGAATGCCCGTCATACCGCCTTCAACGACACCGCTTGCAATAAATTTGGCAAACAATTGCTTGCTTTCCTACCTCTCCACCCCTACGTCTATATCGACTCCCCTACGGAACCTACTCATTGCTCCAGCTCTACTCAATCAACTATAGACTTCTTCTTAAAATCTGCGATCCTACGCTCTGTATCTCCCCCTACTATGTCGCACTTCTTCCCCTCTGATCATGCCTCCATCCACTCGGTAATTGACCTTGGCCCCTTAAATCCGCTTCAATCTCTCAACCCAGTCCATAATTTCTCCAGAACTAACTGGAGAAAGGTCAACAAATCCGTTGGCGATATGTTTCAAACGCTTCCCATCACAGAGACGAATAACTTGGATCCTAACGAAATTGAAGAAGCAGCTTGTAAGATGGAAGAGATCTTACAGCAAGCCCTGTATTCTAATACCCCTTCAAGGATGCCACATTCCTTCGTAGGTAAACCACTTCCATATCTCACCCTCAAACTCATCTCATTAAAAAAAAAGCTCCGCCGAAAACTATTTCGAAGATTTTGTCCCCTCCTGAAAGTACAGGTTCAATTATTGTCTACCCTCATTAACCAGCAGTTAAATGCTTTCGTAGAGCAGAACTACATCTCCACTTTAAATAGTATCAGACCCGACCGTAATCTTTACAAAAACATCAATCGCCTTACAGGACGAAAAATACACACCTCAATAGACAGACTAATTGGTCCCAGAAATAATATTCTGTACTCTGATTCTGAAATAGCAAACTATTTAGCGGAACACTTCTCCCAAGTGCATAGGCAAAATGATGGCCTAGGCAACTCCGAGTTTGAGGAAGTGGTCAACCGTTATACATCCCATGAACTAATCTCCTCATTCACTCCATTCATAACTGAATTTAATAATGACAATAGAGCATCTCAACCCACCGATACAAACTTCTTTTTACAACCACAGGAATTTAACCAAATGATATCTTCTCGTAGCAGTAAAAACTCTACCGGCTTGGACAAAATTCCACATGTGCTTTTCAAAAACCTCAACCCTTCAAATCGACTATACATCATGACCCTGCTAAACCACATAATAAATGCTGGTCACATACCGGAGTCTTGGAAAACTGCCATAGTCATCCCCATTAAAAAATCAGGCGCATCCCTGATGGCGGCCAATTTTCGACCCATCTCACTACTTAATAATTTAAGCAAATTACTTGAATTAAAAATTCACCATTACCTACTCTCCTTCGCGGAAACTAACTCATTACTCCCTGATTTTCAATTCGGTTTTCGTGCACAGCACTCAACATGTCACGCTCTCCTCAAGTTTACTCACGACATCACTATGGCTCTTAACGACCAGTGCCCCACTGTGTGTATCTCCCTTGACATATCCAAGGCTTTCGACTGCGTGTGGACTGCGGGTCTTCTGTACAAATTACATTCCACGTATCGTCTCAACAATCACACTTCCAAGTTTCTCTACTCGTACCTATCAAATAGGAAATTCATGGTCAAGATAAATTCCACCCTTTCCCAGACGTACTCAATAACAGCAGGAGTCCCCCAAGGATCCATTCTGGGCCCCCTCTTATATTTACTATACACATCTGATATTCCTCAACCCGTCTCACCGAATACTCGAATCCTCAACTACGCAGACGATACCCTTGTCTACTCCAGCAGCAGGCTCGTATTATCTGCCAGAAACCGCGTAAATGAATTCCTCCAAATTCTTTCCTCCTACTTCCTTAAATGGAAGATCCGCTTAAACCCCAACAAAACTCAGATGACTGTATTTAAAGGTAGAAACGTTCACTGTACCAATAACACGGTACGTAACCATTCAAAAATCCAACTGAACCTCTGCAACACCCTCATAAAACCATCTAAATCACTAAAATACTTGGGCATTACTTTCGAAAATAATCTCTCTTTCACGACTCACATAAACAATGTCATCCGCAAAGCGGGGATACAGCTGAACCTTTGTCGGAAAGTAATGTGGAAGGCAGATGGTCTCTCTCAACAAGTCAAACTTCTACTTTATAAACAAATCATCAGGCCCACACTTACTTACGCTTGTCCCATATGGTTCCATATCTCTCCCTCTCAAATGGAAAAACTTCGTATCTTCGAAAGGAAGTGTTTTAGACTAATCACAGGGCTACGTCGACAGCGCGACTCCCACAAATATATCAGAAGCCTTACGCTATACCACTCCGTCGGCCTGGAGAGATTGGATAGAAGGTTCCTGGAATTGTCGATAAGATTCATTGAAAACCTGTCAGCCAATCCAAACCCTCTCATCAATTCCCTTAGCCTCCCCAGCCACAATGCATCAAATCCCTATCTTCATGCACTCCATTTAAAGGCTCTCTTCTACGCAGGAAGATTAGTAAATGATGCGAACGAAATCATCTACCATAACAGGGTAACCGATCTTAACCACTTCAAATACTCAAACATTCAACCCTTTTCTCGGGTTCTTTCCTTTAACGAGCAGTCGGTGGAGAGACCTCCCTCTGCCGCTCCCTTCCCTCCTTAGGGTATGTAAAGTATGGAATCTCAACTTAAGCTTAAGACTAGGCTAATTTGTTCTAAATGACTATATGTGAATTTATTTAACTACCTTAGATATAAGCTAGATTTAAGTAGAGATAAGTAGTTTTAAGAATATTTATTGTAAACATTGACAACCCATCCTGGTTTTCATGACCTTTCCAGGAGTCCTACTAATAAATTGTATCTGGTATAGATCTCCTTAGACGTAAGACCTCAAATTAAATATTACTTGGAAAAATGTTCTAGACATTGTAAGTAAAATTGTCACAACTTAGTTAAGTTAGCTGTAAACTTATGTAACTAAACTTTTAATGGTCAATAAAGACAGCGTTTTATAAAAAAAAAAAAAAAAAGTTTTCAGTCTCTTTTTCTTTTTGTTAGTTGATCATGATCATTCAATCGTGAACATTCGCATTATTATAATTACAGTCTCGACGGTCGACACACTATGTGGACGAACTATTAAATACATCTTTGGTGGATGTTTGTTTTAGATTGACACTTTGGCGAATGTTTTTGTCCTTTAGGTTGATGGATGTTGGGTGCGGTGTTCCGCCGAACACTACTAACACAAAGAACAATACGGAGCGAAACAGCACAATGAAACACGGAAAAAATGTTTTTCTATTTTTAACTTTTATTGTTCTCGTTTTGTTTTTTTACACTTAAGGAGACATTCCGGTTTGTCGGGTCAAAAAATAGGTTATTTTCATGTTTTTTTTTTAGGGTAAAATATTAAAGATATAACAATTTTTTTTAAACATTTTATTCATCTTTCGACTACGTTTGTAAATTTTGTCGAGTCACTCCGGAACCGGAACCCCCGGAAATACATTTAGCCCAATGTGAGTGAAAAAAATTTTAAAATTGATAAAAAACAACAAAATGGCGGACTATTGAAAAAAGAAAGATTATTCGGCCCTTTTTGCTCTATTTTTTAGTTATAACTAAAAAAATAAATAAATAAATAAAAAAGTAATTCGCTTTCAATTTGCGTGTGCTTGTTAAAAATATGTGTGCGAACTTTCATAAGAATCGCATGCACCGTTTTCATATTATCGCATACACCGAACTCAAAAAAGTCGTTTCGAGAAAAACGCATTCAAAGTTTGGAATTCGAATTTGTATCCGCGGGAGACCCGACCCTTTAATGACCTATAACTTTGGAACCGCCTAAGACTGCGTTTCCAAATTTTAACAAATTATTTTTGAAGGATAATGTTAAGAGTTTATGGTTGCTCGACTGCTAATCAGCGGCGCAACGAATCGTTTTGTTTGCACGAGTGTGCCTTAGCATTAGAGTCATGCCAGGGGTTTAGGTGTTAATTTCCATTAGCTACCAGAATAGGCATCCGTTGTTCGGTATATTTACCGACAATGGTATTTCATGGGAACATCGCGTTGATGCTTAGGATGGGTGAGTGATTTACATGCGACGCTTTCCTGCATGGAAAATTTGCTTAGATGCGATGTTTTCCAGCCTTTTGGAATTGGGGTAGAATAAAATGTATGGATGCATTTAACTCGATATTGGGAGCTTTTGCACGTTTAGTTCCTTGCTTTCTGATATCGGGTTCAACGTCGTTGCATGTCCTATAACCTTTTGTTTCATGTATGGTTACTGACTATTGAGACACGCGTCTGTGGGCACGTGTGCTGAAAAAGGTGAGTAAAGTTCCTTGGCGGAAAGGATACTTCAACCTGTAGTGAGTTGTATGGTTCGTAGAACCGCTACACATCTTTTTTTAAAGAAACAATTAATTTAAAGTCAAAGCCCCGAATGCTGCGCTCTTCCCTCGATCATAGAGGAAGCACGGCGTAAGCATAACATAATTCATGACAAGCGGTCATTACTCAAAGGTGATTACGGTTGAGGCATAAGAAGATAAGATATCATTATCCTGTTTCCATAATAGGTTCTCATCGCAATCAGTACCAGGCAATATGATGACTCTCTATCCTATTGCCAAAGACTCGGACCTACAACAACGGTAGGACTCCACGTCATTCCACTGGAAGTCAAACTCGTTACGAGCTGCTATCGGTTGATCAACCACAGTTACTCGGTCGATCGACTTCACCTCGTATCTCGTCAAGTTGCTGGCCAGCACCTTGAAACAACGCTACCTCGACAATCCTCGAATCCCTACCTGCTAGTGTTCGATGGATTGATTGTGTGTCTATTATTGTTCATTGTTCACATCAACCAGCACCTACGCCAATGGTATCTCATCCCGTTGCTGGCCAGCACTGTACCGCAGCGCTCCGTCGACCAATCTCGAATTTATTACTGCTGGATGTTGATCGATTGACATCCTTCATCTATGCCAACGATGATACGGTTCGTATGAGCACTGGGAACTCCATTGCACTGACTACCACGAGGTGATTGTAGGGAAGGAAGTATTGTGCCAAAACACGGGCACTAGGTTCACTTCCTTCCACGAGCTTAACCAAGACAAAGTTCCGCTGAAAGATAGTTCACCTGGTGAGTAAAAGTTCCAAACCGCGGAGCAAGACGTATACCGGGAAAGAAAGTCAAACGCACTGATTTGTTATTAATTAGATCATCACTTTATTTGTTCCTTTAATGGCTGGCGCAATACAAACTACTTTAAAGATAAGCACAATTAATGTCCCCGTTAATGTAGACATCACACTTTATCAGACTACACATCAAACTTATTACTGAAATAACACTTTGCTCATTATTGGGAGTTGTTTTACTTTATGCGATTTAAATTCTTTAACTGTATGCGATTTGAATGTCACATTCAACAGGCAGGGCGGCGGATAATGGCGTTTGCCATTTAGTACACTCACGACTCACAGGGGTGCGAGCTCCGACCGCACCCCTCGATGGTTAAGGGGCGGCCCATCGTATTTACGCGTACCGCAGCGCTACGGTAGCGTAGTGGAGACCCGACCAGCTCGTGCAGAGCCGACTCGCTAATGGGGTTTGGTGGTGTGGTGAAAAGGAAATGAAATGGTGGTGTGCGTGTGTGTTCGTACACATCACCGTGTTTGTCAATGCATTCAGCAAAGGATAAACGAAACCTACTACATAGGGAAAGGCTAATAACCTTGCCCGGGAAAACAAATTATTTTGGACAATTGAACAAGTCACTGATAAGGACCGGATACCGGTGGAGAGACTTGCTAAATAAGGGCAAGGCCGGTTCCCGGTTGTAGTGCCGATGATGATGATGATGAAACGAAACCTACAACGAGGGAAAAAGAACAAAGGAAAGGCGACCTAAGGCATCGTTCGGTAATGAGGGTCAGCTGAGTAAATAGCAGCCACTCATTAGATGCTAAAAGGGATTGCGATACTTTATACAATGGAGATCGTATATCGTATCTCTGCCGACTGGGAGAATCGGATTCTTTTGTTTGCATATGTTTATGCTATTGAATCCAATCCGGTGGCTAAGCGCGCCGTTGGTGATTGTTTGAAGATTCAAGATTTCCGAGAGAAGTACTTGCAGCTGAATCAATAGTTGCAAGTCTTCGGAAAGTAATTTAGATAGATACACAATGACAGTTGTGTATACCACCTGTGTCAATTATGCATGGCATCTGCGGCGACTCCAGGATCGAACACTAGTGTGAATATTTACACTAATTGGAAATTCGGTTCTTGGCGTTGTGTATACCATCTGTGTTAATTGGGAATTCGGTTTTTGGTCGCTAATGCAGAGATGCATTGATACATGTATGAATGCCCTTGTAGGAAAAATTCTTTGCAGGCATTTTCAGGTAATGCATTGAAAGCATTAATTATCCTTGGGAAGGAAATGTTTTTGCTGCGGGGAGATTGCGGTTCAAGTGTGGGAAGGTTGAAATTTGCAACCGAAGGTACCGAATGGGTTTTGGTTTAATGCTCCTGTATAATGGAAAAAATTCTTGTAGGGAATTTGTATGCGAAGAGATGCATAAAAGGTAAGAATTCTTTACAGGGACTTTTAGTTAAATAAATTTTATCTATTTGATGCGTGAAACATTTAAGGTGCTAATGCGATTGCATTAGTGAACTTATAAGAATGGGTCGACGTTATGGGTGTTCTTCAGGTAAGTGGACCATGGGGTTTGGTGGAACCGCCACATGATGCCCCCCTGTGTTTGCGCCTCTCGACGGTACTCGCTCAGCGCGCCCCGTTCGCTCTGCACTTCATCCTCAATCATCTCACTTGGTCCCAGGTCTCAGAGTCGCCGTTGGAACCGGCGCAGCTGACACATAATGTCCTCACTTCTAACATACGACGAAACGCGAATCTAATCTGCACGAATCCTCCTTGGGGCGGCCTTTGCACAACAGTCTCGCTGATTGGCCAGTCCAACTTGCAGCCACCCCAACATCAACCCACATCAGTAGTAGGGTTATGAGGCTTCTGCCTCAATTTTCTGCCCCAAAAGCTCTTTTCTGCCCCAAAGCTCTATGTGAAGGTGAAGATGTGTGTGTTGTGTGGTGAGTGTTGATGGTGGTATGTGATTCATGGGTGGTGGGTTCTTATGTGAGGTGGAAATAGTAGTATTTAGTGTATTTCTTATGAGTATTGGTATTAATTGTGATATTTTGTGGTTGCGATTAATGGTTGTGGGTTCTTATGTGGGGTGGAAATAGTAGTATTGATATTAATTGGGTATAGTTTGTAGTATTCTTATCACTGTAGTTGTTTGTTTGGGCTAGTGATTAATCGTTATCAGCGTGGTTGTTGGTTGATGTCGTAATCGAATGGGTATGTAGTTGTTGGATTTTGTGCTTTTGATGCTCTTGGGTTTTTGCAGGTGGTGGTGATGAATGCTTTTGTTGACTATTGGGCTTTTTGTAGGTGGTGGTGAGTATTGGGGCTTGTGGTGATATCGGTGCTTTTTGTTATGGGTTTATGTTTTTGCTAATGGATTTGTGCTTAGGTGGCGATATCGGGGCTGAATGGGTAGTGCTTTAGGCTTTTGTCTCGGTTGAGTATCGAGGCTTTTTGCTCTATGATGATGATGAATGGGTTGTGCTTTTGGCTTTTGTCTCGGTTGTAAGCTGTTAATTGTGATGGAAATAAAAAAACGTTGTCTTTGTTGTACTTTTTAATCTTATTGTTATTAAGCTGAGTAATATATACGGGAATTTTGTTGTTTGTGGATTTGTATGGGAAATGGGTTGTTTTTAATCTTATTGTCATTAAGCTGAGTAATATATACGGGAATTTTGTTGTTTGTGGATTTGTATGGGAAATGGGTTGTTTTTTGCTGGAACTTAAAACTGATTTCACCTAAGACGCAGAGCTAAGCTAGTTGAGTTCACCTAAGACGCAGAGCTGAGCTAGTTGACTTCACCTAAGACGCAGACCTAAGCCAGTATTCAAACAGATGCAATAACAAGGCGGGGGCGGGGGCGGGGGCTTTTTGCTGTATGATGTTGATGAATGGGTTGTGCTTTTGGCTTTTGTCTCGGTTGTAATCTGTTAATTGTGATGGAAATAAAAAACGGTGTCTTTGGTGTGCTTTTTAATCTTATTGTCATTAAACTGAGTAATATATACGGGAATTTTGTTGTTTTATATGGGAAATGGGTTGTTTTTGCTGGAACTTAAACTGACTTCCCCTAAGACGCAGAGCTAAGCTAGTTGACTTCACCTAAGACGCAGACCTAAGTCATTGGTTTTTTTATGAGTCACCGACTTATTCAAGTCCATATTGTACCGATCCCATAACCTTTAGCAAGTATTCATGATTTCTATAGCAAGTTGGGATCTCATTACTCATTTTTTTGTGAATTTCATACGTATTGAGGACCAATTATTCTTATCATAGTTTCCATATTGGACAAATCGTTTCAGCTCCCCACAGGCTAATGTTGATTTCTATATATAGGCGTACATCTTCAGTGGGTTGCGGATTTGTACTTATTAATAATATTTTTTCAATTTGGGATGTGTGATGCATAGTTGTTTTGGTTTGTTGGGTATTTGTTATCAGGTGTATACATCTTCAGTGGGTTGTGCGATTAGCGTTCAAGGTTAATTGTGTGACATGAGCAGATGGTATTTTTGAACTGGGTGTGTGAATAGGTGATAGGTGATTCATGATTGTTTGGCAGTGAATATATTATTATTTAGTCATTGAGAGTGAGTAATATATATGGGAATTTTTTTTTGGGTGATGAGAATTTTTGATGATTCTATATGCTTTTTGGGCTTTTTGCTCTATACTGAAATGCTACTACTTGATAGTAAATCTATGTTGAAATGGAGTTTTTTGCTATATTGAATATGTGCTTTTTTGGGGATTGTCTGGGGTGCTAAAGGCTTTTTTATGAATATATTCACTTGGCAGTAAATCTATGCTGAAATATATATAGGAATACGGGCTTTAAATTTGAAAAAAAGAAGAAAAAAATCATCATCAAATCCAATATTCGACGTGGGATTAGCTAGGAAATAAAAAAATCAACATCATCAACTGGTGAGTTACCTTATTTATATATTAATTGTTATTCCTTTTTTGACGCGGTGCTAGTATTTATTTTTGTGTATTGTATCGTGAGTCTAGCAATAATAATAATAATAATCCCGATGTTTTTGCTATTGCTGCATAATGTATGGAAATGATTCATCATCATCGTCGTCGTTATCAGTTGTGTGTATGTGAATAGGTGACAGGTGATTCATGATCGTTTGACTTGTTGTGCTGATATCATTTGTAGTAAAATAGAGGCGTGTTATCAGTAGTTGTTCGTGGATTTATATGGAAGTGATTCATTGTCGTTTGGGATTCTTTCTTATCTCAGTATGTGAATTAAGTCTTAGGGTTGGATGATCAGCGTACAAGGTTAAAGTTTGGAGTAGGTTAATTGTATGACATGGTTGGTCGTCGATTTGTCTGGAAGTTGAGGACTCTTTTATATATTATTATTAGTCATTGAGCTGAGTAATATATAAGAATTTTTGTTGTTCGATGGATATGGTATGGAAGTGATGATATAAGACTTAGATTTGGATGATCACAGCGTTCAAGGTTAAAGTTTGGGGATAGGTTAATGGTATGGAAGTCATTCGTAGTCGTTTGACGTCGTGGTTTTTGGGATTCTTTCTTATCTCAGCATGTGAATTAAGTCTTAGGTTTGGATGATCAGCGTTATTTTCTAATCTGTATTTATTGGTATATTGTTCGAATGTTTTTATTATTATCTAGTGTGGTTATATTAGGCTGTTGTTGTTGCTGTATTTAGTTTATTGTTATAATGATGTTATGTTTTATTGTTCAAAGTTTTGAGATCTTTTGAAAGTTCTTTGTTTGCTTATAATCATATGAGGATATTTTTGAAAAGCACAGGCAGTTTTTATATGGATATATTAGTATATGTAGACTTTTTTAGCGCTACAATGTTGTTAATAGCGAATATATTATTATTAGTCATTGAGCTGAGTATTATATGGGAATTTTTTTGTAGCTTGTTGTTATATTAATTATGTATATGTGTGTATGTGTATTGATGGGCAAATATCTGAATTTCACCTGTTGAGCTGTTGTCAGTTGTACACATCTTGGATTGTAGTGGAGGTGTTGTTAGCATTAGTTGTTCGCGGATTTGTATGAAAGTGATGAATTAAGTCTTAGGTTTGGGTGATCAGCGTTCACGGTTAAAGTTTGGGATAGGTTAATTGCGTGACATAGATGTTCGTGGATTTGTATGGAAGTGATTCATTGTCGTTTGGCGTAGTGGTTTGGAATTCTTTCTTATCTCAGTATGTGAATTAAGTCTTAGGTTTCAATGATCAGCGTTCAAGGATATAGTTTATAATTATAGTGTATGTATCGGCGTCAAGAGAGAAAGAGAGAAAGAGAAAAAGAGAGAAAGAGAGAGCATGAGAGAGAAAGAGAGTATATTTGTGGACGAATGAGATGTGTGTATGCGTAATAATGAATGAATTTCGGTATAGATAAGACCATCTTGACTAGTTAGAAATCATTGTGTCACTAAACCATTAAAGAAAAACACTAAAAGGTTCCATTGTGGTATATATTTGGCTGAGCAGGAAAATTGTTGCCATAGGATTAAAACAAAAAAAAAATCAACAACAAAAACGGTAAGTTAACACCTATCATGAACCATTTTTAGGATTTCTAATTTATTTCTTCAAATGTTATGTGTTATATTCGGGGGATTTTAATCATCGAGACAGCCTTTTTTTCTGAAAGCGTAACAAAGCAAAAGAATTAACAGTAAATTTTTCATTACTTTTTTAGAGAAATATGTCTGCTAACGAGGTCAACACCAGCAACAACTACAATATTAACAATAATAATGTCAGAAAAAGACTGAGGCAATTTTTGGAGGAACGCCAACAACAACAACAACAACAACAACCTGCAAAGAAATTAAAACAACAGATCTATAAAAGATGCTTGTTTTGTGATGAGGATGTTGAGGGACGGCTTTGGGTCCAACATCATAGAAAAAATACCCACAAAGCAAACGCCCAACAAGCTCTTAATGAAAACGTCTCCTTAATAGCAAGCGCATTCCAAAATCGTATCAAAATATTTGCCATTACCAACAAAGATGAGAGTATGATAAATGTGAATACGTTATTTGAAAAAAATATTCCATTGATTAACGAGTTACTACAAGATGAATTGAAAGTTTTGAAAGCTTTTAAATTTAGTATGGAGCTTTTTGCTAACTTTGCGAAACTACCCAAAGAATGTGAAGAGACAATGCAAATAGATATAAAAAGCATGCAAACTAAAATGTATACGATTGCGAAAGAGGAAGACATAAGAGAAAATTTGAGCACGGCAATTGAAATTATCAAGGCAAAATTGGAAGAGTTCCAAGAAAAAGATAGCGGATGGGCGTTGGCAGCATTTCAGAGGATCGAAATTAACATCAACAAATACGAGCCATTTCGAGCTTGATAGATAAGAGCCGATATAATAAATCTTTTAAAGAACTTGTAGCTGCATCAAACAAGAATAAATAAAATGTATTTATGTATTAAAATTAATTGATGTTTTTTCCCTTTGGCTAATTTTGTGAGCAAATTATTCGAATATTGGTCATTCATTTCCCCCCCATGAGTCTTAGAGTATCAAATATAACCCCACCAATATATGTGAATTTTCGGCTGTAAGTTGATTCTTAATATATGGGAAATTTTTTGTTGATTCTATCTGCTTTTGCCTTATGTCTCAATACTTGAAACGGTTTGTGTTTTTGCTACTGGTTTGTGTCTTTGATCTCTAAACATTCGGATTGGTTGTCTCAGTTGTTGGGGGCTGTTTTCCTTTGACAGTAAATCTAATTTTATGAATATATATATATACCACTTGGCAGTAACTCTACGCTGAAATGGTTTAATGCTTTTGATCTTCTCTAGACCAGCGAGCTTTTTGCTATATATATTGAATATAGCCTATTTTTAGCGCCACAATTTTGAGTTTTTATATGGATATATTGTTAATTGCATACTTTAGGGCTACGCATTGTCCATATAATATATTAAATTCTTTGTGCTTTTGGCTTTTTTATGAATATACCACGAGTCAACGAATGATTATTCAAGTCCATATTGAGCATAAAAAAATGTTCTGTTATCAAAAAACATATGGCTGCTTATCAAATCCCATGACCTTGGATGCTATATCAAATTCTTGATGTCTAAGTGGTTTTAGTGAGTCTCCATTATTCTTATCTTACCTATATGAATAAAACCGCTGATCATTGTTCTTTAAACATTAAAATTAATTGAGGCAATTTTTTCCATGAGTCTTGGAGGATCAAATATAGTCCACCGTAACATCATATGATAAGACCTGCTTACATCATTGAAGAGTTATCAGAGAGGGATAGTTATAATACAGCCTGTTTGCAATCGCCCTGTTTAAAGAAACCGCCTGTTTGGAATCGCCCTGTTTGAAGAGACAGCCTGTTTGGAATCGCCATGTTTGGAATCGCCCTGTTTAAAGAAATCGCCCTGTTTGGAATCGCCCTGTTTGAAGAAACCGCCCTGTTTGGAATCGCCCTGTTTGAAGAAACCGCCTGCTTGGAACCACCTGTTTATAATACAGCCGATACATAGAGATCTGTTTACTGCTTTGATTCGATGCGGCACCAGAGAGGGGAGGTTATAATACAGCCAGTATGTCTTTGAATGCAAACCATCTAATGGGTACGATGACGCATATTTCCTTGGATTAGGTGTGATAGAACTTTAGGTGTTACTAATCGTTCGCCGCCGTGAAAAGTTCGGGATTCCTTTTGATATTACAGAGGAAATTTAGATATTCGACTATCTAGATAATTTTAGCAAAGATCGTTCTATGAGTTCCGCCAGGTCTGGGTCTTATGCGAAATCAGTTTTTGGCGAGGAGATCTCAAGAATTCTTCTTAGTTATTCGGCTATCTGGATAATTTTAGCAAAGGTCGTTCTATGAGTCCAGCCAGGTCTGGGTCTTAAGATCATGGGATCGGGCAAGCACCCCCACATGTTTTTTGATAACAACACATTTTTTATGTTCAATATGGACTTGAATAATCATTGTTCTATGGAAAAATAAGAATTAGAAATCAAGAATTTAATATAGCACCCAAGGTCAAGGGGTCAGAATAATGAACAACAACTTACTATATAGAAATCAGTATTTGGTCGTGATACTGAATGCAAAATAAGATAAGAGTAATGGCGACTCACTAAAAAACACTTAGAAATTAAGAATTTAATATAGCTTCCAAGGTCAAGGGATTGGACAACAACATCCGTTTTTTATATCAACACTTTTTTTGACCAATATGGACTTGAATAATCATTCGTTGACTCGTGGTATATTCATAAAAAAGCCAAAAGCACAAAGAATTTAATATATTATATGGACAATGCGTAGCCCTAAAGTATGCAATTAACAATATATCCATATAAAAACTCAAAATTGTGGCGCTAAAAATAGGCTATAGTCAATATATATAGCAAAAAGCTCGCTAGTCTAGAGATCAAAAGCATTAAACCATTTCAACATAGAGTTACTGCCAAGTGGTATATATATTCATAAAATTAGATTTACTGTCAAGTGGTATATTCATAAAAAGGAAAAACACCCCAAACAACTGAGACAACCCACCCGAAAGTCTAGCGATCAAAGACACAAACCATTATCAAAAGCACAAACCATGTCAAGTATTGAGACATAAGGCAAAAGCAGATAGAATCAACAAAAAATTTCCCATATATTAAGAACCAACTTACAGCCGAAAATTCACATATATTGGTGGGGATATATTTGATACTCTAAGACTCATGGGGGAAAAATGAATGACCAATATTCGAATAATTTTCTCACAAACTTAGCCAAAGGGAAAAAACATCAATTAATTTTAATACATAAATATATTTTTATTTATTCTTGTTTGATGCAGCTACATGTTCTTTAAAAGATTTATTATATCGGCCCTTATCTATCAAGCTCGAAATGGCTCGTATTTGTTGATGTTAATTTCGATCCTCTGAAATGCTGCCAACGCCCATCCGCTATCTTTTTCTTGGAACTCTTCCAATTTTGCCTTGATAATTTCAATTGCCGTGCTCAAATTTTCTCTTATGTCTTCCTCTTTCTCAATCGTGTACATTTTAGTTTGCATGCTTTTTATATCTATTTGCATTATCTCATCACATTCTTTGGATAGTTTCGCAAAGTTAGCAAAAAGCTCCATACTAAATTTAAAAGCTTTCAAAACTTTCAATTCATCTTGTAGTAACTCGTTAATCAATGGAATATTTTTTTCAAATAACGTATTCACATTTATCATACTCTCATCTTTGTTGGTAATGGCAAATATTTTGATACGATTTTGGAATGCGCTTGCTATTAAGGAGACGTTTTCATTAAGAGCTTGTTGGGCGTTTGCTTTGTGGGTATTTTTTCTATGATGTTGGACCCAAAGCCGTCCCTCAACATCCTCATCACAAAACAAGCATCTTTTATAGATCTGTTGTTTTAACTTCTTTGCAGGTTGTTCTCCTGACATTGTTGGTGGTTGTTGTTGTTGCCCCGTTCTTTTCCTAATATTATTATTGTTGTTATTGTTATTATTGTAGTTGTTGCTGGTGTTGACCTCGTTAGCAGACATATTTCTCTAAAAAAGTAATGAAAAATTTACTGTTAATTCTTTTGCTTTGTTACGCTTTCAGAAAAAAAGGCTGTCTCGATGATTAAAATCCCCCGAATATAACACATAACATTTGAAGAAATAAATTAGAAATCCTAAAAATGGTTCATGATAGGTGTTAACTTACCGTTTTTGTTGTTGATTTTTTTTTTTGTTTTAATCCTATGGCAACAATTTTCCTGCTCAGCCAAATATATACCACAATGGAACCTTTTAGTGTTTTTCTTTAATGGTTTAGTGACACAATGATTTCTAACTAGTCAAGATGGTCTTATCTATACCGAAATTCATTCATTATTACGCATACACACATCTCATTCGTCCACAAATATACTCTCTTTCTCTCTCGTGCCCTCTCTTTCTCTCTTTTTCTCTTTCTCTCTTTCTCTCTTGACGCCGATACATACACTATAATTATAAACTATATCCTTGAACGCTGATCATTGAAACCTAAGACTTAATTCACATACTGAGATAAGAAAGAATTCCAAACCACTACGCCAAACGACAATGAATCACTTCCATACAAATCCACGAACATCTATGTCACGCAATTAACCTATCCCAAACTTTAACCGTGAACGCTGATCACCCAAACCTAAGACTTAATTCATCACTTCCATACAAATCCGCGAACAACTAATGCTAACAACACCTCCACTACAATCCAAGATGTGTACAACTGACAACAGCTCAACAGGTGAAATTCAGATATTTGCCCATCAATACACATACACACATATACATAATTAATATAACAACAAGCTACAAAAAAATTCCCTTATAATACTCAGCTCAATGACTAATAATAATATATTCGCTATTAACAACATTGTAGCGCTAAAAAAGTCTACATATACTAATATATCCATATAAAAACTGCCTGTGCTTTTCAAAAATATCCTCATATGATTATAAGCAAACAAAGAACTTTCAAAAGATCTCAAAACTTTGAACAATAAAACATAACATCATTATAACAATAAACTAAATACAGCAACAACAACAGCCTAATATAACCACACTAGATAATAATAAAAACATTCGAACAATATACCAATAAATACAGATTAGAAAATAACGCTGATCATCCAAACCTAAGACTTAATTCACATGCTGAGATAAGAAAGAATCCCAAAAACCACGACGTCAAACGACTACGAATGACTTCCATACCATTAACCTATCCCCAAACTTTAACCTTGAACGCTGTGATCATCCAAATCTAAGTCTTATATCATCACTTCCATACCATATCCATCGAACAACAAAAATTCTTATATATTACTCAGCTCAATGACTAATAATAATATATAAAAGAGTCCTCAACTTCCAGACAAATCGACGACCAACCATGTCATACAATTAACCTACTCCAAACTTTAACCTTGTACGCTGATCATCCAACCCTAAGACTTAATTCACATACTGAGATAAGAAAGAATCCCAAACGACAATGAATCACTTCCATATAAATCCACGAACAACTACTGATAACACGCCTCTATTTTACTACAAATGATATCAGCACAACAAGTCAAACGATCATGAATCACCTGTCACCTATTCACATACACACAACTGATAACGACGACGATGATGATGAATCATTTCCATACATTATGCAGCAATAGCAAAAACATCGGGATTATTATTATTATTATTGCTAGACTCACGATACAATACACAAAAATAAATACTAGCACCGCGTCAAAAAAGGAATAACAATTAATATATAAATAAGGTAACTCACCAGTTGATGATGTTGATTTTTTTATTTCCTAGCTAATCCCACGTCGAATATTGGATTTGATGATGATTTTTTTCTTCTTTTTTTCAAATTTAAAGCCCGTATTCCTATATATATTTCAGCATAGATTTACTGCCAAGTGAATATATTCATAAAAAAGCCTTTAGCACCCCAGACAATCCCCAAAAAAGCACATATTCAATATAGCAAAAAACTCCATTTCAACATAGATTTACTATCAAGTAGTAGCATTTCAGTATAGAGCAAAAAGCCCAAAAAGCATATAGAATCATCAAAAATTCTCATCACCCAAAAAAAAATTCCCATATATATTACTCACTCTCAATGACTAAATAATAATATATTCACTGCCAAACAATCATGAATCACCTATCACCTATTCACACACCCAGTTCAAAAATACCATCTGCTCATGTCACACAATTAACCTTGAACGCTAATCGCACAACCCACTGAAGATGTATACACCTGATAACAAATACCCAACAAACCAAAACAACTATGCATCACACATCCCAAATTGAAAAAATATTATTAATAAGTACAAATCCGCAACCCACTGAAGATGTACGCCTATATATAGAAATCAACATTAGCCTGTGGGGAGCTGAAACGATTTGTCCAATATGGAAACTATGATAAGAATAATTGGTCCTCAATACGTATGAAATTCACAAAAAAATGAGTAATGAGATCCCAACTTGCTATAGAAATCATGAATACTTGCTAAAGGTTATGGGATCGGTACAATATGGACTTGAATAAGTCGGTGACTCATAAAAAAACCAATGACTTAGGTCTGCGTCTTAGGTGAAGTCAACTAGCTTAGCTCTGCGTCTTAGGGGAAGTCAGTTTAAGTTCCAGCAAAAACAACCCATTTCCCATATAAAACAACAAAATTCCCGTATATATTACTCAGTTTAATGACAATAAGATTAAAAAGCACACCAAAGACACCGTTTTTTATTTCCATCACAATTAACAGATTACAACCGAGACAAAAGCCAAAAGCACAACCCATTCATCAACATCATACAGCAAAAAGCCCCCGCCCCCGCCCCCGCCTTGTTATTGCATCTGTTTGAATACTGGCTTAGGTCTGCGTCTTAGGTGAAGTCAACTAGCTCAGCTCTGCGTCTTAGGTGAACTCAACTAGCTTAGCTCGGCGTCTTAGGTGAAATCAGTTTTAAGTTCCAGCAAAAAACAACCCATTTCCCATACAAATCCACAAACAACAAAATTCCCGTATATATTACTCAGCTTAATGACAATAAGATTAAAAACAACCCATTTCCCATACAAATCCACAAACAACAAAATTCCCGTATATATTACTCAGCTTAATAACAATAAGATTAAAAAGTACAACAAAGACAACGTTTTTTTATTTCCATCACAATTAACAGCTTACAACCGAGACAAAAGCCAAAAGCACAACCCATTCATCATCATCATAGAGCAAAAAGCCTCGATACTCAACCGAGACAAAAGCCTAAAGCACTACCCATTCAGCCCCGATATCGCCACCTAAGCACA
Organism: Microdon myrmicae; assembly: GCA_963931805.1. Lineage (NCBI taxonomy): Eukaryota > Metazoa > Arthropoda > Insecta > Diptera > Syrphidae > Microdon > Microdon myrmicae. The sequence goes on along the minus strand of OZ007498.1, from coordinate 159,758,568 downwards.
AATCCATTAGCAAAAACATAAACCCATAACAAAAAGCACCGATATCACCACAAGCCCCAATACTCACCACCACCTACAAAAAGCCCAATAGTCAACAAAAGCATTCATCACCACCACCTGCAAAAACCCAAGAGCATCAAAAGCACAAAATCCAACAACTACATACCCATTCGATTACGACATCAACCAACAACCACGCTGATAACGATTAATCACTAGCCCAAACAAACAACTACAGTGATAAGAATACTACAAACTATACCCAATTAATATCAATACTACTATTTCCACCCCACATAAGAACCCACAACCATTAATCGCAACCACAAAATATCACAATTAATACCAATACTCATAAGAAATACACTAAATACTACTATTTCCACCTCACATAAGAACCCACCACCCATGAATCACATACCACTATCAACACTCACCACACAACACACACATCTTCACCTTCACATAGAGCTTTGGGGCAGAAAAGAGCTTTTGGGGCAGAAAATTGAGGCAGAAGCCTCATAACCCTACTACTCACATCATCATCCCCATGTCCATCAGATCTCCAGTTCTCCGCCAACACAAACGAGCGTTTTCATCTGATGCCACCTCATTTAACAGCTCTGATGCTTCGATTATTCGATTTATCTTTTTATGTTATTTTTCACTACTTGCTCATCTATTGTGTTCATGTATCTATTAGAAACGCCACAGTTCAACTTGCCTCTTTTTCAATGATGCTGGTGCGCCCAAAACTAAACAAAAGATGAAGGCAGTTCGCAACAAAACATATAAAAGCGATTTTGATCCTCAGGCCCTTCAGTACATATGGTCAATTGCCATATTTAGTTGCAATCTACTTACAACAAACCCGGAGTGGCGGCACCATTGCGCAGAATGGATTGTCAGAGAGAATGAACGCAATTACTGAACTTCATAATCTCTTGACAATTGTCAAGGTAAATTACTAAAATTTATAATTTTATTTTCTTTTTAAAATAACAGTCTTATACATATTTTATATGAAATTACATGGAAGAACCTCCAGTTTTTCCAAGAACATAGTGATTGTACATGCCGGAAATTTTCTCTAGGCATATAAAAGTTAATACTGTATGTGGTGCAATACGGAAAAAATAAGGTGTAAAACCCTTCCACAAAGCTGGTAGACCTTCATTCTTTACGGTTTTCAGTATAACATCAATTGCTCCGCTATATTCCGGCTTACCATCTATATACCTCATATTTTGTATTTTCGTTTTTGCAATGTCGACCGGCAACGATGTAAGTGTTGTTAGGAGGCCTGAAGTCCCGGCTGCACATAATTGTACTTTTAAGTCTGGCCCAGATTTAAACATATTCATAAACATGTTTTTCGATTGGGAGTATGATGATAGTTGCGCCACATTCACAACCATTGCTCTACCAACCGTTGGAACACACCCTCTCCAAAGTGCTGTAATACCTTCCTCCTTATATATTCGTGATAATGCATTGAAAACATTTTTGTAATTTCTTCTCTGTGCTGGAGGCAAACGTCCATCTGCTGTCATACGAATCAATGCTACTTCTGCCGGTGTACCTATGATAGCACCGGTACTCCCTGCCAGGACAGCCATCAGCATTTGAGCCCCTAATGGGGCCGATTTCTCGGGATAATGTATTTTATATTGCTCATTTAGATATGTGTACACCCCAAGCCGGCCTGTTGTATACGTAGCTTGTCGTAGTAACGCTGCGCCCACCCCGTTATAAAAAGTCAAAATACCTTCTTTTTTTAAAACTGTTGCCGCACAATCTAAACTTGATTTATATTCCCCTGCAGATATTTGCATTCTAGTTTTAACTAAATCCACTGGCTGAACAACAGTTGAAGCTATCATTCCTGCAGTTCCGCCTAAAACAAACTTCATATAAAATGGAATTTGTTTCTCAGGGACTTTCTTTCCTTCCTCGGGTGTTTTCTTTGGAGCTTCACCCTTTTTCTTCTCCTCTTGCTCCTTTTTTGGGTCATTAGAACTTTCTTGTATCGTGAGAACTTGACCTTCTTCTTCTTCTTCTTCTTCAGACATACTATTCTATAAAATAGTAATAATTGTTTTGTATTTATAACAATAAAACTTACTTTATTTATACTTACAATTTAAAGTTTGACAATATCCAATATTAAATGTACATGATTTTGTGCTTTTAAATGAAAGAAAATCCAGATTAGAATATGTGTGCTCAAGAATAATTTTTTTTTTTTAGAAAACTCTGTGTAAACTTTGTTCGTATATCACTTTTACTTTTAAATCAGTGCCAATAATTCACATTAGTCAAAAAGAATTTCCACTTTTATAACAAACATATAGAAACCCTGGAAAATAAATTGACATATGAGGGTAAGTCAATAAGTCCTTAGAAACGTCTACGATGGCGCTCGTATAATCGCTAATGGTATGTTTTTAGTAAGCATCATTCCTCATTAGATATCTGCAATGTTTCATCATGTTTCAATTTTGCATGATAAATTGAGGGTGAAAAACATATCTGGGAGATGGGTGCGGCATTTGCTCTCTTTTTGGAGCGCATGTCTCGCAACTGAGATGCGTTTCTGTGCAGATTAGTAACAGTAGATGAAACATGGATACATCACTACACTCCCGAGACGAAAGAACAGTCAAAATAGTGGTATTATATTTTTGGTGCAACACCGTGCTTCCGGTTCTCCGGGAAGAGTGGGCAACCGTGGTCGTGTTTCGTTTCGCCCTTTTCTCCGCTTGCTCAACGCTTCATTCTTTGTCCAGCGATGTTATACTTGTTAGGAAATAATTGAAACACACATTACGAGAAAAAACCCAATCACGAGTAGCGATGGGGTTTAACTTTGCTTTTTATTATGAACTAAAATAAATCTTATGTACAATTCAACAATAAGCATTTACACATTTAGATTTTCAACAATTTATTACTTTGACTAAATATTAATTTTGGACTCCTCGATAGTATAGTGGTTAGTATACCCGCCTGTCACGCGGAAGGCCGGGGTTCGATTCCCCGTCGGGGAGCCTCTGGCGCAAGACTAATGACCTTGCCCGAAAAAAAACAAATCATTATGGAAAATTTAACAAGCCTCAGGACTTGCTAAATAAGGCCAAGACCGGTTCCCGGTTGTAGTGCCAGTGATGATGATGATATTACCTATCCGACGGCCGTGCTTCCTCGTTACAGTGAGGGAAGAACGTGGAGGTTTTTATGTTCCGGTTAAATGAAAGCATCTGGCTGGATCAGTATCTATATTTTAACAAACATGTGGAGGCTGCGCTGGCTACGGCAAAGAAAGCTTACGCTATGACAAGAAGACTGTTTCATAGTAGTCAACTTGACAGCAGAGTTAAAGCTATATGCTACATGGCTCTCATCAGACCGATGATTATATATTTGGACGTCCAGTGTGGTTTAATGTGGGACCAAGCATAATGGAAAAGATCCGGGTTTTTGAGAGACAATGCCTCAGGGCGTGTCTTAACTTACATTGGACTCCTGAATCCGATCACAAAAATACTATCCCAATGAAGCGTTGCACAGTGGGGCCAATATAAACAGAGTGGATAACTTTATGATCAAGTTGATCCGAGAGCATCTTGCGAAAGCAATGAGCTCGCCGAACGATTTAATTTTTGGTGCATATTACCCAAACAATATGTAATATGAGGGGGTACGTCGCAATGGCCTTATTCCACCAGAAGCATTCCTCAGTCTTGACATGAACGGCCTCATACAAAATGAATCCACCATACCGTTGATTTTTTACGTGCGTCGGTCGGGTATAGATAAACGAATATGTTATAATCGAGAGGTCGCGCACACAGATGAAGAGCGCTTGCAGTTCAGTAAGACAGGCAGTATCACAGAAAGACCGAAAAGACACGAATAAGCAACACCAGAGATTTTGGTGGCTGAGTGGCAATTAAAAACCTGTGTCCTTATAAAACTGAAAAAAGGGAAGCCATAATAATAATAATAATAATAAAAAACCCAACAAATAACAGAAAGCTTACATAGATTTAGCATTTCGAAAATTTAGTTTTGATGTTAGGTTTAGGATAGACTTAAGGGGGTATTCTGGTCTAGACGCACGAATTTAACGCAATTTTTGAAGTGCTGTAAAAAAAAGCAATCAATATTTTTACTATTCATTTTTTATGTTTATGTTTATTAATATTTCAAGAATACAGTAAAAAAAAATTTAAAGTAAAAATTCAAAATTAAAAAAGTTGGCACGCGACCATACCCATGATTCAGCCCTCCTATCAATCTGAAAAAAAAAATTATTAATTTACAGAAATGCCTCTATCGTTGGAACTAAAAAAAATTGAAAAAATTATTTTTTTTAAATAGCGACTGCTTGAAAACAAAAATGTATTTTTGGACCACTTTTTTTTAGTTTTTCGAATTTTTTAAAAATAGTTAACATTGAAATTTGGGGATGAGGATAGTTCATGCAATAGAAAAGCCTATAAAGAAGACATATACTAACTTTGAAGTAAATCGGTGCAGTAAAACTTGAAAAATCGTGGGTATTGTTTTAAAAAAGACAGTTTCGAGAAAAACGCGTTTAAAAATTTCAGGGTATAGTAGCTTCAAGTTTTTTTTTTTTTTTATTTTTTTTTTATTTATTTATTTTTTTTTTTTTTTTATTAGACTTCTCTCGGGAAAGGCGAACCTATAGCGCCGAGCGGGCGTCCCGAGATGCCATCAAATAACTGTTGCAGTTCTCTTTGAACAGTTGCAGGTTGTAACGCTCCGGGAACACTTGCGTGGGAAGGGAGTTCCCTGCTCTGTAACGGAACGAGTTCTGATGCAGGGATGTTCGCGCTGTCGGGAGATGAACCGCAAACGGGTGCGATCCGTCGGATTGTCTTGTGGAGCGCATATAAGCCGAATTGCACGGAAAAATACGACGAATCTCTGAAGAACAGTACCCGTGATAATATGTGTAAAACAGACAGAGGTCGGCTACGCGCCTTCGATGTGATAGCGACTGTAGTCCCGATGTCAGCGCCGAGTCCATCCGATCAGGCGGATCGCTCGTCTCTGTATGCTCTCAAGTAGGTCGAGGGTATGTTTAGGAGCCGAGCCCAAAACAGGAGAACAATATTCGATCGCGGGTCTAATTTGGGATTTATATAGAAGAAGAAGTTGAGCTGGAGTAAAATATTTCTTGGCTCTAAAAAGATAGCTCAGTTTCCCTGGCTGACCTGGCGATGCTCGACACGTGTTTATGCCATGATACATTCCCACAGACCGTGACGCCGAGCAATTTCAAGCTTTCCCCGGCCTCGAGGGCCCGGCCATTCATCATCAGCTGTGGAACCGATGATCTACTTTTCTTTGTGAATGTTGTATATTGTGTCTTCGTTACATTGAAGTCGCCGAGATGGGCTCTTCTCCACTGCAGGACCCTATCTAGATCCTGATTCAGATGCACCAATCGGCCGAACACTCGAAAAGGAGGAAACAAGCGTACTATTATCCGCAAAACTGAACACTTTGTTGTCCGTTGTCTCCAACAAATCGTTTATGTGAAGCAAAAACAAGGTTGGAGCCAAAATAGGACCCTGTGGCACCCCCGAATTAACAGGATACAGATCCGAACACTCGCCGTCCACAACAACCCGGATCGATCGATTCTCGAGGAAGCTCTTCGTCCAGTCACGAAGCTGTTGGGAAAGTCCATATGAACGAAGTTTGCTCAGCAATGCCCCGTGCCAGGCGCGGTCAAAAGCCTTGGAGATATCTAATGCGACCACCTTTAACTCACCATGCTGTTCAATCGAAGATGTCCATATATCGGTTACAAGTGTCAAAAGGTCTCCCGTGGACCGCCTTTCACGGAATCCGTATTGACGGTCATTCAGAAGTCCGTTGCACTCCAAATACTTAACTAACTCCGTATTGATGACTTTTTCCATCACCTTAGATAAAATAGACAGTAATGCTATCGAACGGTAATTTTGTGGGAGACACTTTTTTCCTGTTTTTGGAATTGGCTGAATTCGACCGACTTTCCAGCAGACAGGAAAGGTCCTCCGTGCATAAGATAAGCGGAAGAGTCTGTCAAGAACCGGCGATAGTTCTGGAGCACAGTTCTTAAGGACTATTGCTGGTATTCCGTCCGGGCCGGTTGCCCCCCTACAATCCAGTTCGCGTAGAGTGCGTTGAACAGTGCGAGGACGAAATCTCACATACCGCATCGAAGACCGTACCGGCGAGATCACAGGTGGCTACAAAAGGCCGGGATCGAAGTTTGAATTGGTGCAAAATAAATTCGCGAACACATTAGCTTTATCCTTTGGATTCGTGACTAACGTTCCGCTGCCTGTCACCAACGGAGGGAAGGAAGAGGATGCGAAGTTGCTGCTGACAGCTCTTGCCATTCACCAGAAAGAGCGCGAACCAGTTGGCCACCGAAGGAGCTTATTGATCACCCTGTCGTTGTTAGCTTTCTTCGCGGTATCAACCGCCTGGTTGCACGCGTTTCTGATTCTAACAAAATTAGTTCTGTTAACATCGGTGGGATTGGAGCGCCATTGCTTAAAAGCTCTATTTTTTGCCGCTGTAATCAGCTCGCATTTTTTGTCAAACCAAGGTTTATCAGACGAACTGCGTTTGATGGAATGTGGAATATACATCTCCATCCCCAGAAGAATAATCTCTGATACCGACTCCGCGCAAGCGTTAACATCGGAGTCCCCGAAGCACACCTCCAACCATGGAAAGGATGCGAAGAAATCTCGCAAGTCGTCCCAGTTAGCAGCCCCATACTCCCATACATGGCGAAGCTGCTTGGCCCGGTTATTCGCTTGATATGCAAGTGCTTGCGCGACAGACACCAAGCAGTGATCTGATTTTCCTAGTGGCGCAGAAGCCTCTATGGTATAAATACTCGGTTAGGATGTCAAAAACAGATCCAGGGTGTTCGTACAATCGCCTCGGGCATCCGGCACTCGCGTCGGTTGCTCCACGAGTTGAGTCAAGTTGTGGCTTACAGCAAACATCTCCGCCAGCCTTCCAGCCTCGTCGGTTCTGTTAGAATGTAACAACCAGCCGGAATTGTGGACATAAAAATCACCAAGGACAACAATTTCAGAATCTGGGTGGTTGATCTGTATCCAGTCGACGGCATGTGATAGATGTTCGAAAAATGTCACCGGTCTATCGTCATTCGGGGAGCGATAAGGACAACAAAGAAATTTAACGGAATTCCCCAGCACGACCCTTAACCATAGGATGTCCATATTACTGGGTTCCAACGCCTCCATACCCTGGCAAGACAGATCGGACCGCGCGAAGACGCAGACGCTGCCCTTAAAACGGAATTTCGAATGTAACTCGTATCCTGAGCAGCGACGATATCTCGAATCAGTTGACGAATCGACCAGGGTCTCAGTTAGGGCAAGGATATCAGGTTTCGTTGTTTGCAAATATTGGTGGACGGCGTTTACATTCGTATTGGTGAAACCGATGTCCCTGATGTTGCGCCTGACATAGTCCCCCCCCGGAGATCCGAAAGGGAGACTAGTTTACCTCCGGAATTCTTTATATCAGAAGGTACCATCATGACTCATCTCCGTGTCAGTCCGGGCCATCAGCCACACATCCGAAACACCGTCGAAGACATCTCTCGGCGATATCGCGGAATGTACAGCGTGACGGGGTGGTATCTCACCTTGGGACCGACTACCACCTAACCAACTTTTTCTCGAACCGGTCCATCAGCCAAGCCCCGAAAAATGGCCAGGGATTTCTCCCAACCATTTCACGGTGCCTAAAGCTTGATGGGGTGGTATTTCACCGGGCGCACAGGGCATTGGGACCCCGGCTACCACTCGGCTTTTAGTCGCCTCTGACGACAAGCCGGCCTAGCTGTGAGTATATTCTAACGCCCTACTCACAGGGCTAATATACCATAATATTGCTAAAGCAAATGTAACTTCGCCAATTATTGGAATTTTAAAATTTCCTTTGGACAGCGTATTCTTAAAAGTATAAACTATAAGAAAATAGTTAGCTTTAGGGTAAAAACAATAGCAGAAACAACGTTTTTTCTGGTCTTCATTTTCTTTGTGTCTAATTAAGTTCTATAAAATTCATCTCAACAAAATAATCATAATGTCGAAAGACAAATTTTCATGCTTTAATCGTATGCATGTAACTTAGAGAGTCCGCCAGGGACCAGTAAGTTAGGAAATAAGATACCATAAGCTAGAGTTTAATCATTTTTGTCTAGCGAGTAAGTAAATTATCATAATAAGAAGAAATAAAAAATGGTATAAAAATGAAATGAAAAAACACTGACTAATATCGTAAATAAATTTGTGTAAGTCGGGGTATCCATAAATCGGGGACAGATGCTTTTTTCATAGTATTTTGTTGGAGACAACGGATAACAAAGTGTTCAGTTTTGCGGATAATAGTACGCTTGTTTCCTCCTTTTCGAGTGTTCGGCCGATTGGTGCATCTGAATCAGGATCTAGATAGGGTCCTGCAGTGGAGAAGAGCCCATCTCGGCGACTTCAATGCAACGAAGACACAATATACAACATTCACAAAGAAAAGTAGATCATCGGTTCCACAGCTGATGATGAATGGCCGGGCCCTCGAGGCCGGGGAAAGCTTGAAATTGCTCGGCGTCACGGTCTGTGAGAATGTATCATGGCATAAACACGTGTCGAGCATCGCCAGGTCAGCCAGGGAAACTGAGCTATCTTTTTAGAGCCGAGAAATATTTTACTCCAGCTCAACTTCTTCTTCTATATAAATCCCAAGTTAGACCCGCGCTCGAATATTGTTCTCCTGTTTTGGGCTCGGCTCCTAAACATACCCTCGACCTACTTGAGAGCATACAGAGACGAGCGATCCGCCTGATCGGGGACTCGGCGCTGACGTCGGGACTACAGTCGCTATCACGTCGAAGGCGCGTAGCCGACCTCTGTCTGTTTTACAGATATTATCACGGGTGCTGTTCTTCGGAGATTCTTGGCATTGTTCCACGCAATTCGGTTTATATGCGCTCCACAAGACAATCGGACGGATCGCACCCGTTTGTGGTTCATCTCCCGACGGTGCGAACATCCCTGTATCAGAACTCGTTCCGTTACAGAGCGGGGAAGCTGTAGAACAGCCTTCCCACGCGAGTGTTTCCGGAGCGTTACAACCTGCAACTGTTCAAAAGGAACTGCAACAGTTATTTGATGGCATCTCGGAGCGCCCACTCGGCGCTATAGGTTCGCCTCTCCCGAGAGAAGTCTAGTAACAAAAAAAAAAAAAATTTTGATTCTAGGCCGAGCTTCTTGCAATGGAACATTGTGGCGGTCCCGCCAAACCCCACGGTACAATTACCTAAAAACCCGCCTTACCCCTTCCTTAGAAGCATACGTTTTTGCTAATGCAATCGCATTAAGCACTGAAAATGCTACACGCATTAATTGGAGCAAAGCTATAATCGTAGACCTTCTGCAAAAAAATTCTTACCTTTTCAAGCATTCCTTCGCTTACAAATCCCCTGTAAGAGTTTTTTTTTTTTTTTTCAAAACTGTATTTATTAACCATAATTAGAATTTGTACATTTAAGTAATACAGTGACTTAAAATTAAATTCGTAACAATTGCTTACATGTAATTATTATTATAATACATTTTCCAAACAATGTTTTAAGAGTTACAGGATAGATGTGTGTTTATACATTTAGTAGGGTTTCGTCTTCCTGGAAAAGGTCAGAAAACCAGGAATTTCTTATTTTTACTTTACTTAATCTAAACCTAACCCTAAATATAAATATAACTTAACCTAACTTAGTCTGATTATTATAAAATAAGCTATAAACAAAACAAAGTTTTATAATTAATGGGATATCCTGTAAGAGTTCTTACTTTCCCTATCATAAATTATCCTGAAAAGAAAAACCCCGGTTCACATATCATGTAACCATTCCAGCCAGGGATAATTATCATTGCGTCGGCTATCCCCAGTTTCATTCATGTTTACGATAAATTTCTTTGTGTATACATTGGCTGGCGACCTTTTCTCCCAGCAATAAAATCCTCTGACTCGCACAATGTGCAAACCAAAGCAAATACGCATCCCGCGTCTCTTGGCATCAATTTAATCCTACTGCATAAACAATGCAAATGGGAATTCAATACCTACCCTTACTAGCGATGCCATAAACACCATTTCCCAGTAGCCTAGCTAAAATGTCATCTCTTTATTTAGCCGCGACGCACATGCATCCGACGATTTCGGTTTTGTTTGCTTTCCCGAAATCGTATCCCATGAATGCTCTTTATTCCCTTTCCTTGTTCTAGGTTCGTTTTTCATCCATGAAAGGACCATGCACATATACCACCATCATCAAGATTAGCGAGTGATCTCGGCACGAGATAATTGTCGTTGAGTCAAATTTCATCCACTGACGGAGACGGTCGCTCTGCCATCCACCGTACCGGCGCCGGTACGGTGTGAAACAAAAGTCGAGTGCGAGTCGAACGCGTATCGAGTCGCAACATAATCAATTAAAAGTGGTTTTTCTGTAGCCCACTAACTTTGATCCCGTTATAATAATAAACCAGGATTGTCACCGTGCGTGTAACGAGAATTCGGGATATTGATTTAATTGTACAGGATTTTTACCACGAAATAAAAAACATTAGCATCAAAACTACGAGTGACTAATGCTTCAGTGTGTTTCTTTGGAGAGCAATTGTCTTCGCGGTTGTGCTCTAATTTCCAGCGTAATATTGGTGGGGTTTCTGCTGAACCAGCGTCCGTGATGACGCACTAGCAGAAACTACCCTCAACATCATCAGACTTATCAGCTTTTATTGAAATTAGAAACATTCGCTTGCGATCGGTTTCTTCAAAATCCACATGTTCAGCGGGTGTGCTTTTTTTAATTTTTATCTATGAATTTTTGATGAATTTGGATATTAAGGTGAACCACACCTCCTTCTACTAATTGTAAAATATTAAAACTTGTTTTCATTCTGAATCAAGAGGTCAATTGTATATTCCCGAGAATATTCACCTGTCACACCCCGATTGACCTGTAGCTTCTTAATTAGATTCCGCAGATAATGCCAAACAGGTTTTGCCGAGAATATTCATTTGTCACACCTCCAAGGTTTAAAATTAGTCCAGAAAAATACCTTACAAGAATCGGGAAACTGTGCTAGAAGTGGTGTTTATAAATGTTTGATAACCCAATTATGGCGAATCGAGAGACCGGAGTTGCTTTTATTACATTGAATGAATTGAAATTGTCTAATGAGCCATTGCTATCATTTCTAACATTCCACTCGATTAACTTTGAGGTTTTCCATAATGAAAGTCCAAACTTGTTTTTCTTGAAACCGGAAAATTGGTACCATGGCCTGAATACATTGGGCTCCAAGTATGAGATTTGTTTATTTATTTTTACTCGCACATATATTTATATAAACAGCTTAGGAGTTGGGTCACTATCAAAGCATTAGAAACGAATATGTGATTTTGACTTATCTAAAAATTCTACATTAGTTATCTTAGCTGTAAATCCCACATTGTTATGTGAAACATAGTTATAACAATTTTAAAGGTAAGTATACTTCTACGTCATTTTACATATTCAAACAGATTTTCATTCTAAATCAATGGGCATGAACACGAGTGACTAATGCTTGAGAATAAAAAACGTAGTAATTTCCCAGAAATTAGCATTGCGTTATGGAATCTCCCAGCCCATGGGAGAATTGCTAAATATTGCAACAAACTATGGAATAATAACATTTCCTAATCCACTAGCTTTTTCTGGGGTAATTATTTGACGTTATTTTTACAATATAAAAGATAACCTATTCTACTTTGCTTTGTCGTGGTGGGTAATTAAGTCACTTTAAAACAGTCATCCAATTTTCTCTGAAATCTATAAAATACGCCTTTTAGATTTTCTGAAAAACTGAACACATATTCGGCTATCTAAAATTCCACGAATAAAAAATCCGATCTAATTGGACGAAAGTCAAGAGGGAAATGTGAATAAAATATCTCACCAATTTGTACAGATTCTATCAAACCTTTATTTGATAAAAACAACTGAGAAACTGGTTTCTGCTATTAATTTGAATCATCTGCAGCATTAATGGGCTTCCCCGAATGAGATACCCAAATGTCGGAGATCCCCGAATCTCATATGGACCTCTACATGAAAAAGAAACCGATCGACAATTTAGCTGACCAACTCATGCTTTCTTTGCGGAAATGTACTCTCACACGCCCACCTTACAAGCTCCTATAATAATAAAGATCTCGCCGGGTCGTGTAAAATCCGATTCAGTTGTTAATAAAGTCTCGACCGGATAAGTTTATCGCGTGTGTTGTGCTAAAAGTTAATTTTCATTAGGTGTTTAGATCTAGTTGAATTGTTTTATATTTTTTGTGGAATTGCGAGCAACTCTAAATCAATTTCATTAAGTGTTATAGAAGACGAATGTCTGACCAAGTATCAATAGAAATGAGTGGCACAACAAACAACAAGGTGAGTGTAATTTATTATTTGTAAATGTTTTGTTTTTGCAAGCAATGTAAAGCCCAGCGCTGAGTTCCGACGAATAAACACATTTTGAATTTTCTTTCCGCTGAAGTCAATGATATATGGATATTATAGCACACATTATCTGGAATAATTTATCCGTTCTCTTGAATTACATATGCGTTAGCTTTAATTCACTCGAGTTTCCTGTGAATTAGTTTAATTGAGAAGTTCTCAGAAATCGTTCTTTGTTGCATAGTTGTCGTGTGGTGATTTATTATACTCTGACGATGTTGTCACTATTTTGAAAGAAGTGATTTCATGTTCAAAATAGATGCCCATTTATCCCATGCCATAATACGTGAACTGTTCTATCAAAACCGACTGCGTTTTAAATACAGAATGAATTGAATTTATTGGGGCTTAACTTGCAGATTATGGATTATCTAAATGCGTAGTGATGAGGTTCAATTTACACTTTATCGATTCTTCAATATCAAAAGGATTGTGTTTCTTTAGAGTAGTTAGTTTAATATTTTTCAGATTTTTTATTTTGTATCTCTATAAAAAAAAAAAGGAAGCTGTGGCGTAGATATCTAATTATTGCGTTTTGATGATAGCACATTGTAAACAAAAGAAATCGTTTAAGTGATGACTTTCTTTCACTAATCTTCCGCTTTTTTAAATACGTATAATCCGTTTAAGACCTTGTCTGCGATAGAGGGATGGCGTAGACCAGGACACTTAGAGCCTGGGAGTGCCAAACTGGATGACATCGGCTCGAAATCGGGGCCGGTGGAGAGATTTGTTAAATCAGGCCAAGACCGGATCCCGGTTGTAGTGCCGATGATGATGCTGATGATAATGTTCGTCCGTATGTTGCGATGCCGGTGAAAAACTATTTGGAAACACTTCATTAGGAAGTCCTTTCTGATTATCATTTATTTTAATCCATGGCACATGGCCTGTTCGAGCAGCACTTTAGAACAATTGAAGATACCAAAAAAATGGGTCGATATCCTCAAAAGATGAAGAGTGCGTCCGGTGTGGTATGTGGATGCTGCCAGAAAGATGGGAAAAAGTAGTGTCTTGACAATACTGTGAATAAAACGTAATGTACCGTTCTTTCACAAAAAAAATTCCTAATTTTTTTATAGAAAACAGCGGAAACGTATTTGTACACCAATACATTAAACAAGGACTTTGTTTTTATTTAAACGGGTTATCATCATCATCATCGGCACTACAACCGGGATCCGGTCTTGGCCTGATTTAACAAATCTCTCCACCGGCCCCGATTTCGAGCCGATGTCATCCAGTTCGGCACTCCCAGGCTGTAGGTGTCCTGGTCTACGCCATCCCTCCATCGCAGACAAGGTCTTAAACGGATTATACGGATTTAAAAAAGCGGAAGATTAGTGAAAGAAAGTCATCACTTAAACGATTTCTTTTGTTTACAATGTGCTATCATCAAAACGCAATAATTAGATATCTACGCCACAGCTTCCTTTTTTTTTTTTATAGAGATACAAAATAAAAAATCTGAAAAATATTAAACTAACTACTCTAAAGAAACACAATCCTTTTGATATTGAAGAATCGATAAAGTATAAATTGAACCTCATCACTACGCATTTAGATAATCCATAATCTGCAAGTTAAGCCCCAATAAATTCAATTCATTCTGTATTTAAAACGCAGTCGGTTTTGATAGAACAGTTCGCGTATTATGGCATGGGATAAATGGGCATCTATTTTGAACATGAAATAACTTCTGCCACCATGTACTTAGTTTTCCCCTCATTAATGTGCAATCCCAGTTTTTGTGCGCCTGCTCGATCTGGCTGAAGGAATCCTGTACAGCTGATTCGGTTCTACCGATGATGTTGATGTCATCTGCGTAGGCAAGTATCTGACTGAACTTGCTGACAATAATCCCTCTTGTTGTAACGCCAGAGTCACGGATTGCATTCTCCAACGCCAGGTTGAAGAGGAGGCAGCCCAGACCGTCCCCTTATCGGAGTCCATTAAAGATGTTTATTGGTTTGGACAGCAATCCCGCTATTTTTACTTGACTAGTTACGTTGATCATGGTCAACTTACAAAGTCGTATCAATTTGTTTGGAATGCCGAACTCTCTCATGGCATTGTATAGTTCTATGCTGTCGTAGGCGGCCTTAAAGTCTATAAATAGATGATATAATGGAATCCTAAATTTCAGCCATTTTTTCATCGCCTGCTTAAGGGTGAATATCTGATCAATCGCTGATTTGCCTTTGATGAAGCTACACTGATATTGACCAATGATGACTTTAGCGTATGGGGCTATCCGATCTTGTAGGATAGTGGAGAGTATTTTATAGGGGGTACTCAGCAATGTTCTACCCCTATAGTTGCTGCACATTGTGATATCTCTTCTTATGTATGGGGCACATTATTCCACGACGCCAATCTCCCGGCATTTCCTTTTGCTCCCATACATGCACCACGATCTCATGAACTGTGTGATGTAAAGCTGCTCCTCCTTGTTTGATCAGCTCAGCTGGTATGCCATCAGTTCCAGGGGCTTTATTTGATTTGAGCTGTCTTATTGCTTTTAATGTTTCGTCAATGCTTGGTGACGACAGCATTGGTGGAGCCTCCAATTCTGCCAAGAGCTGACCATTTAACAATTCATTGAAGTGCACATCCCATCGCCCCAGAATGCCTTCAGGATCGGTGAGCAGATTACCCTCTTTATCCTTGCAGTAAGTGCAGCGTGATGTGTACCGCGTTATACTGTGATTATTTGGCAGAACTTCCGCGCCTGGTGCGGGCCTCGCTCTCTACTTTTCTCTATTTCACAGACAAGGTTTTTTTCCCAGGCACTTTTCTTTTGTCTGTGTAGTCTTTTTTCTGATCTTCTGAGCTCTTTGTATTTCTCCCCGCGTACCCGCGTCCTATGAGTCTGGTGCTTTGCCCGGTATGTAGAATTCTTACGTTCAGTCCCTAGTTTGCACTCATCATCAAACCAGTCGCTCCGATCTCTACGACTAGTGCCTATGATGGAGTTGGCAGTACTAATGACAGTATTCTTAAGGCGTGTCCATTTCTCTTCTACGACCGGCATTCTGGCCCCAGGACTTACTCTCTCTCCGTCGAGCTCTTCGAGGGCGAGTCCTAGCGCATGACTAAAGGTGTCACTGGTATTCTCATTGCGTAAGGCAGCCGTGTTGCTTCGAACCTGATCCGCGGATGCAATACGTCTCCGTAAGGCAATCCGCGGTCGGAAAACTGTACCAACAAGATAGTGATCCGATCCGACGTTGGCACCTCGGTACGTTCGTAGTGGCGGTGATCTATCAACACGTGGCCAATTTGATTGCGAATGGCTCCATCAGGTGATACCCAGGTGGCTTTGTGGATATCCTTACGCGGAAACCTGGTACTCGCAACAACCAAATTTTTTTATGCTGCCAGTTCGATGATTCATAGTTCATTGTCATTAGTGTTCTCATGCAATCTATGGGAACTCGCGGGGTGCCTGGAAACAGACTCCCGGCCTATTTTCGCATTCAAATCACCAAGAACGATTTTCACATCGTATCTTGGTCATGCATTGAGGACCTGTTCGACGTTCTGGTAGTATTCTTCCTTTTCGTCGTCAAGGGACTCCTTTGTATGTCCGTGAACGTTTATGAGGCTTATGTTCTTAAACTTGCCTAGCACACGAAGAGTGCATAGCCTTTCGTTTATTGCATTAAAGCCGATAATGGCAGGCTTCAGTTTTCGGCTGACTAGAAAGCCTACCCCGAGCACATGGTGTTTTGCATGACAGCTGTAATAAATGTCATACTCGTTTTTTTGAATAACACCACTCCCCGTCCATCTTATTTCTTGTAATGCTGTTATGTCAGCCTTATATTGGGATAGGGCATCGGCTAGCTGCTGTGCAGCTCGAGCTTTGTATAGTGAGCGGACGTTCCATGAGAAAATTCTTAAATCGTTTAGCCATTTTCGTTTGCGTGGTCGTCGTGTATCCGGTCCACATCTTGTTAAATTTTCCATAATAATTCATTTTTACGGGCAAGGTTATTAGTCTTCCGCCAACCTTTCTCAGGATGTCGCTGCATGCATTGGTTGACTACTTGGCGGGTGCCAAAGTAGCTATCCAGGGGTGTCACGTGGAGACTGCATGTCGACTACGCACCTTGGAGACCGTAATTTTCGTCTGATAAATACTAAAAAAATATTCATGATAAAAACACTTACAGCCGTCAGTAAACCTCGAAAAAGTGGATTAAATTCAACCATTGGGAGAAGTTTTTCGGCAAAATTGATGACTTTTTGACTTAGTTGCGTTTTTGCAATAACAATTTAATGTTGTAACATGAAATTCAAAAACATGTAGGTTTACAGAGAAGCTAATACTATAAAAAGGATATCCGCAAAGTTTCAACCAAATCGATAAAGTAGTTCTTGAGTAATAGTTGAAAAATATTGTTTTAAGAAAAACACACACTTTTCGCCGACTCCAGGTGCTATTTCAGCAATTTTGTGTCGACTGTCTTTAAGCATCTAAGTTGTGGTTGGTTTGATAATGTGTAACTCACTCATATGAAGAAATTGAGAATGCAAAACACGGGATTTTGGGAACCATAAGAATTGCAACCGCTATAAAAGGAAATCGACAAGGCCAAATCAGTTAATATCATAACATTTTGACTTTATTTAGCCGAGAAAATTTTTTTCGCAAAATTTGCATATTAGCACGAGCTGTGTGTTATGTGGCACCGTAATGATGAAACCAAATGTTCAAAATGGATCCAATTAGGGTTCAAGAAGGCTCCCCAATATGTTCCGATAACCCTCACTAGTAGCTGTTACAACATTGACTCTACCATTCTCAGAGAAATATGACCCAATGATGTCGTCGGTCCGAATTGCGCACCATGCAGTTACTCTTCGACAGTGCAATCGTCTTTCGTGGATCAATTGCAGGTTATTTTGTTCATTAACAAAGCCAAGCTACTCGAAATGTGCTTTGTCCCTCTTTCTCTTTCTGCATATTCACAACTGACCAACTATTTAAATAAACAATTTTAATAATTTCAACACAAGATGTGATTTCATATCATCATTGAGATTACAATAAAACCAGAGAATGGTCCATGCCCTTTAGATTCTCTGTAACTTCTGTTCTATGTCATCGATTAACTAAGGGATTGATTTGAGATATATTTAAAGTGCACAAACTTTTCCCTATAATGATCAAAAGAGAAAATACATATATAAAGATTTAAAATGTTATGAAAATCAAATGGGATAAACATAAAACTCTTTACATATGCTCTACCAACGATTTTATATATCATTATTGCAATCAGCGCTTAAGTACGACTTCGTCATTTGTTATTTTATTCACTAGCCTTGACCACGAACTCTTGGAACATTAAGGTTGAAATAATTTCAGTTGTTATCGCAAGTACCAACTGACGTTCATGCGTTGTTATCAGTTTCCGACTTTCTCGACCGGATATTATATAAAACATATATAACCTATTTAGGTATTTTTTCTTTTGACTCTTCTGACTTGTATTAGCATATTTATTTATGGTTATGGTGATATAAATTTGTTTTATGAGTTTCTTTGTGGCTTGAAGTAAATTACCATAACTTATTCTTACCGATATCGAATGAGTTTTAAAAACCACCGAAATATGTGTGGTTTCCCGTTGAATAATTTGCATGTGATTAACTTTAGTCTTTTTCTTTGCCTTAATGCAGATAAATGCAAGTACTTCTGTATATTTTTTCATCGGGTAGATTTTTAGTCGTTGTCGCTTTAAGGTCGACTTGAAATATATGCATTTCAGATTATTAGAAAATCGGTAGTCTATGTCTTGGAGGCACACAGGAAACAATAATATTGGCGATAAGTTAGAAAACATAATTTAAACCAATTTTTATAAATATGAAATGCATACTACAGCATACTAATCCTATCCATTTGTTTTTATTTTTAATTTCCAACTTTTACTAGCATCTTATACGTTGAAAGTGACTATGAGGTTATTCCCTTTAAGAAATCATACTATATGGTCATATTAAGAATTTAGGCCACACGCTATTGGAACAAGAATTGAAAAGAGGAACGACTTTAAATTCCCGGGGGCTATATAGAAACCATGAGCTCCTCGATAGTATACTGGTTAGTATCCCCGCCTGTCACACGGGAGACCGGGGTTCGATTCCCCGTCGGGGAGCCTCTGGCGCAAGACTAATGACATTGCCCGGAAAAACAAATTATCATGGAACATTTAACAAGCCTCAAGACTTGCTAAATAAGGCCAAGACCGATTCCCGGTTGTAGTGCCGATGATGATGATGATATAGAAACCATGTAAAGAATACTAACACAGCTCACAGCTCGGCTGAAAAGTTCGTAGGCTAACAGTGTAAAACACCTTTTTTTGTAAATTCGATTTTATTATTTAACATAGTTGCCTTTGAGGGCGGTTAAACAATTATAGCGGTCATGCAATTTTTCGATACCATTACTATAGTACGATTTCTCTTTAGCCTTAAAATTGACCACATTTTCACTCGATTGGACTCTCGAAGCCATGTTTCATCCATTGTCACATATTTGTGGGGAAGAAGTATATTGTGCAGGCGTACTGCACCGGGTTCCCTTCTTCCTCCATCATCACTGTTGTTCCGCCGAAGCAAACTGTTCACTAGTGTGGGATTTTCTCCTATTTAGCGCCGACACGGGCGCGGTTTCAGTAGAAACACCACCGTTGAACCCTTCACAAAGATTGCCTGGATGCACGTTGATCTCCACTCTAAAGTTCACCAAAAACTGCGCACGATTGAAGAATAAATAAATGAAACACAGGAGTTGTTGTTCGAATCTTTATTAAACAAAACAAACAAATGTTATTCCGGTTATACACTGGGTCGCAATACAGAGGTAAATCTTGGTTGTATGCACTGCTAGTAGTTCTTCTTACTATAAACTTTACGCGGACCACTTGATATCTTGGTTCTGTTTACAAACTAAATACATAAAGTTACTGTTCACAAAAGGATGGAAGTCTCGAACACACAATTCTCATTTGAAATGGACTTCCATGGAGTTTTTAAATATAGAGTGCTTGGTGCACTAAATATGTCGGCGCACAATGACCCGGCGAACTTTAACAAACGACAATCACTGTTTTATAAGATTTCAAATTTTTAAATCGGAATTCCCACAAAGGGGTTGTATTATACGCGGATCAAATAGGCAACTTGATTAATTCAAATAGGGAACTAGATTAATTCACTCAACTCCCACGGCGCAGCAACCTCGACTCCACTCCAATTCTCGTAAAATTTGACTCTCAAAACTGAAGGGAATTCCGATACGTGTGCGTGGTTCAATGGGTAAGATCTGACTCCTTGAGACGTTGGCTCGATCCTACGGCCAGTCTCAACTGGGGTGGGTTTTCCTGTTTGTGGTGAATAACGATTTTCCTCCGCTATATATCCGACAGCCAATGTGTTTCGCCAGTTGGGAACGCAACTCCATTGTTGCCGATGGTTCGCCAACTGGGAAACAGCAAAGGTTGTTTTCCGCGTCGAGATCCTCCTCGACGGGACAGCAAAATATTTTTTGGCGTTGTTGCCCAGCGAATGACTGCCGCATTGGGCAGTAATTAAACACAATTTTTGCACATACATTAATTTAACATTTATTTTCGATTTAAAAGCAGGTTAACAAGTAAACTAGCACCAACTGTCTATTTTAAACGTTATATTACATTAAAAGCACAGGTGCTGAAGGCACCGTATACAAAATTGCACCGAACCGCAACTTCAAAACAAAACTGTGTTAGAAAAACAGTAAACAAGCACTGTGTGTTAACAGTAACCTGGAAAACGTCACATGAATAGACAATTTTGTTTTTGTCTATTCAGCAATAGGTGGCGTTCCGTGTGGTATGTTTTTTCAGGAATGGTATCATGTGATACATGTTGCGGAACTGCAACACAATGAGAACGCGATTTTGGGTTTCGCTGGGAGGATTTCCATTGATATCATACAGATAAGTGGACTGTCCGTACCTTGGGGGTGAGGACAGCGAAAGATGAGTTGAAGAAGAAAAGGAGAAAAACCGATCAACGGCTGTTCAAATAAATGAACATACACAGAAGCTGAAGGAATTGCTGTCGTAAACGATAGAGGGTATATTGTATAAACAATCCCACAGGCAAGTGCTAAAATGGGCATTTGTTTGTGTTAGCCACGACGGACGATACCGTTGCAAGTTGTTTGAGGTAAACACATTGGGTTCGCGTCCAATTCGTTGCATGTTTGTCGCTTATGCAACCGGTCGGGGATAATTGGTTGCAGGTGCTGAAAATTCGATGTAACAGGGAACATAGGATGGGTACACGATCGCGGTTGTGTATACAACTACGTCGGTTGTATTTGGCCTCCATAGCGCCTCAAGGGTCGAATCCAGTGTGAATATTTACACTGACAGAGAATTCGGCTCTTGGCAGCTAGGCACGAGTTGCGCTATACTTTGATGGTTGGATAGAAACCGCCGTGGGTACAGATAAATTATGAAAATATGCCGCGCACATGTGGGACAGAAAACGTAGGCAGACAGGGGATCCGATGGTTGTTTCTATAGTTCATTGCAGTTACCTAGTGCGGCAGCCGAAATGTTTTTCCTTTCAGATCAATGCTGAGATGCATTGATGTATGCAGTAATGGCGGATCGATTTCTTTCAGGTTAGAAATGGTTGAAAGGGAGCTTTGTACTGCTCGTATACAGGTAAAAGGTAATGCTTGGTAAAGTATTGCAGGTTGGGAATGGGGAGTTGGGTTTAGGAAAATGGATGGTTTTTCGGCGAGCCTTTAAAGAACCCCCACATATTGACGGAAAATTTCGTTATTATTACGGTTGAATATCGCTAAACATAGCTCCGAGTCAACGACACATTGACAGTTTTGCTCGATTGTGAGCTCGCGCGGCACCCACTTTGCACACAGCTTTCGCATGTCCAAATATTCATGCACGATATATCCAACATTCTCTTTTGATATCATCAGAGTCCCAGATATCGCGATCAACTTCAATTTACGGTCATTCATCATTATTTTGTAAACTTTTTTTTATGTTTTCGTCCGTTGCAGCCTCTTTTGGGCGTCCCCTGGGTCGTCTGCGGTGCTCATTTCGTCCCGTTTAAAATTACGAAATCACTTCTCAGCGGCTGATTTTTCTGGTGTATAGTTCGAATAATGTTTATCAAGCCAAGCTTTGTCTTCAACAGTATTTTTTTATGATAAACAATGTTTCATTAACACACGAAATTCTTTTATATCCATTTTTGTTTTGTTTTTTTTACCAATAACAAAAGTTGCTTCAGTCACAATGCTATATCTCAAGAACCAATTGTCCGACAGCTGTCAAATTTATACACGTATCGTTCGAAGGTTAATACTCACTAAAAATCATGTAAAGTATTCTAGTAACATCATCTATGAGAGGCAACCACTCGAAAGTTCCACCAACTCATCAAAACAATATGGGGTAAGGAAAAGCCACTCTGGAAGAATGGAAAACCCCAATAGTCATTCCCATTTTCAAAAAGGGCAACAGATCTGGCTGCGGAAACTACAGAGAAATATCATTGCTCCCAACCAAATACAAAATACTAACAAATGCCATACTGGCAAGAATCACACCGTACGCAGAAGACATATTGGGAGACTACCAATGCGGATTCCGTAGGAACCGGTCAACGTGCGACCAAATGTTCACAATAAAGCAATGACTGGAAATGAAGTAGGAATATGGAGAGACGGTTCACCAACTGTTCGTTGACTTCAAAAAACCCTACGACTGAGTCGCAAGGCAAAGACTCTACCATATGGTAGTTGAGCTGGGAATCCCAAAAAAATATGCCGCCCTCATTCAAATTTGCATGAACGAAAACAAAGGACGAGTCAGATAGAAAACCACCTCTCAGAACCATTTGAAATCCGGGACGGACGAAAGCAGGGAGATGGTCTATCACCGTGTCTTTTTAACCTTGTGCTCGAGTATGTCATCAGAAAGGTACAAGACGACAACATGGCCGGATCATCCCTGAAGTGCTCGCATATGCGGATGACATCACCGTTCTGGGCGATAATCTAGAGACTGTTAGTAAAAACTGTGAAATCATCATGCAAGCGGCAGAAGAGGTGGGCCTAGAAATAAATGAAGACAAAACAAAATACATGATTACGGCGAGAGCAGGTGGACCTCAGAGAACACATATAAACGTCAGAGGTAAGATATTTGAAAAAGTTAAAGAATTTAAATATCTGGGAACGATACTGACGTCCAGTAACGAAATGTCGAAGGAAATTAACAAGAGACTGCATTCCGGCAACTCTAGTTGGCACGCAGTCAGTAAACTGCTGAAATCCAAACTGCTATCACGTAACATAAAGCTCCGTGTCTATAGAACCATAATCATGCCGATTGTTCTATATGGATGCGAAACATGGGCTCTCACAAAACGGGAAGAAAACAACTTCCGCGTATTCGAGAATAAAGTTTTGAGGGGCATCTTTGGAGGTAAATATGACGAGGAGGCAGGTCAATGGAGGAAACTCCATAACCTCGAATTGGAAGAGCTATATCGCAAACCTACAATAGTGAGAGTAATCAGGTCGTGAAGATTTAGATGGGCCATGTGGCGTGCGTAAAATTCTTGACGGTAGACCAATGGGAAAGAGACCGGAAAGACGGCCACGACGGAGATGGGAAGACAATGTTAGATTTGAGCTCGAGGAGATCGTATCGGCTAGTTCAGTGTGGAAAGAGAGCGCACAGGACAGGGAACGATGGTGGAGTCGAGTCGATGAGGTCATGAACTTCCAGGTTCCTACAGACCAATAAATAGTAATAACATCATCTATGTGTCAGGCTACAAACGTTTTTAGCCGGCCTGATATAATAATTGCGCAAAAAGGATTCATGATTAATTATCCCTAAAAGTTGGCTTCGCACTTCCCTCTGTCGTATGCATTTTGCGATCTTTATCATAGGATATATTTACAGGCAGATGATTGTTGTGCGATTCGTGGACATGCGAATACCCAGAAGTAAACAAGGAATTAGAGGGATCTGCTTATAAATTAAATTATAAATTCCACCTTATAAGAAAACTAAACCAGAAAACTAGATGTCGATAAAAATTCGTCCGTTTGCGTGGATGCTTCTTCTAATAGTTTAAATAGTTTTTTGTTTAGAATCGTCTAATTGTTATTGTTTCCCATGAGCTGATTTAGTGCCGTTTGAATCTGTATTAAATCGTCGTAGTACGGTGTTCCAATCATCCATTTGAGTATCATCATCATCATCATCGGCACTATAACCGGGATCCGGTCTTGGTCTTATTTAGCAAGTCTCTCCACCGCTATCCGGTCCTTATCCGAGACTTGATAAATTGTCCATAATAATTTGTTTGTCCGGGCAAGGTTATTAGCCTTGCGCCAATCCATTTAAGTATTTGGTGTAGAAAAGAAAACGATGCATTTCCTTCAACTCGGACTTTGAGCCAAAACGCATGACCTGCATTGACACTGAGTTTCCCACACGACTCGTCAATATAGCTCAATTATCATTTAAACTTAATTGGCCTTCGCCAAGCACAACCGATTAATCGTTTGCTTAAACGATTTACCTTGATCTGATCATTCGCATCACTCACACGCCAACCGTGTTCGGCAAAACGAAATATGATAGATTGCATTTGTTCTGGGCAGTGTGCCGGCGTCAAACACGACCGGCAGCGTCGTCTTTACGCTTGATTGCTTTTATTGCTGCGGTAACGTTGCCGGTGTCATGTGTCCAGTACAGGTCCCAGCGGTGGACGTAAAGTTGCCTACTAATTGGCCGACACGGCGAGCGCGTAACATAAGTATTCATGATACGATGAGCGTGTAGCTCATTATATTCGAGTGAATATCGCACCATATGCGATATGAACACTAATTGCCTGTGGGAAGAGGCATCAATGAGTGAATGGCTTGAGGATTGCTTTATGTGCAATATGAATGCATGCTGGTCGGTTGTTAAAGGAGGGCGATTATGTAGCGAGATGTAACAGTATTATACGGTATATATATATATATATATATATATATATATATATATATATATATATATATATATATATATATATATATAATATTTTTTTTTTTTTTTTAATAATTAGACCTCTCGGGAAGCGAACCTATAGCGCGGAGTGGGCGCCCCCAGATGTTGCAGTTCTTTTTGAACAGTTGCAGGTTGTAACGCTCCGGGAACACTCTCGTGGGAAGGGAGTTCCACAGCTTCCCCGCTCTGTAACCGAACCAGTTCTGATACAGGGATGTTCGCGCCGTCGGGAGATGAACCACAAATGGGTGCGATCCGTCGGAATATATTCGAGGACGTCGGACTAGAAGTTTGTGTAGACGTCACGGATCTTCTTAATTTAATAATTATAAAATACCAGTTGAGGCATCGTATCGCGACTTGTCATGTGACAGATTGCGATGATTTTGGACCTAGACGCGCTTCTGGAAAGGATTCTTCGGATTCTGTGGTCGATACGACCAAGTGTTGTGTTCTCCTATGTCTGCGCGGAAATAATTCCCAGGCCTACAGAGCGGGTGAAATGTGAATCGGTCTAGAAAATGGCATGCGCCAAGATACTAGAATTATTCGGATTCTATGGAATTTTGTAAACAATCAGATTCGGTTGGTGGCATTTGGCGGTAGTGAATCCCTAATAAGCCAGTGTGTCTGATGCTGCGGTGTTAGTGACATATTAGCCCGTGACACGAGGACAACCTAACCGCAGTCTAATAAAGGTCTTCAGGAGCATTCCTTGGAAAATCCATTTTATGGAAAAATCAGTTCTGAAAGTGCTTCAAGATTATACTCTCACTTTGAACCATGGGCCAGGTTTTTATTTGTTAATTTGTCAAGTTTAAAATTTAATTTCTCATGACTTAATGTTACTCAGCCCTCATCGTGGAGCCATCTCGCAATCGCGAACGACTGCCGATTTGTGCACCTAAATACGTCCTATCGCTCCAGTACGCTACAGAAGTCAAAAGTGTAAAATAGTAGTGAATTGTGATGTGATTTTGCAGAACAGGATCTGTAGTATTGATTGCATACTCGCTTCGCTATATGAATTGTTTTTAAAGGGTATTCCTGTATAAGCAGTTTGTCCTGTTAATTGTGGTTTGTAGACAAACAAATAACAATATTTATTCGAAGGTGTACATTTCTGTGAAGTTAATATTTTGATTGAGGAATCGTGTCCAGAGAGAACAATAGCCTATTAGATCATACAATTTTGATAGATTACATTTCACACGAGAGTGTTGACATTATGGGGTATTGAGTCGAAGAAATTGCGTTTAGGCGAGGAAATAACCTGGGTTCTCAAAAAAGGCACTCTGACTCTTAGCGGAGTTCGAGAGGAAGGTCTTAAGGAGAATTGTTGGTATGTGAGGGGGGACGATTCTGGAGATGCTACAACCATGACTTGTACGTAATCTCCCTTGAAACTAACGTTATAAGAAAAATTAAGCTCGATAGACTCCGGTGGGCGGGATACTTAGCTCGAATGAGCGAAGAAGAGCCTGTCCGGAAATTCCTTTGGCAGGATGAATGGAAGGAGACAGCGCGGCAGACCTTGTCTGCGATGGAGGGATGGCGTAGACCAGGACGCCCGGAACCTGGGAGTGCCAAACTGGATGACATCGGCTCGAAATCGAGACCGGTGGAGAGACCTGCTAAATAAGGCCAAGACTGGATCCCACTGGTAGTGCCGATGATGGAGATGATGATGAGGAAATAACAGTGATATCATATCGATTCCAGTCTTGTAACCCTCACATATATAGCAAGTGCGTATTCCAACTTCCCTTTCAACAATTAACTCAGTTGTACGAGAGTTGCCTTTTATATTTCGGGATTAGAGAACAAAAACAAATATTGATCATCGAAAATCACTTTATTGTTTTTCAAAATATTTCCCATGAAGATCTATACACTTGCATGCGTTTGAACCAATTGTCGAAGCACTTTTGCCACTCTTATTGAGGTATCTCCAACACATGCATTCTGAATGCAGCAACCGCTTCTTCAGGTGTCGAAAAACGTTGACCTCTCAGTTTGTTTTTTACGTACGGGAATAAAAAGAAGTCATTCGGTGCCAAGTCAGCACTATACGGCGGATGACCCATCAAATCGATGTTTTGGGTGGTCAAAAATGCAGTTGTCGCAGCCGATGTGTGAGAGCTCGCATTGTCGTGGTGAAGAGTGATCCGTCTTCGGCGGTTGGTTTTCCTGTTTTCTTGGAAGACAACTGGCAAACATATGGTTGTGTACCACTCAGAATTGACTGTTCTGCGTTGTTCTAGTGGTACAGTTGCGACATGTCCAGTTTTTCCGAAAAAAACAGGCGACCATTTGCTCGGAAGTGCTTCGTGCGCGAACAACTTTTGTTGGATTTGGCTCATCTTGAAACACCCAGACAGTCGACTGCTGTTTATTTTCGGGCTCATACGCGTAAATCCACGATTCATCACCTGTCACGATGTCATAGACGTGTTTCGAAGCACCGCGACCGTATTTTTTGAGCATTTCTTTCGACCAATTGACACGAGCCTTTTTTTGGGCGATTGACAAATTGTGTGGGATCCAACGCGAACAAATTTTGTTGACAGTCAAATGTTTATGCAATATTGAACGTATGCTGGTCCCACTAACGCCTAAGGTTGTCTCAATCTCACGATAGGTCACATGACGATCTTCCAATATCAGTTCGCGCACAGCATCAATGGTTTTCGGAACAACAACTGATTTTGGACGACCTTCACGAAATTCATCTTGGAGTGAACTACGACCACGATTGAATTCACCATACCATCGATAAACACTGGTCCTTCATGGAGCTTCATCGCCAAAAATTGAATTAAGCTCATCCATGCACTGTTGCTGAGTTAATACACGTCGAAAGTTGTAAAAAATAATCGCACGAAAATGTTGACGATTTAATTCCATTTTTGGGCCGAGATGAATCTTTTAAGTTACTGTAAACAACACAAATAGCGCTCGTATGTCAAAACGTTCTGAGTGCGTATAACCTCAAAAATGTCCAACTTTACGACAGAGCTGTCAATTGCCGGAATGCAACACTAGGGTTGCCAAATACCCAAACATAAGAGGCAACCCTCGTATTGGAGTAATCCTAGAAATATAGATTCACGGTTTTATTGACAACCATGGAAATGGTTCTCCAAATAAAAGTAAAGAAAGGAAGAAGGTTGTTGATCAGTCGGCAAGATGGTTGCGTTGAAAGTTATCGCTTATTAAGAAGTTCTCACGCTCAAATGGATGGAGCGTAATAATGGATCTACCTACGAGGTCAATCATCAACAACTTTTAACTGATTGCCAATCATTTCAACGGACTTAAGTAACCACGTCCCGTCAACATAGCCAGAGCGCAATACGGATAAGTCGATTGGTGTACATTTATCAAGTTGTTGGGCAACAAGTTCGAAAGCAAATATTAGCTCGTGAGATATTCTTTGCGCGCGGAGTTGACATAGTACCAGTGACAAGCGGGCTATGATATGTGTAGTGAGATGTTTTGGTATTGTGTCTTGACTGCTCGAGTAATTAATTACAGGTGACAGCAGACATTTAGTACTTTTATCTGATTTTCTAGTCATGAGAAACCTTTGCACATCGACAGTAATTACTGCACTTTGCTTTCGTGAGGTGCTTCTAGTTTTTGTCCGTATTATGCGACAACTCATTTGTTTTATTATATTTCTTATAAATGGAAGTTTGACGTTAGTTTGATATTCCTCAACTTGTCTAAAGTGATCATACCAAAACGAGCGGTGTCAGCTCCGTTGACGTTCTTACTAAGGAAAAATAACGATTTATGAAAACTCGTCGAGGATTTAGTTTTCGGAGCTTTTTCAGTAACATTTTGTTCAACGGAAATTAAGCAAGTGCAACCCACTGATCTGAACGACTCAAAAAACCGAAGAGAGTAGAGTTCCATTCTTCAAGCTTGAAGTTTGAGTTTCCCCTTTTGCAGAAAGTTTGATATAACATACGATGATACTCTCGCTCAGTTGTGCGACTTGGAATAAAACTTTGTATTCTGAGGCCCACAAAAGCAAATTCCGCTTGTATTCTGTCAATATAGTACTTGTTCTATATTTCCGCAACCTCACAATTCACAACTTGCCTATAATGCATTCATGTGCAGAAAGGTTATTGTTAGTTTAAAGATGCCAACAAAAGGAGTTTTTCTATTGTGCCAAACCCAGAAATATCGCAAATTGGTTTTCAGGAATTGATACTTAGTTTATTACCGAGCCGCCACAGTGAAGTAGTTGAATGTGCATGCATAGAATCGCTCATACGTTGCATTCTCCTTACAGCAGTGGTCACTAATGGGAGCAATAATATGTGTTAGCAATAATATGTGTTAGCAATAATATGTTAGCAAATAATTAGTCGATACAAAATGCTCAAAACCACCGAAAGTCGTTTTGTGTAATTGGCCCTTTTTTAAATTTTTATTCAATATTATTTTATTTATTTTTACGCTAAAAAAAATCTAATATTGTGATTCCTCATTCTTATTTATTTTTCTTCTTCTCGGTGCAAAATCGTGTCAAGTGTTAATGTAGACATGCGAATACTATAAGGAATAAGTCATTCAAACGAACGAAAATACATCACCATGTTCTTTTTCAGTACATTAGATTCTATTGTGTTAATGACTGGTGCAAATAGCAAGTGTTTAATCTTGATCTAAAAAGTATGGTTGCCAGGGTTCGAAACGTTTTTCTAGTATCATGCACTATAAGTTAATAAATTAGGTGATATGCGTATTAGCGACATAAGGTCAAGTGTAGACTATTATAACGAGGGGGGTCGAGGTCACAACACTACTTAATCAATAAATTGCTTCGTGGAATCTACTTTTGCATGCTTGCTCCGGTATTATATCATCAAGTTTCAGTGACTAATACCATTGTCTACAAAATAATTACAGCAAAATCATGTTCATTGACTTCGGATTCGTGCTTTGCTATTGAATTTTATTGCAACAGTCTTCTTGCTGAGAACCGTTTAATTATTTCAATTGGTGTTTTCGAAAATGTTTTACTGAAGAACTTTGTAGTGTTTGCCTAACAGCTCCAGACAGTTTCACTGGTAGTGGAATTATTTTATCATTTCGGGTAAATACGAAATACTTAGACGGTTCCCGTCTCTTTCGAGGCTATGGCAATTAAAAATATTACAGAGGTAGTATCCGTGGTTCCTGTTGACCACAACAAAGAGTGACGAACCGAGAACCGAAATAAAAACAATAAATAAAAGTATTTGCTGCATTACGATTCCTTTTTTAACAATTTAATGTACTTTTTATTATGTATGACTTCGTATATAAAATAAATAAAACGAATGCTGTCCACCTGGGACATGGTGAGATATATCGCAACTTACGGCGTTACCCCATTATATAATAAAAAGAGGTTTACAAATGTGGATCTGGTCCGATGGTGGGTAAAACCTGGGAATAAAATGTTAATTCTTTTCGAAGGAATTTTATTGTTCAATGATTCATCGGTTTCAACAACACTGTCCCACTGCGACTACGGTTTTGAGAAACATTGGGTTTTACCCGTCATCGTTACATCGATTGGAGTTGGGCAGAAAACTAAGAAATTGGCATAAACAGAACTGTGCGTTTGGACCCAATTTGATGGAAGACAATTTTCAATTTGCGTAACTAAAACCTGTGGCGCCCTGTCCCTGTGCTCGCCCGTTGCTTCCGCTCACATTTTTGCATTTTAAGGTCCACAAAATCCCGTTTCTCTGAGTGTTATATGAAAAATAAATGAAGGGAACAGTTTTTTTTTCTTCATTTTTTCCAACATTATTGATTTCCGTTTTTTTTCTTAGATTCTAAATTATAGGCTAGACAAAAAATCCTTAAATTCTAGGTTAATTATATTATATTATAACTTACTGGTCCCACGCAGACGTTCTAAGCTAAACGTTACATGTCTATTGTACAATTTGCCTTTCGACGGCAGAACTTTGTTTGTTTTTTATTTATGTTTATTTTAATAACAAAGAAAAACGAAAGCAAAACTTTTTCAAATTCGGTTTTTTAAACTTAAAATTAACTTACATATATATATATATATATATATATATATATATATATATATATATATTTTTTTTTTTTTTTTTTTTTTTAAACTATTTATTGGCCTGTAGGAATCCCAAAGTTCATGACCTCACCGACTCGACTCCGCCATTGTTCCCTGTCCCGTGCGCTTTCCTTCCACGTTCGACCATCCGATCCAATCTCCTCGAGGTCCAACCTAACATTGTCCTCCCATCTCCGTCGCGGCCGTCCTGTCGGTCTCTTTCCCGTTGGCTTACCGTCAAGAATTCTATGCACGGTCCTATCGTAGCCCATTCGCGCCACGTGCCCGGCTCATCTTAATCTTCGCGACTTGATTACTCTCACTATTGTAGGTTAGCGGTTTAGCTCTTCCAATTCGTGGTTGTGGAGTTTCCTCCATTGTCCTGCCTCCTCGTCATATTTGCCGCCAAAGATACCCATTAGAACTTTATTCTCGAATACGCGGAATTTGTTTTCTTCCCATTTTGTGAGAGCCCATGTTTTGTATCCGTATAGAACAATCGGCATGATTATGGTTCTATAGACAAGGGGGTGAGGTTGCTGTCTTAATTAAGAACGATCTTCACCACAAAGTCCTTTACAGCACAAAGGTACACAAGATTCAGGTGCCAGAAGCCTACATCATAGATATTCCTTTGGGAAGTCAAAGACATCTACCTATATACGATCTCTGCTTACGCTCCAGAAAAAACCAAGTGTACGCAATTCATAAATGAAAATGATACGCTATTCCGAATCATGAAGTAAGAGCCGGAGAATAATTTCTTCTTAACGGCGGCGGGTGATTTTAACGCCAAGCACAGTGCTTGGGGCAATTTGACCCCGAACCCAAGAGGCAAGGCAGATGATGATGTCGTCCTCACAATTACTTAGCTCGATTATGTGGTCGATAGCATTAAGAGCTAGCTCGTAAACCTCAATAGGCTGGGATGGCAAGATAGAGAAGCACACGATAAAGATTGATTTCCGAGGAAGAGTGATTTTGACAGTCACAAAGTCCAGCTTGGAGGAGGTAGGGAGAGCGATAAGTGACGACTCGAGGTTGTTATGGACAGCGATGAGCACTTCCCGCCGGGGGAAAAGTCAGTAGTATGATTGAGGAGGTCCTCGCGGAAGATTGTGAACGTGGGGGGAAACAGTTACATGAAAGCTGTGGGGATTAAGTTCGTTTTGCCTAAAGCGAAAATGTCAACAGGTAGGGCATGGAAGTTTTTCAGAACGGATTGGGTCTTTGAGCGAAGACCTCTTCCGTTCTAATAATAGAGGGTAAGGGGAGTTATATTGACGGTCCTGGGAGAGGGTAGGGGAGGTAGGAGTTTAGGAACGAAAAAACTTGTTGAGGTCGGGTACTATGTTGAAGATGTGATAACGTTCCGGAGTGAACGAACGGCCGAAAGCTTTAAAGTTATTTGACACTTTATGGGGTAATAAAATGAAAATTACGTGGAATTTTACGAATAGTTTGTGGAGACAGAGAACGTCAGTGGGTAAACCTTCCTGTTGAATATAGAGTTTGACACTGGTTTTGGTTTTCCCTTCATAGCAGACAGAATTAGATTTGTCGTGGAGATACGCAAGAAAGAGACGAATATTTTCACATGTCGTTCTGTTTCTAAGTTTGGACAGTGTCTTTCGGTGGTAAGCTGTGTGATTTCTGCTGCAGGAGGGAACATGGGGTCAAAAATGGGTTGAGAACGAGGTCTGGGGGTGGGGTTTCCAAGGAGGGAGAACGCGATGAGTGGCTAGAACTATAATATATGGGACGGTAGATAGATAAATAGAGCAGGGAAAGTAAAAGGAATTGGAAAATTACTGGTGTGATGAGTTAGTAGAATGGGTTTTGATGAAATTGGGATTTTGATGTTATTGTGGCGGGGGGTGGCATGCGATGAGCAAGTAGAGTGTGATTTTGGGGTGTTAAAAAGCGCGGGGCTAGGGTTAAAAGAGACTCTATTAGGGGGAAGTGTGAAGGAAAACCTCTTTACGAGAGAGATTTTGATAACCGATTTCCCCTTTATTGGGGGAATCAGAGTTGTTTTGATTAGGTTAGGAAGGGGGAAGTATGGGGTTGGGGCGGGCAGTAGGAGGAGTGCACTCATGGTTGGGGGTAAGCAGTGGCCAATTAGTAGATTTGCGCGCGGGGGGGGGGGGGGCTATTTTTATGAATAGGGAAAGTATCGTCTTTGAAAACGGAAAATTTACCCAGTTTTAGAGCGTCATCTGTCGGGTGAAGGAATAGCCATTCATAGGGAGAGGGGATGTAAAAACAAAATGAATTGGAGCCCTGGTTTGGGATCTTGTTGACGTTAATGAGTCCGATACCTGTAGCTTCCTCTTTGGTATTTATAGACATTTGGTCCTTGTTTGCTTAATTTTTCATAATCCAATCAATTGTTCATAATCCAATCAATCAAAGCCAATAACTAGCCCTTAGTTTCACTACGTTTTCATCACCCAAATATACTGAGGTAGACGCCTTCAATTCAATCTGGGGGGTGAAGTGTAGGTTGTAAATATATTTTGATTCCTTTAAAGAAGACGAGTTATGTAATCTACTACTGATTTTTAAACTCATGGTCCACCGATTTTTTACTAAGATGTTTGGTTCAATAAATATTTTCTTTCTTATGTTCTTTATTCTTGGACCGATCTTTTCTTTACGTCTGTAGTATTTTATGTAAATCTAGAATTTGAAAAGGGAAAGTCACCTCTTGTTAACTTAAGGTGTGAGTCTCCGAAGGCTAGCAAATGGCGGGGTTGCCTAACTTAATAGTGTTATATAGGGTGGTGCAAAATTAATCACCCATTTTTGTTTTTAAATTACTTTTTTACTAAATAAAAGGAAAATTACTTTGGTGATGGAAATCTCTGTTTGTACTTTTACAATTTTTTCTAGTTCTCAAATGTCAAATATGATGTTTATTTCACAAATGTCAAATGTGATTGACGTACGACTCCATTTGCAAAAACTATAATATCTTCCGATAAGGTGATTAATTTTGCGCCACCCTATAGATGGGAAATTTCACCATATTACATATACGTGAATTTAAATCAGTTTATACTTTTGAAGTAAAATTCTTGAATAACCTGTATTAAGGAGAATTAATTAATTTATTTATATTTTGTTTCTTTTAACAGCCTATCGCGGAACCTCGTTCACCTTTTGCTGGCAAAAGTAAGTTTACAAAGATTTTTTTTACTACTACTACTACTAATATTTATTGGTCTATACGGACCTGAAAGTTCATTATCTCACTAACTCAGCTTGTTTGGTGTAATTGAGTAAACGCGCATACTAATTCTATTAATTTTATATGGAATTATTTGTCTGACTCTGATCTGCTATCTGATTTTGTTTTCCAGTAGTCATTTTTCTGATCTCGAGCCGATTTTATCCTTTTTCCACACCAACGTTTTATTCGTTCTTATAGACGATAGCTCACTTGTTAGAAATACTTACATGCACGTCTCGGGTAGAGTGAAGGCGACAACTCCATCGAGCAATTTCCGACTGTTACCTAAAGGAAAGAACGGGCAAAAGAGCCCAACATCGCTGTCTCGAACCAGTAGGAATGGAGAACTCTTGTGACTAATTATGTGCTGGCCAGCAACTGCTCGAGGTACTGTGGCATCTCTAACAGATACACACAATTCACAAGGAAAATAGTGAAGAACACCGAACGAAAATCGAATAAGAAAATACATCATAGCCGTATACCTAGAGATAACATAACAATTCACATGAGTGGAGTATAGTCGAGTTTAAAAATCAAATTCTAAAATCGGCCAGTAGCCTGATGGGTAACGCTTAGGTTGAATTTTTTTGTGATTCAAACTGTCATAGCGTCAGTTGGAATCACACGTTCTTCTTCACTATTATTTCAAACGCTATAGTACCATTGGCGGAGATCATCTCACCGAGTCCGAGACCTGAAAGTGGTCAGTCGAGAACCTGATTTCGCAATCTTAAAAGGCACTCGGGAGGAAAGAGCGTTGGTGTAGGTCGTCATCACCGATTGAGCAACCTGACAGGGTCAATCGGGAGGAAAGACACAGATCGAACGAAGCCATTCAAGTTCGAGAATGCGAGATGGGAGGCAAAGAACGCTAGAATATGAGGACGATGTAGGCTTGGAAAACTCAAACAATGTCGGCAACCGATAACGAAGAAGAACAAGAACCCTTTAGACTGATGCCTCAGTCACGAATACTATTATAATGTGGCTTACCTAAGGTTACACGTGGAGGAGTCGATAAATTGCAACGATGGTGTACAGTAGATTTCTGTTGTATTAACGCGGCCCCTCATGCACGGCTGACGTAGTAAGAGAGCAATTCGTGTGTAAACCTGGTCGATGTACTATTGGCCGCAATGAAACTCTAACGGTGTATCGTTAAAAGATGACGGTACTGGTGCCAAGCGAGGAGTCACTGCACTCCGGGGTGAATATATCGATGTTGCCGTATTAACAATTGGTGACGATGATTGTGGTCCCACAATTGAAGACAACGAGTTGACCGGCGATATTACGTTTCAAACTGAAGTCAGACAGTAGTCCTCAGATGAGTTTTGTGCTGAACAGGGCCACAGATAATCCGCAGACGCCAGAGTCGTATTCGATGTTGGCAAAATGAGGAAAGCTCAATAAAGGTTGAGAAGTGCAGATGTTGTTGTCCAGTAATATTGGATGAGGATCCAGAAGTATAAACATAAATGTAATATCGGTGGTGAAGGTCCTCGGAAGTCATCACCGAAGTTTCTCCTGTAGCTTTGGCTTCGCACGTCGTCGTGTAAGGGCTTCCACGGTTTGTGGATAAGCAGCCGGATTGAAGTAATTGAGGAAGCTAGCTCGCTTGAGTATCACGGCAGTATCAGCCGAAACTGCTTGGGGGTGATACAGTTGTTGCTGGCGACTAAATTCTACGATGTCTGTAGAAGGAGTCAGACAGACCGCTCACGTAGGCGAGCGATTTCGAACGGTATAACTATGGAGTTCGCCTCGGTGCTGTTCGACATTTTGGTAGTTGTTTCTGCCCCAGTGGTGCTTGCGTTGACGATAACTTAATGCGAGTGTCCGTATCGTTCGTTGCGGCTGTTGGTTATAGAGAATCCGATTGCCGGGGCTGGTGGAGGCACTGGCTGATAATGCTGTTGAGAGTCAATGTCCACATCTGGAGCACCCGTTGTGCTGGTTTCATCGGTGATTGTGGAGTCTCCAACTACTCGCTTCATAAAAAGTGGAGCCCATGATTTGTAGATTTGTGGTTTTGCGGTTTGGCTCTTCAATCCATTCCATTATTATTATTATTTCTTTCATGGTTCACTTCAACGAGATATCACCTAACACCACAATGCTATCGATTGTTTGTAACTTTTGTGAACTATTTTCAAAATTAACTGAGTCATGCTCACGAACGACTGACAATCAAACATGAATTGTAGACTTTAAAATCTGCACTACATTAATCCGCACGCGAACGATCGACACATCAAGCAGCCATCTCCTCTTGGATTCAACAATTAAATTGTACTCATCGATCGGATCGAGACAAAGAACTGGTTCCCAAAGGCGAACGCACCACATACTCAAACACACCAGATACACACACACACCACATACACAAACACACCACATACACAAACACACAGATTCCCGATGCAACCCTCACACGACATGCAAATCACTGCAGCTCGACCGCGGGGACCAACCAAGCCAACTGCGACGAGGGTTGCTGGATCGTAATCTCTAGCCATGATACTACATGAGACGTAATATGTAGAACGAAACTTTATTAAATTCCTGCAAAATAAGAGATTCTTCTTATGGAATAACAAATAAACCAAAATGAAGATGCACATGACAAAAAAAGGCAACTAAACAAACACAGGAAAAGTATATCATCACACTGACGCCAACACAGGCGAATTATGAGGCGCACCAGCGATCTGGGTGGAAACCGGTCGGTTTCTCCTGCGTCAATGGGTTCCCCTGCGGGCGTGGATTAAACACCACTGATAAAAGTCTTGTTATTCTCATTTGTTATAAATTCTATCGAGTAGGGCTTTCCGTGTAGGTTTTCCTTTACCCATATGATCTATGATTACATTTTTTTTTCCATAACATGAGTGCTGGGAATCGCAGATCTCATCGTTAGAGATTCTCTGGAATCCACCTTTCTCAGACACGAGGCCAGTAGGACATGTCTACATCGGCTCACCCAGCATCAAGCGCTCTTTCTTCAATCAATCTCTTGTTTGTTATAAAAATCTGATATGCTAACCTTATGGAATATATAAGGATCGTTCAATAAGTCCTTAGAACTTCTAATAGATGGCGGTAATAGTATTGAAATTGGCATCATTATTCACTAGATAGCTCGCAATTAAGCAGCAGTACTCACTACATAGCTCCACCAAAACCAAGCCGTGATGTACGAAATATTACCGCACAGGGGCTTCATCACTGGCAAATTGGCGAAGAAAGCTCAAAAAAATGGGTGGAAGAGAAGGACCTCGATGCGGAACTGCTCGATTATATACTGGAAGACCAAATCGCACAGTTTGACGCAGAGGCCGATGCGAACAGGCAGGCTGAAAAAGTCATGAAGTGGCCAAGTACCGCATGTGATGCTTCTATGCCACGACAAAGACAACCAGCAGGGGCTATCAAACCAGTCTATTGGTGGAACTCAGAAATCATGTGCGATCGGAGTGCAGTAGGTTAAGACGCTTGCAACAAAGAGCAAGAAACCGTAACACCTACCCACAGTTGCATGCGGAATTCGTCAACAAACGGAAGGAGTTGAGGAATGTGATCCGCAGGTGGAAATATGACGCGTTTTGCTCCCTAGGGGATGAATTAAATAATAACCCATGGGGCAGCGTCTACAGGATAGTCATGAAAAGACTACAGAACAACAGTAGTCAAATGCAAAAAAGCAAAACTGACATGGCAAGAATCGTTGCTGTTCTCTTCCCACAGTGTGATGAGGTGTTGAGAGTGCAAGAGGAGTGGACTCTGCTCTCGAGGAAGGGGGTTATTGTCTTGCCCAGTACGATTCTCTGCAATTTTGCAAATAAAAAAAAACACGCTGCCACTAATTAGTTATTCTTTATTGATTCTTCTCTTTATAATTGTGGTCTCGTTGAGACCGTGCAGCGAGGAATTCCTGTGACGACTCCCCCTGCTCTGCCGTGGTGCTCGTCACACCCGTCCTCTCGTTCACTCGTTTCTAGGGTCCCGTTCTTCTTCGCGGCTTCTTGGAATCGGTGCACCGCTGATGGTTGTTTCCCAAGAACTTGTGTGCTGGCGCTTGCCTTGCCTTTCCTGGGAATTCGTGTCGACGTGATGCATCGCCAACAAGCTTTATGTATTACTAAGTGCTTTGTTCAGTTATTAGAACCTCTGAATTGTAATAACAACATTTTAAAGACAATTGGTTATTTATTTTATTTATTATAGTTTCAGAATTAGACGAAGATGGCGTGGACAACAGACCAGAAGCAGGAGATTCGCCATTTGGAGTAGATTCAGGTCTTTTGGAGAACAATAAGCCAGACAACAAAAATACTGGATCTTCGAACGGCAGAATACCAAAACCATTCGATATCGATGCCAATGGCCCCAGAACAATAATGGTAGATGGTGTCGAAACTCCAGTTCCAGATTTAAATGCGTATCAACATAAAAAAACGTTTGCTCAAGGCATGATGGACTTAGCTTTGTTGTCAGCCAACGCAAATCAATTAAGATATGTCATCGAGTCCTACACGCGACATCCATTTTTTTATCCTAGTGTTATACTTATATGCTTCAGCATACTTGCACAGGTGAGTTTTATCATTATTGTTTTTTTAAATAAGTTACAAAAATTAATTTACTATTTTCTTTTAGGTTGCTGTTGGAATTGGCTTAATTATGAATAGTAGGTATAACGTAGGAGATCCAGCGGAACGGTGCAGAGCAAACAGAATAAGTAACATGACGATTATAGGAATATTCGTAATCACAGTAGTAAACGTGTTTGTATCTGCGTTTGGTGTTGCAGATGCGCCGTCTTAAAAACATGTAAAATACGAATGTAGATTTTTATAAAAATAACCCAAACACAGTTAACTTGAATCTCATGGAACAAATTTTGGCATTTGTCAGTATTTTTACGTTTATATTTATATTTTTATTTATATTTAATTTAATCATGTATATATAAGAAATAAATAAGTTCTTTACAAACGATGGTAACTTTTTACATAACACACAGAAGTTAATTTCAATTTCCCTTACCATTTCTCATAACTTCTACAGACATATTTGAACTCGAAGGTCTACGACGTCCCCGACCCGGCTATACCATATTGGTTTTTACTGAGTCTTTCCGCCACGCTTCTAAGGGTTTCTATTGAATCATAAGATAATTCTTCTATTCATATTCCTGTAGAACATCTTGTCTCGAGAGTTTATTTGTATCTTAAAGACGGCAGTTGTAATTTTGTCGCGAAAACCGACAAATTGTCAAGTGTCCATGGCCATAATAGTATCGGAACCAATCATTACAGATATTGATGGGTAGCATTTGTATAGGTCATTCTATAAGGACACATGAGAGTCACACAATTTTAAATTTGGTGAGGGCAGAAGCTTCGTTTATTTAGCTTACTACAAGCGATATATATATAAATATATTGTGAC
This sequence comes from Microdon myrmicae, assembly GCA_963931805.1. Lineage (NCBI taxonomy): Eukaryota > Metazoa > Arthropoda > Insecta > Diptera > Syrphidae > Microdon > Microdon myrmicae. The sequence continues at coordinate 159,719,038 of OZ007498.1, read as the reverse complement.
GCATATGACAATCAGCTGTGATATCTGGCAGGTCTCCAAAACAAAGTACTACGAGGGTTGCCTCTTATGTTTCGGGATTTGGCAACCCTAGTGTTGCAATCCGGCAATTGACAGCTCTGTAGTAAAGTTGGACATTTTTGAGGTTATACGCACTCAGAACGTTTTGACATACGAGCCCTTTTTTACCACACATAAAATAGCCAAAATGGAATTAAATCGTCAACATTTTCGTGCGATTATTTTTTACAACTTTCTGCGTGGATTAACTCAGCAACAGTGCATGGATGAGCTTAATTCAATTTTTGGCGATGAAGCTCCATCAAGGACCAGTGTTTATCGATGGTATGGTGAATTCAATCGTGGTCGTAGTTCACTCCAGGATGAATTTCGTGAAGGTCGTCCGAAATCAGTTGTTGTTCCGAAAACCATTGATGCTGTGCGCGAACTGATATTGGAAGATCGTCATGTGACCTATCGTGAGATTGAGACAACCTTAGGCGTTAGCGGGACCAGCATACATTCAATATTGCATAAACATTTGACTGTCAAAAAAATTTGTTCGCGTTGGATCCCACACAATTTGTCAATCGCCCAAAAAAAGGCTCGTGTCAATTGGTCGAAAGAAATGCTCAAAAAATACGGTCGCGGTGCTTCGAAACACGTCTATGACATCGTGACAGGTGATGAATCGTGGATTTACGCGTATGAGCCCGAAAATAAACAGCAGTCGACTGTCTGGGTGTTTCAAGATGAGCCAAATCCAACAAAAGTTGTTCGCGCACGAAGCACTTCCGAGCAAATGGTCGCCTGTTTTTTTCGGAAAAACTGGACATGTCACAACTGTACCACTAGAACAAAGCAGAGCAGTCAATTCTGAGTGGTACACAACCATATGTTTGCCAGTTGTCTTCCAAGAAAACAGGAAAACCAACCGCCGAAGACGGATCACTCTTCACCACGACAATGCGAGCTCTCACACATCGGCTGCGACAACTGCATTTTTGAGCACCCAAAACATCGATTTGATGGGTCATCCGCCGTATAGTCCTGACTTGGCACCGAATGACTTCTTTTTATTCCCGTACGTAAAAACCAAACTGAGAGGTCAACGTTTTTCGACACCTGAAGAAGCGGTTGCTGCATTCAGAATGCATGTGTTGGAGATACCTCAATCAGAGTGGCAAAAGTGCTTCGACAATTGGTTCAAACGCATGCAAAAGTGTATAGATCTTCATGGGGAATATTTTGAAAAACAATAAAGTGATTTTCGATAATCAATATTTGTTTTTGTTCTCTAATCCCGAAATATAAAAGGCAACCCTCGTATAATATTCTAGAAAGTACTGGAAAACTAGAGACTATGAACAGTACAGACACGGGGATAAGTCATGATGGTGCCTTCTGATATAAAGAATTCCGGAGGTAAACTAGTCTCCCATTCGGATCTCCGGGGGGGGGACTATGTCAGGGGGAACATCATGCAGATATCATGATAAATAATGGAACTTTGAGAGGTTCGTCATCGCATAACCGGGCTCGCCCTCGAGGCTCGGCCCACGCTCGACTGGTGACGGCATTTTGTAACATCAGGGGCATCGGTTTCACCAATACCAATGTAAACGCCGTCCACCAATATTTGCAAACAACGAAACCTGATATCCTTGCCCTAACTGAGACCCAGGTCGATTCGTCAACTGCTTCGACATATCTTCGTTGCTCAGGATACGACCTGCATTCGAGATTCCGTTTTAAGGGCGGAGTCTGTGTTTTCGCGCGGTCCAATCTGGCTTGCCAGAGGATGGAGGCGTTGGAACCCAATAATATGGACATCATATGGTTGAGGGTCGTGCTGAGGAATTCCGTTAAATTTCTTCGTTGTCTTTATCGCTCCCCGAATGACGATCGACCGGCGACATTTTTCGAACATCTTTCATACACCGTCGACTGGCTACAGATCAACCACCCAGCTTCTGAAATTGTTGTCCTTGGCGATTTTAATGTGCACAATTCCGACTGGTTGTTACATTCTAACAGAACCGACGAGGCTGGGAGGCTGGCGGAGATGTTTGCTGTAAGCCACAACTTGATTCAACTCGTGGGGGAGCCAACGCAAGTGCCGGATGCCCGAGGCGATTATGCGAACACCCTGGATCTGTTTTTGACATCCGAACCGAGTATTTATACCGTAGAGGTTTTTGCGCCACTGGGAAACTCAGATCACTGCTTGGTATCTGTCGCGCAAACACTTGCATATCAACCGAAAAACCGGCCTAAGCAGCTTCGCCATGTATGGAAGCATGGGGCTGCCAACTGGGACGATATGTGAGATTTCTTCGCATCCTTTCCATGGTCGGAGGTGTGCTTTGGGGACTCCGATGTTAACGCTTGCGCGGAGTCGGTATCAGAGATTATTCTTCTTGGGATGGAGATGTATATTCCACATTCCATCAAACGATGTTCATCTGATAAACCGTGGTTCGACAAAAAATGTGAGCAGATTAAAGCGGCAAAAAATAAAGCTTTTAAGCAATGGCGCTCCAATCCCACCGATGTTAACAGAACGAATTTTGTTAGAATCAGAAACGCGTGCAAGCAGACGATTGATACCGCGAAGAAAGCTCACAACGACAGGGTGATCAATAAGCTCCTTCGGTGCCCAACTGGTTCATGCTCCTTCTGGTCAATGGCAAGAGCTGTCAGTGGTAACTTCGCATCCTCCTCTTTCCCTCCGTTGGTGACAGACGTTAATCACGAATCCAAAGGATAAAGCTAATGTGTTCGCGAATTTATTTTCCGCGAATTCAAACCTCGATCCCGGCCTTTTGTAGCCACCTGTGATCTCGCCGGTAAAGTCTTCTTCCGGGATGTGAAATTTCGTCCGCGTACTATTCAACGCATTCTACGTGAACTGGATTGTAGGGAGGCAACCGGCCCGGACGGAATACCAGCAATAGTCCTTAAGAAATGTGCTCCAGAGCTATCGCCGGTTCTTGGCAGACTCTTCCGCTTATCTTATGCACGGAGGACCTTTCCTGCCTGCTGGAAAATCGCTCGAGTTCAGCCAATCCCAAAGACGGGAAAAAAGTGTCTCCCACAAAATTACCGTCCAATAGCATTACTGTCTATTTTATCTAAGGTGATGGAAAAAGTCATCAATACAGAGTTGGTTAAGTATTTGGAGTGCAACGGATTTCTGAATGATCGTCAATACGGATTCCGTGGCAGGCGGTCCACAGGAGACCTTTTGACACTTATAACCAATATATGGCCATCTGCGATTGAACGGCATGGTGAGTCAAGGGCGGTCGCATTGGATATCTCCAAGGCTTTTGACCGCGTCTGGCACGGGGCATTGCTGAGCTAACTTCGTTCATATGGACTTTCCCAACAGCTTTGCGACTGGACGAGGAGCTTCCTCGAGAATCTATCGATCCGGGTTGTTGTGGACAGCGAATGTTCGGATCTGTATCCTGTTAATTCGGGGGTGCCCCAAGGTTCTATTTTGGCTCCAACCTTGTTCTTGCTTCACATAAACGATATGTTGGAGACAACGGACAACAAAATGTTCAGTTTTGCGGATGATAGTGCGCTTGTTTCCTCCATTTCGAGTGATCGGCCGATTGGTGCATCTACGTCGCACCAGCTGAGATGTAGACAGATTGACTCTCTGAAACAGGATCTGGATAATGTCCTGCAGTGAGGAAAGGCCAATCTTGTCGAGTTCAACCCAACGAAGACCCAGTACACAACATTCACAAAGAAAACTGGATCATCGGTTCCACAGCTGATGATGAGTGGCCGGGCCCTCGAGGCTGGGCGTCACGGTCTGTGGGAATGTATCATGGCATAAACACGTATCGGGTATCGCCAGATCAGCCTCAGGAAAACTGAGTTATCTTTTTAGAGCCAAGAAATATTTTACCCCGGCCCAACTTCTTCTCCTATATAAATCCCAAATTAGACCCGCGCCCGAATATTGCTCTCATGTTTGGAGCTTGGCTCCTAAACATACCCTCGACCTACTTGAGAGCATACAGAGACGAGCGATCCGCCTGATCGGAGACTCGACGCTGACGTCGGGACTACAGTCGCTATCACATCGAAGGCGAGTAGCCGACCTCTGTCTGTTTTACCGATATTATCACGGGTGCTGTTCTTCGGAGATTCTTGGCATTGTTCCACGTAATTCGGTTTATATGCGCTACACAAGACAATCCAACGGATCGCACCCGTTTGTGGTTCATCTCCCGACGGCGCGATCATCCCTGTATCAGAACTCGTTCCGTTACAGAGCGGGAAAGCAGTGGAATTCCCTCCCCGCGCGAGTGTTTCCGGAGCGTTACAGCCTGCAACTGTTCAAACAGAACTGCAACGGTTATTTGTTGGCATCTCGGGGCGCCCACCCAACGCTATAGGTTCACCTCTCCCGAGAGAAGTCTAATAAAAAAAAAAAAAAAGTAGAAAATTCGAGGTTATGGAACGGACGGAAACGAAACCCCGAATCAGAATGAGGAAACGTTATAAATACGTCGCACGTAGATCGAGCAAGAAGTAAGAAGTAATAAGTGAGAAGTAAGCAGAGTAAGAAGCGATAAGTCAAGAAATCGTTAAGTGTACGGTAAAAGTAACGGTTGTTATTAACAGACTAATAAAGTGTTTGCAAAGAGAATCGATTTAACGGCTCTTATTTATTAAAATAAATAATCCAGCGAACCCCAAGCTCGCTACAATTTGTGTCAGAAGTGGGATTAATTATTGGTGAAGTGAATAAGTCTGCGAAAGTGTGTTGTGACGATGTCAGATCGACATTTGGAGGATCTTCGCGTTCCTGAGTTGAAGAAAGAACTTGAGGACCGGAATCTGGATAGCAGAGGACAGAAGACAGCGTCTGCAAGCAGCAATGGAGGAAGAGGGTATTGATGTCGACACATATGTTTTTACGATTTTGCCAGACTGTCCGGATGGAGAAGAAACAGCGAGTCAAGATGGTGCCAACGTAACGGAGAAGAGTTCGCCACAGTTGGACATTTGGGAGATGCTCAGGATGATGATGACAAAATTGGACGCGCAAGCTACGGATATTAATTCAAAATTGGACGCCTAAAATTCAAAATCCGACGCACAAGCTTCAGATTTGAATGCAAAATTGGATGCCCAAACGCAGTGGATGAAATGTAATTTTCAACACTTTAAGGAAGAAATTCAGTCAAAAATTCGAAACGAAGCAGAAAATCTGGATCTAAAAAACGAAGCTGAATTTAAGAAAGTTACCGATGAAATAACGCGAATCGAGAAGAGACTTGAGTGTGTTGAGAGAAATAAGATATCGCCTAGCAATCAACATGACTACAAAGATACAAGGATACAACCGCCAACCTTCGATGGAAGGAGACCCTTCCCCGTATTTATTCGTCAGTTTGACGCCGCGGCCAATTAAGCTAAGTGGTCGGATGAGCAAAAGTCAACATCACTAATCTTGTCACTCCGCGGGGCGGCTGCAGAATTGCTACAAACCATACCAGCAGAGAAGCAAACAGATTTCGAAGCGGTAAGAGATGAACTTGAAGCAAGGTATGGAGACAACCACATGCAGCAGGTCTACCGCATCCAACTGAGCAGAACGCAGAAACATGGAGAAAATCGTCAACAGTTGCAGGCAGACATCGACCGATTGGCAAACTTGTCTTATTCAAATATGACTAAGAAATTTCTAACCGAGGTAGCAATGGATGCATTTATAAACGCACTCCAAGATCGGGACTTGCAACGAGCCGCTCGTTTGACGGGAAAGAAGACGACTAGTGAAATACTGGCGTTCGCATTGGCATATGAATCTGCTAAATTGGCTACCAGGAGTACATATAGAGCCCGAGAAACGTCCGTCGAGGAATGTATCTGCCAAAGAATCGGGCATGTACAACGGAGAACCTCAAGACCTGATATGAAGTGTTGGACATGCGGCGAAGTCGGCCACATCTCTGTCGACTGTAGGAAACGTCAACGAATGAATGAAACATCAAGTGAGAATTGCTGTTCATGCGCTAATCATAAGAGGAGACTATCAACGGACCAACCTGAGATCAATAGCTCTGGAAAACTTGTAAGGGCAGACTTTATGGGGCGAAAGTCGCCTGGTGGAATGTGCAGTCCCAGCATCGTAACTGTGTCACAACTCCAACGGGATAACCAAAGTTTGGTTATAACTACGATTGTTAATGCAAGGACAACAACAGTGACAATCGACACTGGAGCAACGAGATCCATAATTCGGCCGGATGTCGTGGGCAAAATAGCCCTTAATAAAAATAGAAGATACGCTTTGAAGGCTGCCACAGGAGAACGTTCTACAGTCTACGGTGAAGTCGAGAGCATAATAGTGCTGGGCAATATTTCCATCTCCCACCAATTTTTTGTTGCCGATATTACGGACGAATGCATTCTTGGAATGGATTTCATGAAGGAGCACCAAGTTGTTCTAGATATCGGGCAAAGAACACTGCGAATTGGTAACTTGGAGGTTGCTATTACACTGCAGGACGAACAATTGCGAAGGCTGAAATGTTATGTGCGTGAGGAGGATGAGATCTTAGCTCGTTCAGACTCGGTAATTTGGACCAGTCTCGAGAGTGATCCCGGTGACAATCGATTTTACACCACCGAAGCTGTACAAAATCAGCGTAAGGGGAACATCCTTGTTGGGAAAGCCCTTATCGATGCGAAGAAGCATATCGTACCCGTCAGAGTACTAAATGCGTCCAAGGAACCGATCGCAATAAGAAAAGGAGAGGTAATCGCAGAATATGCACCCGTGTCAATGATAAGCTCAATTCAGACAAGGGGAGAGGAACATTCAATTCCGCGGGTGCATCCTGTATGGTTAATAAGTTGATGTCCCAGAAAATCGAATTAACAGACAGAGAAAAGGCAAGCGTTAAGTCACTCCTGAACGATTTTTCTGATATTTTTGTGACAGGAAATGATAAATTCGGACGCACCGGTATAGTTAAACATCGCATTGACACGGATGAGTCAAGACCTATAAGACAGCCACCTCATCGACTACCGTTGGTCAAACAATCAGAAGTAGGCAACATGATTCGAGAGATGGAAGAGCAAGGAGTCATCGAAAAATCATCGGGGCCATGGGCTTCGCCAATAGTTCTCGTCAAGAAAAAGGATGGGACAACTAGATTTTGTGTCGACTACCGTCGGTTAAACGACGTTACGAAGAAAGACAGTTACCCACTTCCTCGAATCGACGACACACTAGATGCCCTTTCTGGAGCTCAGTGGTTTTCAACATTGGACCTAAAAAGTGGTTACTGGCAAGTGGAGGTGAAGGAGGAGGACAAGGAGCAGACGGCGTTTACTACCGGAAACGGACTTTATCAATTCAACGTGATGCCTTTTGGATTGTGTAATGCTCCAGCAACGTTCGAACGATTAATGGAAAGTGTTCTACGGGGACTTACATGGAAGACGTGTCTTGTGTACTTGGACGATATCATCGTTGTTGGAAGGAATTTACCAGAACACATCAATAATCTGCGCTCCGTCTTTGAACGACTAAGACAGGCCAACTTAAAGCTCAATTCGAAGAAATGTGAACTCTTCCAAAGGAGAGTAAAATTCCTGGGACACATCGTTTCATCTGCAGGAGTTCAAACGGGTCCTGATAAGATAGCAGCTGTCCAAGAGTGGCGTACTCCAGAAGATAAGCAACAGTTAAGAAGCTTTATGGCATTAGCCACATATTACCGACGTTTTGTTAAAGGTTTCGCCAACGTGGCTAAAACCCTACACGAACTAACGGGTAAAGACAAGAAATTCAATTGGACAGAAAAGTGTGCGGCAGCATTCGACACATTGAAGGCCGAGTTCTGTAAGACTCCAACATTGGCATTCCCAAGATCGGATCGCCCATTTATATTGGATACTGATGGAAGTAACACAGGAATCGGAGCTGTGTTGTCACAGGAAGTCGATGATAAAGAGAGAGTTATCGCATATTATAGTCGAGTTCTATCTAAGCCAGAGAGAAACTACTGCGCAACAAGAAAGGAACTGCTGGCTGTCATAGAAGCCGTTAAGAATTTTCATAAGTAACTCTACGGACGTCGATTCCACCTTCGGACGGATCATGCGGCCCTGAAATGGTTGTTAAATTTTAAGAATCCGGAAGGACAAATAGCTTGATGGATCGGACGACTTCAAACGTACGATTTCCAAATTTCCCGCCGTCAAGGGAAGGTGCATAATAACGCTGATGCTCTATCAAGAAGACCATGTAAGCCAGATTGTAACCATTGCCATAGAGCGGAAGAAAAACAAGAGGCGTACGACCTTCGAAATGTACAAGTAGAAGTACTAGATGGGTGGACGAGTGATGCTATACGCGCAGCTCAACGTCAGGATGAAGATATGTCGCTAGCCCTTGAACACAAAGAAAGGATCGAGCGGCCAACTTGGAACAATATATCCGAAAAGAGTGGAACACTTAAAGCATGTTGGGCACAATGGAATTCCTTGCTAGTGGAAGATGGAATTGTGGCGATTCCGCCAGATCCCACGGCTCGCCTTCCTGAAAAAACCCCCATAACCATAACCCGGGTCTGCACCAGCTTTCGCTAATGCAATTCGCATTAGCATCTTAGATGCTTCACGCATCAAACAGACCCAATTATTATAACCCTAAAATCCCTATAAAGAAAACTTACCTTCATGCATCCCTTCGCATACAATTTTTCATAAGATTTCTTTGTTTGCTTATTTGGTATTCTGAACCAATTCGGTACCAGACAAATACCATAAATATCGCGCCGTCTATTTTCCCAGCCGCGCCATATATCTTTTCATATACATTGCCTGGCAACCTTTTTTGTTTGTCTTACCAACAAACAACCCAAGCAGCTGCATATAATTAGCGCAAGAGACGCCGAAACCAAATTCTCCAGCATTTCCTAATGCAAATATGAACCCGGTTTCTATTGCAGCCAGAGATGCCATAAACATCCAATTTGCTTTTAGCACCTTTTTCTCCTAACGTCGAAAATAGCGACGAGGCATCGTATAAACATGACCCTCATTAAAGAGCGAACCATTTGGTCGCCTTTTCCTTTGTCTTTGCCGCCTGCCTGTTTCGCTGTTCCACTGCACGTGTGAATAGCATTGATCTCAACGATCCCACACATATCACCATGACCTGTATTACAAGATCTGGTTTCCTATACCACCAAGAGAGACTTTGCGTTTCCCTGATGGTAGGTAAAAAACGATATCCTTATTGGAGAGGATATCGTTTGAGTCTTATTCCATCCTCCGACCACGCTGGTCGCACGGTGAAACTCCCGCTCTCCGCGCCACCAGCGGAGAAGCGTAAACAGTAACACGCGAATATATACCCGGAGTCGTGTGTGTTTTATTTTTCAACTCTAGGAAGTTTTAGTTTATTTTTTTCCACGTAAATTTATCCGCGAATCTATGAAATAACGTAAATTTATTCATCCCAAATTGTTTATTATCGAAAACATATAAATTTCAAAAGAATCGGTATGCAATAGTCTCATTGATAAAACAATATCATTAAGTTCATACGAAAGTGTTCAATAGTTTTTGTGAAAACGTATAAATCATACAAAAATGTAAAAGACAAACAATAAACAATTTATAAATTTCATTTAACTGTCTTGTGGCGGAGTTTTACTTCTTGTGTGTGACAATTTTTCGATTTGTTAACTGGTGGACTTTGTTTCGGTGAGGATGGGGAGTGAAGTGAACCGTGTGCCCGTGTCTGGCACAATACTTCTCCTCCCCACATTGGTGACCCGCGACGGTTTTTTTTTATTAATATAAAAAAACTTGAACACGCGATCTCTGACAAAAGTTGACTCGATGTAGTGAATACGCACGTACCCCGTTGAACAGTGACTATTCGGTGCTGCGACTGTGTCAGTGACAATCGGTGAGCAATTGTGGCGGCAATTGCCAAAAATCAATGAATGGGCAAACATCGCCCCAACATCAGCACCAGTTTCCATCACCGGATCATCACTAGCAACACAAGAGGAAGAACAACCCATAATTTGTGATCAAGTAGATCTGTAGGATGCTTACGGATCTTACGTAAATTGTGTGTATTTAAGTTATTTACATTTATGTGAATTATTTTCTTCTGTTTTTATTATTTAAGCTCATTTGTTTTGGATTAATTTAAAGTTTTACAAGTTCTAATGCGCACATTATATAATATAAAGTATACAGGTTTGAACAATATGAAATATTATAAACTCTTGCGAAAGTATTTAACATATTGTAAGTTTATACGTAAGGGTAATAAGTTTTTCATTGTAAAAATATATTAACTTTTTCTCAGCCTCAATATTTGGAAAGTTAACATAAAACAAAATTTTAAAAAATCAGTAAGAAATTTCACTAACTGTTTATAATTGGCTACTACAATATTTTGTTAAAAGAAAATTAAAATATATAATATATAGAAAATAAAGTAAAAATACATTAAAACACAAAAACAGACGCGCCAATCAAAAAGTTCAGTGCGTTTTTAAAAGTCAAAACATTCGAATAATTTAATATCGATAATATTTTCGTTGTTTCATAATGATAAATACACCCTTATAGATATGAATTTTCGAAACACTTTCAAAAATTACTTTTAAGCTCACTTATTGTGTAGTTACTGAGAAAAACAAAGTGTATTAACACACATGAAAAGAACTATATATTAAAGTAACCTAAAAAAAAAAAGGAAAAATAATTTAGCTCTTTTAACATAACCACAATTCAGGAATACCCTAGAGCTTCAGATATTCTGTCACATTGTGCTAAAATTAGTTAAACAAGTTCCAGAAAGTCAATATAATTTAAAAAAAAGTAAATATAAACATAAAGCAACATTGTTTAAATTAAAAATAATTCACTAGAGGCAACAAGATAACATATATTTTTATATTTTCCTTTAGTTTTGCTGTTCTCCCCAAATTTCTGTTTTTTTCTGTCGCTCAATTTGATATTTTACATATTAAACAGATACACTTATCTTGATGCAACAAAATTTACTTAACCTCAGTTGTTGTCCATTTCCTGCCTTTATAGTTTTTAAGCGTGCTTATATATTGTCAGTCAAAACAAACAATTAAAATAAACTAAAATACGAAACACCGGTATCATAAGTATTCACATATATACTGTAAACCTTACCGAATATAAAAACGGTTGCTGCAAAATTTTATACATTTTTAAAACAAAATAATAATCATTGTAAGCCCCATCTGGGTACATACCACAGCACAACCGTTTCAATAACATTCGCAACTCTTTTCAACTCTCTCTTTAAACACTACTCGACTCCACACGGCTCCGCTTACTACTTCTCTTGATCCTCTTTCGACTACATTTAATTTCTTTTTCTACTTCACGTCGCCAACATTCAACTCTCTCGACTCCATTAATCCCTCCACCACCGACTCCTCATCACACCCTTCGGACTCTTCGAGTTCAAAGTGATGACCTTTGGCCTTCTTTAAATACTGGCAAAACTCGCCTCTATCCACCCTTTTAAGACCCCTTTTTCAAATATTGGCGCACACTCTCGCCACTGCTCAACACCCATTTTTTGCAAACCGGCCCCTTAGCTAACAACAGCTACTACGCGTAGCATATAATCAATAGGACGCCCGGTTTTGTCTCGCGCGAAACACCTCACCCTTTTCTGTCTCTTTTCTGAAGGTTGGCGCTCACGCTCACCAACCATAGCCTTCACGCAACCCCAAGCAACCCTTCTCGACTCTGCGTGACCTCTAACAACTTTTTCTGCCTCTGTCCAATATTGGCGTCCATGCACGCCAAAGACAGTTATCACGCGACACCGTTCATCAATGCTCGACCTTCTACCCGATTTCAGCAAGCCAGCTTCCCTCGTTACCACAGCTACTACGCGTAGCATCTATCAGGGCACCTGGTTTTGCCCCTTTATTTAAATTTCAGGACATTCGTCCTTAGATCTCCTACGTCTCCCAAATGTCTCAGCAACACCGGTCCACAAATCAAACCGATACCACCGGGCTGAGACAACATACCTTGTTCCCCAATCTTTAGCCACCATGGCTCCCCTTTAGCGGCAACTAAAGGCTATACACGCCCCTCTACGCCGCCTCAAATACCTAGGTGCATAATACTTCGGAGCGCACTTCTAATAACCCTAGGGCGCCCTGGGGTTGGACACAATCGACCACCCACCAGGAGCCCCCTAACCAAAATCCCCTATTTTTCTTTTTTTTTTTAAACAAGAGCGACGGCCGGCACCTCACAGCAAGTTTCCATTCGGTCGAGGTCGCAGCTACCGCTACATTGGCACCAATGTACCGGTCCTCCCTCGATAGGTAAAACGTGCAATTGAGGGCCTCCTTTACCAGTCCCAGCGGCAAACAAATCGCCATACAAACGTATGGACAAAAGACACCCGCTCTGGACTTGGTCCCTTTCCATTCCGCACACGGCAACCCGTCACTGCAGATGGGAATTACCCTGGGATAAATCCCCCTCCATCTCGCACACACTATTTCGTCACTGCGGATGTGAGCGGATTTCCGTTAGGTTCCGACCTATTCGGGCGATAAGCCTGTTGGTCCACGAGACCCATAACAGGCCGATGGACCACGCCGCACACATTTGCCCTTGATGGCATCAAGCGGTAACAACTGTGTCCATCTTATCGATAAAGGCCCAAACAATAACCAGGAACTGGTCACCACGACAGTCCCGTAACATTACCACAGCGCATTCCGAAGCAACCTCCCTATCATCACAGCACCCACCATCGAGCATTCCCTCGCCCCTACCTTTTTTTTCGTGACTACGTCACTGGGAGGGGAGTACTGTGGCGATTCCGCCAGATCACACGGCTCGCCTTCCTGAAAAAACCCCCATAACCATAACCCGGGTCTGCACCAGCTTTCGCTAATGCAATTCGTATTAGCATCTTAGATGCTTCACGCATCAAACAGACCCAATTATTATAACCCTAAAATCCCTATAAAGAAAACTTACCTTCATGCATCCCTTCGCATACAATTTTTCATAAGATTTCTTTGTTTGCTTATTTGGTATTCTGAACCAATTCGGTACCAGACAAATACCATAAATATCGCGCCGTCTATTTTCCCAGCCGCGCCATATATCTTTTCATATACATTGCCTGGCAACCTTTTTTGTTTGTCTTACCAACAAACAACCCAAGCAGCTGCATATAATTAGCGCAAGAGACGCTGAAACCAAATTCTCCAGCATTTCCTAATGCAAATATGAACCCGGTTTCTATTGCAGCCAGAGATGCCATAAACATCCAATTTGCTTTTAGCACCTTTTTCTCCTAACGTCGAAAATAGCGACGAGGCATCGTATAAACATGACCCTCATTAAAGAGCGAACCATTTGGTCGCCTTTTCCTTTGTCTTTGCCGCCTGCCTGTTTCGCTGTTCCACTGCACGTGTGAATAGCATTGATCTCAACGATCCCACACATACCACCATGACCTGTATTACAAGATCTGGTTTCCTATACCACCAAGAGAGACTTTGCGTTTCCCTGATGGTAGGTAAAAAACGATATCCTTATTGGAGAGGATATCGTTTGAGTCTTATTCCATCCTCCGACCACGCTGGTCGCACGGTGAAACTCCCGCTCTCCGCGCCACCAGCGGAGAAGCGTAAACAGTAACACGCGAATATATACCCGGAGTCGCGTGTGTTTTATTTTTCAACTCTAGGAAGTTTTAGTTTATTTTTTTCCACGTAAATTTATCCGCGAATCTATGAAATAACGTAAATTTATTGATCCCAAATTGTTTATTATCGAAAACATATAAATTTCAAAAGAATCGGTATGCAATAGTCTCATTGATAAAACAATATCATTAAGTTCATACGAAAGTGTTCAATAGTTTTTTTGTGAAAACGAATAATACATCCAATAAAATAAAAGAACATTAACTTTCCTTCCAGTGTTTTTGTGTGGCGTAGGCTTTGTTTTGTTTCGTTTTTTTTCGGTTCGGTGATTTGCGCGGCGAACAATACATGATGGAGGAGGAAGTAGAACGGAGTACCCATGCAGGTACATTACTTCCTACCCCACAGAATTCTAAAGCGTAAATGGGAAGCCGCGGGCGGAAAATTCCATCGAATGCAGATCCTAGTCCCACCATCAAAAGTGAAGGATGTACTAACAGAAATGCACGACGGGGCCTCCGGCGGACATCTGGGAGTTAATAAAACACTTTCAAAATTACGATTTCGCTTCTACTGGCTTCACATGAGAGATGACGTCGAGTCTTGGTGTAGGAAGTGCACAACTTGCACTGCGACCAAAGGATCACCAGCAAAACCCAAGAAGCGCTATGAAGCAGTACAACGTGGGTGCCCCTTTCGAGCGAATTGCGATTGATATCTCAGGACCATTCCCAAAAACAAATGACAACAACATGGATTACTTCAGCAAGTGTGTGGAAGTCCTTCCAATTCCAAATCAAGAAGCAACAACCATCATTGAGTAGCTAATCAATAATTGGATCAGCAGATATAGGGTTCCCTGTGAGCTTCATTCCGATCAAGGCCGAAACTTCGAATCACAGATATTTCAAGGCATCTGTGCGGCACTGGGCGTGAGGAAAACCAGGACCACACCCTTACATCCGTAGTCAGACGGAATGGTCGAAATATTCAACCGAACAATAAAAGAGGATTTATCGATTCGGAAAACGTCCAGCCGCCATAGATAAGACTGAAGACTACGTAGCCGAATGGAGAAATAGCCTCGATGAGATTCATCATGTGGTTCGAAAGCAAATCAAGGTATCAAGTGACAGGATGAAAACAAGGTACGACGTTCGAGCCGTACGCATCCGGATTTCACGCAGACGATAACGTGTGGCTTTATAACCCTCATCGGCAAAAAGGAAGGTTTGGCGGATGTTTTCCATTCGGTCGCAAGTGTTCCGCCGAACACCGTCCAATACCTAACACCAAAGAATTTCGGCACACAAATGAAACACCGTGAAAACGTTCCTTTGACACTTTGAATTGTAATCTTTATTGTTTCGTGTTTATATCGAATTTAAACATTACTTTAGTCTTTGCAAGACTCGACGCACACGTAATCCGATAACACACGCTCGACCGTTCGTTCCTTTTCCTGTGCCGCGTCCGATTAAATAAAGTTAACTCGCGAATTGAAAAAAAAAAACTGAACACTTAATTTTTAATGTTGCAGTCGGTGGCCGTCCGGCAGAATTCTCGATCCTCACGTCCTCGCAGCTTCCCGTCGACCTCCTCGATGGAGTTCTTCACCGTTCTCCTCTCTGGACGGATATTCGAACTATCCCTCTCGTCCCGGTGACGATCGAAGTCTGACTAACTATCTGCCCACACAGATATCCAGATTCAAAATTGGTATCTGTATCCACACAGAAAAATTTCCCTAATTGCTCTGCTAACAGAACTTCCGAATTTCTGTTAGCAGCATGTTATCACGTCCCAGGGGTGATTTTTCATTCCTGAAAGAAGAAATTCACTCATCATCGAACATCATTATCACCATCCGTGGTGGTGGTCGAAATTCAGTTCGACGGTTGTCGATTGTATGCCGCCTTATTTACATAACACATCTGGCGCGAAGGCCGAAAGATATCCTGCAATTTGAATGGACGTATGGCTCATGGGTTTTGTTTGACTTTTGTCAATACACCCGAAATCCATTAGATCTTTCTAATGGGTGTGAAATACAAACAGACACCGTGGGATCGGAGTAGTTCCCTTGTAGGTTTTCAACCTCATACAATTATCTCGTTGAGATAATTACGGTTGCCGTTTCTTTTGTTTGCCGATAGATTTGGTGGTCTTTATGGCAGCTACCCGCACGTGCATCGTTGGTCGGCTAATTTGCATTGCATAGACGTTTGAAATTGCCGATTCAATGGAATGTTCCTGGGCGCAGGCAGATTGAATGTTTCTTTTTTGTTTCAGGTATGATGACTTACGAATGTTGAGCTTGGCATTAAAAGCTTTGGGGACGTTCAGTTCCTTGCTTTTTGGTGTCGGTCGCAACCTTGGCTGCGAGTTGCAGGCCCTATGGTGGGACTTTGGGGCACGCGTCTCAGGTAAGTAAGTTCTTTGAAGGTAGGAACCTTACCTGCGCGGAATTGTGCGTTCGTAGAACGCTACAAAGGTCTTCGAAGTTGCAGCAACATTGGGAAGGACTGTATAAGATTCTCACATCGTGACCGACTGGCGACTTTTGTTAACCCAGGAGACCAGTGAACTTAGTTCGGGACGAACTAATCTAGGCGGAGGGTAGTGTGACGCATATAACAAACAGTACTAGAATATTCTAGACAGTCCGAAACAAAGTACTAGAATATTCTAGAAAGTACTGGAAAACTGGAGACTATGAGCAATAGAAAATTCGAGGCTGTGGAACGGGCGGAAACGAAACACCGAATCAGAATGAGGGAAAACGGTATAAATATGTCGCACGCAGATCGGGTAGTTAAGTAAGAAGTAAGCAGTAAAATACGCGATAAGTACGGAAACGATAACTCAAGAAATCGTTAAGTGTACGGTAAAAGTAACGGTTGTTATTAACGGACTAATAAAGTGTTACATTATTTCAAAATCGATTTAACGGCTTTTATTTATTAAAATAATTAATCCAGCGAACCCCAAGCTCGCTGCAATATATATATATATATATATATATATATATATATATATATATATATATATATATATATATATATATATATATATTTAGGTCTGGACATCTTAATTTTCGTTTAATCTCCGGACATAGTCTTAGGGGTAATTATTTAAAGATGTTATCTATCCTTAAATTCCGTACCACAGCCTATCGTAATTTT
Source organism: Microdon myrmicae (assembly GCA_963931805.1). Taxonomy (NCBI): domain Eukaryota; kingdom Metazoa; phylum Arthropoda; class Insecta; order Diptera; family Syrphidae; genus Microdon; species Microdon myrmicae. The sequence continues at coordinate 159,702,111 of OZ007498.1, read as the reverse complement.
TTTTACTGTGTTGTCGTTTGGGTTGCTCAATGGGCTCTCTACGTCAATCAGGGCACTAGCAATACCTGGTGCTTTTTTTAAAGCTGAGCTAAGATAAATTATCCTTTGACTAATATGCACACGTGAGAAATCGTCTTTCACTTGTAACATTTTCACATTTAAAAAATTCCCTTTTTGAAAATTTTAAACTCATTTAACGTGACGATGGGAGCGAACATATAGGGCAAAGTCACTGATTGCTTTCAACCCGGCGAAGGCCAGAACGATCCTTGTCCCTGTTCAATCCAAGTTGGCATGTAGTCAACCCCTGGATAGCTACTTTGGCACCCGCCAAGTGGTGAACCAATGCGTGCAGCGACATCCTGAGAAAGGTTGGCGCAAGCCTAATAACCATGCCCGTAAAAACGAATTATTATGGCAAATTTAACAAGCCTCGGATATGGACCGGATACACGACGATAACCACGGAAACGAAAATGGCTAAACGGTTTAAGAATTTTCTCATGGAACGTCCGCTCACTATACAGAGCTCGAGCTGCACAGCAGCTAGCCGATGCCCTGTCCGAATATAAGGCTGACATAACAGCATTACAAGAAATAAGATGGACAGGGAGTGGTGTCATTCAAAGAAACGAGTATGATATTTATTACACCTGTCATGCAAAACACCATGCAGTAGTCGTAGAGATCGGAGAGACTGGTTTGATGATGAGTGCAAACTAGCGACTGAACGCCAGAATGTTGCATATCGGGCAATGCAGCAATCTCATAGGACGCGGGTACGCGAGGAGAAATACAAAGACCTCAGAAGATCTGAAAAAAGATTTCACAGACAAAAATAAAGTGCCTGGGAAAAAGACCTTGTCTGCGAAATAGAGAAAAGCAGATAGCGAGGTCCGCACCAGATGCGGAAGTTCTACCAAATAATCCGCAGTATAACGCGGGACGCACCATGCTGCACTTACTCCAAGGATAAAGAGGGTAATCTGATCACTGATCCTGAAGGCATTCCGGAGCGATGGGAAGTGCACTTCAATGAATTGTTAAATGGACAGCTCACAGAAGAATTGGAGGCTCCACCAATGCAAGATCAAGACCAAATGCTGCCGCCACCAAGCATTGAGGAAACATTAAAAGCCATAAGACAGCTCACATCAAATAAGGCCCCAGGAGCTGATGACATACCAGCTGAGCTGATCAAACAAGGAGGGACAGCCTTACATCACGCAATTCATGAGATCGTGCTCCACATGTGGGAGCAAGAGGAGATGCCGGTAAATTAGCGTCGTGGAATAATTTGCCCCATACATAAGAAGGGAGATATCACAATGTGCAGCAACTATAGGGGTATAACATTGCTGAGTACCGTCTATAAGATACTCACCACTAACCTACAAGATCGGATAGCCCCATACGCTTAAGCTATCATTGTGTGTTGCTTCATCCCAGGCAAATCAGCGATTGATCAGATATTCACCCTTAGACATGCGAAAAATGTCTGGAATTTAAGATTCCATTATAGCATCTATTTATAGACTTTAAGGCAGCCTACGACAATATAGTCAGGGTAGAACTATATAATGTCATGAGAGAGTTCGGCATTATAAACAAATTGATACGACTTTGTAGGATGACTATGACTAACGTAACTAGTCAAGTAAACATAGCGGGATTGCCGTCTCAACCAATAAACATCTTTAATGGAGTCCGATAAGGTGACCGTCTGACCTGCCTCCTCTTCAACCTGGCGTTGGAGAAAGCAATCCGTGACTCTGGCGTTACAACTTGAGGGATTATTGTCACCAAGTCCAGCCAGATACTTGCCTACGCAGATGACATCGATATCATCGGTAGATCCGATTGGACTGCACAGGACTCCTTCATCCAGATCGAGCAGACGGCACAAAAACTGGGATTGCACATTAATGAGGGGAAAACTAAGTACACGGTGGCAACTTCTGCGAAGAGAAGATCTAACGTCGGTCAAACAATCAGAGTAGTGGAGCACCAATTTGAAGGAGTGCAACCCTTTAACTAACTTGGGTCAATAGTATCAGCCGATAACAATATGGAAGAAGAAATACGCGAACGGCTGATCAAATCCAACAAAGCCTACTATGGTCTATCAAGGCTCTTTAAATCCCGAAATTTATCCAGAACATCCCAGCTACTACTGTACAAGACCATGGTCTTACCAGTACTCATGTATGGATCCGAGACCTGGGTGGTCAATAAAAGGCACTCTGAACTCTTGCGCGTTCGAGAGGAACGTATTAAGGAGAATTGTTGGCCCCGTATGTGAGGGAGGACGATTCCGGAGACGCTACAACAATGAGTTGTACGCAATCTACCTTGAAGCTAATGTTGTAAGAAAAACCAATTCAGTAGACTCCGGTGGGCGGGACACCTAGCTCGAATGACCGAAGAGGAGCCTGCCCGGAAAATCCTGTGGTAGGATGTATGGAAAGAGACAGCGCGACAGACCTTGTCTGCGATGGAGTGATGGCGTAGACCAGGACACCCAAAGCCTGGGAGTGCCAAACTGGATGACATCGGCTTGAAATAGGGACCGGTGCAGAGATTTGTTAAATAAGGCCAAGACCGGATCCCGGTTGTAGTGCCGATGATGATGATGAAACTCATGCAACAATTAAACAAGTAACTATATTCTAATAAATTTATTTACATTTCTTTATACAAGTTATTTTGATTAGCTTCTTCCACAACTGCTTCGTCCCAAGGGCCATGAATATTATTTTTATACTTTTGCGAATTTACAAAAATTACTGGACACACGAGGTTTGTAAAAACAGTTATAGCGACGTAAACATAAAACCCTTCCATAGATATATACCACAAAAAACCACAAGATATGAGAAATACCGGAACCATATATAACGGTTTCCAATATTTATCTGTGAATAAAGGATAGAGAACGAAGAATACTGCTGCTTCGACTAGAAGGACATATGCACTGTAAGATGACGATAAGCGAGATGCCAAACAAATTGAACCAAAAATTGCAGCATTTAAAGATATCGTTTTCGAAACCATAGCTACATCTAGTCCATAATCGTAAAAAACCAGGTTTATGATAAACACAAAAATGGTCATTGTGCATATTGTATCCGTGCTTATGGCAGCTGTTAAGGTGTGCAGCATCGGTGATAGAATATATCCAAACACCAGTACGGTTAAAAGAGACTTGGAATCTTCAATTAAATTTAAAAATGTTATGTTAAATCCGCGACATAGGACGTATCCGCATATTGTTGCTACACCAGTAGGTACGAGGATATCTGTTGGGGATGCTTTTCCACAATACAATAAATAGAACACAATCAGAAATCCAGTGATGCATGAGATTTGGTTTGTGAGGACAGTTGTTCCTTGAATTGCCTCCTTCAGAGTGTAAAACCTGACATGTAGATTCGTTTGAAGACCTTGCAGGAACGATGGATCAGTGTAATTGTCTTCATAATCTTGATTTTCATATAAATTCTTTTTCCATGGACGTCGCGATTCATTTTCCATATTTATCAAATGTATCTTTGGCGATTGTAAAAATTACATTAAACCATAAAAGAAAGTATGCATTGTTTACGTTTTTATTCGACGGAAAACCCGAACTGTCACCAAGTTTTTGACAATTTGAATTAGGACAGAATTCACAATATGTACTTACTATATAAATTGTGACTGAAATTATTCAAGTGAGAATTGATTAAAATTCATAATAAATTTAAAACGAAAGTATAACAATTTTCGACTGGATAATGGTAAGAATGATTAGATTTTTGTTTTATGAGGTCTACATTATTTGGAGTTCGAAATTGTATACGGCCTTCAATATCTTTAACATAAATGAAAAGATTTTGTGATTTCAGAATACAAACATTTTGTTAGGAATTCTGATAATCATTCTCACCTTTGCTCATTTACATTGTTTTCTTTCCATTTATGAGCGCTCGCTTGAGATTAAAAAGTGCAGCCTGAACAACATTATTCCTTGCCTCAAACGTTGTGTTTGATCTATTGCGAAAGCAACACAATTTTTTTAAATTTGTGTCATCATCTGGACAAAAATGCTAAAATTGAGTGCTTTTTATGTTCCAGGTTTTTGAGTTTTTTTTCTTAACTTTTAAATGGAATTAACTTTTATAATTTATATTCTATTGATTAAGTACATGGTCTTTAATAGTTTTTCATTGCCGGGGCAATGCACGCGTGAAAGAGCCACAATTTCGCGAATGGCATTGAGATCGTACATAAAATGCGTTCATGTACATGGGGATCTATGTATAGGCATATTTACTATTTATTGGCCTGTAGGAACCCGAAAGTTCATGACCCCAGCGACTCGACTCCGCCATTGTTCCCTGTCCCGTGCGCTCTCCTTCCACGTCCGACCATCCGATCCGATCTCCTCAAGGTCCGACCTAACATTGTCCTCCCATCTCCGTCGCGGCCGCCCTGTCGGTCTCTTTCCCATTGGCTTACCGTCAAGAATTCTATGCACGGTCCTATCGTTGCCCATTCGAGCCACGTGTTCGGTCCATCTTAATCTTCGCGACTTGATTACTCGCTATTGTAAGTTTGTGGCTTAGCTCTTCCAATTCGTGGTAAAGGAGTTTCCTCCATTGTCCTGCCTCCTCGTCATATTTGCCGCCAAAGATACCCCTTAGGACTTTATTCTCGAATACGCGGCATACCAGGCAGAAACACCCAGTTAACATTGCCTTGCACTACAGAACTGAATCGCTTTACTTGCAGAATTTACAAATGGCAGCTAGGAGGGCGCACACAGTTTGTCTTCCAATACTGGTGTTTAAAAACTTATGAACACTTCGTACGTGGTATAAGAACTGAGACTTTATTAAATTTCTTTACTCTATTTATACTTAAAACTGTTGAGGTTTACTTCGCTTGTTGTTGCGACTGTTGCTGTTTGTGCCGCTTGTTGATATTGTGACGGATTAATATAAATAAATTACCTAAATAAGCAAAATCAATGACACATATTGAGGTTGTTCTGCGTCGAGCTAATCCTCGACGAGACAGCAAAAATGTGTATCACGGCGTTATAGCCCAGCAAATCGAACATCGTATCTTCGGCGTTGTAGCCCTCTGGATGGTTTCCAAAATAATACCGCACTGGGCATTGTAACTTTAATTGCTGAACCAACAATCAATACATTTACGATGTAAATTCAAAAGAACGCGTCTAACAAATGAAAGAAAAGGGAATTAGCTCTAGATCTTCATCACGAGATCTTTTTGGTCCTTATTGATTAACGATCGACTTTTTTATCATATTGTAGCGAGCTTAGGATTCGCTGGTTTAATTGTTTTTAATAAATAAGAGCCGTTAACTCGATTTTGAATTAATGTAACACTTTATTAGTCCGTTAATAACAACCGTTTCTTTTTTTTTACCGTACACAACGATTTCTTGACTTATCGTTTCCGTACTTATCGCGTATTTCACTGCTTACTTCTTACTTATTACTTTCTACTTATCGCTTGCTTCACTTTCTTACTTATAACTTTCTACTTATTACTTCTTACTACCGCACTTATCGCTTGCTTCACTTTCTACTTCTTACTCCTCCCCATGATCTGTGTGCGACGTATTTATACCGTTTCCTTATTTTGATTCGACGTTTCGTTTCCGTCCGTTCCATAGTCTTGAATGTTCTACTGTTCACGGTCTCCAGTTTTCCATTACTTTATAGAATATTCTAGTACTCTGTTTCGGACTCTCTAGAATATTCTAGTACTGAATTTCTTCCTCTTCCTCATCCTGATCGTCACACTACCCTCCGCCTAGATTAGTTCGTCCCGAACTAAGTTCACTGGTCTCCTGGGTTAACAAAAGTCGCCAGTCGGTCACGATGTACCACTTTCATCTTGGCGTTCGGCGGTGGACGTTCTTGACCTTCTTCCAAATTTTCTACTGCTCTCCTTTTCGCCTCAGCTCTGGCCTGCCACCATTCTTCCTTTTCCTGGCGACGGAATTCCTCTTGCATTTTAGGGATCTCATGCGAATAGTATAAGAGAAAATGCATGTGCACACCCTTAAGCTCTTCTGGAGTTTGCACATCACGTAAGCGATCTAGATCTTCATCTTTAATTACAGGCATATCATCTGGTATTGGAGCATCTGTCGATTTCATAACCGTATCCAACTGGTAGTTCGGCATCTTTTCAAATAACTGGAGCAGTTTGTTCTTTGGGACTGACAGTAAACACCAGCGCGCGTCGTAGTAATAGACTTTCCATAGATCGTCGCACGTTAATTCTGGTTTCACGTGTTCTTCTCTATAGAACGCAATGAACGGCACCTCTAGCTGTTGATTACGCCTACAATCTAGGGCTTGCTTGATCTTTCCCCCAGTATGTGGTGGCTTACAATAGCGGTCTCGGCCACCAACATTCGTTGATCTCTCTTGTTCGGAAACAGTTGATTTACAAAACGCATGTTAGTAAATCCATTCAGCTTCATCTTGTAGTTCATTGGGTCCCTCTGGAACAGGCGTAACCGGAACTTTGCGCAATTGCATTCGCTCAGGAATATCCGTTTTACGGATTTCATTGTCCAAATCAGTAAAGTGGCCCCTTTACAATTCACCAGGTTCGTATTCGGGTTCATATCCGTTCTCGTCATAATTATCCTGACCTTCTTGCAATGACGCGTCAGTGACTAGAAGTGGTCTTTTCTTCTTCTTCTCAGTAATTGGCCTTCCTTCGTCGTCTACAATAAAATCCTCAGCACTAGACCCCGATTCTTCATCATCATTGAAATGTTTTGCCGCCTCAGTTTCCCTTTGACTACGTTCAGAGCGGCGTTCAACATCGTCTTCGTCGTCGAATAGCTGTTCGTCTATAGCCTCACGTGCTGAACCTTCATCGGCGTGCTGTTCCTCTCCATCACTTTCTTCGTCCTGTGTACGACGCAGGATAGTGTCAACGTCGCTGGTGCTGCCTCCGGCGGCGGACCCTCTCCAATGAACAATGAAGAGGGTGCAAACGAAAACAGGACGAGGGGCAAAGACAACAAGCCAGGAAGAAGATGTAACAACAAAAAAACAAAACAAAAAAAAACAATGCTGATAACAACAGTTATACTAATAACTATAATTGTTGTAAAGGTGTGCGTGTCTCGTTGACCGCCGATGGACGGTCACAACGAACAATGGCTGTCGAACTCGTTCGGCACAAAGAGGGAGAGAAAAGCGCGGTGAAGATATAGGATAACGTGACAGTTTTACAATTCAGTGTTTTACTTTTCAGTATTAAAAGCATAATATTTCAACTTACTTTATATGAGATTGAGCTAGTTTATTTGACCCTTTAAGTTTGATCGACAACAACAATAACTGCCAATTCAAAAAGGGACGCTGCTGACCTCATCGTCGGTGACAACCCGCCAGCTGGTCCGTGACAGCTGCCAAGCAACTCGTGTACTGCGAATATACTAGATTTCTCCAGCACATCCAACTGCCAATCCGCAACAATAATACAATTCTAAACAATTAATAATAATAGTAGAACCAATAGAACTATGAATTACTTAATCAGGGAAAAGAAAAAAAAATATTTTGTGTAACATCTCAATAGTAATAATAACGTAACATCCACCATCATCATCATCATCGGCACTACAACCTGGAACCGGTCTTGGCCTTATTTAGCAAGTCCTGAGGCTTGTTAAATTTTCCATAATAATTTATTTTTACGGGCAAGGTTGTGGGGTTCTTCACGACGCCGAAGAACCATCCATCGCTTTACCCAACCAACTACAAGTACTTGCACCTATTTTTAAACATTAATGAAATATAAGTTCATGACCATCTGGCCATAACATCTAACTTTCATTTCGGGGCATGCTCGCATCCAACGTATCATGTCCCCGAAGGCTAATTTGGTTACCTCATCAGGTAACCAGCATTGATTCACGCACATGCCAATGCTCTATGTGAAGAAGCATTCGCTCTTACATGTGCATGACATGATTATCCTCACCACCAAGTCATCGGTCGATTGAACAAACAACAACCTACAGTGCAGCCATTGCTAGCCGCCTATAGAAATTTGCAGTGTTGTTCTAACGCAAACAACACACCCGACACATCGACCGATGGGACATTGGCAATCTCCGTACAAGCTAATTGATGCTGTACGCAATGGCCAATGAATAAATATTGTAGCGAGCTTAGAGTTCGCTGGATTAATTATTTTTAATAAATAAGAGCCGTTAAATCGATTTTGAATTAATATAACACTTTATTAGTCCATTGATGACAACCGTTACTTTTACCGTACACTTAACTATTTCTCGATATATCGCTTCTTTGCTTATCGCCTGCTTACTCTGCTTACTTCTCCTTCTTACTTGATCTGTGTGCGACGTATTTATACCGTTTCCTCATTCTGATTCGGCGTTTCGTTTCCGCCCGTTCCATAGCCTTGAATGTTCTACTGTTCATAGTCACCAGTTTTCCAGGACGTTCTAGAATATCCTAGTACTTTGTTTCGGACTTTCTCGAATATTCTAGTACTGATTGTCATATGCGTCACAATATACATTACTCCTATCCCCTAAGGTTCGCTACAGTTGCGACCAATTGCCTTTTATCGGTTATCTACCGATCATGGGATTTGGGCACGAATATGATTGACGTTAAACAATCATACCCATGATCATGCCTAATGATGCTTCTATGCCCTGAAATGCAATTCGGTTGTCCTTACAGATAACCGGCATAAACATTGGACACGTCAATACACAGGGCGAGGAGCATTTCCTCACATGCTGCATGACATGTTCACCCTTGTGTTCGGTCGACCCCTCGATCGACAATTTCCAGAGTAGTCATAGCCGACTACCTACTATCGGTCGAGTTTTGTTTTGAGTAAACATGCACTCGGCCCATTGGCTGATGATATGCTACATGCAAGGAACAGTCAAATGACGCTATACGCGTTGGTAATAAGGTAAACAAAACATTGCCCTTTTGCCCATGTCCATCGTTATTTTTTAAGTAAACACGATCCCATCTATCCTAGTGCCTAGCCATCGTCGGCAAAGGCTCTGTTGACTTAACGTCAATCAAGAAACCTATCCCTATCGGACGGCGGCAATATACCATACATCGATCAACATATTTGACCTGTGGCATATATGTGTTGTTCCTTTTTTCTTTTCCCTTGCCTTCGCCCAGCGCATCTCGTTGCTTTGTTTCCAAGGTAAAGGCATTCAACTCATCTGAACGACGTTCCTGAGAACCTTCCAATGGAATACAAATCGTTTTTCATTGGTCGTTGGGGCGAAGGAAAGATGGTTTCCCCTTGCGATGAAGTGCGTGGAAACTCATCGCAATCACCGAGGCTGGGTCAATGTCGTCCACCAATAAAGGAGTCAGATTTTATCCCCAATGATGTGTGGACACACAAAATTAAAAATCAAGCGTGTCGGTACGGTCGCAGTTTGTAGTTAATTGATTATCGCACAATTGCTTTAATTAGATAAAATTATTTCGGACGAATATATGGTCAAGAATAGTAGCCAGTGTGTGGAAAGTGTATCAAACATTAAATATAAGACCAAATCACCTGTACAAGTTAAAGACAAAAATAAAGCAGTTAATACGAAAGCAGTGCATTTCATTTTATTCACCTTCGAACTTTCTTGATATTCTTGGTTATTATTTTCTTCCGGCGGAACATGCAGATTGCTTCGGGAGTGAAGTGAACCCGTGTCATGCCAGGCACGTACTTACAACCGCACAAGGTTATTAGCCTTGCACCGAAATATTATTAATATTAACTATAAAAATACTATGAAAAAAAATCGCAACATCTACATCAATAGCAATGACAACCATAGCTATAACGCAAAGAGAAAAAAAAGTATGAACAAAAAGAAATACAATACACCAACAGTAATGCCAACAATATGAACAACAACAGCCCCAAAGGAGGGGAACACAAACACTGTGGCAGCTCTTCATCTCCTCCCCACGACCCAACTTCGACAGCGGGTGAGCAAAAAAAAGAAAAGAGGGCAAACTCAGCCCAAGAAAAAGGGGAACAGACCACTATCAATTTATTACATTTAATCATCTAGCCTCGGGGGCTAAACCATTTTTCAGCAGGACCATTGAGGGGGAAGGGTGCCGCGTATCTGCGACCTTTTGGAGTACAGCGGAGAGTTTGACCACCCATACGATCCCACTAAGACCTCTTCCACATAAGTGAGGTGGCCCCTCTCACCGCATTCGAGGTGCTACTTGCCAGGCAAGTTTGCCTCGCGATGACTCGGCACTAAGTTTCCCAGTCGCTTCCGTGGCTAGATTTAGGGGTTGGTATGTTGGGGTTGTCGCGTTTTGACGGCGAAACCAACCTTCCCTTTTTTTTTTTTTTTATTAGACTTCTCTCGAACCTATAGCGATGAGTGGGTGCCCCGAGATGCCATCAAATAACTGTTGCAGTTCTTTTTGAACAGTTGCAGGTTGTAACGTTCCGGGAACACTCGCGTGGGAAGGGAGTTCCACAGCTTCCCCGCTCTGTAACGGAACGAGTTCAGATACAGGGATGTTCGCGCCGTCGGGAGATGAACCACAAACGGGTGCGATCCGTCAGATTGTCTTGTGGAGCGCATATAAACCGAATTGCGTGGAACAATGCCAAGAATCTCCGAAGAACAGCACCCGTGATAATATCTGTAAAACAGACAGAGGTCGGCTACGCGCCTTCGATGTGATAGCGACTGTAGTCCCGACGTCAGCGCCGAGTCTCCGATCAGGCGGATCGCTCGTCTCTGTATGCTCTCCAGTAGGTCGAGGGTATGTTTGGGAGCCGAGCTCCAAACATGAGAGCAATATTCGGGCGCAGGTCTAATTTGGGATTTATATAGGAGAAGTTGGGCCGGGGTAAAATATTTCTTGCCTCTAAAAAGATAGCTCTGTTTTCCTGAGGCCGATCTGGCGATACCCGATACGTGTTTATGCCATGATACATTCTCACAGACCGTGACGCCGAGCAATCTCAAACTTTCCCCGGCCTCGAGGGCCCGGCCATTCATCATCAGCTGTGGAACCGATGATCCAGTTTTCTTTGTGAATGTAGCATACTGGGTCTTCGCTGCGTTGAATTCGACTAGATTGGCCTTTCCCCACTGCAGGACTTTATCCAGATCCTGATTCAGAGAGTCAATCTGCCTACATCTCAGCTGGTGCGACGTAGATGCACCAATCGGCCGATTACTCGAAAAGGAGGAAACAAGCGTACTATCATCCGCAAAACTGAACACTTTGTTATCCGTTGTCTCCAACAAATCATTTATGTGAAGCAAGAACAAGGTTGGAACCAAAATAGAACCTTGGGGCACCCCCGAATTAACAGGATACAGATCCGAATACTCGCCGTCCACAACAACCCGGATCGATCGATTCTCGAGGAAGCTCCGCGTCCAGTCGCAAAGCTGTTGGGAAAGTCCATATGAACGAAGTTTGCTCAGCAATGCCCCGTGCTAGACGCGGTCAAAAGCCTTGGAGATATCTAATGCGACCGCCCTTGATTCTCCATGCCGTTCAATCGCATATGTCCATATATCGGTCATAAGTGTCAAAAGGTCTCCTGTGGACCGCCTTCCACGGAATCCGTATTGACGATCATTCAGAAGTCCGTTGCACTCCAAATACTTGACCAACTCTGTATTGATGACTTTTTCCATTACCTTAGATAAAATAGACGGTAATGCTATCGGACGGTAATTTTGTGGGAGACACTTTTTTCCCGTCTTTGGAATTGGCTGAACTCGAGCGACTTTCCAGTAGGCAGGAAAGGTCCTCCGTGCATAAGATAAGCGGAAGAGTCTGCCAAGAACCGGCGATAGTTCTGGAGCACAGTTCTTAAGGACTATTGCTGGTATTCCGTCCGGGCCGGTTGCCCCCCTACAATCCAGTTCACGTAGAATGCGTTGAATAGTACGCGGACGAAATCTCACATCCCGCATGGAAGACCGTACCGGCGAGATCACAGGTGGCTTCAAAAGGCCGGGATCGACGTTTGAATTCGCCGAAAATAAATTCGCGAACACATTAGCTTTATCCTTTGGATTCGTGACTAACGTCACCAACGGAGGGAAAGAGGAGGATGCGAAGTTACCACTGACAGCCTTTGCCATTGACCAGAAGGAGCGTGAACCAGTTGGGCGTCTAAGGAACTTATTGATCACCCTGTCGTTGTGAGCCTTCTTCGCGGTATCAATCGCCTGGTTGCACGCATTTCTGATTCTAACAAAATTCGTTCTGTTAACATCGGTGTGATTGGAGCGCCATTGCTTAAAAGCTCTATTTTATGCCGCTGTAATCTGCTCGCATGTTTTGTCAAACCACGGTTTATCAGACGAACTTCGTTTGATGGAATGTGGAATATACATCTCCATCCCAAGAAGAATAATCTCTGATACCGACTCCGGGCAAGCGTTAACATCGGAGTTTCCGAACCACACCTCCGACCATGGAAAGGATGCGAAGAAATCTCGCATATCGTCCCAGTTAGCAGCCCCATACTTCCATACATGGCGAAGCTGCCTAGGCCGGTTATTCGCTTGATATGCAAGTGCTGCGCGACAGATACCAAGCAGTGATCTGAGTTTCCCAGTAGCGCAGAAACCTCTACGGTATAAATACTCGGTTCGGATGTCAAAAACAGGTACAGGGTGTTCACATAATCCGCCGGCATCCGGCACTCGCGTTTACTCCCCCACAAGTTGAGTCAAGTTGTGGCTTACAGCAAACATCTCCGCCAGCCTCCCAGCCTCATCGGTTCTGTTAGAATGTAACAACTAGCCGGTATTGTGCACATTAAAATCGCCAGGGACAACAATTTCAGAATCTGGGTGGTTGATCTGTATCCAGTCGACCGTATATGAAAGATGTTCGAAAATTGTCGCCGGTCGATCGTCATTCGGGGAGCGGTAAAGACAACAGAGGAATTTAACGAAATTCTTCAGCACGACTCCCAACCATATGATGTCCATATTATTGGGTTCTAATACCTCCATCCGCTGGCAAGCTAGATTGGACCGCGCGAAAACGCAGACTCCGCCCTTAAAACGGAATCTCGAATGCAAGTCGTATCCTGAGCAACGAAGATATGTCGAATCAGTGGACAAATCGACCTGCGTCTCTGTTAGGGCAAGGATATCAGGTTTCGTTGTGTGCAAATATTGGTGGACGGCGTTTACATTGGTATTGGTGAAACCGATGCCCCTGATGTTACAAAACGCCGTCACCAGTCGAGCGTGGGCCGAGCCTCGAGAGCGAGCCCGGTTATGTGATGACGAACCTCTCAAAGTTCCATTATTTATCATGATATCTGCATGATGTTCCCCCTGACATAGTCACCCCCGGAGATCCGAAAGGGAGACTAGTTTACCTCCGGAATTCTTTATATCAGAAGGCACCATCATGACTTATCCCCGTGTCAGTCCGGGCCATCAGCTACACATCCGAAACACCGTCGAAGATTTCTCTCGGCGATATCGCGGAATGTACAGCGTGACGGAGTGGTATCTCACCTTGGGACCGACTACCACCTAACCAACCTTTTCTCGAACCGGTCCATCAGCCAAGCTCCGAAAGATGGCCAGGGATTTCTCCCGACCGGGCGCACTGGGCGTCGGCCTTTAGTCGCCTCTTACGACAAGCAGGCCTAGCTGTGAGTATATTCTAACGTCCTACTCACATGGCAGGCTGTTTCAAATGCGTGTTAGCATTTGTCCGGCCACGTGAACTTTAGGAAATATTCTGCGAGCTCGCACTGGTACACGCCAGGCGGTCGCCTTCGGGATGCGTAAATTCATCCGACGACTTACGTTCCGAGAACCGAAATTTAGAGTTGGAGGTGTTTCGTCTGAAGGTTGTTTCTCGGATACGGGATCACTCGATTCGTCATCGGAAGCGAGTCCCGTTGACGTTTTAATATGCAACCCCAGGGGAATTGTGAGATATTCCCTAAGTGTGACAACTGTTAAAGATTTGCACTTAGCACTTGCACTTAACACACACAAATCTTCACAGCAACCCCCTTAACACACATTAAGCAATTAAACGCACTTTGTTTTGGTTTTAATTTATTAATTTTAAACTTTATTAGTTCATCAAATAACGTCACACATTTTCGACTCTAAATATTTATTGAAAATTACATGCACTGCAACACTCATCTTTTACTTCCGTCTTCGATGACGGGTAATATTCACGACACCCGAAATTTTAATTTTGAGTGCGATCGGCTTTATATTTCACGTCCGCTTTGGACGATGATCTTAATCAGACTTCCTGATAGAATCTCCAAAACCGGACGACGTTCATACACATACACACCCTTATCTCTCCTTCGATCGTGCAGACCGAAGGAATGCATCCATTGTTTACAGACAATAGATCTTTTTTGATACACATGAGGTATGCTTCGCAGAACATTTCCTGGAAATCATAAACATTGAAAATGGGTGGATATTAGAGGAGGGTGGGCGTTGCGTGTAACACAACTCCACTGCCCGATCATACCTCTAGCACAAAGCTGTGCCCCTGTAGTTTGCGCTTATGAGTTGCGCCTACAGTGTGGGACTGGCCTTAAAATATTTTTAATATTTAGCCCCATCTATTGGCTTCTCTCGACGAAAGTTCTTAATGAAAGGCAAAGATTTTGGAGAGAAACCTGACTCTGACCAGTTCGATCAGGAGGGCTCCGAGTTCTGAGGGGTTTTCTTATTTGCCTTGTATCGAGGTTTACCCTTCTTGGACGCTGCCTGGGTATTAGGGGCGCGGTTTTGCTGGTAACACGAGGCTGAACTTTTTTTCGAAGTCCTTCCTTGTGTGTGTAGGGTCTCCAGGCGAGTACCGGCCTCAGTATCGACTTTGCCAAATCCCTTTGGCGCGGCTCCCCTTTCGGCTACCTTATGTTCGACCCTTCCTGTCTTATTATTCGCAAAGCCAATGGAGAAAGATTCGGGATTTACGGCTGTTCGGGAAAACACCAAACAACCACCCGGTCCATCGACCTTGCAATTTTTCAACAGAACGTCGTATCCCAACAATCCGTCTTCAAATAGCCCCGGCAAGGAGTCCATTATTTGGAAACTGCAGGGAATCTCTTGGTGCGACATGAAATTCCCATGGCAGCATCCCCTCGTCTTGCCTTTATCGAACAGCGACTGGAGCGTTGCGGATTTTTGCGCGTCCACACCATGTCTCGAGTGGTGTGCCTTCAGCTTTAATAGGTTTATCTCAGCGCCTGTGTTCACGGTTAGGCGCGTAGTGTTCTTACGGCTGTTATAAGTATTTAACACAATTTTATTTAAATATAGTTAATATATTTATGTATATTTAAATATTTTTTACTATTTAAGTAAAGGTAAGTAAGCGGAAGGAGCTCCTCGATAGTATAGTGGTTAGTATACCCGCCTGTCACGCGGGAGACCGGGGTTCAATTTCCCGTCGGGGAGCCTCTGGCGCAAGACTAATGACCTTGCCCGGAAAAAACAAATCATTATGAAAAATTTAACATGCCTCAGGACTTGCTAAATAAGGCCAAGACCCCTTCCCGGTTGTAGTGCCGATGATGATGATGAAGTAAGCGGAAGGACTTACTTGGTTGCTCTTGAATTTTCTTATGTTGAAGTTGTTTGGAGTCAGCTGTTCTTGATGTTGCGGTCAAGTTGCAGGGGGCGTAGAGAGTCGTGCTCTCCTGTTCAGCTGCCTTTGTGCTTCCAAATGTTTTCCAGTTGAGGATTTATTCGACTGCGTCAGAAACTTTTTCACTCTTCTTGAATAGTATGTCTATTGCAGAAGGTGCAACTTCTATCGCAGTTTAACGTCGAGTCAATTAATTGTTTTTTTTGCCGTTGACGTTCATTTTTTTATTCGGCGCCAACGCCGTTTTTTTTATTATTTTCTCTACCAAGCAGAATTTGCACAAAGTAGTTTATGCAAATTAGCTACTTGGCGAGTTGTTCTCCTTTTAGAGGTAGAGAGGGAAACTTACGAAAGGGGATTTGTGGATGTTAGGGGGACCTGGACGCAAGGTAGATCCGTAACACGGCAAACGTCCAAAGGGAGTTGGACAATCGGGACTGGTGTCGGTGAAAACTGAGAACAGCTTTGGCTGGATCGCGATTTTATTATGGTCGGGTTGGGGTCTCCAGACCCGACCTCTCGGAGTTTCCTGACCTCTTCCATTTTGCTTTCTGTCGACACACTGCCGTCGTGTGTGTCATCATCATCGGCACTACAGCCGGGATCAGGTCTTGGCTTTATTTAACAAGCCTGAGGCTTGTTAAATCTTCCATAATATAGGGTTGTACAATAGGGACTTGACAACTTTGAATTTAATTTGTGAACGCACCCGTTCACTAATCATCGAACTGTCACTGTCAATTTATTCAGTAACCTCAACATTTTCATCATGGTTAAGTATACGGGCGAACAATGTCTGCAAATTATATAAATTTACTACCGAAAAAAAGTTGTCAAGTACCTATTGGAAAACTCATTGATTTGTTTTTCGGGGCAAGGTTGTTAGCCTTACGCCAAGCCGTCGTGTGTGTGTCGACTGCAAAAGTCACACCGTCTTGTTCTCTCTTCCGTATAGGATCGCTCTGCTTGGGAGCCTCGGTAGACTCCGAGCGCTTCTGGGCCACTTTTGGCCTCGTGTGCTGAGGTCGGAGCATCCGACTCGTCGAGTCCGTTAACAACTTCCGGGTCGAGGAACTCATGGGGGCGCCTTGATTTTGCCTTTGAGCGTTTATGGGCTCTGAACTGACAGAGCTGGACCGGTTTTCACCTGCCGTGGGCCGAAGGGATCGTGGCCTGCTCAATTGGCGTATGTCGTCTGTGGTCACACCCACTGTTATAATTTTATAACATATTGTAGCGAGCTTAGGGTTCGCTGGATTAATTATGTTGAATAAATAAGAGCCGTTAAATCGATTTTGAATTAATATAACACTTTATTAGTCCGTAATAACAACCGTTACTTATACCGTACACTTACCGATTTCTTTACTTTATAGAATATTCTGTACTTATCGCGTCTTTTATTTCTTTACTGCTTACTTCTCACTCGAGACTTATCGCTTGCTTCACTTTCTTACTTATAACTCAACTCCCGATCTGCGTGCGACGTATTTATACCGTTTTTCCTCATTCTGGTTTGGTGTATCGTTTCCGCCCGTTCCATAGTCTTGAATGTTCTATTCCAGTTTTCCAGTACTTCCTAAAATAATCTAGTACTTTGTTTCGGACTTTCTCGACGATTCCAGTACTGATTGTCATATGCGTCACAATATATTCTTATTTACATCCTAAGAAAGGTTGGCACAAGGGTAATAACCTTTCCCGGAAAATCAAATTATTATGGACAATTTAACAAGTCTCGGATATGGACCGGGTACAGGTTGTTATGGTAATTAAGTTAACAATTTAATATATTTTATATATATTTAATATAGTTAAATTATATTTTTATAATTAATCTCTTTGAATATAGTTAGATCGTAGTAAGAAGGACATACTTGGGTTGAGCTTGATTGGTGCCAGCTGCTGGTTGTTCGGGGACTGGGTGCAGGGGGCGTTGAAGTGATGCTCCCCTGTTCAGCTTTAGTTGTGTTCGTTTGGCCGGAATTCTTCTCGTTAGAATTTTTCTCTGACTTATTGTGGTTTTCCTTAATATTGTTTTGGGCTCTTTTCTGAATTATATTGTGGTTTTCCTTAATATTGTTTTGGGCTCTTTTCTGAATTATATTGTGGTATTCCTTAATATTATTTTGGGACCTTCTCTGAGTATGACGAATGTCAAATTTATTTTTATTTGCCGTTGATGTTTATTTTTTATCCGGCGGCAACGCCGTTTTATTATTATCTTTATCTTTGTTATCTAGTTTATGCAAATTAGTTACTTGGCGATTTGTTGTCCTTTTAGAAGTAGAGCGGGAAAACTTACGAAAGGGGATTAGTGGATGGTAGGTGGGACCTGAACGCGAGGTAGGTCCGTAACACGGTGAAGAGACTTGCTAAATAAGGCCAAGACCGGATCCCTCTTGTAGTGCCGATCATGATAATGATGTTCTTATTTAAAGGCTGTTAATTGCCAGCAGTAAAAAATCTAATTTTAAATATTTATTTTGTCGGGACAAGGGTGGTGGGGAAAGTTACCACGTAACAGATATCAGCCGCGCCAGAGTCGGTGTTACACCGAAGAGAATTGTTGTTCACCATTTAAAATTAGGACTATTGGTGGGAAAGGTGAATTACACTATGTTCAATAAAATGGTTTAAATGAACTGATGATTGTTTTTCTATGGTAAATATTTTTTTTACGTTTTTGAATAGTTTATCCCTCAATTAAGCCAATAAAAAAAAATAGATTTTTTTTTCTAAATTACAGTGACAAAGCCTCTTAAGAAACAACACAACAATTGTGAATTACTTGGCAAATGTCATTCGGTACACATGGTCTTGACATTTCACAATACCTATTGTGTTCTACTCTAGCCACTTAGTTTAAAATATGTCTAAGGCATTTGTTCAGTGATTAAATATAAAATGGATGAAGATGAAGATACCATCGTGGAAGAGGTAAGTTAAAAATTGATTTGAAACTAATTATAATTCAATTTACTCTTACAGATTCCAGTGTTCCTCTCAAAAAGTTTAAGCGATAACCTGTATTTATTTCAGTACCCAACTAAAACAAAAATTTCGAACTTTAGTTCTACCCCTGTGGCAAATTGTTGCATCAAACCTTTTAGTAAAGATGTTAAAGTTGACTTTGTCGTAAATACCGAGACCACATTTTACGACCGTTTCAAAGGAAAACAATTCGCCATTGCCGCAGATGGGAAAACTCAACCAAAAGGCGAGCGTCCAACTTTTTCCAACGGCACCATGGATAAATTGTCCTTTATTAGCACGAATGCCATTAAGGACTCGTCGAAATATGTCGTTGCAGCATTTCACGACAAAGAAATCCATATTTCACCCTTAACGAGCATCCTTCAATTTCGTCCCAGCTTCAAGCATTTCGATAAGGAAGACAAGCGAATGAAAGCCCAAGAGAAGGCTGATGAAGACAACGAAGACGATGAAGAATTACAGCAAATTACTGTGAAATTCGCTAAAACGGGCGCCACTCGCACTAAGAAAGTAAAGGATCAAACATATGAATCATTTGTTAAGCAGCGAACTGATGAACCGTGGTGTGAAAGTTTTTGGCATTTACGTTCTTCACCGACCGCCGAATTAGAGCGACAAAAGGTGTTTGCAATCGGTCGAGAAGATACTCATTCTATGCAACTCAGTCGACGGGAATATACTAATAAATTATTGATTCAAAATAATCAAGAAAAAAGTATTGATACTGTGCTACCGTCGAAGGTGCTAAGCAGAGCGAAATTGAACACGATGCCTCTTGGGGAACAATTAAAATACGTGCTAAGAGATTGTAAGTCTTACTTTAAAGTATGGGTTTGGTATTTTATACGATTTGCAAATATCACCTTTTTTTTCAAGCTAAGATGTGCACATTTGATAATATCATGTCGTTTTTAACGGAAAATGAAGATGAACCTTGTACGGGAAAGTCTTTGAACGGTACTGTTGCGGAGAGGATTACGCCGTCTGTGGTTTTACGAACGCTACCTCAAGTGGGGATTTTGATAGATGGTAACTGGGTTGTAAAGTCGGAAGTACTCTACCCGCCAGATACATTCTCTAAAGCAAATGGTGTACCTGCTGAGTTAATGGTTCGCGCCAGAGATTACGTTGTAAGATTTATATCTGCGGTTGCTTTTGTATCTACATGTGCTTCAATAACATCTTTTTTCTATTTGTTAGCTCTATAAACTCTCTCAGCATGAATTTATAGATCGTCGGCATGTTGCACAACTGACACATCTACCTCCACAAGAGACCCTGGAGGTTCTACAATCTGTAGCTAGAATAAACATAGAAAAGAAGTGGCAAACTCTTTTGCCGGCTGATTCCAGTTTCATTGCGAAGCATTCAGATCTTGTTCAACGTCAAGAAATGCTTTGGAAGGCCACCGAGCATGTTTTTAATGGGATAGATCCCGAAATTTCTCCTAAACGGGTTAGAAAACGGTCCATTAGAGAGATAAAGGTGGAGAAAATGTCTTGATGAAATCGTGCTGTTTATTTTTAATATTTAGAACACATTTGTTTTGTAATTAATAAACTCAATTTTAAATATTAGGATAAGATATATAAAGTATTTTACAAAGTCGGAGTTCTGTTTATTGTTTTAAATATCTCATCGACAATTGCATTCCGGTTTGCTTTAGTTACTTCGAACACTATTGAATTGTTCGCTGATCGGAGGTTGTCGATCAATTCAAATGGTTGTTTGTTTTTGGGTATTGTTGCTATAATACCGGTCTTTCCGTTTAATTGGATGATTTGGTTCCTAAATTTTTCACTTAATAATTCCATCTTGCCTATTTCATCGATGATAATAAATTTTTTGTCTGTGATCGTTATACTGGGTAGTGCTATATCTTCAAAATCTTTAGTGAATACAAAGTACTTGCCAACTTTTGGATGATGCATGCGACTATTAGTATGTTCCCTGAAAAATATTATAATTGTTACTTTTTCATTTTTCTGTTTTTTATGCACATACCTGGCTAATGGAATCCTTTTACCATCTAAGGTTACTACATCGAATCCAATTCTATACCCGTTTTCAGAACGAACTTCCTCGGTATAAAACCCACTCGGTTCTATTTGATGCCGTTGCATAACTTTGATGAGTTTCTGAATTGCTGTTGTTTTGCCAACGCCTTCGTATAAATTGCCAATAAGATCATTGTTACTATTTCAATATTTAAATCAGTTTATATTTAGTTGTATCAATCGTTCATAATGCGGTATATTTTAAAAACAGGGGTGTGGCGAAGAAGTATGGTGCACCGGCGTACGGTGCTGATTCCCTTCTTCCTCCAGCATAAATTGAAAGTTCACCCGCAGCAATTGATCCGTCGACCCTGTACACCAAGCAAGAAAAACTCCATAATGACCGTCCATAAAGGGGTAATTAAACACACGATTTAGTTCATTACAATTTGGCTTATTTTTTGTTATGCTTTACAATTTGTAAGCAGCCACTTAAGGAGAAATCCTATTGTTTGTAACAAAAAAAAAAAAAAAAACAACATAAACGGTCTACATTTATTGACTGTTACTACATCAAGATGTTTTGTTATTACAGAGTTCAATAGATCCCGAAGATCTTGATAACCTTTTTATTATATATGGTAACATTTTAACGTGCAATTTAATTTTTTGTTCACACTGATGACTCGCACTCGATTTTTCGCGTACACACCGTACCGGCGCCGGTACGGTGGATGGAGGACGACCCGACCGCTTTTAAGGTTGAATTACCACTCAATCGAGGGTCGAAATCTGACTCTTGATTCATCCTCGATTCGGTGGTGGTGAATATCCTCTCGGCTAAGGATATGTTTTACTTACCACAAGGGAAACGTAAAAGCTCTCTTTGTGGAATAGAAAACGAGATCTCGTAATGAAGATCATGATGGTATATAAGTATGGGTGATCGTACAGATCACAGTGTTTATCGATGCATTTCAGCAAAGGATAAACGAAACCTGAAACGAGGGAAAAAGAACAAAGGGAGAAGCGACCTAAGGCATCGGTCTGTAATGAGGGTCAGCTAAATAAATAAGCTGCTACTCATTAACCCCTTAATTCACATTTAAACGGTAAACGGTACACATTGCCCGTATATGTCACGGAGGTGTGCATTAAGCGGTTAAATGGGAAATGCATTTGGGATACCTCAAAGAACTTGGATTGTTTATCGTATCACCAGAATGCCTGCGGAAGAACAGCGTTCTTTTGTTGGCACATGATACGTGCTAATTGAGGTTTTAACATACACACTGGGTATTGGATGTTTATAGCATTGATGCCAAGGGTAAGAACACAATTCTTATTTGCTTTTGCTTATACCATAGGGTTTGGTTTATGACACTAGACGCAAGATGCGTGTATTTGCTTTTGTCCCTTGGACGATGGGTCTGCTAGATATGTGCATATGGGAAGATTAGGGTGCACATGAGGGACAAAATTGCTTGGCAAATAATAGTGCCGGAATAGTTTTCCTGCGAATTCTAATGATGCATTGGATTATGAATGCTAAGAAGTCTTTGTTGGGAAAATTTTTGCCGATGCGTTGATACATGGAAAAATGTCCTTGTTGGTGAAATTCTTTTCAGGAATTTCTGGTAATGCATTGGGAGCATTGATTGTCCTTGGACAGGGATGTGTTTTTATGTGCTAATGCAATTGAATTAGCGGAAAACGATGGAGTTTGAGGAGCTTCAGCACAGGAAGCTTGGGGGTAATTGGGCAAGTAGACAGTGGTCTTTGGCGGAACCGCCACAGGGGCATGTAAAGACTAATATCCTAATAAAACTCCGAGTACAGATAAAAACTTATGGCATTACTGTCTAGATAGGTTCAAACTTCAGGTTTGGTAATTTGTTACAAATTTACAGGAATAGTGTGTTTAGTGGTCAACCGCTACGGTAGCACAGAATCTTTATTTAAAAATATGTATTCACAACAGCGCGCATGCTTTAACTTTTTTGTGTACTCAACCCTAAAGGGATTAGATAAATGGTCCAATTACTTATAACAATATTTGTAAGTGTTTTTTAAGCGCTTCGTTCTTTTTATTTCCTCCCATACTTCCAAAGTACAGTGTGCTATTTTTTATTACACTAAGTGTTCTGGTCACAAGTTGCCGCTTGATTTGATATCTGACTTGCATAGGTAAGAGAGGGTTATATTGAAAAAAGTTGCATATTCGTCATTCCGGAGTTTTAATTCCGGTTTAGATGGAATATAATTACTTTGATCGTGCTTTAAGACCACCATCGAGACAGGTCATATAACAAGGAATATATGTTCGTAAGACTTCTTTGAAAATGCCACGAATTGGACTTACACATTGTCCAGCATTGTGTGCGACATTGATTATTTTAGATTGGTTTAAATAAAAGGATCTGGGAAACGTTCCATGTACAAACTGATCTCCCACAATTCTTCGAGTAGAAATGCATTAGTCACTCTGAGGTTTGATAATCGTAATCATCGTAACTTTTATCGCTATTAAATATCTTCCACTTTCGCCATTCTTAAATACTTGGTACCTTTTTTTAAAGTATGTATACGCTATAAGGCTGGCGCAAGACTAATGACCTTGCCCAAAAAAAAAAAACAAATCATTATAGAAAATTTAACCAGCCTCAGGCCAAAACCGGTTCCCGGTTGTAGTGCCGATGATGATGATGAAGATACGCTATAAGGATATCAAGTTTGGCGCAACGCTAATAACCTTCCCTGTAAAAATAAATTATTATGGAAAATTTAACAAGCCTCGAGACTTGCTAAATAAGACCAAGACCAGATCTCGGTTGTAGTGCCGATGATGATGATAAGGATATCAAGTACTAGATTTGCAGATGCGGATGTCTAACAACCTTAGAGATATGATTACAACACGGCGACGAAGGAGGTCTTTGTCTTTGCATTCAAATTTTGGTGTTTCCACTATTTTTAAAGTAATAAACTAATAATAGGTGATGCAGCAGATGGAGAACATCATTCACAGTTTACTTTATGAAAATTCCGTCTAAAAGAGACCTCTATAGTTGCATGGATGAATATATGTTGATAACGTTAAAGTCGATTTTAACAGAAGATTGGATAAAAATAGTTGGAGAGGATACGCACATGGTTTGATCATGTCGGTAAGGTAATGAGGTTCGAAAGCCGAATAAGCCCGCGGTTGACTGATACTGTTAATCTTTTTGTTTACAATATAATAAACTCTGTTTTTGGACTGCATCTATAAATACTGATAATTACAAAATATGGAAGGAATGATCTAACAAATAATAAGACTGTCTTATTTTTTTTTTACCTGGTGGACCAGTTAATAATATTGTTGTTTTGTTATGTAAAAAGTTCCGACCAGGTAAGTTCGTACACATTTTTTAATTTTTATTTACTTGCCGGCTCGCAGCTTTGACAATTGTCAGCTGACGGATGACTGTATTTGGTTATTGATTAACACATTCACGCCGGGCCGATTTTCATTTGTTTTGCTGTGAAGCGGCGCTCAAATTACTGCTGCGCTTCATCTGGCGGCGCGAGTTACGTTCTTTACTCGGATGTGCAACGAAAAAAATAAAAACTCACATGCATTTAAATTTCAAATTTTATTTTATTATTTCAACTATTGCCGTAACGGTTTTTATTTCTAACCTCCTTGTCGGGATTCTCTATTAAAACTGAACTTTACTTTTCCTGGGGATGATCTAATTCACCCCATAGTTTTCTTTTTTCCACTCGTTGGTGGTGGCTTTCTCGTAATCGAGAATCTCTCCGCCAGTATCCCGTTCACACATACAGCCGCAGAGGTTATTGCTGCATGCTGTAGGTCGCTCTGCGATCGAAATCTCGCACCTCTAATGTATTGCTTACGTAAATCGGGATACTTTTTCTTCTAGCCGATCGTGGGATAATGTAATTATCATTGTTTACATATCCCTATGGAAGCAGAATTTTCGTTTATTGCTGGTATCGTAAGGGTCTTTGTTTCCGAAGTGGTTTTCCAGCAATTAGCTTATCGCCGGAGATGCTATGTCTGCCGGCATACGACGCAGCTGAGTCAACCGTTGGTGTATATCCAGTTAATGGATTAGTAAACAGTTTCTATGCCGAGTCGTGTCTTTCGGTCGCCGTGCAGGCGGAGGACGGTTGTTCGGAGTTGCATTATGTGTCTTTGGATACGTTGTTGACTCCAAGATGAATGTCACCTTTTTTCCAGGTGAAAAGGAGTACTTTGGGGACAAATGACTGTGGGCACGTGAAGTTTGGATATATAGTATGTTCCTTGGTGGCACGACGGTGTGGGAGGTATTAAGGGGTGACGGGGTGCCCGGTGGCAACCGTAACTCGCGCGATTTTTGCCTGTTCAGACCTGCATACGCGTTGTATGTTTGCTCAGTAGTACCGTGAGTGCTTATTGTGCAAGTTGTATAATTCGTGCCGTTTTTCATCCTGACCACAGATTTCTGCCAGTAAGTATAACTAGAAAGGTGGTTAGAATGTTTTTTTTTTTTAATTTTTGCCCTTATAAACAATAGGTAACATGGATATGGAAATAAGTGATTCTGATGAATCTATAAACAGAAGCAGGAGAAAGGCATCAAGATTACGGATACTTTCTTCCTCTTCAGACGAGGACTTTGTTAATGTAAACAGTGAAGTGAACGAATGTTCCACGGAAGAAGAACACTTGGTGTCTAAATCAGAGAACGAGGATAACGATGAAGAATGGCAGGAAGTAAGAGAAAGAACTTCAGTAATAAATGAGTATTCGGAAGAAGAGGAATTTATATATGAAAACACTGACTGTAATGACCCTTTTGCTTTATACAAACTATTCTTCACGGATTACATACTAGATTTGATAGTTGAAGAAACAAATAAATATGATACACAATGTATACATAATTCTTCATCTAACAGTAGTAGGCCTGGCAGTCTGTTACAAGAGATGAAGTGAATACTTTTATTGGCATATTGCTTATTATGGGTGTAGTGCAATTACCAGAAATTAGATTGCAATGGTCTAACAACGACATGTATGCGAACGCACGCATACAAAATGCAATGAGACGTGATCTTTTTTTATCTATTCTTAAGATTTTACATTTTTCGGACAATACCACAGCCAGAACCAAAGATCGGTTTAGTACCAAATTGACCACTGACCGGTAAAGACGAATCGTTCATTGAAACAGAAAATAAAGTGAAGTGCGTGCAAGTATTAAACAATACACTATGCATAGTAATCAAAAAACAATTAGTGCCGATGCGCGACATGCGAAAATGCAATGAGACGTGATCTTTTTTTATCTATTCATAAGTTTTTACATTTTTCGGACAATACCACAACCAGAACCAAAGATCGGTTTACTACCAAATTGTCCACTGACCGGTAAAGACGAATCGTTCATTGAAACAGAAAATAAAGTGAAGTGCGTGCAAGTATTAAACAATACACTATGCATAGTAATCAAAAAAACAATTAGTGCCGATGCGCGACATGCGAAAATGCAATGAGACGTGATCTTTTTTTATCTATTCTTAAGTTTTTACATTTTTCGGGCAATACCACAGCCAGAACCGAAGATCGGTTTAGTACCAAATTGTCCACTGACCGGTAAAGACGAATCGTTCATTGAAACAGAAAATAAAGTGAAGTGAGTGCAAGTAAACAATACACTGTGCATAGTAATCAAAAAAACAATTAGTGCCGATACGCGACGTACGAAAAGTTCCTGTTTGTGTATGTGCACAACATAATAAACAAACTCCTGATTATCTATCTGCCACTCACGCAAAAAAAAAAAAAAAACAATAAAAAAAGTGAGACGCGTGGTCCATAATATGGACGTAAAACAAATTTTTTATTATTATTATTATTTATTGGCCTGTAGGAACCCTGAAGTTCATGACCTCACCGACTCGACTCCGCCATCGAGCCCTGTCCTGTGCACTCTCCTTCCACACTTGACCATTCGATCCGATCTCCTCAAGGTCAAACCTAACATTGTCCTCCCATCTCCGTCGCGGGCGTCCTACTGGTCTCTTTCCCGTTGGTCTACCGTCAAGAATTCTATGCACGGTCCTATCGTTGCCCATCCGCGCCACGTGTCCGGCCCATCTTAATCTTCGCGACTTGATTAATCTCACTATTGTAGGTTTGCGGTATAGCTCTTCCAATTCGTGGTTGTGGAGTTTCCTCCATTGTCCTGCCTCCTCGTCGTATTTACCGCCAAAGATACCTTTTAAAACTTTATTCTCGAATACGCGAAATTTGTTTTCTTCCCGTTTTGTTAGAGCCCATGTTTCGCATCCGTATAGAGCAATCGGCATGCTTATGGTTCTATAGACACGGAGCTTTATGTTACGTGTTAGCAGTTTGGATTTAAGCAGTTTACTGACTGCGTGCCAACTAGCATTGCCGGAGTATAGTCTTTTGGTAATTTCCTTCGACATTTCGTTACTGGCCGTCAGTATCGTTCCCAGATATTTTTAACTTTTTCAAGTATCTTGCCTCCGACGTTTATATGTGTTCCCTGAGTTCCACCTGCTCTCGCCGTAATCATATAATTTGTTTTGTCTTCATTTATTTCTAGGCCCACCTCTTCTCCCGCCTGCATAATGATTTCAAAGTTTTTACTTACAGTTTCTACATTATCGCCCAGACCGGCGTTGTCATCCGCATATGTGAGCACTTGTGTGACCACGTTCAGGGATGATCCGGCCATGATGTCGTCTTGTACCTTTCTGATGAGATACTCGAGCACAAGGTTAAAAAGACATGATGAGACACCATCCTCCTGTTTTAGCCCGTCCCGGATTTCAAATGGCTCTGAGAGGTGGTTTTCTATTCTAACTCGCCCTTTGTTTTCGTTCATCCAAATTTGAATAAGGGCGGCATATTTTTTCGGGATTGTCAGCTGAACTACAATATGGTAGAGTCTTTGCCTTGCGACTGAGTCATAGGCTTTTTTGAAGTCAACGAACAGTTGGTGAACCGTTTCTCCGTATTCCCACTTCTTTTCCAGCAGGTGCCTTATTGTGAACATTTGGTCGCTTGTTTACCGGTTTCTACGGAATCCACATTGGTAGTCTCACAGTATCTCTTCTGCGTACGGTGTGATTCTCGCCAGAATGTCATTTGTTAATATTTTGTATGCGGTTGGGAGCAATGATATTCCTCTGTAGTTTTCGCAGTCAGATCTGTCGCCTTTTTTGAAAATGGGAACGAATATTGAGGTTTTTTCATTCTTCCGGAGTGACTTCCTTATCCCATATTGTTTGGATGAGCTGGTGGATCTTTCGAGCGGTTGCCTCTCCTCCATGCTTCACAAGCTCTGCCGGTATACAGCCGACTCCGGGAGCTTTGTTGTTTTTCAATCGATTTATTGCGTCACAACTTCGTTGAGAGAGGGCTCTGGGATCTGAGGCTCGACTGTGTGTACGCTTGGTGCGTTTATTTGTGGTTGATGGGTGCGTACATTGAGCAGGTTTTCAAAGTATTGCTATCTTGTCACGATATTGTTTCTTTCTGTGACCAGACAGCCGTTTGTATCTCGAATTATTTTGGCTTTCTCTCGGTAACCATTTCTAATTAAATTTATGCCGGCATACATACCTCTGATGTTCTAGAATTTTCTAGGATTTTTTCGATCCAAGCCTTCTCCCATGGATACCAAAATGGCGCCTCGGAGAAGGCAAAAACAGACGAAATCTAAAGGCTAAACGCCTTAGAACAAATGAAAACAAGGATACAGACACGTTGATCGTCAACAGCGACGACGAAGACAGCACCCATGGTCTCAGGGGCTGAAAACAGATTCCAAGAACTAGCTGTCAGCGAAACAAATGCAGACGCTAGTAATCAGATCGAGGTCCTCAACAGACTCATCCATGAATTTAGTTGTAAAAAACAAGAACTGGATAGACAAATGGAGGAAGTTGTTAAACTAAAAAACAACCTGAGCCAGAACGAGCGAAAAACGAAAATGGTAGAACAACAACAGCAAGAACAAAGACAACAGCAACCCACGAAGGCAATGAAAACACGACAAGATAAGGAAACTCAACAGTAGGAATCACATCAACGACAACAGCAGGAACCACATCAACAGCAGGAATCACACCAACAGCAGGTGCCAGACAAAAAAAGGGAGAAAGTATCTCCCATCTATATCAGCTACATTGAGACAAAGGATCTCATAAAATTGGGTGAGTTGACATGCAAAACTTTTAATACAAAAAGGAGTAATTAATTTTAAGAGCAGTTTAACATGCGATTATTTAGATGGGTATACCAAAATTAAATCGGCATTGGGGAAATCGAAAAGCGAGTACCTCACGTACACCCCTAAATCGGAGAAAACTGTCTCCATGCTCCTCAAAGGAGTTGATCCTTCCTTTACTCCTGAAGAAGTGCTCGAAGAACTAAAAAGCTTCGAAAACGATACCTTGAAATTTACAGGTGTGAAACCATTTTCTACAGCAAATTCTAGAAATCGCAACCGTAAGTTGCCTCTCTTCATTGTGTCGCTAAGCCCCAATAGTAAAATTGATGGGCTTAGATACATTAAATACATTAATCACCAAACAATAAGTTGGGAGAGAATAAAGAAGTGCGACCGCGTATTGCAGTGTATGCGCTGTCAACGCTTCGGGCATGTGGCAGCGAATTGGAATATGCATTTCAGATGCGTCAAATGCCTAAACAAACACATCATTGGAGAATGTCCATTGGGCAAAGAACAGCTCCCGGATAGAAGTGAACTATCCTGTGTCCTCTGTAACAACTCAGGTCATCCTGCTAACTTTAGAGGTTGCCCTAAGTACCAACAACTAAAATCAAAGTTGGAAGCCAGAGAGAAGCAAGTTGAAGAAGAGAAATGGATGAAAACTCGCCCTTACAACAACTTCGTGGCACCAAGTGTGTCATACGCCCCAATGGCAGGTGGAGTAAAAAATGCACCAATCTTAGAACAATCACGCAATATCATTAAAACGCCTGCTCCAGAAGCACAAACTGATATAAGAGCAATATTACTGTCCATACAAAGACAGTTTGCTGCGTTTGATAAAAAATTCGAAATGATCGAAAAAAACTGACGGAACAAGTGGCTCGAACTGACATTATCTATTCGACCCTGTTTCCAGACGAACCCACACTCTAATCATAACGTTCACTGCGACTGAATTTACCCTAAAAAATATTGCTGTGAATGTTAATTCACTAATCCGCATGGAAAGAAGGGATAATCTCAGTAATCTGCTGGAAGCTGAACGCCCGGATGTGCTTTTGGCTAGCGAAACTAAGCTAAATCAAAGGCACAAATTGGGCTACCCAAATTATAAAATAATTAGACGAGATCGTCCAAATTCCACTCAGGGGGTCGGAGTCGCGGTCTGAGTTAAAAATGGTCTATAACACAAAGTCGTCTACAGTAGAGATTTATACAAGTTCCAGGTACTAGAAGCCTGCGTTATAGATATTCCTTTGAAAAGTCAAAAGCATCTATATGTGATCTCTACTTATGCTCCCGAATCTCCGCAGTGTATACAGTTTATCAACGAACTTGATATCCTTTTCGTTGTAGATTGTACTGGTGTGATCGCATATTGCTCTAGAAAACTAGCATCCGGAATTAAGTTCGTGGAAAATAAATCCTCAAATATATTGGCCTTATCTTTTGAGTTTGCAGCTGGTGTCCCCCTGCCCACCCCCAACAAGAAACCGAAATTGTTAGTAATCGCCTTTGTGATTGACCAGAAGAATCGTGAACTAACAGGGCATTCATGTCGTTTCTGGCTTATTTGTTGTCGTGAACCTGTGGCGTTTCCAACAGCTACACACGATGCATCCCCCGCGTGGCACAAGCCTTGACGTGGTGCGGGGTTCAGATTCTGCTGATGGACGCTTACACTTCCAGCACTCATGTCAAACAGGCTAGCGAGGAGTAACGTACAAATAACTGCCTCCCCTAATCCAGGGTGTTACGAGTCGCCGTGCCCATTGGAAGGATTGCAGCCAGGAGTATTCCGGTTGTATTATAACGGCGCTCTCTGACACTGAGTCGAATCAGAGTAATAAGTACACCACACCATATCAAAACACAGTCCTGATATAGCCATTTGAAACACAGAGAGTCGTAGGAGCAAAAATGAATGGAAACTATAAACTCAACAAACATTCAACAAAAAAAAAAAAAAACACGAAGGTGTAGGTATGATGAGCCAACACTACCATAAGAGAAGAATTCGTCAAGAAAACACCGACTCGGCAAAAAGAAGGCGTATGGAAAAATGGAGAAAGATATGACGACGCCAACGCAGAAAGATACGCGACAATTCGGAAAGGTACAACGAGACTTTTCAAATGAAAAAAAAATCGAATTGAAAAAACTCTAGAAAATCCGAGAGCAAAGGACATCGGGGGAATGTATGCTGGTATAAATTCGATTAAAAAACGTACCCAGGGAAAGCCAAATTAGTTAGAGCCGCAAAGGGCTGCCTGGTGCAAAAACAATATCGTGACCGTGTGGACGTATTTTTTTTTTAATATACTTCTCTGGGAGAGGCGAACCTATAGCGCCGTCACGGCGCCCCGAGATACCACCAAATCACTGTTGAAGTTCTTTTGTTGTTGCAGGTTGCAGGCTGTAACGCTCCGGGAACACTCGTACGGGGAGAGAGTTCCACAGCTTTCTCACTCTGTAAGGGAACGAGTTCTGATGTAGAGATATTCACGTCGTAGGGATATGCCGCGCAAAGTGGTCGGATTGTCTCGTGGAGAGCATATAAACCGAGATGCGCGGAACAATACCACGAATTCCCGAAGAAGAGCACCCATGATAATATCTGTAAAAGACAGAGGTCGGCTACACCCCTTCGATGTGATAGCGACTGTAGCCCCGGTGTCAGCGTCGTATCCCAGATCAGACGGATCGCTCGTCTCTGTATGCTCTCCAGTAGGTCTAGGGTGTGTTTAGGAGTTATGTAGTATCTTAAGCTCCAAATAGGAGAGCAATATTCGAGCGCGGGTCTAATTTGTGATTTATACAGGAGAAGAAGTTGAGCCGGAGTAAAATATTTCTTGGCTCTAAAAAGATAGCTCAGTTTTCCAGAGACGTCCCTGGCAATGTTCGACACGTGTTTATGCCACGATACATTCCCACAGACGCCGAGCACCGAATATTTTCATGCTTTCTCCCGATTCGAGGGCCTGGCCATTCATCATCAGCTGTGGGACCGATGATTCACTTTTCTTTATGAATGTTGTATACTGCATCTTCGTTGCATTGAAGTAGACGAGATTGGCCTTTACCCACTCCAGGACTTGATCTAGATCCCGATTCAGAGAGTCGATCTCACCACATCTCAGGTGGTGCGACGTTGATGCACTAATCGGTGGATCACTAGAAAAAGAGGAAACAAGCGTAATATCATCCGCGAAACTGCACACTATGTTATACATTGATTCCAACATATCATTTATGTGAAGCAAAAATAGGGTTGGAGCCAAAATAGAACCTTGAGGCACCCCGGAATTAACAGGATACAGATCCGAAGACTAGCCTTCCACAACAACCCGGATTGATTAATTTTCGAGGAAGCTCTTCGTCCAGTCGCAAAGCTCCCGGACGAAACTACCTCAGCAATACCCCATACCAGACGCGGTCAAAAACCTTGGATATATATACGATGCGACCACCCTTGACTCACAATGCCCCTCAATCGCAAATGTTCATATATCGGTTGTAAGCGTCAAAAGATCTGCCGTGGACCACCTGCCGCGGAATCCGTATTAATGATCATTCAGAAGTCCGTTGTAATCGAAATACCTAATTAACTCAGTATTAATGACGTTTTACATCACCTTAGAGTTTTTATGGAAGACACTTTTTCACCTTATTTGAGATTGGCTGAACATCGGTGATAAGGCTCAAAAGGTCTCCCGTGAGCCGCTTGCCACGGAATCCGTATTGACGATCATTCAAAAGTCCGATGCACTCCAAATACTTAATTAACTCGGCGTTGATGACCTTTTCCATCACCTTAGATAGCATAGACAGTAATGCTATTGGCCGGTAATTTCATGGGAGACACTCTTTTCCCGTCTTTGGGATGGCTGAACTCGAAGGACCTTCCATGAGGTAGGAACGGTCCTCCGGGCAAGCATAAGACAAGCAAAAGAGTCTGCCAAGATCCGGCGATAGTTCCGGAGCACAGTTCTTAAGGATTATTGGTGGTATTGTGGCAACTCTAACAGATACACACTATTCACAGGCAAAAATAGTGAAGAACACCGAACGAAAAATCGAATAAGAAAAATACATCAGAACCGTATACCAAGCGATAAATAAAAATAATTCACATCAGTGGAATATAGTCGAGTTTGGAAATCAAATTCTAAACACGGTCAGTAGTCTGATGTGTAACGCTTAGGTAAAAATTTTTTCGTGATTCGAGCTGTCATAGCGTCAGTTCGAATCACACGATCTTCTTTACTATTATTTCAAACGCTATAGTATTCCGTCCGTAACGGTCGCCCCCTTACAGTGCAGACCACGTAGAATGCGTTGAATAGTACATGCGCGGAACCTCACATCCCACATCGAAGACCACACCGACGCGATCACAGGCGGCTCCAAAAGATCGGTTTCAAGGTTTGAATTAGCGGGAAAAAAAATTCGCGAACACATTAGCTTTATCTTTTGAATTTGTGACAAGTGTCCCGCTGCCCGTCACCAAAGGAGAAAAAGGGGAAGAAGTGAAGTTACTGCTGACAGCCCTTGCCATTGACCAGAAGGGACGCGAACCAGTTGGGCACTGAAGGAGTTGAAAGCCTTCTCCGCGGTATCAATCGCCTGGTTGCACACGTTTCTGATTCTAACAAAATTCCTTCTGTTAACCTCGGTGGGATTGGAACGCCATGGCTTAAAAGCTCTATTTTTCGCCCCTGTAATCTGCTCGCATTTTTTATCAAACCACGGTTTATCAGATGAACTACCTGTGATGGAATGCGGAATGTAGATCTCCATCCCGAGAAGAATAATCTCTGCGACCGACTCCGCGCATTCGTTAACATCAGAGTCTCCAAAACACACCTCCGACCACGGAAAGGAAGTGCAGAAATCTCGTGAATCGTCCCAGGTGGCAGCCCCATACCTCTGTGGTGGTACGAAGTCTTGGCACCGGCATGGGTGCGAGTTCTACCTGGTTCCTACAACTTCCACTAAAGTTCCACCAAGTAAAACGCCGCCACGTTTGTCTACAACCGGGAGTAAGGGGAGAACACAGTCCACCGATGGTGATCGAACTTCACGACATACCGTCCACGAGGAGGAAAAGTTAAACATACTAGTTTATTGAGGGTGGTTGCTTTTATTGTTTTCCTTTTGTATGTTCAACACGCGTTGAACACACCTTCCACGAACACCGAGTTCTTTTTGTGTTGTGGGCTGGCGCCACATATCTGATTCAGTTCAGGTGGTGCCACACTTAATTTAATTGCGGATGGTTAAAGGCGAACCCGCAACACCTTTCCTTTTTAAAGTTAATTTATAGAAATATTACGACGTTGCACACTGATTAATTAATTTAATTAAAAAAATACCGGTATGGCTTTATATGGGAGGCACCAATAAAAATTACTTTTTAATTTAACAATATAATAATAATTATTATTAATGCGCTCGACCCGAACTAACTTTTCGATTCACACCGTACCGGCGCCGGTACGGTGGATGGCGGCGACCCGTCCGCCTCGGAGATTGGATTACGACTCAGGTATGGTGCACACCGTACCGTGCATGGTACGGTGGAGGGTGACACTGTAGTGCTCCAAAAAGCCCTACCATCTTTTTCTCCCATTCCTAATCCAAAATCCTATCAAAACCTGAAAAAACCCAAACATTATCCAAAATTCGCAATAAACGAATCAAACATTCGTTTATCGCATAACATTTGCCCCCACGGCATAATTAAATCCAGAATCAAAATTAAAATTAAAATTCACAATAAACGAATCCAATATTCGTTTATTGTTCTATATTTGCTCCACAGCATCACCCAAATCCAAAATTCAGAGATTGTTATCTCTATCCTAAAAATTCCATTGAGTTAAACAAACAAAAACTCAAAAGCAGATACATTCACACATCTGCGTAATGGTTTCGTAAGAATTCAAGAAATTGATTTCTTATCTTGTGTAAACACAACATCTCGCTCGAAATATCCAAAAGATCGAGATTGTTGCACGAAAATGTGTATCTTTGAGATACAAATTTTCGATTCCTTTTTCCTTTATAAAGGAATGGTTTCGTGATCTCCGGGCCGCAGTATCTAGATCCTCCTGCCACAGAGCAGTTATTTTAAAATAAAATCAATAAAACTAAATCCAAAATAAATAAAACTGCTTTCATTACTTTTGAAATTT
Organism: Microdon myrmicae; assembly: GCA_963931805.1. Taxonomy (NCBI): domain Eukaryota; kingdom Metazoa; phylum Arthropoda; class Insecta; order Diptera; family Syrphidae; genus Microdon; species Microdon myrmicae. The sequence continues at coordinate 159,666,943 of OZ007498.1, read as the reverse complement.
TGTGCTAGCACCCAACGTTGGATGATTCTTTTTATATATATATATATATATATATATATATATATATATATATATATATATACCAGGACGACTCCAAAGAAATCGGTACAGGAACCAGTACTGAGGTTGCAGGGTATAAGGACACTATCCCCTAGGTTACGTCCCACGAACAATCAGGACGTTGCTCTTCCCTCTGGGTCAGAGGAAGCACGGCAACGAACCCTTGCTGAAGTGTGTTGTTCCAGGAGCAATCAAATAAAGAGATCCAACGTCCTTTTCAGGACAAGAAAACGCGCTTCCTGAGGAACAACCCCCACAACGGCAAAACAAAATTTTGGTGGCAGCGCGTGGGATACCCAAAATCCGCTCACCACAGAAGGAGGATCAGAACAAACAAAATTCTGGTGGCAGCAGTGAATCGGACTGATTCCCAGTATCCCCTACCAGTAAAAGTATAGAGCACATACGGTTACAGAGAACCATCGGCAACCAAATAACAAAAAGCGCTTTAGTGAAAATAATAATAAACAAATTTTGATAAAAACAGCGTGCCCGGGGCTAAACACCGGCAAGTTACTTAAAATTTTAAAATTTCTAAAAGCGTCGCCTGGGGCTTAGACACCGGCAGAGTGAAAAACAAACCAAATAATAAAAGTGACAAGCGGAGACGACCACATCCAGCAGCGGCGACACCGACAGGGAAAAGCTGGTATATCTTTGTGAAGTGGACATTGCCAGCTACGTCAGCAGTACATGGACAAAAGTATCCAGTTTATTTAAGGTAAAAAATTTCATTTTATTAATATACAGTGAAAAATTCAAGGAGACTAAGAGAGCTCTTCATAGTAAAATTAATGTAACTTTTGTGAAATTAACGTAACTTTTGTGAAGCCGATTAAGGTGAAATTTTTAATGTCGGTCTTGTAATAGTGATCAACTCCCTAAAATAAAGTAAATTCATTTTAGTAATCAAAAGGGGATGCCCGGGTCAAAATAATAAACAAACGATTTTTCCTCAACATACATGTTTCTTTGACTCAAATTTTTTATACAAAGGGAAATATATAATAAAAAGAAAATTTCTGTTTACTTGTATAATAGAGGCAAAATTTAAATACATTTTTTCTTTTAATATATATATAATCATTTATCAAAAATTCTTTCTATACATATACACATTTATTATCCAAAATTGCAACAACTTATTTATCAAGTAGGGGACAAATAAAAACCCCAAAAATAAACTACAAAATTTTATTTTTATTTTTTATATACCTATTTGAATTTAGCACATATATATACATATATTTTCCTTAAATTATTTCTGCTTTTTGGGGAAGATTTTTACACTCTTTATGTGATAACAATAGCGGACAAATTAAAATTATTAGTCCTTGTCTTTAAGCGCTGTTTAGGACATTCTTAGGTTGAATTTTTTCCTTTGGATTTCTCTTTTGGTATCATTTGCGTCTCATCGGAAAATTCATTCTTGGATCTGTTTCTCTTCTTTGCCCGTGACACTTTAGGCCTTGCTCCCCTCGAACGAAAGGAAAATTGTTTCTCTCATCTTAGGGAAAAATACACTTTACCCAATAGGGTCAAACTAACTAAGTTTGAAGGTACATTAATCTTGTTGTTCTTATCTTTTCTCTTGGCCATCGTACCACGACAAAATGAAAATTGAGTCTCTTTGTTCTCTACCCCTTTTCACCATCATTTGGGAAGGTCTGTTTCACAAATATGTCGTGAGCGACAAAAATAAACCGGGTACGCGTTCGCAGAGACCTGAGCTCGAGCTCATACAAAATCGCGAGGACGAAATATCGGAAACCGTACGTATGGAAACACGCGAACAGAGTTCTAGAATGAACTTACCAATAGGATTAAGTGACATACTGGGACTCGTGCCGATATTTAACGGTAATCCTGACGAATTAGAGGGTTTCGTCTCTTGTGGAGACATTTTGTTCTCACAAGCACAAGATGACAATCAGAAGTCCTTTATTCTAAGGGTGGTCAAAACCAGATTGCAGGGACCGGCGCGTGATTGTATCAGGCATAAAATCATTTCTACCTGGGAAGATCTTGTTTCAGAATTAGAGGGAGAATTTAAAGCTCTCATCTCTAGGTCTGCTGCCCAAAATAACTTAGTGGCAACAAAACAAGATAGCAAGGAGGGTGTGAAAGAATTTTCAAATAGACTCACACATCACCTGCATGAATTGGACAGCGCCACATACGCTAGTTCACCTGAGCCTGCAGTCAGAAGTTATCTTCTGGCTGAGAATCAGAGACTCGCGTTGAATACGTTTGAGGATGGGATACGAAATTCCAGCCTCAGAATCTTGGTGAAGTCTCACAACGCCCCAAATTTAAAAGCAGCCATTAGCTACGCTTTAGAACAATCTCGAAGATTAGGTAACGATAACTCAATGCTAACTTCCAATAACAATTTTAGGAGAAATAACCAACCAATTGTTTGTCAAACATGCAACAAGAGGGGACATACTTCTGCGACTTGCTATCGCAACACTAATTTTCCTAATTTCGTCCCCCAACGCATTAAGACTGAGGCTGAACGTCTCCAATGCACATACTGTCGGAAGTATAATCACACTCAGGCAGAGTGCAGAACCAGGTTAGCTCATATGCGAAACCAGGACCAACCTTCAACGAGTCGAAATCCTTTCAGAACTCAGCCCAATCAATCTCAAAACAGGACAATGAGAAACTCGCCCCAGATTGAAAATCGAAATACACGACAAAATCAAAATATTAACAGGGTATCCAATCAACAACAGGGAAACGAACTCACTCGGGCAGCGAGCAACGGCAATCCTTCTCGAGTTCAGACAATCGCCGATATACACCCCACCCCGATGTAAATTTTGAAATGCGCGTATTTTTCTGCCCTGAATTTAAGGAGCCAGTAATACGTGTAAAATTTAATCCATCGGATAAAAAATACTCCACATTCCTCATTGACAGAGGCGCCGACATCAGTCTTATCAAATTAGACAACTTATATATTGAACGATCTGTAGATAATTCAGACCCAGTGACTATATCCACCATTGCTGGGAAAACGGTCAGCACATGCGGAAAGGTATTGGGGGAGTTCGAATTCAGAACTGATAGGCACTCCATACCCTTTAAGCATAATCTATTTGTAGTGGGAAGCAATGTAGACTTCCAACACGATGGCATACTGGGAAGCGATTTCCTCACGAAGCACCAGTGCCACATTAACTTTGAAAAGGGATTCCTTAAATTCGCTGTGAAGAAGAGAACCATGGTAGAACTCGACCAGCCTTTAGGGAACAAAAATGAGGTCAAGGAAAATATTCAGAATGCCACGCCTTACGAGGTGTCTTCCGCGGATAATACAGGCATTCTTGAAAAATTGGATAACACCGTTCGTGAGTCAACATCCGAATCCGTTTGTCTACGGGCCGGATCTGATGCTGTGACAAACACAACGAAACCAACCACCCTTGAATCTTCCTCTCCCCATTTAAGTAAAGTTTGTGGTAACAGAAAAGGTAAGGAAACTGCCGAAAAACTGAGTTCAGGAAAACATGAACCTGAAACTCTAATACCGTCAGTAAATTTAAAACGAAACACCACGGTCGACTACATAAAATTGCATTCACGATCTCAACAAATAATGGAGATTCCCTTTAAAGAAAAATCCAGTCAAGAACTGATTATTAAAAAATCCGAGATCATGCCAGGGATATATCTGGGTAATAGTTTGACAACACCACAGGACAACAAAATAAAGGTATTATTAATGAACACATTAGACACCGATCAAGAAGTAAGCACCAACGACATAGAAGTCGAATGGGAAGATCTGGATGACTACAATGTGTTACAGGCGGATGAAACTAAGAACTTTCTAAAAAATAGGCTTGAACGGCTAGAATCACTCCTAGAGTTGCGTCATTGTAACCAGGAGGAAAGGATATCTATCCTAGACATCTGCCGCAGATTTAACGATCTCTTTTACTTAGAGGGCGACCATCTCACACACACTGACGCCATAGAGCATCAGATCATCACTGAAGAAGGAAAGCCCCCACTTTACATAAGACCATATCGCCTCCCAGATAGCTCGAAGCAAGAAATCCACAAACAAGTGAATGAAATGCTTCAGGATGGCGTGGTACAACCAAGTTTCAGTCCTTGGAATTCCCCTCTCTTACTAGTACCCAAGAAGGCAGGACCTGATGGGACAAAACGGTGGAGAGTGGTTGTCGACTTTAGAGCCTTAAATAAAATAACAGTCGGAGATGCATATCCATTGCCCAATATTACAGATATTTTGGACCAGCTAGGAAAAGCTAAATATTTTAGCACTTTAGATCTAGCAAATGGTTTCCACCAAATACGCATGGACAATAGAGACAAGGCAAAAACAGCGTTTAGCACACCCTTCGGACATTACGAATATAATCGAATGCCCTTCGGACTTAAAAACGCACCCGCCACATTCCAAAGGCTTATGAATAATGTACTCATGGGTCTCCAAGGAATAGAATGTTTCGTCTATGTAGATGATATTGTAATTTACGAATACGATCTGAACGATCACAATTCCCGACTTACCAGAATTTTCGAGCGATTACAAAGGCACAATCTGAAAATACAACCAGAAAAGTGTCACTTCATAAGGAAAGAGCTCACCTACTTGGGGCATGTTATTTCAAAGGAAGGTATAAAACCAGATCCAGAAAAAACTAAAGCGGTGAAAACGTTTCCAACGCCCAAGAAACAAAAAGATGTAAAATCTTTTCTCGGTTTTGTAGGCTACTATAGAAAATTTATCCCTAATTTCGCCGAACTGGCAAAACCTTTAAGCAGATTGCTCAGGAAGAATGTTCCATTTTATTGGGATGCCTTTTGTGACGAGGCATTCACAACTCTAAAAAGAAAGGTTATTACCCCACCAATACTGGTTTATCCAGACTTTAACCGGGAGTTTATAATAACTACGGATGCTAGCAATGTAGCGTTAGGAGCAGTGCTATCTCAAGGTACAATAGGACAAGATAAACCTATTGCTTTCGCTAGCCGAACTTTAAACGACGCAGAAACTCGATATACAACATCCGAAAAGGAATTATTGGCAATCGTTTTTGCACTAGCTCAGTTCCGACCATACGTTTACGGACGAAAATTTACTATAGTCACTGACCATAGCTCTCTACAGTGGCTTATAGGACGAAAAGATCCTACATCCAGACTTATGCGATGGAGAATTCTACTCGAAGAGTATGAGTACACAATCGTCCATAAAAAAGGAAAGCAAAATGCAAATGCTGATGCTCTCAGCCGTATAACAATGACTACCCCAGTCGATTCCATCAAAAATAATATCCTCGTCACCACACGAAGTAAAGCCAAACTCGAAGAAGATGTGGCTGCACAATCATACAAAGATACTACCAATCTTGTATGGCAAGAACAAACAGGGTCCATCTATACCAAGAAAAAACTTGGACTACGTATTATAATCCTCCCATTGATAGACTCTGCTGAGGAAGAAAACCTGGCAGGAAGAATCCCAAACTTCACCAAGCCAGACGTAGGTAAAATTACGTTTCATGAGCAAGGTGGGTTATGCGCCATCACATTGCCATTGCCTTTCAGAAACCTAAGCGACCAGGAAACCGCTAAGAGTTCCCTTATTGATCTGAAGAAGATTTGCGAAGACCGGAATTTCAATTCCATTGGAATTTTAGTGCCCTTCGTAGAAAACGAATCAAAAGCAGCACTCAATAACTTGCTAAAAGAAACTTTTGCTCACCTCAACGTGACACTGTACGTTTTCTCCAATAAAAAGAAGCTTTTAACAGATCCTAACGAAATACAAAAGTTACTCGCGGAATACCACAACTCACCTTTCGGAGGACACCAAGGAGCCACCCGAACAATCAATAGATTGAAGCAAAAATATTACTGGCGCACAATGACCGCTGACGTCGCGGCGTATATTCGAAAATGTGCTTCCTGCCAGATAAACAAAAGTGGAAGGAATCCTAGAATTCCTATGAAGATAACCACAACAAGCTCAAAACCTTTCGAAAGAATTGCTTTAGATATAGTAGGACCATTACCAGTCAGCTATAATGGAAATAAATACCTACTAACGTTTCAAGACGATTTGACTAAATTTTCAGGAGCTTACGCACTGGCCAGCGCCGAAACCAAGGACGTGGCCAGAATTTTCGTTGAAAATATCGTCTGCCAGCACGGCATACCATCTTCTCTATTAACTGACCGAGGTGCAAATTTTCTCAGCGCACTTTTTAAGGACATTTGTTCCTTACTTAAAATGAGAAAACTAAACACAGCACCCTACCATCCACAAACGAATGGAGCACTAGAACGGAGCCATAGAACTCTGGTGGAATACCTCCGCCACTATGTAAACCAGGATCCTCTCACTTGGGACACCTGGATACCTTACGCAATGTTTGTGTACAATACTACACCCCACAGTAATACAGGCTACACGCCGCATGAATTACTATATGGTTTCCCAGCCGAAATACCCAGTTCTCTCAGACAAAACCCCGAAAGCTCTTATAACTACGACCATTACGCAAATGAATTAAAAATGCGATTACAACATGGTTATCGTACAGCAAAGGGAATACTGATAGAGAAAAAACAAAAATCTAAGGCATACTACGACCAAAAAGTAGGCCGTAAGAAATTTAATGTTGGCGACAAGGTTTTATTAAAGAATCACTCAAGACCTAACAAATTAACCTCCCTGTGGAAAGGCCCCTACGAAATTGTCAAGATCCTATCCGAAGAAAATTCAATCCTCAAAATAGGGAAAGGTACCCGAATAGTCCACAACAACAATATAAAACCATTTGTGGATTAGGCAATCACGAATGAGAAACTCCAAAAAGAAAAAAATAAAAGTCGAAGGAAAGTAAATGTATAGATGTATTTATAACCTTACAAAAACAAAAAAAGAAAAATAAATGTATATACGTAAAAAAAAAAAAAACCTTAGAAAAATCATAAAGTAACACTGTACGAAAATACCACGATAATGTATTTAAAATTTGCCTGGAAAATTTTTCTTTTCAAATACTGTTACACGAATAAATAATCTTGTAAATATTATACAATATTTTAAATAACCGAAATAAACAAACAAAACAGAAAATATATCTATAAAGAAAAATATATATACAACTAATAATGTTAAATTCACCTCTTAACAAATTATTGTTCAAAAACGAAATAGATAGATAGAATAAACAAAGAAAATTTATAAATTCAGGAGATAACAAATAAAATATAACAAGAAATTGAATCTCCACATAACTCATATGTTTCAAAAATAGAAGTTTCAAAACTATACTATAAACAAATATTGACTATCGAAAAATGTATTATACAAATATTTTAATCAACCATCACTAACTTAAATAAATAAACAAACAAACATTTTTGTAATAATAAATAAAACAAAACTTACAATACGAAATAATGTTAAAATAAGAATTTATATAAGTACAAAACATTTTGTAATGAATAAATTGTAATAAAATTTTAGTATAACTCAAAACAAATTTAAAAATGTCTAGAATTTAATTTTACGTACAAACTACATGAAAAAATTATATAAATAAATAAGGACAATGAAAAGTCCTCAAAAAAAAAATGCTCTGTAAATAATATGTAATCAGTATTAATATGTAATACACAAATTGTAATAGTAAGCCTTAATAATCTTACGCAACACTTACATATATATTGTACCACAAATTGGAAAACCTATAATAATACTTTATAAACAAAAACAAAAAAAAAAACCTCTTATATAAAAAGAAGAAAAACATATTACTCACAATTGTTACTAAACGTAATGGAAAAAAAAATATAACATAAACACTGTAAATAACACTTTTAATATATGTAATTACAACTTAATCATTGATCACTTTAAATATCAAAACAAAAAAAAATTGTACTGTAAGCTAAGAAAATAAATATTGCATACATAGAACTAAAATGAAAAAAAAATCAGGCATATGTAGCGGAATCACGATACTATCATCCTTATTCCCAATCACACCATTTTCCAGAAAATTAATCTCATAAAGATCAATTTTCTTTTTTTCAAGGAGGGGAGGATGTAGTGCTCCAAAAAGCCCTACCATCTTTTTCTCCCATTCCTAATCCAAAATCCTATCAAAACCTGAAAAAACCCAAACATTATCCAAAATTCGCAATAAACGAATCAAACATTCGTTTATCGCATAACATTTGCCCCCACGGCATAATTAAATCCAGAATCAAAATTAAAATTAAAATTCACAATAAACGAATCCAATATTCGTTTATTGTTCTATATTTGCTCCACAGCATCACCCAAATCCAAAATTCAGAGATTGTTATCTCTATCCTAAAAATTCCATTGAGTTAAACAAACAAAAACTCAAAAGCAGATACATTCACACATCTGCGTAATGGTTTCGTAAGAATTCAAGAAATTGATTTCTTATCTTGTGTAAACACAACATCTCGCTCGAAATATCCAAAAGATCGAGATTGTTGCACGAAAATGTGTATCTTTGAGATACAAATTTTCGATTCCTTTTTCCTTTATAAAGGAATGGTTTCGTGATCTCCGGGCCGCAGTATCTAGATCCTCCTGCCACAGAGCAGTTATTTTAAAATAAAATCAATAAAACTAAATCCAAAATAAATAAAACTGCTTTCATTACTTTTGAAATTTTGTGCTGGCACCCAACGTTGGATGATTCTTTTTATATATATATATATATATATATATATATATATATACCAGGACGACTCCAAAGAAATCGGTACAGGAACCAGTACTGAGGTTGCAGGGTATAAGGACACTATCCCCTAGGTTACGTCCCACGAACAATCAGGACGTTGCTCTTCCCTCTGGGTCAGAGGAAGCACGGCAACGAACCCTTGCTGAAGTGTGTTGTTCCAGGAGCAATCAAATAAAGAGATCCAACGTCCTTTTCAGGACAAGAAAACGCGCTTCCTGAGGAACAACCCCCACAACGGCAAAACAACACGACTAACTCGGTCGGCGGTTTGAATAAAACTCACCGATATTAATCGCTGTTAGAACCAATTGTGGGTGGATTCACTTTTACGGTGGTGATAACCGGATCTCTTAGAGGAGATCGTTACGATACACACGTGTGTGTACTTGGTTCTTTACAAGGATGCGGCCATAAAAACATACCTGAAACTCAAGGACGGGGCATAAGGGGCATCGAAGAGATGTGTGTTTGTTGAAACAAACGAATCGCGTCTCGTCGGATGCTAATGGATTTGTATTTGCTTATGCATCTAGTTCGTGAGGGAAAGGATTCGGCGAATTAAAGGACAAGGGAAATATGACCTGATGCATAGTTTGGTAATGAGGGTCGGCTAGATAAATAGCAGCAAATAATGTTATAATGTTGGAAAAGAAGTGGGAATATGGAGAGATGTCCAACAACTTGTCATTGACTTAAAAAAAAAAAAAAAAAAAAAAAAAAAAAACTTATGCCTCAATCGCAAGGCAAAGACTCTACCATATTGTAGTTGAGCTGGGAATCCCGAAAAAATATGCCGCCCTCATTCAAATCCGTATGAACGAAAATAAAGGGCGAGTTAGAATAGAAAACCACCTCTCAGAACCATTTGAAATCCGGGACGGACTAAAACAGGGAAATGGCCTATCACCGTGTCCTTTTAACCTTGTGCTCGAGTATGTTATCAGAAAGGTACAAGACGACAACATGGTCGGATCACCTTTGAACGGGGTCACACAAGTGCTCGGATATGAGGATGACATCGCCGTTTTGGACGATAATCTATAAACTGTAGATAAAAACTGTGAAATCATTATGCAAGCGGCAGAAGAGGTGGATCTTGAAATAAAGGAAAACAAAACAAAATACATGATTACGGCGGGAGCAGGTGGAACTCAGGGAACACATATAAACGTCAGAGGCAAGATATTCGAAAAACTTAAAGAATTTAAATATCTGGGAACGATACTGATGGGCTCTCACAAAACGGGAAGAAAACAAATTCCGCGTATTCGAGAATAAAGTTTTAAGGGGTATCCTTGGAGGTAAATATGACGAGGAGGCAGGACAATGGAGGAAACTCCACAACCACGAATTGGAAGAGCTATACCGCAAACCTACAATAGTGACAGTAATCAAGTCGCGAAGATTAAGATGGGCTGGACATGTGGCGCGAATGGGCAACGATAGCACCGTGCGTAGAATTCTTGACGGTAGACCAACGGGAAAGAGACCAGTAGGACGGCCGCGACGGAGATGGGAGGACAATGTTAGGTTTGACCTTGAGGAGATTGGATCAGATGGTCAAGCGTGGAAGGAGAGTGCACAGGAGAGGGCTCGATGGCGGAGTCGAGTCGGTGAGATCATGAACTTCCGGGTTCGTACAGACCTGTGGGTTATTCCTCTAGTGCACCAAGCATGGGCGCGGATTCAGCAGGAACACCACCAATATCGCTGTAAATTGTTTCTATCAGAAGGAGTAGAGCACACAGCGAACACAACAACTCGCCAACGAAAAACACCATGGAGTAATTTATTCTTTTATTTTTATTTCAGTTTAATCTCTCGACATTAGCTTTTATTTTAAATACAAACACTGGAAGTGTCTTTTAAATTATAGGTCGTTTTGTTTGTTCACTAGTCTTTATGTTAATTTTCACAGCGCACTTGTTATTTACTGTGTGGTACACGAACTCGATGAATCAACGTCACACTCGTATTTGGCAATCATTATTTAAGTAAATTTATTCCTCTAAAATATTAAATTTATTCCCATAGAGCTTATGCTTCTCGACAAACAACTCGACACGAAAACAAGCGTGTGTACGCTTAAGGAATTTAAATTTGATAACTGAAGGCGCGACAGCAGAGACTCGACGTCTCTCCTCGAAGGGTGATACAATTTGACTCTTCGATGCAATCCACATCCGTCAGATTCAACGGTGGTGGATCACACCGGTGTGGGAGTAGCGAACAGGCTCAACTTGGCGAGGGTCAATGAGCGATCACAAAGGAGTTAAATGGGAGGATTCCCCATGTGTCCGTATAGGACAAGTACGGTGCCCCTTAACCTGCAATACCGACAACGAACGATACCGCACCTGTTCAAACAAGTGGACGAGTGTTACGGACCGACCTTGAGTCGGGACCTGGACTCAAGGTCGGTCCGTAACACGAGCAACAAGGGGATGCAGGCATTGTATTTATGTAATGCTGTTGTAGGCGATACATTCTTCGGTGACGATGAGTCGACCGAAGATTTGGGGTTTGTTTGATTTATCCGTATGGCTCTGGTGCTCTAGAAAGGAAGATATTTTGTTGGCATTAAGTCAACAGAAATCTTGCCGACGGTTGCAAAAGGTCAGGCTGGATGTTATCATATTTGGGTAAATACGCTGGTACATGGATATGGTGGTGAGGAATTTGCCATGGACCAGTGTTGGTAAGCAAAACAAACACAGTGCGGTACTGTGTGTTTACTTTTTTGATTTCCAGAAGGGTCATCATATAGCGTGAACGTGGGTATATTTGCCTAAACAACGATCCTATTCATGCCCAAATTCCATGATCGGTTGATAGCCGATAATGGTAAATTGGTTGCAGCTGTTGCGAACCTAAAGATATGGGGGCAATATTTAATTACCGAATGGTAGGGAAACTATCGGTTGCAGTTGTGTCAACAAGTACGGTGGTCGGTGTGTCTTCTGGACCAACGGATTGTAGTTTGGACGATCGACCGATGGTCCAGCCGATAAGGCGAGGATGGACATGTCATGCACGTGTGTGAGAAAGTGCTTCTCAGCAATGCGCATTGACATGTTCGAGAATTAATGTCGGTTACATGAAGAGGTAACCGAATTAGATTTCGAAAACATGATGCGTTGGATGCAAGCATGCCCCGGGGTGAAAGTTTGATGCCACGGTAAGATGGTAATCTTGCCGTGGGCTTATGTTTTCAGGTGGAAGGTGATGCAGAGTACCTTACGATGCTCATTTGCAGGTAAGTAGAAGGCAGGTAATTTATGGTGGGTGGTTCTTTGGAAGTGGGGTAAAGGACCGCCACAGGCCAATAAATAATAATAATAATTATGCGTCCTGTATTTGACCGCAGGTGGTGGGGTGGCCAGGACGTCGGCCAGCTCGTTGATTGTTCTTGTATCGAGGGCACCAAGAAGGAGGAAATACTTCTGTGGCGGTTCTTTAAAGCCTTCCTAAAGAACCATCCATTTCTTGAAAACTACCTACTTTTCCCACACTCCATAAACCACTATACTTACCTGCATTCGAGCAGTGTAAGCTTTCTTTCAAATAACTTTCACCTGAAAGTAAAACTCCAGCAGGCATGCACATCAAACAAGTTATTTCATTCATATTGCACGAACCGTGCCGGACAATCGGCTCGGCTTGTCAGCAATTATAAACGATAAATATTCGCTGGCCAGCATAATTGTTGACACAGCTGTAGCCGGTGTTCTTGCTACGGTTCATGAGTGAATATTATTCCAATCCCAAGGTTCGCTACAGTTGCGGCCAATTTCGTTTATCGGTTATCTACCGATCATGGGATTTGGGTACGAATATGATTGACGTAAGACAATCATGCCCATGATCATGTCTAATGATTCGTTGTCTAAACAACGACCAGCCACTATTCTCACGCTGGCTATTCTAAACGAAATGTTTCTGTTTACTCTATGTAAACAGAAGAAATCATTTTTGCCTGCATACCAGCATTCCTGTGCATTATCCAATGCCTAAAATAAACATGTACCCAAATCTAGTAGCCTTTGGCGTCGCAACGAAGCTATGTTGACTTAACGTCAATCAAAAATCGATCCCCTATCGTACGGTGGCGATACAGCCAGCCCGTACACCGAACATCATAATTGACCAGCTGCATGCTTGTTTTTCCTTTCCTGCGCCCAACGAGTATTTCGTGTGTCTTTCTTGCAGAGGAAAAGACATTCACCCTATCTGGAAAGATTTTTTTCCCCTGCGATGACATGCTGGGTCAACGTCGCCCAGCTCAGGGAGTCAGATTTTATATGCCCAAGGAGTCAGATGTCAAGTTCTACCAGCCGAGCAGGTTGATCGAGGTCGTTGCGTTGTCGGAGTCGCGAGAATTCGATGAGTTGTGTGTTCAATTCGCGTGTCAATACACCCCTTGTGAGAAGTCCGGTTATATCACTTGAAGTAGGCGCAACTACTTTTCAGGAGTCACTTTGCTCAGTGCATTTCACGTTCCGCGACGAGTGCGATTTACAATCAATAGTTTGTTATTTAAACATCTTGTTAATTTTAGTTAAATTCCGCTTGCTTAACTAATCAAGTGTGTTTGTAATGTGTTATAATTAAGTGAATAGTTTGTAAAAGTGTTACGTACGTCGGCCACCACCATCATTTAATAATTTGCATTTAATTTTGTTTTAACATAGTATGATGGTAAGGTGGTGGAAGAATTGCACGATCCTGAAGTGAGTTTCTGAACACACCCTGATTCGGGTGTGGATCGTGCAGTTCTTCGAGTTCGAATTTGTTCTTCGAAGTGGACGTGAGTGGAGAGCGAGAGAGATGGAGGGTTGACCCTTTTTGAAAGATACGGTTTCGAGTTCCGTTGACAGAGTGAAAATAAAGGTGTGGAAGAAAAGCAAGAAGAAAAAAGGTGTTCCCGTTTTTTTTTTGTTCTTTGTTCTTTCTTGGAAACGTGAAATTAATAATAGTAATAATTGTAAAGGAAAAGAAAAAAAAAGAGAAATTAGACTCGAAATAAAAATTATAAAACACTAAAAGTGTTAGTGGACAGAAAGTTTGTCTTATTTAGTACGAAAGAAAAAGGCGCGGGTGTTTAGAGATCGGACTGGCCAGTCGCAGCCATATCGAAGGCTCCAAAAATCCAACGTTTGGTAACCCCAATTGTCTTTAAAAGGAAACGAAGACGTCTTGCATTGAGGAAGAAGCGTCAAGTGACATCCAAGGAAGTTGCGGCTGAAGGTGCTAAGTTGTTGGCCCAAGGGAAGAAGAACCAGGACTGAGTCGGATGGAAGCTGCTACTCCGACCTCCAACTCTCCCCGGCAAAGTAGTTGAAAACGGCGGTAAAATCCAGGTAACCAAATTATTATTTCATTGATAAAATTTTGTGTGGCTGTATATGCTACAAAAGTAAAACCTTTGGTAGATCTCAGCGTTTCATCTTGCCTATTGACTCAACGCATTGCTGTAAGAATATAAGAATCAAAAGATCAATTAAAGGAACATTAAAATTAATTCAGTGCGTTTTCTTTTGCTTTTGAACTTCGTCGACATTATACGTTGGGGATTAAGTGAATCTGTGCCCATGATCGGCACCACTACTTACTAACCCCACACTTCTAGTTGTCGTCAGTGATGTTATTTGTTGCGAGCATACACTCGGCTTGGATGGATCAGGCGTAGGGGTGGTTGGGCCGGGAAAGGTATCAGCTTTACCTTTGGCAGTGCGTCGATTGGATTCTGGGCGGAAGCGTCTCAGGGGATGGGGAGCGCGTTGATTGTGATGTCACGGTCTGGCGCTTGTGGGGGGCTCTTCGTTGTTTGGTTGCTCGCGGCGACTTTGAGCTTTCCTCCTCGGAGTCCCATGTTGGCGTGTTCGTCTCGTTTTTCTTTCTGTTCTTTTTCGGGGTCACCACTTTGGGGTTCTGGTCCCCAAATCGTCTTTGGCGTCGAGGCGACCCCAGGCGCTGGAATCTCTAGTGGCGGCTGATGTCTTTGGCGTTGAAGAAGGTTGCGGGCGGTTGTAGGTGATGTCGGGGTTTCCAAAAGCGCCCGGCCTTGAGACGACTGTCTCAACTCACGGTTAATTTTACAAGAAGCTAATCCTCGTGACGCTATCTGCACATCCTTTTTTTCTACTTCATCGCTGTTTCGCTTCCTTTTCACCGAAAACACACACAGGAAAAGTGATTGGGGACACTATATGTGCGTTCAGTCTACAATACTTGGGACCCTTAAGTCGAACCAAATATTTTCTACTGGGATAGGGATCTAGGGGTGTTATTTTATTTTAATTTTTGTTTATTGCATGTTGGGATTCTCTATTGTATTGGTAAAGTGATGTTTTGGTAATGGGGAAGGATATGCAGATGTCAGGATTTTATGTATTTTTGGGGTGGGTGGGGGGGGGGGGGGGGGGGGGGGGTGATAATTAAACGATTTTACTTATGTAACACGAAATCGGTGGGAAAAATCCGGCGTCGGCTTTGTTTTATGTGCGAGCGAGATTCACATAGTGACGCGTCGACTCCACACAATTCAGCTGTGACTTCCGCCTGTGTGTGAGGGTGACCAAGAATGCGCTTGACTTAATTAGTCGAAAAGCATTCCCGGCGTGAGCCTTCGCTTGCGGCGATTGCCTGGAGATTGTGCTTTGTGCTGAGCCGCTACATTTCTACCTACTTCTTTAGGTGTTTCATAATATTCAAGCTTTGGATGACGAAATTTCTAATCTTACATTGAAATAACATATATTTCAATGTAAGAATGTAGCTGCATTATATTTTGAATTTCTTATAACAATCAACACACGTTGTAGCTTTCAATTAGACGGCGCTCATTTTTCTTTTCCGAATATGTAATCGCGAGATTCGTAATCTATGAACATGACTTCAACCTACAAAGTAAAGTGTAAATAAAAATCAAAGAATTGGCAGTGAAATATTGGTTCAGTCCAATAACGTACTATATTAGTCATTAATGAATAAATAAAACATTAACATAAGCTTTGGTATTTTTCTACATATTTCCGCTGTGTGGTTCACTGGGGTCGTGATTTAATTAAGATCCTATCCGCTGACATGAGCTACGAAGCCAGATATCCTTATAAACGTTTCTTATTTAAGTACACTCTCGCAGTGTTATATAAGACTTTTGAACAAGCATAAATGTTGGATATTCCTGAACCAATTAGAGCCCCGATAACATTCGGGATAGGATATACTTGCCAATCTCGATCCCAGTCCAATGGTGCCACAACTGATGCAGTCCATGCTCCAATTATTGATCCAACTGCATTATATTTGAATAAATTCAATGAAGTCTCCTCGCTTTTTGAAAGGAATTCCACCTTTTCACAGAAGAACACTTGTAAACACCCACCAACACCCAGAAGGAAAACGGTTGGTGATATCGTCATTAGTGTAAGGACGTAGGCTAAGACGAAAGTCTGCTCGTAATTCTGCAGCACCGGTGCACCCAAAATGATACAGATGAAAGCGTATAGTATTGTGCAGAGGAATTGTATGACAAGCCCGCCAAAGATTTCGCGTCCTGGGAAATACGTTGTTTTCTTCTGTCGCTGGCGGTTGGTTGAACCACCCTCTAACCTTCCGAAATAACGTGTAAGGCCAACTTTTGCTATTTCTCCGATAAACAAAATTGGAATGATTAGAGATTCCCATAGCTTGCCTATCTCAGCCCAGTTTCGGCAGAATTGGATGTAGTTCATACATGCTAATATTGTTGCTAAGCTGATAGACAGATGAAACAATTGCTGTTTGGTAATTTGTTGGTCAAATTTGAACACCATTATTAAAAAAACTCCTATCGAAATTAACTTTATTTAGGCGTGTTATATTTATCTAAATAGGACTTCTCTAGAAATTTTGTCGTTTATTTGACAGTCAGTATATTTAGCTGCTTTTTATTTTTTTACAAGTTTTAGTACCAGTTACACTTTGTCCTTAGTTCAGGGATGTTATAGAGAAATATCTCATTTGGTTATTTTACTTAACACCGCCATAAATTAGTTAAGTCAGATTAAAAAATAATATCGTCTCTTGGGGCCTAGGGTATGAGGAATAACGTATATCGAAAAAGTGGTACGTGAGAAAATACCACTCCCTTGTTATGGAGTAGTAAAACTACAATTCTGATGTTCCCGTGATATCTTCTGTTTTATAACAAGAGTAATTTTGTTAAATATTCTTCGTCTGTGGTTCTGTTGAGACTGGAGAAACAAATCATTTTGCTTAGACAACATCAATTTTCAAATCGGGCTGACTGTCTTTTCGATCAGACATTTAGTTATCATAGCCCTGTGAGTAGGGCATTAGAATATACTCACAACTAGGCCGGCTTGTCGTAAAAGGCGACTAAAGGCCGAGTTGTAGCCGGAGTCCCAACGCCCTGTGCGCCCGGTGAAATACCACCCCATCAAGCTTCAGGCTCCGTTAAATGGTCAGAGAAATCGCTGGCCATCTTTCGGGACTTGGCTGATGGACCGGTTCGAGAAAAGGTTGGTTAGGTGGTAGTCGGTCCCAAGGTGAGATACCAGCCCGTCACGCTGTACATTCCGCGATATCGTCGGGAGAAATTGTCGACGGTGTTTCGGATGTGTGGCTGATGGCCCCGACTGACACGGGGATAAGTCATGATGGTACCTTCTGATATAAAGAATTCCGGAGGTAAACTAGTCTCCCATTGGGATCTCTGGGGGGGACTATGTCAGGCGGAACATCATGCATAAGTCATGATGGTACCTTCTGATATAAAGAATTCCGGAGGTAAACTAGTCTCCCATTCGGATCTACGGGGAGGACTATGTCAGGGGGAACATCATGCAGATATCATGATAAATAATGGAACTTTGAGAGGTTCGTCATTGCATAACCGGGCTCGCCCTCCAGGCTCTGCCCACGCTCGACTGGTAAGGGCATTTTGTAACATCAGGGGCATCGGTTTCACCAATACGAATGTAAACGCCGTCCACCAATATTTGCAAACAACGAAACCTGATATCCTTGCCCTAACTGAGACCCGGGTCGATTCGTCAACTGATTCGACATACCTTCGTTGCTTAAGATACGACTTACATTCGAGATTCCATTTTAAGGGCGGAGTCTGCGTCTTCGGGCGGTCCAATCTGGCTTGCCAGAGGATGGAGGCGTTGAAACCCAATAATTTGGACATCATATGGTTGAGGGTCGTGCTGAGGAATTCCGTAAAATTTCTTTGTTGTCTTTACCGCTCCCCGAATGACGATAGACCGGTGACATTTTTCGAACATCTATCACATGCCGTCGACTGGATACAATCAACCACCCAGATTCTGAAATTGTCGTCCTTGGTAATTTTAATGTGCACAATCCCGGCTGGTTGTTACATTCCAACAGAACCGACGAGACTGGGAGGCGGGCGGAGATGTTTGCTGTAAGCCACAACTTGACTCAACTCGGGGAGGAGCCGACGCGGGCGCCGCATGCCCGAGGCGATTATGCGAACACCCTGGATCTGTTTTTGACATCCGAACCGAGTATTTACACCGTAGAGGTTTCTGCGCCATTGGGAAACTCAGATCACTGCTTGGTGTCTGTCGCGCAAGCACTTGCATATCAACCGAATAACCGGCATAGGCAGCCTCACCATGTATGGAAGTATGGGGCTGCTAACTGGGACGATATGCGAGATTTCTTCGCATCCTTTCCCTGGTCGGAGGTGTGCTTCGGAGACTGCGATGTTAACGCTTGCGCGGAGTCGGTATCAGAGACTATTCTTCTGGGGATGGAGATGTATATTCCACATTCCATCAAGCGAAGTTCGTCTGATAAACCTTGGTTTGATCAAAAATGTAAGCTGATTACAGCGGCAAAAAATAGAGCTTTTAAGCAATGGCGCTCCAATCCCACCGATGTTAACAGAACGAATTTTGTTAGAATCAGAAACGCGTGCAACCAGGCGATTGATACCGCGAAGAACGTTCACAACGACAGGGTGATCAATAAGCTCCTTCGGTGCCCAACTGGTTCGCGCTCCTTCTGGTCAATGGCAAAAGCTGTCAGCGG
This sequence comes from Microdon myrmicae, assembly GCA_963931805.1. Taxonomy (NCBI): domain Eukaryota; kingdom Metazoa; phylum Arthropoda; class Insecta; order Diptera; family Syrphidae; genus Microdon; species Microdon myrmicae. The sequence goes on along the minus strand of OZ007498.1, from coordinate 159,648,032 downwards.
TAATTTCACATCATCCTCTTTCCCACCGTTGGTGACAGACAGCGGAACGTTACTCACGAATTCAAAGGATAAAGCTAATGTGTTCGCAAATTTATTTTCCGCGAATTCAAACCTCGATCCCGGGCTTTTGGGGCCACCTGTGATCACGCTGGTACGGTCTTCGATGCATGATGTGAGATTTCGTCCTCGCACTATTCAACGCATTCTACGTCAACTGGATTGAAGGAAGGCAACCGGCTCGGGTGGAATACCAGCAATAATCCACAAGAACTGTGCTCCAGAACTATCACCGGTTCTTGGCAGACTCTTCCGCTTATCTTATGCACGGAGGACCTTTCCTGTCTGCTGGAAAATCGCTCGAGTTCAGCCAATCCCAAAGACGCGAAAAAAGTGTCTCCCACAAAATTACCGGCCGTTAGCATTACTCTCTATTTTATCTAAGGTGATGGAAAAAGTCATCAATACCGAGTTAGTTAAGTATTTGGAGTGCAACGGACTTCTGAATGACCTTCAATACAGATTCCGTGGAAGGCGATCCACGGGAGACCTTTTGACACTTATAACCGATATATGGACATCTGCGATAGAGGGGCATGGTGAGTCAAGGGCGGTCGCATTGGATACCTCCAAGACTGTTGGCCACGTCTGGCACGGGGCATTGCTGAGCAAACTTCGTTCGTATGGACTTTCCCAACAACTTTGCGACTGGACGAGGAGCTTCCTCGAGAATCTATCGATCCGGGTGGTTGTGGACGGCGAGTGTTCGGATCTGTATCCTGTTAATTCGGGAGTGCCCCAAGGTTCAATTTTGGCTCCAACCTTATTCTTGCTTCACATAAATGATTTGTTGGAGACAACGGATAACAAAGTGTTCAGTTTTGCGGATGATAGTACGCTTGTTTCCTCCTTTTCGAGTGATCGGCCGATTGGTGCATCTGCGTCGCATCAGCTGAGATGTAGACAGATTGATTCTCTGAATCAGGATCTAGATCAGGCCCTGCAGTGGGGAAAGGCCAATCTCGTCGACTTCAGTGCAGCGAAGACACAATATACAACATTCACAAAGAAAAGTGGATCATCGGTTCCACAGCTGATGATGAATGGCCGGGCCCGCGAGGCTGGGGAAAGTTTGAAATTGCTCGGCGTCACGGTCTGTGGGAATGTATCATGGCATAAAGACGTGTTGAGTATCGCCAGGTCAGCCTCAGGAAAACTAAGCTATCTTTTTAGAGCCAAGAAATATTTTACTCCGGCCCAACTTCTTCTCCTATATAAATCCCAAATTAGACCCGCACTCGAATATTGCTTTCATGTTTGGAGCTCGGCTCCTAAACATACCCTCGACCTACTTGAGAGCATACAGAGACGAGCGATCCGCCTAATCGGGGACTCGGCGCTGACATTGGGACTACAGTCGCTATCACATCGAAGGCGCGTAGCCGACCTCTGTCTGTTTTACAGATATTATCACGGGTACTGTTCTTCGGAGTTTCTTGGTATTGTTCCACACAATTCGGCTTATATGCGCTCCACAAGACAATCCGACGGATCCCACCCGTTTGTGGTTTATCTCCCGACGGCGCGAGCATCCCTGCATCAGAACTCGTTCCGTTACAGAGCGGGGAAGCTGTGGAACTCCCTTCCCACGCGAGTGTTCCCGGAGCGTTACAACCTGCAACTGTGCAAAAAGAACTGCAACAGTTATTTGATGGCATCTCGGGGCGCGCATTCGGCGCTGTAGGTCCGCCACTCCCGAGAGAAGTTTAATAAAAAAAAAAAAGTTGGAGCCAAATTGAACCTTGAGGCACCCCGAAATTAAAAGGTTACAGATTCGCAGACTCCCCGTCTACAACAACCCGGATCGATCGAGGAAGCTCTTCGCCGCAAAGCTGCTGGGAAAATCCGTATGAATGAAGTTGGCTCAGCAATGCTCCGGGTCAGACGCGGTCATAACCATTGGATATATTTAATGCGACCGCTCTTGACTCACAATGCCTCTTAATCGCAGATGTCCATATATCGGTTATAAGTGTCAAAAAGTCTGCCATGGAACGTCTGTGGGAGTAAAGACCCCACACGTCTACCACGGAATCCGTATCGGCGTTCATTCAGAAGTCCGTTGCACACCAAATACTTAATTAAATCTGCGTTAACGACTTTTTCTATCACCTTAGATAACATAAACAGTGAAGCTATAGGCCGGTAATTTTGTGGGAGCACTTTTCCCCATCTCTGGGATTGGCTGAACTCGAGCCCCCTTTCAACAACAGGAAATGTCTTCCGTGCATAAGATAAGCGGAGAATCTGTCAAGAACTGGCGACAGTTTTGGTGCACAGTTCTTAAGGACTACTGCTGGTAGGTGCCTTCTTACAGCCCAGTCCACGTAGAATGGGTTGAAAAGTATGCGGGCGGGACCTCACTTCCCGCATCGAAGACCGGTGAGATTTTTTTATCACTTTGTTTAGCCGTAATTATTGAAATGTTTGGGTTTTCTATTGTAGACATTGTTGGCAAACTCGAAAAGGTTTCTTCTCCTCTCGGAAGGGTTTTTGCTCCTTTTTTTTTTTCATATGCCGAAATCTGGATCTTTGACTAGATCATGGAAACAGTTTTTATTCATATTTGGCCCATAGGCTGTTGTAACACAATGATTGTTCATTGGTCTTTGTATATCCACTGTGACAAGCATTGTTTATAAAACAAAGAACGGTCCGAGAATAAGAAGTGTTGAATTGCGTACTGTAGAAAGACAACTAGGATGTTAGGATGTTAAGCAAACAAATGAACGAACAAATGAACGAACTGTACTGCTGGTTAGTTGGTGAATGTGCGTTGGGAATTGTATATATATATTTTAATATTGTGACGCATATGATAATCAGTACTAGAATATTCTAAAAAGTCCAAAACAAAGTACTACAATATTCTAGAAAGTACTGGAAAACTGGAGACTATAAGCAGTAGAAAATTCGAGGCTATGGAACGGACGAAAACAAAACGCCGAATCAGAATGAGGAAACGGTATAAATACGTCGCACGCAGATCAGGAAGAAAGAAGTAAGAAGTAAGAAAGCAGTCAAAGACGCGATAAGTAAGGAACCGAGGAAGCGATAAGTACGGAAGCGATGAGTAAAGAAACGAGGTATCAAGAAACAGTTGTTAATAGAGTGTTTGCAAAGAGAATCGATTTAACGGCTCTTATTTATTAAAATAATTATCCATCGAACCCTAAGTTCGCTACAATTGGTGTCAGAAGCGGGATTAATTATTGGTGAAGTAAATAAGTCTGTGAAAGTGTGTTGTGACGATGTCAGATCGACATTTGGAGGACCAGAACCTGGATAGCAGAGGAGAGAAGCCAATTCTTCGACAGCGTCTGCAAGCACCAATAGAAGAAGAGGATATTGATGTCTGCACAGATGCTTTTACGATTGGGCCAGACTGTCCGGATGGAGAAGAAACAGCGAGTCAAGATGGTGCCAATATAACGGAGAAGAGTTCGGCACCGTTGGAAATTTCGGAGATGTTCAGGATGATGATGGCAAAATTGAATGCGCGAGCTGCAGATCTGAACGAAAAATTGGATGCCCAAACACAGAAATGTAATTTTCAACACTTTGAGTAAGAAATTCAGTTAAAAATTCGAAACGAAGTAGAAAATCTGGATTAAAAAAACGAAGCTGAATTTAAGAAAGTCACCGATGAAATAACGCGATTCGAAAAGAGACTTGAGTGTGCTAAGAGAAATAAGACATCGCCTAGTAATCAACATGATTACAAAGATACAAGGATGCAACCGCCAACCTTCAATGGAACGGGACCCTTCTCCGTATTTATACGTCACTTTGACGCCGCGGCCAATTGTAATAAGTGGTCGGATGAGCAAAAGTCAACATCACTAATCTTGTCACTCTGCGGGGCGGCTGCAGAATTGCTACAAACCATACCAGCAGAGAGGCAAACGGATTTCCAAGCGGTAAGAGACGGTCTTAAAGCTAGGTATGGAGACAACCACATGCAGCAGGTCTACCGCATGCAACTGCGGAACAGAACGCAGAAACCTGGAGAAAATCTTCAACAGTTGCAGGCAGACATTGAGCGATTGGCAAACTTGTCTTATTCAAATACGATTAAGGAATTTCTGAACGATGTAGCAATGGATACATTCATAAATGTACTCCAAGGTCGGGACTTGCAACAAGCCGTTCGTTTGGCGGGAAAGAAGACGGCTAATGAAATACTGGCGTTCGCATTGGCATATGAATCTGATAAACTGGCTACCAGGAGTACATATGACGAGAAATGCCCGTCCAGGAATGTAGCTGCCAAAGAATCGGGCATGTATAACGGAGAACCCCGAGATCTGATATGAAGTGCTGGACATGCGGCGAAGTCGGCCACATCTCTGTTGACTGTAGGAAACGTCGACGAATGAATGAAACATCAAGTGAGAATTGCTGTTCATGCGCCAATCATAAGAGGAAATCCCTTATCGATGCGAAACATCACATTGTACCTGTCAGAGTACTAAATGCGTCCAAGGAGCCGGTCGCAACAAGAAAAGGAGAGGTAATCGCAGAATGTGCACCCGTATCAATGATAAGCTCAATTCAGACAAAGGGAGAGGACCATTCAACTCAACAGCCCTCTGGTGCATCTTCTGTGGTTAATAAGGCGAAGGCCCAGAAAATCGGATTAACAGACAGAGAAAAGGCAAGCGTGAATCACTCCTGAACGATTTTTCGGATATTTTTGTGACAGGAAATGATAAATTCGGACGCACCGGTATAGTTAAACATCGCATTGACACGGATGAGTCAAGACCTATAAGACAGCGACCTCGTCGACTACCGTTGGTCGAACAATCAGAAGTAGGCAACATGATTCGAGAGATGGAAGAGCAAGGAGTCATCGAAAAATCATCGAGACCATGGGCTTCGCCGGTAGTTCTCATCAAGAAGAAGGATGGGACAACTAGATTTTGTGTCGACTACCGGCGGTTAAACGACGTTACGAAGAAAGACAGTTACCCACTTCCTCGAATCGACGACACACTAGATGCCCTTTCTGGAGCTCAGTGGTTTTCAACATTGGTCCTAAAAAGTGGTTACTGGCAAGTGGAGGTGAAGGAGGAGGACAAGGAGCAGACAGCGTTTACTACCGGAAACGGACTTTATCAATTCAACGTGATGCCTTTTGGATTGTGTAATGCTCCAGCAACGTTTGAATGATTAATGGAAAGTGTTCTACGGGAACTTACATGGAAGAAGTGTCTTGTGTACTTGGACGATATCATCGTTGTTGGAAGGAATTTACCAGAATCCATCAATAATCTGCGCTCCGTCTTTAAACGACTAAGACAGGCCAACTTAAAGCTCAATTCGAAGAAATGTGAACTCTTCCAAAGGAGAGTAAAATTCCCGGGACACATCGTTTCATCTGCAGGAGTTCAAACGGATCCTGATAAGATAGCAGCTGTCCAAGAGTGGGCTACTCCAGAAGATAAGCAGCAGTTGAGAAGCTTTATGGCATTAGCCACATATTACCGACGGTTTGTTAAAGGTTTCGCCAACGTGGCTAAAACCCAACACGAACTAACGGGTAAAGACAAGAAATTCAATTGGACAGAAAAGTTTGAGGCAGTATTCAACACATTGAAGGCCGAGTTATGTAAGACTCCAACATTGGCATTCCCAAGTTCGGATCGCCCATTTATATTGGATACTGATGGAAGTAACACAGGAATCGGGGCAGTGTTGTCACAGGAAGTCGATGGTAAAGAGAGAGTTGTCGCATATTATAGTCGAGTTCTATCTAAGCCAGAGAGAAATTACTGCGCAACAAGAAAGGAACTGCTGGCTGTAAGTACCTCTACGGACGTCGATTCCACCTTCGGGCGGATCATGCCGCCCTGAAATGGTTATTAAATTTTAAGAATCCGGAAGGACAAATTGCTCGATGGATCGAATGACTTCAAACGTACGATTTCCAAATTTCCCACCGTCAAGGGAAGGTGCATAATAACGCTGATGCTCTATCAAGAAGACCATGTAAGTCAGATTGTAAACATTGTCATAGAGCGGAAGAGAAAGAAGAGGCGTACGACCTGCGAAATGTACAAGTAGAAGTACTAGATGGGTGGACGAGTGATGCTATACGCACAGCTCAACTTCAGGATGAAGATATGTCGCTAATCTTGGAACACAAAGAAAAGAACGAGCGGCCAACTTGGAACGATATTTCCGACAAAAGTGGAACGTTTAAGGCATATTGGGCACAATAGAATTCCTTGCTGGTGGCATATGGAATTCTAAAGCGTAAATGGGAAGCCGCGGACGGAAAATCCCATCGAATGCAGATTCTAGTCCCACCATCAAAAGTGAAGGATGTACTAACAGAAATGCACGACGGGGCCTCCGGTGGACATCTGGGAGTTAATAAGACACTTTCAAAATTACGATCTCGATTCTATTGGCTTCACATGAGAGATGACGTCGAGATTTGGTGTAGGAAGTGCACAGCTTGCATTGCGACCAAAGGACCAACAGCAAAACCAAGGAGCGCTATGAAGCTGTACAACGTGGGTGCCCCTTTCGAGCGAATTGCGATTTATATCTCGGAACCACTCCTAAAAACCAACGACAACAACAAATACATGTTGGTCATCATGGATTACTTCAGCAAGTGTGTGGAAGACCTTCCAATTCCGAACCAAGAAGCCGCAACCGTCATTGAGCAGCTCATCAATCATTGGATCGCAGATATGGATTTCCCTGTGAGCTTCATTCCGATCAAGGCCGAAACTTCGAATCACAGATATTTCAAGGCATCTGTGCGGGACTGGGCGTAAGGAAAACCAGGACCACACCCTTACATCCGCAGTCGGACGGAATGGTCGAAATGTTCAACCGAACAATGAAAGAGCACTTATCAAAGGTCGTTAGTGATCACCAACGAGATTGGGACAAATATGTACAAACCTTTCTCCTGAGCTATAGATCGGCTAATCACGATGCGACAGGCCATTCTCCAGCAAGAATTATATTTGGACGAGAGATACGATTACCAGCCGATCTGCGATTCGGAATACCTCCAGGCGCCATAGATAAGACTGAAGACTACGTAGCCGAATGGAGAAATTCCCTTTGATGAGATTCATCATTTGGTTCGAAAGCAAATCAAGGTATCAAGTGACAGGATGAAAACAAGGTACGACGTTCGAGCCAACGCATCCGGATTTAATGCAGGCGATAACGTGTGGCTTTATAACCCTCATCGGCAAAAAGGAAGGTCTCCGAAGTTGCAGCAACTTTGGGAAGGACCGTATAAGATTCTCACAAGAATTAACGACGTTGTTTATGGGATCCAGCGAAGACCGAACGCCAAGATGAAAGTGGTACATCGTGACCGACTGGCGACTTTTTGTTAACTCAGAAGACCAGTGAACTTAGTTCGGTACGAACTAATCTAGGCGCAGGGTAGTGTAACGCATATGACAATCAGAACTAGAGTATTCTAGAAAGTCTAAAACAAAGTACTAGAATATTGTGACGCATATGGCAATCAGTACTAGAATATTCTAGACAATCCGAAACAGAGTACTAGAATATTCTATAAAGTAATGGAAAACTGGGGACTAGGAGCAGTAGAACATTCAAGGCAATGGAACGGACGGAAACGAAACGCTGAAACAGTATAAATACGCCGCACACAGACCATAGTGATGAGTAAGAAGTTGAACGTGAAACAAGCGATAAGTCTCCAGCGGCCGGTACCTGGCTGACTTTCAAACAGACAACTTGTCTCACAGTTTTGCCCGTGCTATTTATCTTAATCAACCGTTATTTTCACAATAATTTTCACAATTTAATTATCATTATCTTGTTTTCTTTGCCTCGTTTTCCGCATACACAAATTTGAACAAGTGTTATAACCGTTAAGGTATGGCCCCTGGGCCACGTGTGTTAAATAAAATCAAGCGCAAACGGTTGCGTTACGACCCGTTATTGGAGGCCAAACTCCTCTTGATAAAGTTTCAAAAGTGAACAATATAGTTCTAGAAAAATCTAAAATGTGTTCAAACACTAACTTTTTTCAACCACTTCAAAGTCTGATGGAAGACTCTCCTGAAATGGATCCGACCAATGACGAACAGTGCGCAGAACTTCCGAAAGAAACCGTTCCGCCAATTGTGGTATTAAAAACAACTAGTGCTCAAGTGCGTGATATTTTGAGCAACATTAAGATAGACAAATACTTAATCAAAAACATTTCGCTTGGGCAAAAAATATGTGCCCCAACAATGGACATATATAATAAAATCAGAACCGAACTCTTACGGTTAAAATGTGGGTTTTTCACCCACTCACGTAAGGAAAATCGTCCATTAAAGGTAGTGTTATCCGGGCTAGACTTAATTAGCAACGATATAGTGAAAAATGAGCTAATTGTACTCGGGATAAAGTGCCTAGATGTTAAAACCATCACATTAAATCCGTCAACAAAAGCCCTGTACAAACACTACTTGTACATCGTCTACATTCAACGCGGTACTGTTAAATTAAACGAACTAAAACGGAACTACTCCACCTTGTTCAAAACCATCGTTCGCTGGGACTTTAAAAAACATAATCCAGGTAAGGTCACACAATGTCACAATTGCCAGCTTTATGGTCACGGCTCGATGCATTGTCATATAAATAGCTTCTGTGCAATATGTTCGGGAAACCATAAAACATCCGACTGCAAAACGAATGAGGTCATCAAGTGTGCAAATTGTAGTGGGCCACATAAATCCACCGATCCAGAATGCATAAGCCGAAAGCAGTACATAGACATTCGCCGCAAATTATCCCCACGCGGACGTGGTACAGGAAATACAACGTTCATACAGCCTCCGAGTGACAAACAGCAGCCAGTGCCCGACCGATTATCCATTGATAATTTTCCTCCACTACCCCGATCTGTGCGTTAACCTTCACTTCCTTCATCCACCTGGGCTTCTGGCCTCCATCAAACCCAGCAACCTTCCAACAGTGATACGACACACACGAAGAAAAATCCGTCAGAAACATTAACTAATGATAACCTGTTCTCATTTAGCGAGATAAACTCTCTTTTTAATGAAGTTGTAACCAAGCTTAGTGCTTGTCAAACCAAAGCTGACCAATTTAACGTCATTACTTCATTAGCTATTAAGTACATATACTCGGAAAAAACATGTTAAGAAACTCTCTTAACATCATAACTTGGAATGCGAGAAGCATCAAAAACAAAAAGCATGAATTTTTTAGTTTCTTGATAAATTTTAATATTGACATTGCACTTGTTTCAGAATAAGACATTTCTTTCTCACATCAAAATTACATATGTTATCGCCTAGACAGGGTACATGCTAGTGGTGGAGGTGTCGCCATTGTTGTGAAAAAATGTATAGAACATTCCTTGCGTCCTTCATTGCGCCTTAAGTTAATTGAGGAAATTAGTATAGATGTAACATTACGTGACAACTCCAAGGTGAGTCTTTTTTCGGTCTATTTCCCTGGAGGAAATAGAAACCTAGAGAAATCTACTTACTTTAAGCGGGATCTGCAAAAATTGTATAGAGTCAACACTCGAAATAATTATTGGTGGTGATCTAAACTGCAGACATCAGTCGTGGAATTGTCTTAGGGCAAACAGCTGGGGTAACATTTTACTAGATGTTACTGAATCCAGCCCAAGTTTTTCCATACTTTATCCACTTCTCCCCACCTATATCCCAGCGAGTGCTAACAAGAACCCCTCAACTCTTGATCTATATATCACTAATATTCCAAATTACTGCACAGTACCATTAACTCTAAATGCGTTAAGTTCAGACCACCTTCCGATCAGCCTCACAGTGAATCATACAGTAGTTGTAAATCGTACCAGTTTATACCACAACTATTCCGCCGCCAACTGGAATTGTTATAAATCATATATAAACACGAACTTGGTTCTAGGTGATACCAGCCTAAATTCTATAACCTGCAGCGAGCACATTGATATCCTATGCAACAATTTTGTTTCTGTTATCAATAGAGCGGCCGATCTTGCGATACCTAAATATTCCACTGCTCCAGTTGATAAGGCACCGCTTCCTGAAAATATCTTACATCTGATTAGGCTACGAAACTCTGAAAGAAGAAAATGGCTGCGTTATAGAATCGATTGTTTTCTAGTTAATGTTAAAGTCTTAAATAATATCATTAAAAACGAAATCTCAACATATAGGAACAAGTGTTGGAATAAACACCTTTCCTCTCTTGACAAAGCAAGCAAACCGTTCTGGAAAATATCAAAAATTATGAAAAAGAGAGGGTGCAGTATTCCTCCGTTTAAAGTTCACGACAAGTTGTTTATTTCTTCAGTGGAGAAATCGAACCTACTTGCTAACACGTTTAGTAAGAACTACTCCATATCTATGCATCTAAGCGACGCGTATACTGAAGCTGAAGTTGCTAACACTATCCATGTACTTTCTCAAACACCAGCTGAAAGTACTTACGCAACTAATATCAGCAAAGTTAAAGAATTGATAAAAAAATCGAAATCAAAAAAGGCCGCGGGTCTCGATAATATTAACAACAAATTAATCAAAGCACTTCCACCTGCTGCAAGTAACTATTTAACATTCATTTTCAACGCTTGTCTTAAGAATTGTTATTTTCCGGACTGTTGGAAAACAGCAAAAGTAATACCTATCCCGAAACCCGGCAAACCGAAGAACAGCCCCGAAAGCTACAGACCTATTAGTCTACTTAGCTGTCTAAGTAAGCTCTTAGAAAAAATCATTAAGGAAAGGATTGATCGTTTTGTGGAAGACAATAACATCTTACCAAACTTTCAGTTCGGTTTCCGTAGTGGTCACAGCACAATCCACCAAGTCTTGCGCATTAAAAACCACATAGCTGGTAAATTCATCGACAAGGAGTCAACAGGACTAGTTCTTCTAGACATCGAAAAAGCTTTTGATACGGTATGGCACGATGCCTTGATTTATAAGCTACTAAAACTTAAGCTGCCAATACCGCTTATCAAAATTATCCAGAGCTTTCTTCGTTCGAGAAAATATGTTGTGAGTTTAGGAACCGACATATCCTCTACTCACCAAATCCACCATGGTGTACCCCAGGGCTCGGTCCTTGGTCCCATATTATTTACATTGTTTGTCGCAGATTTACCATGTCTAGGTGAAAACATTCAGGTAGCTATGTTTGCCGATGATACGGCCATTTTCTCTTCGGGTGCCTTATTCACTAATGTCTACAACTCTTTGCAAGCAGCTCTTGACAAGCTAGCAGTATATTACAGGAAATGGAAAATAAAAATAAATGGTAATAAAACACAAGCTGTCTGGTTTTCGAGATGTAGGAAACACTGCTACCTACCAAATGGCACTAAACTCAGTATGTGTGCAGTTGAAATTGATTGGTCCGAAGACTGTAGATATCTAGGTATTATTCTAGATAAAAAACTCATCTTTCAAAAACACATCACTACCACAATTGACAAAATAAACAAAGTCGTAAGAGTTATGTATCCATTAGTGTGTAGAAAATCAAAGCTTAGCATCGAAAATAAAATTATAATATTTAAAACCATTTTTCAAACTATACTCCTGTACGGGGCGCCTGTATGGTGTAATTGTGCTCGCACACACAAAATAAAATTGCAAAGGTGTCAAAATAAAATATTGAAAATGTTGCTGAATTTGCCATGGCATTATTCGACACATGAACTACATGAAAACGCCAACGTTAAACCGGTAGAGTTCCTTATTGACAAAATCAATCGAAACTTCTTCGTCAATTGTTCTTTTTCTGACAATGTTCTCGTTTCCCGTCTTGCGTTATCCTAAGTCACTACATATGTACTCTGTCTATGAAAATTATATCGAGGTCATTACTACATAAAATAACCGGAAGCTCGTGCAATATTAGTCTTAAGATTCAAATAAGGGTTTTTTATTGTAGTTTTCCCTTAATTTATTATTTGTTATTCATTAAAATTGTGCTATTGTCGTTATATAGATTTAAGATTATAGTTGTAAAGGAATTGCTATCCTAAATCTCTTAAGTACTAGTTGTAAAATATACCATAAATGTAATTATCTACTAAAATAAAAATTGAATTGAATTGAGTCTCGAGCGAGAAGTAAGCAGTAAAATACGCAATAATTACGGAAGCGATAATAAAGAAAACGTTAAGTGTACGGTAAAAAGTAACGATTGTTATTACGGACTAATAAAATGTCGCATTAATTCAGAATCGATTTAACGGCTCTTATTTATTTTCAAATAATTAATCCAGCGAACCCTAAGCTCTCTACAATATTCTAGAAAGTACTGGAAAACTGGAGACTATGAGCAGTAGAAAATTCGAGGCTATGGAACGGACGGAAACGAAACACCGAATCAGAAGGAGAAAAAACGGTATAAATACGTCGCACGCAGATCGTGAAGAAGTAGGAAGTAAGAAGTAAGCAGGAAGCAGTGAAGTAAGTAGTAAGAAGTAAGCAGTAAAAGACGCGATAAGTACGGAAGTGATAAGTCAAGAAATCGTTAAGTGTACGGTAAAAGTAACGGTTGTTATTAACGGACTAATGAAGTGTTACATTAATTCAAAATTGATTTAACGGCTCTTATTTATTAAAAATAATTAATTCAGCGAACCCTAAGCTCGCTACAATATCAACGAATCTTTTTTATTTTATATACTAGTTCGTTTGATAAGTGTATTATTTTAATTAATATAGAATTAATTTATTTAATTCTATTTTAATATATTTGACTTTTACATTAATTGGAATTCATTTGTTTTATTGTCAGATTTATCTTTTTTTTTGTTATTTCCGTAAATTTCACCCGCTCCTGGAATATTAAATTGAGATTGATTGCTATATTCCGTTACTATCGACAAAGTCATTTTAATGAACAGTTTCCTCTCATTATAGACAGTGTAGTACTAAAAAATCCTATGACAGATGATGAACATACTACATGCCTGAATTTAGTACAAGTAAACAAAAATACTGTTGACAGTTGCTATATCAATCGTTATCTGCATCGAGCAGATTATTCATTGTATGATTTTGTGGTGTAGAGAACATATGTAGATTCAAATGGAGGGTCAGGACGAGGATCAGGTTGAGGTTATCGAGGAAGTGATTTTTGTAGACCAGCCTGCCATAGAGCCGCCTGCAGTGGATCAGCCTGGAGTAGACCCGCCTGTAGTAAACCAGCCTGCAGTAAATCAGCCAGCAGAAGCAGCTGAAAACGAAAATGTTCAGGATCAATCTATCACCACAATGTTTATTGAAGAAGGTGGCTATTATATATAACGCGAAACTCACTTAAGTTAAATTATTTGTATCCTTGACAAAAATAGATGACGTCGCAACTCCATCAAATTCGAGAAAAAGGAAACGAAATATGGGAGTACACACTCCAAATCTGAACTCATCCAAGGGTGGTGAAGAAGACGACGGCCTCACTTGCCCAATCTGTTTAGACTGCTGGGAAATGTCTGGCCCACACAGATTAGTGTCATTAAAATGTGGCCATTTATTTGGAGATGCGTGCATTCGTCGTTGGCTAGTTGAATCTGGTCGTAATGGGATGAAATGTTGTCCGCAATGCAAAGCTAAAGCCGTAAATCGAGACATTCGATGCATATATGCTAAAAGACTCAGAGCTATAGATCGCACAGAAGAGCACAAATTACGGGAAGAACTGGAGCAAGCCAAATGTAAAGTAATACATCTTCAAAATGAATTTATGTCCATGAAAATGAGCTACAAAATGACACAAACCGAACTTAAAAAGGTGGTTGAAGAAAACTCCAAAATGAAACGAATCTTGCAAGGGGTGAATGATAGTGTGGATGCACAACCGCAAATATTAATTGATAATTCACACTTGCCGACTTATAAATTATTTATGGAAAGAAACATTGAAGTATCTAAGGATCCTGGATGTCGAGTCATGGTGTATTCACAACTATTTTCCAATATGTTGGTTTCGCAGAAATCGTCACAACTACTCTTTCCTGGCTTTGGAGTGCGTGTAATTGATGTTCCTACATTCCGGCCGACAACATTTGTGCACACGTCGATGAAGACATTAAGAGACATCGGTTATAATGGTAATCAATTTCTTGTCGCAACTACCTCAATGGAACCTCGAGCTAAGGTGTTCGATACTCGTACCTGTACACCTGCGGCAACGTTCGCGCCATCCGACAAGAATTTGTGGTCGTGTTCTTTCAATAGGGGACCTCGAGAAGATGTTCTATACTTAGGTGCTCAGCATGGCGTTACCTATGCCTACGACATGCGATTCCCTGAAAATATCCTCCAAGAGTTTAAAATCGACAGTGATTTGTGGCCTGTAATTAACGTAGCACCAATAATGGTATCCAAATCTTTTCCTCATGGAGGGTTTGTTGTGTGCCAACTACAGTCTGTGTGGATTCATGAGTACATTGGTGCCAGCACTGAGATTTCAAGCACAAAGTTAAATATTAAGGGCCCCTTTATTTCGATGTCATACGACCCAAACAAAGAGAGCATGGTATTATTCACTAGAGCTAACGAGAATGCTGTTCAGTCTAGATATATTTATGGTAATTTAGAAAAAATCGACAATGTACCTATATTTAATATACGAATAGTGTTTTATGGATCGAGAGCTAATCCAGTTATGTCACGATGTTCGCAAATATTAGTGGAGAACAACACACTTATATGTGGCTACATTCAAGACACAAAAATGCTATCGATGTTTGATGTAAAACGTGAAGTGAAGTTGCAATCCATGCCAGTTCACGACATCGTGTACGATACGTGTCCTGTGTATGCACCCCGCGACACCTACTTGGCGGCACTAACAGAGAAAAAATGTCGAATTTATAAAGTTGATACTTCTGAGGACTATCGTTAGCACTTGTGAATAATGTATTTGATGTGCGTTTTAAGTTAGAAACATTTCCTTAAGTTTTTCTCGTGAAAACCAATTTTTATATGAAAACAAACAGATATTATTAATAATTGCATTACTTGTTGATATTTGTTTAAATTATAAATGGCTGGCTTAGCAGTTCTCATATCACATTGCAGTACAATGGATTTTTTTGGCGGAATTGTTCTCTTACTACTCTAGTATGGAGACAGAGACACACTCCTTCAACATCCTTTATTTTATTTAGATTTTACTTCTCTCAAAAAAGGGGAATTTATAGCGCTGTGAGTCAGTGTCTTAAGTTGCTATTTTCCCTCGACCTGACATGCTCAGAAAGACGATCAAGAATTTCTTCCAACTATTTCACGGATTCTATAGTTTAAATGGAATGGTATTTCCCCGGGTGGCTGAGCGTTTGGACGCAACCTACCACTCGGTAATTGTGTCGAACTGTCGCAATAGATAGAGTCGTCAATTGGATCTAAACGCATGACGCAACTCCCTAACAAACTTGATTGAGAAAGTCAGTGCGCTGAGTCAGCGATATAGGTTCGCCTTTCCTGCGAGAATTATATGCAACAAAATCCTCATCAAACTATGTAAGCGACCGTCCGAGAGAGTGAGCGTCCGAGAGGTTGACGATCGTCCAATAAACTAAGCCCTCAATGGATGATGATCGGCCAATGGAGTAAGCGTCCAAGAGGATTTCGACCGTCCAAGAGAGTAAGCGTCCGGGAGGATGACGGTGCGTCCAATAGAGTAAGCGTCCGAGACGATGACTGTGGCGGTTCCGCCAAACCCCACGGCCCACTTACCTGAAAAACTCCTCATATCCGCAACCCAACTCCCATTGTCCCCCGCCAATGCAATCGCATGGGCACCTGAAAATATTTCCTTTTCCAAGGACAATTAATGCATACAAGCATTACCTAAAATTCCTAAAAAGAATTTTTCCTAAAAGGGCATTCATACATTTTTCAATGCGTCTTTGTATAAGCGCCCAAAAACCGAATTTCCAATTAGTGTAAATGTTCACACTAGAGTTCGACACTTGCGTCGCCATAGATACCATGTTCCATTGACACAGATGGTATATAGACCGTCATTGTATAACCATCTAATCTGCCTTGCAATGATTTGCAACTATCGATACAGCTGCAAGCACTTTACCCAGAATTGCTTCTTTGTTTGAATCTCCAAACAAGCATCGACTTCGCGCATAGCCGTCGGATTGAATTCAAAGCATAAACAATGCAAATATAGAATCCGTTTCCCACAAACGAATTTCCCTGCATATACAAATGCAAGCAAGGGATTTGTTTCGTCCGCCAACTCATTAGCACCCTTCCCAATGTCTATTCGTATATTTAAACAAGGGCATAACTCATCTAGGACTTTTATGATGCCTTCGTCCAATCTTTTCTTTTACCACATTTCTTCGCTGTATCGTCGTCTAATTATTTAGACGCGATGCACTCCATGGACAACGATCTTTTCGATCCTTTTGTCTGTACCGCCTGTCTGCTTCGTTTACCCCTTGCCCCCGAGCACGCGTAAACCATACAGATCTGAACGATCGCACACATACTACCATGATCTTCATTACAAGATCTGGTTTCCTATTCCACCAAGAGAGACTTTACGTTTCTCTGGTGGTATGTAAAAACGATTCATTTTCATTTTTAAAACATTTTTTTATTTTCTTTTTATTTTCTTAGTTTCTAAATTACATGCTAGACAAAAAATGCTTAAATTCTAGCTTAATTATCTTATATTATAACTTACTGGTCCTACGCAGACGCTCTAAGCTAAACATTACATAACGAATGTATAATTTGCCTTTCGGCGAGGTAAAATCGATAACCTTAGTGGAGGGGTTATTTACCACGACACCACAAACTCACCCCATAAGCGAATCATCTCTGCACGAGATGATTATCGCTGAGTCCTTTACCATCCGGTGACCACCACGGTCACACATCACTCCCGCTGTCCGTAGCGCTGCGGACACGCGAAAAGTCAACCGCGAGTCGCGTAATTAACATTCATCACCAAATCGTGAATTGTGAACGTTGAACGATTCAATGAGTAAGCTTAAATTAAGATAGGTGTAAGATGGCAGTGACATTTAATTCATGTTTTGTTTGTTTAATTAATCGAAAAAAAGTAACTATCAGCGAGTAACAATTAAAATAAAGAACCTGTCCAGAATAAATAATAGTGTGTTTTAATTGCTATCTATGGACAGTGTTTTGTTCCTTGCATTCGGTTGTGCACAAACATGGTGGTGTCGCTGAATTTGTTTCGTTCTTTCGATCAACGGTGGACCGAACCCGGTGAAACATTTAGTGGAAGTAGTGAGCGGGACGAAGTAGAACTCTCGCCCATGTTGGCGTCGCGACTTCGCACTCCACATGACCACCGTCCAATAAAGTAAGCGTCCAAGTGGGTGACGACCGTCTACTAGAGTAAGCGTCCAGCAGGATGACGACTATCAAATAGGGTAAGCGTCCAAGAGGACGACGACCCTCCAAGAGAGTAAGCGCCCGAGAGTATGACGACCGTCTAATAGAGTAAGCCTCCGAGAGGATGAAGACCGTTCAATACAATAAGCGCCCGAGAAGATGATGACCGTCCAATAGAGTAAGCGTCCAAGAGGATGGCGGAGCATATAATAGAGTAACCGTCCAAGAGGATGACGGTGTGTCTATTAGAGTAAGCGTCCAAGAGGATGACGCGCATCCAATAGAGTAGGCGTCCGAAGGGTTGACGAACGTCCAGTAGAGGAAGCGTCCAAGAGGATGAAGATAAGCGTGCAAAACCAGCGTCGTCCAAGCGGATGGGTGATCCTTAAATGTCTTTCTTCCTCTGTCACCGACGCGTTTCCAGCTGGTAGCTGCAACAAGTACACAACACCAAAAATGAATCAAACGCGCTTTGACCTTAATGGATAACGAATTTAGTCATGGAACGTCTGCACTCTTCATGCGGTTCGAGCTGCTCAACAGGTAGCCGATATCCCAGCCACAAATATTGCTGACATATTAGTTAACCAAAAATCGTATGCGCGTTAAACAGTTTTACAAAAATAAGTTCATAAAATATATTGTAGCTGTTATTCAGGATAAAATTTTCTTAACGTGAGCTTGATACTAAATAAAATGATTTATACTTCCGTCATCGACTTTAAATCAATTAATAAACGCACCCTCCACTGGAGTTATAGTACATAGTCTAATTCATATCGATCTCGTAAAATAGTATGGACCTACAGACTAACACAGGAATGATGAAGGAGAATTCCTCAACTTGATTGAATGGGTATTAACCCCTTCATGCCCGAATTAATTAGGGCGTGGCTAAATTTTTGTTTAAGGATATAGAGTTGTTAGTCTGGACCTTGGTATGAACTGATATCAATTTCAAAGTCCTATGTATCCTGGTTTAGCCGTTAACCAGTTGTCAAAAAACAATTTGAAATTTTGGTTTACGGAAATATTAGAAGCCGAATGTAAAACAATGGCTGACGATATGCCCAATCCAAAGGATTGACACGTTCCTTCTGTAATGTAGAGGTGAAAGTCGTATACAATACCAGATACACCGGCTCTAGTGAATATTTCAAAGCCCCACTTTTGAGGCTTTTTTGGCAGATATTGCTTCAAACTGTACCGACCAAATAAAATATAAATATTTACTAGAAATTATTCGATTATATCATAAGATAGTTACCTTTATAGGAAATCATTTGCTCGTCCACGCCTTGCAATCATCATCATCGGCACTACAACCTGGATCCGGTCTTGGCCTTATTTAACAAATCTCTCCACCGGTCCCGATTTCGAGCCGATGTCATCCAGTTTGGCACTCCCAGGCTCTGGGCGTCCTGGTCTACGCCATCCCTCCATCACAGACAAGGTCTGCCGCGCCGTGTCCTTTCATACATCCTGCCGCAAAGGTCTTTCCGGGCAGGCTTCTCTTCGCTCATTCGAGCTAGGTGTCCCACCCACCGGAGTCTACCGAGCTTGATTTTGCTTACAACACTAGCTTCAAGGTAGATTACGTACCACTCATGGTGGTAGCGTCTCCGGAATCGTCTTCCCTCACATACCAGGCCAACAATTCTCCTTAAGACCTTTCTCTCGAACGCGGCCAAGAGTTCAGAGTGCCTTTTATTAAGCACCCAGGTCTCGGATTCATACATGAGTACTGGTAGGACCATGGTCTTGTACAGTAGTAGCTTGGATGTTCTGGATAAATTTCGTGATTTAAAGAGCCTTGATAGACCATAGTACGCTTTGTTGGATTTAATCAGCCGTTCGCGTATTTCTTTTTCTATTTTCATACTTTTTATTTTTCGTTTCCGTGGTCGTCGTCGTGTATCCGGTCCATATCCGAGGCTTGTTAAATTTGCCATAATAATTCATTTTTATGGGCCTGGTTATTAGCCTTGCGCCAAGCTTTCTCAGGATGTCGCTGCATGCATTGGTTCACTACTTGGCGGGTGTCAAAGTAGCCACCCAGGGGTGTCACGTGGAGACTGCATATCAACTTGGATTGAATAGGGACAAGGATCGTCCTGGCCTTCGCCGGGTTGAAAGCAATCAGGGACTTTGCCCTGTATGTTCGCACCCACCCCCCTATTGATCTAGTGCTATACCGTTAAATTTTTTGTTTGATTTTCTTCGATAACGGATGTTGCTGAGATGTGCTGGAGAAATCTAGTACATTCGCAGTGTCATGGACCAGCTGCCGGATTGTCACCAACGATGAGGTCAGCAGCGTCTATTTTTTGAATTGGCAGTTAAGCCCAGTAGTCAGTCTGCAACCAGCTTTCATCGCGCGCACTCCTTCCGAGTCGTTGTTGCTGATCAGCCATAAATTATCAAATAAACTAACTCAATCTCATGTAAAGCAGTTGAATTGTTGTGCGTTATTACTGAATTGTAAACCTAGTCACATCCGACTTAAACAATAAGGAAATAAAGATACACCTCTAATTCAGTTTTGGTTTTCTTGTGCTTCCGTTTTGCTGCTTTTTCATCGGGTTCTTCTCGTCAAGGGAACAGTGGACAACTCCAAACATTCCCGTCCCATTTGTATGAACATTTTCCTTTATTTTTTCGAAACGATTTCGTGATAATACATCCGCTACTGCTGACAATTTGAAGTTTTGGGCCCATGGCATTCGCATTTTTGGAATATTTATTGCGCCAAGGTATAGTAATACAACTATTATTATTATTATTTATTGGCCTTTAGGAACCCGGAAGTTCATAACCTCACCGACTCGACTCCGCCATCGTTCCCTCTCCTGTGCACTCTCCTTTCACGCTTGACCATCTGATCCGATCTCCTCAAGGTTAAACCTAAAATTCTCCTCCCATTTCCGTCGCGGCCGTCCCACCGATCTCTTTCCCGTTGGTCTACCGTCAAGAATTCTACGCACGGTCCTATCGTTACCCATTCGCGGTACATGTCCGGTCCACCTTAATCTTCGCGACTTGATTACTCTCCCTATTGTAGGCTTGCGGTATAGCTCTTCCAGTTGGTGGTTGTGGAGTTTCCTCCATTGTCCTGCCTCCTCGTCTAGTTTGTAATACGTATACTTTTTTTTTTCATCGGCGATCTTTTGTAGTATCTCATCATAAAATATTCTATTGGTTGTTCGACTTGGCCGAAACTAACTTCGTTTTTCCAGGTCGTATCGCATTCCTCTATCCCTGCACGCCAGCATCTTAAACTTTCTAAATTGATATTTTCAAAAACCTCTTGTACCGTTTTTTCACGTTAAATTTTATTTTCAACTTCATTGTCTTCGCCAACAATCCTCTCAATCAAACCAACCTCAATACCTTCACCTCCATCAATTACACTTTGTAGGGTTTCTTCAATAATATTTTACAGATTCGTGGTCATTTTTTTCTCTTCTTCTCCATTGTCCTCATCAGCACAATCATCCCAATCGAATTCGAAAATTTTTTGAATTTCTTGCTAGGTCAATCCTTTCGGACGCATCTCTAACGCATAAAGAGCATTATATGATTCATAATCATTATGGACCAATGTTGCCTGCAGGCAACATTGTGTTTGACAAATTACTGACTACAAACTAAACGTTTTTTCGATTTTTTAATTTTTTTCCCTAATTTTCTTACCTGTGTTTAATTATTTTATAGACTTTGTTTTGAACACTTAAATTTCTTTATATATGTATTTTATTAAATTCATTGTACACTCACTTATTCCATAAAAAAATGTTACATATGCACTCAACGCAGCTACAAAGTGATCACTAGCAATACTTATAATAAAATATTCGCCAACAAGCTTGCACAACATATCGAGCTATTCTGAGAAAAAAAAAACCCTTAGAGAAAAAATTAAGGGACTTAGAAGCTCAAACATATATTGTTGCCTATAGGCAACATCGGGCATGAAAGTGTTAAACTCCTGTCGATGGTATAACATAATAATCGCTCTAGGATTGCATCCGCCATAGCTTTCATAAGTAATGATCAGAATAGAAGTCAGTCATTAGAGAATAACCCAAAATTACTTCTACGATTGTAATGCGCTGGATGGGTAATTGCTTGGATTCTGGTTTAGTTCTTGAAATTCAAACGATGTTAAATTACAGTATATACAAGGACAGGTTTAAACGTAAAACAAATGTCCAAGTATCTACAAGTTCTTATTCCCGTCAAATGCCTAACATATCTGTAACTCGAGATTAAAATAAAAACAAGACAAAAACTGTCACTCTGGTTTTCAAACCATAGAATTTGAGGTGTTGTCAAGAAGCCAATCAATTTGATAGGGACGAAGTAAATAATTCCGTATTAAAAATGATACATTTATCGCGACAGACTTACAATGCCCGGGAGACGATCCAAAATATATTTTCACCATTGGTTGGTGCTATTACGAGTCCATTGGCTGAAGAAATTTGCTTAAAAAACAATTTAACATTCGTAGAAATGTTGCAACCATTTGCGAAGCTCCAGAATGATGGTGATATATACTTTTTCTTAAGTAATACTGAGAAAACATCCCGACTCATTTTATGCAGCCCATCTGAAAGACAGTTCTGGGACTAGTGTCTCCATCAAAGGATTGCGTCTCAATATCTGTGATATCGATTGGAAACCACCTCAAACAGTTTTAGCTAGGAAGATGATGAACGAAGCAGTTTTGAATGGTGTCAGCGATAAAATGAAATCTATAAGAGGCAAGGGAGACGATTTATGGCTGATCTTTATAATTAATAAATATTTCTTTTTAGTTGGTGGAGTGATTGATTTGGAAGTGCCAGTAGCTGAGCCCTGGTTTGATAATTGGCGAGAGACGTTTCTAACAGTCCAATTCCCCGCTGATCATGAATTTACTAGACATTTCTTAAGTTGTCTAATCATACTTTCCAGTGCCGATCCCAATATTATTGAAACAGCTAAAAAACTTACGCATCATGTTCAATTGGTGCAAAATGTGACTCCACAGAAACTGCCAAAGTGGTTCCAGCCGAATGATGTTTTAAATACCTATATCGTACTTCATGAAGGTTCACTTGGAGATCTATCGAAGTATTATTGATTTTATTTTCCTTAATTGTTCTTTAGTATAGTGGGTATCCCTTAGGAGCGTTGCATATAGTTCTACACTTTTCCTCATCTATATCTTCATACTCTTGTGCATTCGATAAAAGTGTCTGTTCGGTATCGTGTAGGAACATATTTCATCTTTTTACTTAACACTACACATCTACACATCGATTGCGGCCCTCAAAAACCATTAATTTCGAATTGTTATTGTAGTGATTAAGGTTTGTAGTGTGAGAGTGGTATACTATTGTGGGTTGTGGGTTTATGTTTTGTAGAGATTCGGTGTGATACGAAGGCAGTTTCATAATCAGTGGCTTTTTGAATTTCCCGTCGGCGGCCATTTATAAATAGACTACTGTCAAAGTTTGAGTAAGGTACGTCATTTAGTTTGTGTTTGGCAGACATTTGCCGCCTCAATGGCTGAGTTGGTGAGGATGTTGTGTCTTGCGTTTGTTTGTGCTAACCTTGGCTCAACTGACGACTCTTACTGTTGTGCAGTGCGGCGCAATTACTGAGTGGTAGGTAAGGTTCCAAAGCCCAGCCCGCCGGTGAAATAGCACTCCATTAAGCTATAGGCTTCGTGAAAAGGTTGGGAGAAATCCTTGAGCATCTTTCGGAGTTTGGTTGGTGGGCCCGGTCGAGAAAAAAACAGCATTTTAGGGGGCTAACTCAGTGCTACAGGTTCGCCTTTCCTGGGAGAAGTAAAATAAAAAAAAAATATTGAAAGCAGACAACCTCGTGGATTTTTTTTTAGCGCAAATGGAAAAAAGTGAATTTCGTGTGCTGATTAAGCATTATTTTTTTTTTCGTAAAAATACCATCATCGAAACCAACGAAAGGCTTGATAATACACCGAAACAAGGAAAGGCTACATAATACTATGGGGACTATGCACATCAATTTCAATGGTTAAGAAGTGGTTTGCCGAGTTCCGTTGTGGTCGTACCAGCACAAGTGACCCCCAACGTTCGAGAAGAAGATCGTCACACCAGAAATCCTCGATAAAATCCATGGAATGATATTGGACGATTGGAGAATGAGGTGTGAGAGGTGTCTGAGGCTGTAGGCATCTCAACTGAGCGGGTACGTCACATTTTTCATGAATATTTGGATATAAAAAAACTATCCGCGCTGTGGGTGCCACGATTGCTCACAGTCGACGATAAGCGCAACCGTGTGACCACTTCAAAGGAGTGTTTGACATTGTTCAGTCGCAGTCCAAAGGGCCACAATCATGGCCACCGTTTTTTGGGATGTACGCGTTATTCACATCGATTACTTTGAAAAGGGTAAAACGATCATCCTGGCGAATATTATTCAGAGCTTTTGAACAGATTCGATATAGATTTCAAGCAGAAACTACCGCATTTGTCGAAGAAAAACTGCTGTTCCATTAGGACGCGCGTAGACACCATGGCAAAACCCCATCCAGCATATTCTCCAGATTTAGCCCCTTGCGACTATTTTCTGTTTCCAAATCTGAAAAAAATGGCTGGCTGGTAAGAGATTTGGGGCTCCTCGATAGTATAGTGGTTGGTATACCCGCCTGTCACGCGGGAGACCGGGGTCCGATTCCCCGTCAGGCAGCCTCTGGCGCAAGACTAATGACCTTGCCCGGAAAAAAACAAATCATTATGGAAAATTTAACAAACCTCAGGACATGCTAAATAAGGCCAAGATCGGTTCCCGGTTGTAGTGCCGATGATGATGATGGTAAGACATTTGAATCGAATGAAGAAGTCATCGCAGCAACAAACGCCTAATTTGAGGGCTTAGGGGAAACCTATTATTTGGAAAGAATAAAAAGGTTGGAAAAACGCTGGATTAAATGTATCGAGCTCGAAAGAAGCTATGTTGAGAAGTAAAATGCTTATTTGCCAAAAAAAAAAAAATCTTTTATTCAAAAAGTCACTGATTTATCAAACTGCCCTCGTAACAGCTATATAGGCATAACCCAGGTTTTTGTTCTTTGGTTTCATTGGAAATCTATCAAAGATACTTCCAGACACATGGCGGACTTTTACTGACTAAATCCAATTCACCCCGTTGCTCTTTCCGCGCGGCGAGATGGAGTTCATCTACTCTGTTCGTGTCGTCGAAACTGGTACATTTTTTTTTCTCAGGAGAGGCGGTCCTATAGCGTCGAGCCAGCGCCGTGAAACGCCATTATATAACCGTCTTCTTGAACAGTTGCTGGTTGCCCTTGTCCGATCTGGCTTGCCAGAGGATGGAGGCGTTGGAACCCAATAATATGGACATCATATGGTTGAGGGTCGTGCCGAGGAATTCCGTCAAATTTCTTTGTTGTCTACCGCTCCCCGAATGACGATCGACTGGCGACATTTTTCGAACATCTTTCACATACCGTCGACTGGATACAGATAACCCACCCAGCTTCTGAAATTGTTGTCCTTGGCGATTTTAATGTGCACAGTTCCGGCTGGTTGTTACATTCTAACAGAACCGACGAGGCTGGGAGGCTGACGGAGATGTTTGCTGTAAGCCACAACTTGACCCAACTCGTGGGGAAGCCAACGTGAGTGCCGGATGCCCGAGGCGATTATGCAAACACCCTGGATCTGTTTTCGACATCCGAACCGAGTATTTATACCGCAGAGGTTTCTGCGCCACTAGGAAAATCAGATCACTGCTTGTTATTTGTCGCGCAAGCACTTGCATATCAAGCGAATAACCGGCCTAGGCAGCTTCGCCATGTATAGAAGTATGGGGCTGGTAACTGGGACGATTTGCGAGATTTCTTCGCATCCTTTCCATGGTCCGAGGTGTGCTTGCGCGGAGTCGGTATCAGAGATTATTCTTCTGGGGATGGAGATGTATATTCCACATTCCATCAAACGAAGTTCGTCTGATAAACCTTGGTTTGTTTACGGGCAGATTACAGCGGCAAAAAATAGACCTTTTAAGCAATGGCGCTCCAATCCCACCGATGCTAATAGAACGAATTTTGTTAGAATCAGAAACGCGTGCAACCAGGCGATTGATACCGCGAAGAAGGCTCACAACGACAGGGTGATCAATAAGCTCCTTCGGTGCCGAACTGGTTCGCGCTCCTTCTGGTCAATGGCAAAAGCTGTCAGCGGTAACTTCACAACCTCTTCTTTCCCTCCGTTGGTGACAGACAGCGGGACGTTAGTCACGAATTCAAAGGATAAAGTTAATGTGTTCGCGAATTTATTTCCGCGAATTCAAACCTCGATCCCGGGCTTTTGGAGCCACCTGTGATCTCGCCGGTACGGTCTTCGATGCGGGATGTGAGATTTGGTACGCGCACTATCCAACGCATTCCACGTGAGCTGGATTGTAGGAAGGTAACTGGCCAGGACGGAATACCAGTTCTTGGCAGACTCTTCCGCTTATCTTATGCACGGAGGACGTTTCCTGCCTGCTGGAAAATCGCACGAGTTCAGCCAATCCCAAAGACGGGAAAAAAGTCTCTCCCACAAAATTACCATCCGATAGCATTGCTGTCTATTTTATCTAAGGTGGTGGCAAAAGTCATCAATACAGAGTTAGTTAAGTATTTGGAGTGCAACGGACTTCTGAATGACCGTCAATATGGATTCCGTGGCGCCGGTCCACGGGAGACCTTTCGACACTTATAACCGATATATGGACATCTGCCATTGAACGGCATGGCGAATCACAGCGGTCGCATTGGATATCTCCAAGGCTTTTGACCGCGTCTGGCACGGGGCATTGCTGAGTAAACTTCGTTCATATGGACTTTCCCAACAGCTTTCCGACTGGACGAAGAGCTTCCTCGGGAATCGATCGATCCGTGTTGTTGTGAACGGCGAGTGTTCGGATCTGTATCCTGTTAATTCAGGGGTGCCACAGGGTTCTTTTTTGGCTCCAACCTTGTTCTTGCTTCACACACATGATTTGTTGGAGACAACGGATAACAAAGTGTTCAGTTTTGCGGACGATAGTACGCTTGTTTCCTTCTTTTCGAGTGTTCGGCCGATTGGTGCATCTGCGTCGCATCAGCTGAGATGTAGACAGATTGACTCTCTGAATCAGGATCTAGATAGGGTCCTGCAGTGGGAAAGGGCCAATCTAGTCGAATTCAATGCAGCGAAGACAAAATATACAACATTCACAATGAAAAGTGGACCGTTGGTTCCACAGCTGATGATGAATGGCCGGGCCCTCGAGGCTGGGGAAAGTTTGAGATTGCTCAGCGTCACGGTCTGTGGGAATGTATCATGGCATAAACACGTGTCGAGTATCGCCAGGTCAGCCTCAGGAAAACTGAGCTGTCTTTTTAGAGCCAAGAAACATTTTACTCCGGCCCAACTTCTTCTCCTATATAAATCCCAAATTAGACCCGCGTTCGAATATTGCTCTCATGTTTGGAGCTCGGCTCCTAAACATACCCTCGACCTACTTGAGAGCATACAGAGACGAGTGATCCGCCTGATCGGGGACTCGGCACTGACGTCGGAACTACAGTCGCTATCACATCGAAGGCGCGTAGCCGATCTCCGTCTTTTTTACAGATATTATCACGGGTACTGTTCTTCGGAGTTTCTTGGTATTGTTCCACGCAATTCGGCTTATATGCGCTCCACAAGACAACCCGACGGATCCCACCCGTTTGTGGTTCATCTCCCGACGGCGCGAACATCCCTGCATCAGAACTCGTTCCGTTACAGAGCGGGGAAGTTGTGGAACTCCCCTCCCACGCGAGTGTTCCCGGAACGTTACAACCTGCAGCTGTTCAAGCGGAACTGCAACCGTTTTTTGGTGGCATCTCGGGGCGCCCACTCGGCGCTATAGGTTCGCCTCTCCCGAGAGAAGTCTAATAAAAAAAAACACAACTCTTCGTATGATTTCTGTGGCTGGAATGTGTTTCTTAGGCGTCGCTCGAATTCTATGAATGTCCCGGGTGTCATCTCACTTATCAGACGGTATGCCTCACCTCCTAACCTCGTGGGTAACCACCTAAGGAAGGACGACCCACAATATGGTTCTTCATGGTACTGTCCGATCAAGTAGGACTCATCTCTGACGTGTACCTGGTGCACTTGGACAAAGTAGCTCGTTTTCTAATATCGTTTTGGGTGAGGGAGAGTCCGGTTGATTTTGTTTCAGCTGTTTCCTTGTTTTCATCAAGGAACCGTCTGCCTGTGAGAAAAACAACAAAAGAAACTTACGGTAAATAAAACCACGAAAAGAAGAAATGGATCCCCTGATTGAATCACAAAAAAAAAAGGGAACTTCGTCAGTCCCCTGTTTGACCTATTAGAAATCTTCACCCAAAGGATAATCAACCAAGAGACAAAATTGTCCACAAACGATGATATCGACAAACAAGAAAAACGAGAAATGGAAGATAAAATGTACGAAGTGTAAATGAAAGGACACTGGAATAATCTGAACCACAATTGTGCGTCTAATTGTGGCTCCTATTCCCTCCTGTCAACTCCTTTTAGAAACGAAACGATTTTGTATATTTGTTATATTTATATTATTCATATTTTTAATAATAATTATTCCTTTTTTTTACTTTTAATTAAAAATCTAACCACCACAAGTCTAGTTGGTGTATATACGTTTAGAGCCTACGGGTTCGTCCCACCACCGAACTTGTTCTTTCAAACTGTCAGAATTAGGGATTGCTTACAATCCGGTACACTCCTCGGTAGTGGGCACCGTCTATGCCAAATTGTTGCACTTAGATATGCACAATAAAATAAATAGGTAAAACTATGGGTGTACTCACAGTTTCGCGCCCGGGTTTAGTTCGATAGGGGTTTTGAGACGCTCAGGACTGTCTCCTGAGTGAACTGCAGATGTCGATTTATCCTGGTGATTATTGATGCATGCTGCTATTTCGGTTGCTGGTGGCGTTGGTTCTTGATCCCCCCAGTTAAAATGATTGGAGAACGTTTGTCGTTCTTTAATATATCCTCAGCTGCAGATGTCGATTTGTCATGGGATGTTTGAATGCTCATTAGTTACATCAATAGTCTTATATGAAATTAGTTTCCATTCTTGCAGAAGTTCGCGTAGATTACTTTTAGCGCTGGCTGTTTTATCTTTTATATAATCGCAAACTTCTCGTTCGCACTTCTAGTTGGTTGGAGAGTTTTACATTGCAGGATTACTTTAGAATATGTTATACAATTTAACTACTATCGTAAGGTTGTTATCAATTTGTGTGTTCTACTGATATTTTTCTTTAATTTCAAATTAACAAAATTTCTAATACTAATAATAATGCTCAATTCAGGGCCCAACAAAGCTATGAACTCCTAAAATCCACATATGGCGATAATAAGTGTTTCCTCATTCAAATAAATTCTGTTGGTGTAGGGATGCCAAACGAGTTATCGGACTACTGGGCACCGTATATATCACGTCTTCCTAAGGTAGAGCTAAATTCTTTACCATTCTCTGGTCAAGTTTTAATAAAAGTAATTTAGGATAATCAATCAGATCAAAGTAGTGCGCCGAAGACTCCTCAAGATGCTGTTTCTGTGATATCAATGCCGTCGATGCAAATAGACGAAAGTGATGCAGAAAGCTTCGTTCATCCCCTCAGCCCAATCCAAGGGCACCCAATCGAAGCAATCGTAAGTTTTAACTTGTTGTTCTAAGAGGTATTCAATTCTCAACATGTCATCGATTTCTTTGTACAGCATTCGAAATTTTCAATTAGTAACGATAGTATCGCCTCACAACCCATCAATCCAAATGTGTGGTCAAATGAACAAGAGCACGATGGCTCCCATGGAATGTGCCTTAACTCATTGGATATTGAGAATCTTCGGCATTTCGTGCAGGATTACGCAATTCGGGCACTGATCCCTTACGTGGAACATTTGATTTACGTTTTGAACGAAGCGGCAAGCAAACCTTGAAAGAGAACAAAAAAAATCCAATTTAATAATAATGTTTTTCGTGCAGGTTACTATGAAAAAAGGTGTAAGTAAGTCTTTTATCAGCGCAACGAAACGTTGGTTTGTGACTAGCAAACCTGGAGCTGGGTCTAGCAATCAAAATGCTGTGATGTAAGCTGTGGGATACATTTTGTTTGAACAGTTAGTTTAAAGTACAATCCATATAGATATACAAACGAGTCCGTGGAACTGCAAACAAGAAAGCTGGGAGATCTGTACTTCATGTTTGGTCACTATAACTTGGCGTTTCAGGTAAGAAATGACAACGCGAGAATACATGAAATTAATGCCGGTTTCATTTGGTAACTGATCAAGTTTTTATACCACAATTTTTAGTACTACATTTATTGGCCTATATGAACTCAGAAGTTCATGACCTCACTGACATGGGTGCGCCATCGTTTCCTGTCCTGTGCACTTTCCTTCCACGCTTGACCACCTGTTCCGATCTCCTCAAGGTCAAACCTTACATCTCCGTTGCGGCCGCCCTGCCGGTCTCTTCCCCTCTACTACTATGTTAACGCTCGCGTTGACCGCTATCCTTGGTGCAGATTTTTTTAACTCCCCATGTCTTCACATTTGTTCGGCCCGACAAATAGTTTTTGTAATAACTTGTTCGGCCCGACGAATGGTTTTTCAATTGGTCACGATAATAGTATTCGGACTATTATTTCTCTTATTGATTTTTCATTGCCTTCTTGTTAGGTCCCACAGCTCATACTCCCTCTCTCTATCTTGATAAATAATGATAATAATCATAACAGCAAGTAGAAAACATAAAAAAACTACTTGGTAATAATTAAAATAAAAAGTGGGCGGCGAATTAAAAAAAAAAGAAAATGACAAAAACTTTGACAGAAGTTTTTCAGTTAGTGAAAAAGTGCGCCGTGAAAAAGAATAAAACTCTCCTAACGTGAACAATCAAAAAATAAAACAATTACAGGCCGCCAAGGCAATACGGTTGTGGTACTTGCGATAAATAATTAATAGTCCGTATACTATTATCGTGAACAATATAAAAACCATTCGTCGGGCAATGAAAGAGACGATAAGAGAAATAATAGCCCGAACACTACTGTCGTGAACAATGAAAAGGTTGGTTTAGGTGGTAGTCTGTCCCAAGGTGAGATACCATTCCATCTCACTGTACATTTCGCGATATCGTCTGGAGAAATCTTCGACTATGTTCCGGATGTATGACTGATGTCCCGGACTGATACAGAGATAAGATAGGATACCTTCTGAGATAACGAATTCCGGAGGTAAACTAGTTTCCCATTCGGATTGCCGGGGGAGTATGTCGGGGGGAACATCATGCAAATATGATAAATAACCGAACTTTAAGAAATTCGTTATCACGCAATCGGGTTCGTTCTTGAAACTCTGTCGACATTCCACTGATAACGGCATTTGGAACATCAGGGGCATCGGTTTTACCAATACGAATGTAAACGACGTCCACCAATATTTGCAAACAACGAAACCCGATATCCTTGCCCTAACTGAGACCCAGATCAATTCGTCAATTGATTAGACATATCTTCGTTGCTCAGGATACGACTTACGTGCGAGATTTCGTTTTAAAGGCAGAGTCTGCGTCTTCACACAGTGCGGTCTGGTTTGCCAAAGAATGGAGGCGTTAGAACCCACTAACATGGACATCATGTGGTTGAGAGTCGTGCTCAGAAATTCTATTAAATTTCTTTGTTGTCTTTACCGCTCCCCGAATGAAAATCGACCAGCGACACTCTTCGAACATCTTTCACGTACCGTAGACTGGATACAGATCAACCGCCCAGTTTCTGAAATGTTCGTCCTTGGCGGTTTTAATGTGCACAATTCCGGCTCGTTGGTGCATTCTAACAGAACCGACGAGGCTGGGGGGCTGGCGGTAATGTTCGCTGTTAGCTTGAATTAGGCTCAACTCGTGGAGGATCGCGCGATTGCTGGATACCCGAGCTGATTATGCGAGCACCCTGGACCTGTTTTTGACATCCGATCATAGCATTTATCCGTGGAGATTGTTGCCCCGCTGGGAAACTCTGATCACTGCTTGGTCGCGCAACCACTTACATTTCAAGCGAATAGCCGCCCTAAGCAGCTGTGCCATTTATGGAGGTATGGTGCTGTAGCGTTAAGCAAGGATAGTGAAGAAGGTGAATTGAACACACGATGAAACGATTGAAAAGCGAAGCAGTGAAGCATCAGACTACTGACCGTGTTTAGAATTTGATTTCCAAATTCGACTATATTCCTCCACTGGTATGAATTATTTTTATTTTATCGCTTGGTATACGGTTCTGATGTATTTTTCTTATTCGATTTTTTTTCGTTCGGTGTTTTTCACTATTTTTGCTTGTGAATTGTGTGTATCTGTTAGAATCGCTACACACTCCCGCCGCAGTAACTTCGTTACGATCAGATTCGTATGCGGACGACGGACGAACGAGAGAGAAGCGAGAAAACGTCGGAGGCTGGGCTCTATGCGGAAGTCGTGACCGTGTGTGAAGTTCTGCTTTACTATGGGAAGTGGATGCTGCGTGTTCAGATCACGTCGGAGTCACCAATTATATAGCGTTAAGCAAGGATAGTGAAGAAGGTGAATTGAACACATTATTTTATCGCTTGGTATACGGTTCTGATGTATTTTTCTTATTCGATTTTTTTTCGTTCGGTGTTTTTCACTATTTTTGCTTGTGAATTGTGTGTATCTGTTAGAATCGCTACAGTGCTGCTAACGGGGACGATTTGCGAGATTTTTCGCATCGCTTTCGTGGTCGGAGGTGTGCTTTGGAGACTCCGATGTTAACGCAAGCGCGGATTCGGTCACAGAGATTATTCTTCTCGGGATGGAGATCTACATTCCGCATTCCATCAAACGAAGCTCATCTAATAAACCTTGGTTTCATAAAAAATGCGAGCAGATTACAGTGGCAAAAAATAGAGCCTCTAAACAATGGCGCTCCAATTCCACCGAGGTTAACAGAACGAATATTGTTAGAATATAGCGTTTGAAATAATAGTGAAGAAGATCGTGTGATTCGAACTGACCCTATGACAGCTCGAATCACGAAAAAAATTTCACCTAAGCCTTACACACCAGGCTACTGACCGTGTTTAGAATTTGATTTCCAAACTCGATTATATTCCACTGGTGTGAATTATTTTTTTGTTATTTATCGCTTGGTATACGGCTCTGATGTATTTTTCTTATTCGATTTTTCGTTCGTGTTCTTCACTATTTCGCTTGTGAATCGTGTGTATCTGTTAGAATCGCTACACCACTCCCGCCGTAGTAACTTCGTTACGATCAGATTCGTATGCGGACGACGGACGAACGAGAGAGAGAAACGAAAAAACGTCGGAGGCTGTGCTCTATGTGGAAGTCGTGACCGTGTGTGAAGTTTTGCTTTACTATGGGAAGTGTATGCTATGCTGTGTGTACAGATCACGTCGTAGTCACCAATTATAGCGTTTGAAATAAAAGTGAAGAAGATCGTGTGATTCGAACTGACGCTATGACAGCTCGAATCACGAAAAAAATTTTACCTAAGCGTTACACACCAGGCTACTGACCGTGTTTAGAATTCGATTTCCAAACTCGATTATATTCCACTGGTGTGAATTATTTTTTTGTTATTTATCGCTTGGTATACGGCTCTGATGTATTTTTCTTATTCGATTTTTCGTTCGTGTTCTTCACTATTTCGCTTGTGAATCGTGTGTATCTGTTAGAATCGCTACACCACTCCCGCCGTAGTAACTTCGTTACGATCAGATTCGTATGCGGACGACGGACGAACGAGAGAGAGAAACGAAAAAACGTCGGAGGCTGTGCTCTATGTGGAAGTCGTGACCGTGTGTGAAGTTTTGCTTTACTATGGGAAGTGTATGCTATGCTGTGTGTACAGATCACGTCGTAGTCACCAATTATAGCGTTTGAAATAAAAGTGAAGAAGATCGTGTGATTCGAACTGACGCTATGACAGCTCGAATCACGAAAAAAATTTTACCTAAGCGTTACACACCAGGCTACTGACCGTGTTTAGAATTCGATTTCCAAACTCGATTATATTCCACTGGTGTGAATTATTTTTTTGTTATTTATCGCTTGGTATACGGTTCTGATGTATTTTTCTTATTCGATTTTTCGTTCGTGTTCTTCACTATTTCGCTTGTGAATCGCGTGTATCTGTTAGAATCGCTACAAGAATAAGAAACGCGTGCAAAAACGCGAAGAAGGCTTACAACAACAGAGTAACCAATAAACTTCGTGAGTGCCCAACTGGTTTGCGTTCCTTCTGGTCAATGGCAAGGGCTGTCAGCAGTAACTTCACTTCTTCCCCTTTTTCTCCTTTGGTGACGGGCAGCGGGACCCTAGTCGCAATTTCAAGGGATAAAACTAATGTGTTCGCGGATTTGTTCTCCGCGATTTCAAACCTCGATGCCGGTTTTTTGGAGCCACCCGTGATCGTGCCGGTATGGTCTTCGATGCGGGATGTGAGGTCCCGCCCGCGTACTATTCAACGCATTCTACGTGGACTGGAATGTAGGAAGGCAACCGGCCCGGACGGAATACCAGCAATAGTCCTTAAGAACTGTGCTCCAGAACTATCGCCGGTTCTTGGCAGACTCTTCCGCTTATCTTATGCACGGAGGACCTTTCCTGCCTGCTGGAAAATCGCTCGAGTTCAGCCAATCCCAAAGACGGGAAAAAAGTGTCTCCCACAAAATTACCGCCCGATAGCATTACTGTCTATTTTATCTAAGGTAATGGAAAAAGTCATCAATACACAGTTGGTTAAGTATTTGGAGTGCAACGGACTTCTGAATGATCGTCAATACGGATTCCGTGGCAGGCGGTCCACGGGAGACCTTTTGACACTTATGACCCATATATGGACATCTGCGATAGAGGGGCATGGTGAGTCAAGGGCGGTCGCATTGGATATCTCCAAGACTTTTGACCGCGTCTGACATGGGACATTGCTGAGTAAACTTCGTTCATACGGACTTTCCCAACAGCTTTGCGACTGGACGAGGAGAATCCTCGAGAATCGTTCGATTCCGATTTTTGTAGACGGCGAGTCTTCGGATCTGTATCCTGTTAATTCCGGGGTGCCTCAAGGCTATATTTTGGCTCCAACCGTGTTGTTGCTTCACATAAATGATGTAGTATTTTAACAATTTAATTAATGTGAATTTACTAAGTGAACGGTAATTGACTTACTTGGTGCGGTTGACGTTCTTCGGTTGGCGAGGCTGCTTTTCAGGTTGCAGGGGATGAAACTCTCTTGAGTCCCCTGTTATGATTTCGTACACTCGCGGCGAAATGTTGTTACCTCTTCCGTTAGTTTAGTAATTTTCGTTTTCCCAATTGCGGAGATAATCGCGTCTGTTGTGTTCTAACTTTTTCCAAGTCTCAATTGATTATATTTTATATTTTTTGCCGTTGACGTATATGATTTATTTTATTCGGCGCCAACGCCGTTTGTTATTATTTTTCCTGGCAAGTAGAATTTGCATAAAGTAGTTTATGCAAATTAGCTATGTCGCATCATTCTGAGGTTTTTCCCTATTTTATGAATACAAATTCAAATCAACAACGAACCAAGTCCAGGCAACGGATGACATTTATTTTATCGTCACAACAGATACGCATTACCCATAATATCTTCATTTTTGTTTTTGGTCTTTTACCATTTTATCCATTATGTTGTATTTGATGCAGGTCTCTTCTAGACATTTCTACATTCTTGTCCCTTGCTTTTAATTACCTCACTAAAATGTCATTATGTTTGTACAGACTGTTTTCCACATGTTTTAACAGCATGCAAAACCGCGTGGACGCAAATGCTCCGCCTATCTTATCCTAATGTAAAATGTTTCATTACCATTAAGTTCCACAAATATTGTACACATACATGTAAAAGAGGACTGCCCTCTTATAATGCTATAAAAGCAATTTGTTTTCTGGTTTTTGCTCTCTAAATTAGTAGCTATGTTATACAGTCCACATCGTTCGTTATCGACATAAAATAAAATAGCTATAGCACAATAGTTTTCGTTCGTTTTTCTTTCGTTTCGTTCATTTATATTAGCGCGATAAACGCATCGTGCCGTCAAGCTACTTGACGATTTTTCTTATTTACAGGCGGAGGAACTTAAAGTCGTGGGGGTGATTTGTTGGGCGAGGGCATGTACACGAGGTCCGTAACAATGATTTGTGGAAGTCGACGGATAACAAAGTGTTCTTGCGTTGTTTCCTCTTTTTCGAGTGATCGGCCTATTAGAGCATCAACGTCGCACCAGCTGAGATGTAGCCAGATCGACTCTCTGAATCGGGACCTGGATAAAGCCCTACAGTGGGAAAAGGCCAATATTATCGACTTCAATGCAACGAAGACGCAGTATATAACATTCACAAATAAATCAATTGGCATCATAATCATCATCGGCACTACAACTGGGATCCGGTCTTGGCCCTGTGGCGTTTCTAACAGATACACACACAATATGAGAGCAAATAGTGAAGAACACCGAAAGGAAATTTTAATAAGCAAAGCATCAGAGCCGCATACCATAGCGATAACATAACAATTCCACACCAGTTGAATGTACTTTAGTTTAAAAATCGACTTCGTACACGCGGCAGTAGCCTGATGCTTCAATGTTTCGCTTTTCACTCGTTTCATCGTATGTTCCAATCACCGTCTTCACTATCCTTGCTTAACGCAACAACCCGACGTGATCTGTATACACACAACAC
This sequence comes from Microdon myrmicae, assembly GCA_963931805.1. NCBI lineage: Eukaryota > Metazoa > Arthropoda > Insecta > Diptera > Syrphidae > Microdon > Microdon myrmicae. The sequence goes on along the minus strand of OZ007498.1, from coordinate 159,611,751 downwards.
ACAATCTTCCATACGTAAACAGAACTTTAGTACTCGATCACGACTTCCGCATAGAGCACCGGCACACTCGCCTGATCCGACGTCCTCTCGCTCGCTCGTTCCTCGTTCCGTCGTTCGCACACGGAGTTGATCATAACAAAGTTACTGAGGAGGGAGTAGTGTGGCATTTCTAACAGATACACATACAATACACAAGCAAATAGTGAAGGACTTCGAAAGAAAATCGAATAAGAAAATGCATCAGCCGTATGCCAAGCAATAACAGCAATTCCACATCAGTTGAGTGTACTTGAGTTTAGAAATCAAATTCGTACACGCGGTAGTGGCCTGGTATTTTGAGCATTGGTTACATTTTGCGTGATTCTAACCGTCAGAGCGTCAGTTCGAATCACATGTTCGTCATTACCGTCGCAAACGCTATAGCCCTATTTAACAAATCTCTCCACCGGTCCCGATTTCGAGCCGATGTCATCCACTTTGGCACTCCCAGGCTCTGGGCGTGCTAGTCTACGCCATCCCTCCATCGCAGACAAGGTATGCCGCGCTGTCCACCCACCACAAAGAACTTTCCGGGCAGGCTTCTCTTCGCTCATTCGAGCTAGGTGTCCCCCCCATCAGAGTCTACCGAGCTTGATTTTTCTTACAACATTAGCTTCAAGGTAGATCGGGTATAACTCATTGTTGTAGGGTCTGCGGAATGTCCTCCCTCATATACGGGGCCAACAATTCTCCTTAAGACCTTCCTCTCGAACGCAGCTAAGAGTTCAGAGTGCCTTTTATCGAGCACCCAGGGCGCGGATCCATACATGAGTACTGGTAAGACCATGGTCTTGTACAGTAGCAGCTTGGATGTTCTGGATAAATTTCGGGATTTAAAGAGCCTTGATAGACCATAGTAGGCTTTGTTGGTTTTGATCAGTCGTTCGCGTATTTCTTCTTCCATATGGTTGTCAGTTGATTCTATTGACCCAAGGTAGTTAAAGGATTGCACTACTTCAAATTCGTGCTCCACTACCCTGATAGTTTGACCAACGTTAGGTCTTCTCTTCGTAGAAGTTGCCACCATGTACTTAGTTTTTCCCTCAATAATGTGCAGTCCCAGTTTTTGTGCCGCCTGCTCGAGGAGTCCTGTACAGCCGAATCGGATCTACCGATGATGTCGATGTCATCTGCGTAGGCAAGTATCTGGCTGGACTTGGTGGCTGTCCTTCTAGTTGTAACGCCAGAGTCACGGATTGCTTTCCCCGATGCCAGGTTTAAGAGGGGGCAGGCCAGACCGTCTCCTTGTCGGAGTCCATTAAATATGCTTATTGGTTTGGACAGCAATACCGCTATTTTTACTTGACTACAAAGTCATATCAATTTGTTTGGAATGCCGAACTCTCTCATGACATTATATAGTTCTACTCTGGCTATGCTGCCGTAGGCGGCCTTAAAGTCTATAAATAGACGATATAATGAAATCTGAAATTCCAGACATTTTTCTATCGCCTGCCTAAGTCTGAATATCTGATCAATCGCTGATTTGCCTGGGATGAAGCCACACTGATATTGACCAATGATGGCTTCAGCGTATGGCTATCCGGTCTTGTAGGATAGAGGAGAGTATCGTATAGGCGGTACTCAGCAATGTTATACATATATAGTTGCTGCACAGCTGCTCCCTTCTTATGTACGGGGCAAATTATTCCACGACGCCAATCTTCTGACATCTCCTCTTGCTCCCATACGTGCTCCACCATCTCATGAACGCTGTCCCTCTTTGTTTGATCAGCTCAGCTGGTATGCCGTCAGCTCTTGGGACTTTATTTGATTTTAGCTGTCTTATGGCTTTTAATGTTTCTTCAATGCTTGGTGGTGGCAGCCTTTGGTCTTGATCTTGCGTTGGTGGAGCCTCCAATTCTTCTGTGAGCTGACCATTTAGCAATTCATTGAAGTGCACTTCCCATCGCTCCAGAATGCTTTCAGGATCTGTGATCAGATTACCCTCTTTATCCCTGCAGTAAGTGCAGTGTGGTCTTGTACCGCGTCATACTGTGGATTATTTGATAGAACTTCCGCGCCTGGTGCGGACCTCGCTCTCTTCTTTTCTCTATTTCACAGGCAAGGTTTTTTCCCAGGCACTTTTCTTTTGTCTCTGAAGTCTTTTTTCTGATCTTCGGAGTTCTTTGTATTTCTCCTCGCGTACCCGCGTTCTATGAGACTGAAACATTGGCCGGTATGCAGCATTCTTACGTTCAGTCGCTAGTTTGCAATCATCATCAAACCACTCGCTCTGATCTCTACGACTACTGCCTAAGATGGAGTTGGCAGTACTAATGACAGTATTCTTAAGGCGTGTCCATTTCGTCGAGCTCTTCGAGGGCGAGTCCTAGCGCATGACCAAAGGTGTTACTGGTATTCGCGTTGCGTAAGGCAGCCGTGTTGATCCGAACCTGATCCGCAGATGCCATACGTCTCCGTAAGGCAATCCACACTCGGAAAACGGTACCAACAAGATAGTGATCCGAGTCGACGTTAGCACCTCGGTACGTTCGTACCGTCATCAGGCCCGAAGAGTGGCGGCGATCTATCAACACGTGGTCAATTTGGTTGCGAGTGCCTCCATCAGATGATACCCAAGTGCTTTGCGGATGCCTTTAGGAGGAAACCTGGTACTCGCAACGACCAAGTTTTTTGATGCTGCCAGTTCGATGATTCATAGTCCATTGTCATTAGTGTTCTCATGCAAACTATGGGAACCTGCACAGTGCATAGTCTTTCGTATATTGCATTAAAGCCGATGGTGGCAGGCTTCAGTTTTTGGCTGACTAGAAAGCCTACCCCGAGCACATGTTGTTTTGCATGACAGCTGTAATAAATGTCATACTCGTTTCTTTGAATAACACCACTCCCCGTCCATCTTATTTCTTGTAGTGCTGTTATGTCAGCTTTATATTCGGACAGGGCATCGGCTAGCTGCTGTGCAGCTCGAACTCTGTATAGTGATCGGACGTTCCATGAGAAAATTCTTAAATCGTTTAGACATTTTCGTTTCCGTGGTCGTTGTCTTGTATCCGGTCCATATCCGAGGTTTGTTAAATTTGCCATAATAATTTGTTTTTACGGCCAAGGTTATTAGCCTTACGCCAACCTTTCTCAGGTGTCGCTGTATGCATTGGTTCACTACTTGGCGGGTGCCAAAGTAGCTATCCAGCAGTGTCACGTGAAGACTGCATGTCAATGAATTGAACAGGGACAAGAATCGTTCTGGCCTTCGCCGGGTTGAAAGCAATCAGAGACTTAGCCCTATGTGTTCGCTCCCACCCCCTCAAAACAATTAGCAGGTTATGCTTAATACATTGGTTCCACGGCTGATGATGAATGGCCAGGCCCTCCAATCTGGGGAAAGCATGAAATTGCTCGGTGTTCGGTGTCACGGTCTGTGGGAATGTGTCGTGACATAAACATGTGTCGAACATCGCCGGGTCCGCCTCTGGAAAACTGAGCTACCTTTTTAGAGCCAAGAAATACTTTACACTAGCCCAACTTTTTCTTCTGTATAAATCACAAATTAGAGCCGCGTTCAAATATTGCTCTCATGTTTGGAGCTGTGCTCCTAACCATACTTTCGACCTACCTGAGAGGATGTAGAGACGAGCGATCCGTCTGATCGGGGACACGGCACTGACGTCGGGATTGCATCAAAACGGGGCGGGGGCGGGGAAGGCGTGGAACTCCCTCCCCACACAAGTGTTTCCGGAGCGTTACAACCTGCAACTGTTTAGGAAGAACTGCACCGGATATTTGGTGGCATATCTTGGCGCCATATCGGCGCTATAGGTTCGCCTCTCCTGAGAGAAGTATATTAAAAAGAAAAAAAACGGTAAGGTGGGAATAGCAGGCGCGTAGCTGACCGCTGTCTGTTTTACAGATATTATCACAGGTACTGTTCTTCGGAGATTCGTGGCGTTGTTCCCCACAATTCGGTTCATACGGGCTCCACAAGACAATCCGACAGATATCAGCAATTTGCGGTTCATCTCCCGGGGGCGCGAACATCCCTGCATCCGAACTCGAGAGAAGTGTAATAAAAAAAATCGCAGATGTCCATATATCGGTTATAAGGGACACGGCACTGACGTCCGGAATGCAGTCGCTCTCACATCGAAGGCGTGTAGATGACTTCCGTCTGTGTTACACGTATTAACACGGGTACTGTTCTCCGGAGATTCGTCGGTTTGTTCCGCGCAATTCGGTTTATATGCAGTCCACAAGACAATGCGATGGTTCACGCCACTTTGTGGATCATCCCCCCACGGCGCGAACATCCCTCCATCAGAACTCGTTCTGTTACAGAGCGGGAAAACTGTGGAACTCCCTCCCCGCGCCAGTGTTCCCCGAGCGTTACAACCTGCAACTATTCAAAAAGAACTCCAACAGTTATTTGGTGTCATTTCGGGGCACTGTAGGCTCGCCGCCTCTCCCAAGAGATGAGTAATAGATTTAAAAAAAAAAAAACCGATATATCAATGGGGATTATCTAACCGAGTAGAACGCAATGCCTTGATAACTCACTGCTGCCTCTTGTCGTCAAAGGTGAACCCCAAAGTACATATACTGTCAATTAACGCTACTTGCATCGACAAACCTAACGAACTATCAGCCCGGGCACTCGAATTAATTCGACTCTTAATTGGACTACCACATATTTGAAGCTGCAAAATGTACGGTCAAATGTATGGGGTTCCTTAAGAGATCCAAAAAAAATGCGTTCTATGCAACCTGGCCACTATTTGTAAAGCGTACAATCCTCTTAAAATGGGGTTGAACTCCCATATTTGGTGAGGCCCATCCAAAACTGCGCTACACGTGCTCGATAGGATGCAACTACAACTGTGAAACTTAGTGGGGACCCAGCCGTAAGTCGATCAATTCCGTTGTTAGAACATAGGTGCAACGTATCATGCCTGTCTCTTTTCTATAGGTATTATCACGTCTGTTGTTCAACTGAACTTGCTGAATATGTTTCTCCTCTTCAGACATTTTCCCACAATACCCGTCAAACTGCGAATGCACATTAGTTCACATTGAATGTCAACTTCAGGGGCACAAATAAACATAGAGAGTCATTCTTTAGCCAAACCACATGAATGTGGAATGCCTTACCTGATCATGTGTTTCCTCATCGTTGTAATGTCCAGGCATTCAAGATCAATATACATCGATACCTCCTTTCCTTATCTCCTCTGACATTTAAGGTTTACTTCAAAAATACTTTTTGTGCGCGCATTATAGTAGAAAAAACCGTACGTTTCTTGCAATAAATTGATTGTGTCGTAGGCTGGGTGTATGGGGCATCGTTTTGTTGGAAACAGAGCTCTTCCATATTCACGTCAATCAATTGGAGGACGGAAACATTCGCAATCACCTTTCAATCGCAACTTTCTGGTATGCATCTTCTTTGAAAATTTAAGGGCGAAGTGCTCTATCAGCCAACAAAGCACACCAACTAGTTAATCCAACTAGGATTTCCTTCACTCCAGATTTAGAAATTTTGTTTTTGACATAGCTATAATATTTCTGGTTCACCACCGTGTTGTCCTTGATGTTCTTGATACCGAAGGTGTTGCCGCACGATTATACTGATTCATTAGCGACGTAAGTGTCTTTACACACGCGAGAAAAAACACTCTGCTAAAAGTCAATTTCATTAATCGGGAGAGAAACAACTAAATCACTATTTGAACAAATGGTGCGATCAACGAATCTTTCTTTTTGAACAGCCATTAAAATGTAAACGCAACTTGTATATTTTGTAAAACGATCAATTTAATACTTCGATTTTCATGACTTTGGAGGAGCTCTTCTCCTTACGCACGCTACTTACTGACTTTTCTCCTCGACTTCTCGATTCTCTAATAATTACTATACCTTTGTTTAGACTCTGTCTGTATCTTTTGTTATCTTTATCTCTTCGAAGTCCGGGCGCATCTTCACTTATCACTGATCCTTTTTGGGGTTTTGTTTGTGTTATCCATCTGGCTAATGCAAACAAGAGTTTGCATGCACTTCAGATGGGTAACACAAGATCCGTGGGAAATGGGTGAGAATATGGATGGGAATTTGGGTCTATTTGTGCATGTCATAAAACATCTGGTTACAATGTGTATGCATTGTGATATTTAGATTGCCGGAATTGTGAGTTGGCTGATCAAATGGATATGGGTTTGTTTGGACACATGTTTGATTGTACATACAATGCATGTGAAAAATGTGCATTGTGATGTTCGGATTTTTGGAATTGAATTCAATGTTCGACAATTGAAAGTTTTGGTTCAATTTGCTTGGCATTGAATTTAGCGTAGATTTGGCGATATGAATATATGATACTGGGTGGGAATTCGATTTGTATGCATTATGGATGTCTGGGAAAAAGAAATGTGGGAGGAAAATGGTAGGGCTTATACATAGCCATGCATTTTAACACGGCTTGACACTATGTGGACCGTAAAGCTGTATACTTCTTATATTCTTCTGTATTTAATCGTCTTCTAAAACATCATATTGTACTTTTAGTCATATCACCAAGCAAAACGAGATTTTAATGCCGACTCAGCGTGGCAATATTACGCGGGTGCTATGGAAATGGCTGCAGTATCCGCCTTCATGTTAGGAACGGCCAATCGGAAAACCTATGATTATATGGAAGATGCCATAGTTTGTTATTTAACAGTTTGCAAGTATGTTTTCCCTTACATTAATAATAAGATGGATTAGTTTAATATTGTAATATATTATAGATTACAACAATTTGCAACACGTGCGACTCTTCTTAGTATTGAATGCCTTAAAACTGCCCGCCTCTACGGTGAAGCCGCAAAACAACTAATACGCATGACTAGTGAAGAATCTGATCTTAGATCGGCTCTACTTCTTGAGCAGGCTGCTTATTGTTTCCTTGCATCACAACCAGCACTTCATCGCAAATACGCATTCCATATTGTTCTCTCTGGCAATCGTTACTCCCGTGCTGGGCAACGTAAACACGCGTTCCGTTGTTATAAGCAAGCCTATCAGGTTTTTAAGGATCGTGGATGGAGTTTAGCAGAAGATCACATACAATACACCATCGGAAAACAAGCCTATACGCTGAAAAAGCTCACAGAGGCGAGTAACTCCTTCGCACACCTACTTAGACCGACCAGCTTACAGAATGCTCAACAACAAACTAGTTTTTTGAAGGAATACATTCAAACACAGAAGGTGCGTGTGTACATAAAATTTTAAAAAACAAAGGTATAGTAATTATTTTTGAATTGCTTGAATTATCTATATTATCTTTACGTTTCAAGTTGTTAGTAAGTGAAACATTTTTTAGGTAAGTTAATTATTAAACCGCCGCAAAACTTGTCTTACTGATGTAGGTATGCATTCATGGATAATTTTAAGCGGTGTGTAGATGATGACGCACGAGTTATTGTTTCTGGTGTTCAAGTTATAAAAAAAAAAATTTTTTTTTGGAACGAGGTTCCTTCCTTTATTTTATGATTTTATTTGTATGTTCTATGTGAACTCCAGTAACAATCTGTTTTTTATTTTCCTATGTCTAGTGTATTTATATGAGTTCTCTTATCTATTTACAATACGTATCTTAAAGTAGAATATTGTTATCTGTGAGTCATTAAGGGTCCAATCGTATGAAGGTTGGTCCTTATCCTTACAAATTAGTGAATCATCGAGAATGTGATGATTTCCTGATGAATCATTGAACTGATAATAGTTAATCGTTGATCATTTATTTAACGTAATAAACGTTTATTGAAATTAATTTTTTTTAAATGACATCGTCGAGATGTGCCCCGTCTCGTCGTTGGCACTTTGCCAATCGACTACACAAACTTTGGAAAACTCGCTGACACATGCTGATTTTGGATCGTTCCTTACGGAAATTTCAACCTCCCGAATGTTCTCATCGCTACTTCATGAACGTGGCCGCCTTGTTTGTTTAATATTCGTTGTCGATCCCGTTTGCTCGAACTTCTTGACCCAAGCTTTGATTAAATTAACACTTGGACACTCATACACATCTAGATTCAATTCTAAATAGGCGTCGTACAGTAACGTAGGCCCCCGCTTGGTACAAACCTTGACGTCGTGCGGGGGTTTAAACTACGATGAATCGCTCAGGCTATGCTGACGGAAGGATACGCTTCCAGTAGGGCCACCCATGTCAGACAGGCTAGCGAGGAGTAACACACAAATATCTACCGCCCCTAATCCAGGGTGTTACGCGTCACCGTGCCCATTGGATGGTTTGCAGCCAGGGGTATACCGGCTGTATTATAACGGCGCCTCTCTGACACCGGGTCGAATCAGAGCAGTAAGCAGACCTTACCATATAAAAGAGGGGCTCTGATATGGCGGACCATTTGAAACCCCAGAGTGATCCAATGAAATGAATGATCAATACACAAAAAACAATCTCACAAAAAACCCGGTAGGCGTAGGTGTGATGAGCCAACACTACCATAAGGGAACAAATCATCAGGAAAACACCGACTCGGCAAAAAGAAGACGTAGGGAAAAACGTAAAAAGCGGGATATACGCGTCGGCACGTGGAATGTTCGAACGTTATATAAACCAGGCGCGATACAGACGGTCGTAGAAAACACGAAACAATATAAAAGGGACATCGTTGCGCTTCAGGAAGTCCGACTCCCACATCAAGTAATCGAAACCAACGGATTTACACTGGTGTGTGGAGGTACCGATACACATAACCTCGGAACCGGCTTCATCATAAGCAAGAAGATTACGCCCCATGTAAAAGATGTGAAATTTTTTAATGACCGAATGTCTGTACTAAAAATACAGGGCCGATGGTACAATTATGTATTTATAAACATACACGCCCCAACAGAATCTGCGGACGAAGAAACGAAGGCCACGTTCTACGAGACCCTAGAGGATATATTTCATGGGATCTCATCATTCGATGTTAAAATCCTCCTCGGGGACCTCAATGCGAAAATTGGAAAGGAAGATATCTTCCAACCAACTATAGGTAAAGAAAGCCTACACGACGTTTCAAATGATAATGGAATTCGAATTATCACGTTCGCAGCGTCAAAAAATCTGTTAGTAAAAAGCACGATGTTCAAGCACAAGGAAATTCATAAAGCCACATGGATATCACCCGACGGCGTAACGCGTAACCAAATAGACCACTTCCTCATAGACAAAAGACACCACTCGAATATCCTTGACGTAAGATCATATAGAGGAGTAGATTCCGACTCCGATCATCTTCTAGTGATGGGCAAAATCAGGAGTCGCCTCGCAGCAATCCCACATGGGCAGTCACGGGAGACAAGCAAAATGTTCGACACTGATAAACTGAAAGACCTACGCAAAAGGGCTGAATATCAAGACGAACTAACGAATAGATTTAGCATTCTAGAGAATGTGAGCAGTGAGGAAGAGGAAGCTAATAGTGTGAACACTAAATGGACATCGATCAGAGACAATCAAACTAACAGCCCAGAAGGTATTAGGATTTAAGAAAACAATTAAGTCCAAACCTTGGTTTGACGATGAGTGCAGGGCGAAGATCGAAGAACGTAAACGCCTCAGAGTGATCCACTTAGAAAGATATGATGAAGTCAACGCAGAAAGATACGCGACAATTCGGAGAGAGACAATGAGGCTCTTCAAACGCAAAAAACCCGAATGGGAGAAGACTCGAATCGAAAAAATCCTAGAAAATGCAAGGGCAAAGAACATCAGAGGTATGTATGTCGGCATAAATTCAATTAGAAATGGGTACCGATGAAGAGCCAAAATAATTCGAGACGCAAACGGCTGTCTGGTCACAGAAACAAACAATGTCGTGACAAGATGGAAGCAGTACTTTGAAAATCTGCTCAATGTACGCACCCATCATCATCATCATCATCATCATCGGCACTACAACCTGGAACCGGTCTTGGCCTTATTTAGCAAGTGCTGAGGCTTGTTAAATTTTCCATAATGATTTGTTTTTTTTTTCGGGCAAGGTCATTAGTCTTGCGCCAGAGGCTCCCCGACGAGGAATCGAACCCCGGTCTCCCGCGTGACAGGTGGGTATACTAACCAGTATACTACTGAGGAGCTGTACGCACCCATCAACCACAGATAAATGCACCAAGCGTACATATAGCCGAGCCTCAGATCCCAGAGCCGTCTCTCAACGAAGTTGTAGACGCAATAAAGCGATTGAAAAACAACAAGGCTCCCGGAGTCGACTACATACCGGCAGAGCTTGTGAAGCATGGAGGAGAGGCAACCGCTCGAAAGATCCACCAGCTCATCCAAATAATATGGGATAAGGAAGTCACTCCGGAAGAATGGAAAACCTCAATAGTCATCCCCATTTTCAAAAAAGGCGACAGATCTGACTGCGAAAACTACAGAGGAATATCATTGCTCCCAACCGCATACCAAATATTAACAAATGTCATTCTGGCGAGAATCACACCGTACGCAGAAGAGATACTGGGAGACTACCAATGTGGATTCCGTAGGAACCGGTCAACAAGCGACCAAATGTTCACAATAAGACAACTGCTGGAAAAGAAGTGGGAATACGGAGAGACGGTTCACCAACTGTTCGTTGACTTCAAAAAAGCCTACGACTCAGTCGCAAGGCAAAGACTCTACCATATTCTAGTTGAGCTGGGAGTCCCAAAAAAATATGCCGCCCTCATACAAATTTGCATGAACGAAAACAAAGGGCGAGTCAGCATAGAAAACCATCTCTCAGAACCATTTGAAATCCGGGACGGACTAAAGCAGTGAGATGGTCTATCACCGTGTCTCTTTAACCTTGTGCTCGAGTATGTCATCAGAAAGGTACAAGACGAAAACATGGCCGGATCATCCCTGAAGTGCTCGCATATGCGGATGACATCGCCGTTCTGGGCGATAATCTGGAGATGGTTAGTAAAAACTGTGAAATCATCATGCAAGCGGCAGAAGAGGTGGGCCTAGATATAAATGAAGACAAAACAAAATACATGATTACGGCGAGAGCAGGTGGACCTCAGATAACACATATAAACGTCAGAGGTAAGATATTTGAAAAAGTTGAAGAATTTAAATATCTGGGAACGATACGGACGGCCAGAAATGAAATGTCGAAGGAAATTAACAAGAGACTGCATTCCGGCAACGCGAGTTGGCATGCAGTCAGTAAACTGCTGAAATCCAGACTGCTATCACGTAACATAAAGATCCGTGTCTATAGAACCATAATCATGCCAATTGTTCTATATGGATGCGAAACATGGGCTCTCACAAAACGGGAAGAAAACAAATTCCGCGTATTCGAGAATAAAGTTTTGAGGGGCATCTTTGGAGGTAAATATGACGAGGAGGCAGGACAATGGAGGAGACTCCATAACCACGAATTGGAAGAGCTATATCGCAAACCTACAATAGTGAGAGTAATCAAGTCGCGAAGATTAAGATGGGCCGGACACGTGGCGCGAATGGGGAACGATAGGACCGTGCATAGAATTCTTGACGGTAGACCAACGGGAAAGAGACCGGTAGGACGGCCGCGACGGATATGGGAGGACAATGTTAGGTTTGACCTTGAGGAGATCGGATCGAATGGTCAAGCGTGAAAGGAGAGTGCCCAGGACAGGGAACGATGGCGAAGCCGAGTCGGTGAGGTCATGAACTTCCGGGTTCTTACAGGCCAATAAATAATAATAATAAATAATAACAGTAACGTAGGAATCCTTTTTTTTGTAAAATTGTTTAACACAAAAAGCAAGCTGTTGTCCCTGAAGTGCTCCATCGTAACTAAAATTCGATGAAGCGACGCACAATTCCCCGTCACTCGCGCCCCCCTCCCTCGCAACGGTTTTTAAGAAATCAAGTGTTGCCATTTGCAAACATGTATGGCCCACCCGATATTAAGCTCCGTGTTTATAGAACCATAATCATGCCTATTGTTCTATACGGATGTGAAACATGGGCACTCACAAAACGAGAAGAAAACAAATTCCGCGTATTCGAGAATAAAGTTTTGAGGAGTATCCTTGGCGGTAAATATGATGAAGAAGCAGGGTAATGGAGGAAACTCCACAACCACGAATTGCAAGAGCTCTACCGCAAACCTACAATAGTGAGAGTAATCAGGTCGCGTAGATTAAGATGGGCCGGACATGTGGGGAGAATGGGCAACGATAGGACCGTCCGTCTTGACGGAGGACCAACGGGAAAGAGACCGGTAGAGCGGCCGCAACGGAGATGTAAGGTTTGACCTTGAGGAGATCGGAACAGATGGTCATGCGTGGAAGGAAAGTTCATAGGACAGGGAACGATGGCACAGCCGAGTTGGTGAGGTCATGAACCTCCGGGTTGCTATAGACCAATAAATAGTAAGTAATAGAGGGTTTTCCCGCACTGCACATCACTCGCGTGTATATCTTCGCACTTTCCACAGCACTAAGACGCCTGTGTGGAGATCTGTTTGTTGATTAGGATCTAACAGTAAGACTTGTCGCGAGTTAAGGATAATGAAAATATAAACATAATCATCATAATCCAACATACATCATCATCATCATTATCATTGGCACTACAACCGGGATCCGGTCTTGGCCTTATTTAGCAAGTCCTGAGTCTTGTTAAATTTTCCATAATAATTTATTTTTACGGGCAAGGTTATTAGCCTTGCGCCGCATAGGCCAACATACAGTTAAGGATAATCTAAATATAGACATAATCATCATTGGTCTGTAGCGGTTCTACGAACCGCACAACCACCTATAGGTTGCGAGATCCTTTCCGCCAAGGAACTTTACTCACTTTGTTCAGCACACGTGTCCCAATAGTCAGCAACCATACCTGAAACAAAAGGTAATATGACATTGCAGCAACGTTGAACCCGATATCAAAAATCAAGGAACTTAACGTTCAAAAGCTTCCAATATCGAGTTCAACGCATCCATACATCGTATGCAAGAACATTTTCAAGAATGCAGCAAAGCATCGCACATAAGCAAATTCGCCATGCAGGAAAGCGTCGCATGAAAGTCACTCACCCATCCTAAGCATCAACGCAAGGTTTCCCAAGAAATACCATTGTCGGTAATTAAACCGAACAACGGATGCATACTCTGGTAGCTAAATGCAATTAGCACCTAAATTCCTTGCATGACCCTAATGAAGGTACACTTGCGCAAACAAAACGTTTCGTTGCGCCGCTGATTAGCGGCCATAGAGCCATAAACTCTAAACACTATCCCAGATAGATGTTTATGAGTGGAAGGCAAACAAAAGCATTCCCATCCCATCTGAATTGCATGGGACCCTTTTCTTCATGCCAGATGTGTTGCATAATCAAAACCAGCGAAAGATCGGAGAATAAGCGGCGGCATCCGATCTTTAATGAAAAGGAAAAAAAAAGGATACCGACCACCAGAAGCGAATGTAATGATAATGATCACGAGGAGGATTTCTCCTTTATCAGATCCGATGAGAAATTCTCCTTTTGAGATGCAAAGGGAAATTTTATGCTGCTAACAGATATGATGGGAAAATCTGTTAGCAGACAGGATGAACGATTTTCTTTTGCAGAGGCGAGGAAGTACTTGGAATGGGATATTTTTCGGATAGGAAAAATTAGTCTATATCGAGGAGTGTGGTGGAAAGAGTCGCACCGGAAGGTTTATAGTAAAAAGTTTTTATCGAACGGTCGATCGTAAGGAGTCTATTTCGAGATAGGACAATTAGAGAAACACGAGAAGGAAGTCGGCCTGCGGTATCACCAAAAAATTAAATTGTATCGTATGTTGAAAGAACTATCCGCTATATGTAAAATTCGTTTAAGTGCTTCCAGAATTAAATTGTATAATGTGTGTTAAAGAATCACCTGTTACATGTAAACTCATTTTTAAGTGTTTCACTGCAATTGAAAGGAACAGTGTACTAGTTTAACGTTGCTGCTTGTAAACATTCAATAAATAAAAGGAAATTGAATAAACGCTTCCTAAAAACAATTTGCCTGAGTTTCATTCGTGTGCTGTATTTATTTTCGTGTGTAGTTGGAGAACAGTGTTCGCCGGAACACTTCGACGTAAAGACCAAGTGACATTCGAACGAACCACACCAACATCCGCCAAAGGTCAACACACAGTTAAACAAAACATTCCATATTCATCATTGGTCAAAGTCAAGGATAATCAAAACATAAACAAAGCATCTTAAGCACACGGCACCATGGCCCAAGCATTTTATTGGAAATCTCATCTCAACACATGCCACTATGACCCATGCTTCCCATAAATACTACGATGGAGCAGCCATCGGGCCATCGGCACAGCCGGAAATTATCAACGTATAGTATTAGTGTTAATATTGTATATTGTAACTTAGCTCTAAGGTGTTCAAATAAATAATAAATTTATAATCTAACTTGAGCACTGGAACTTAATTCGCCCCACCCGATAGTGCAATTGGGTATCTAGTGTTTATTTAAAATTACCAAAATGGATTGCACAACTGATCCGATGGTACATATCACGAGGCAAGAGCGCACGTGCTGACTCGTCCGCGACCAGATCTCAAATGCCAGAGAATAGAGATTAGGAAGGTAAAAAGTCGTCGGGGAAACAAAACAGTTAATAATAGCATTATTGGTTCTTGGAAACATTTCAGCATATGTGTACTTGATAATGTGAGCAACTGAATTCGTATACGTTTACTCGTATGTAAAGTTTTGAATGGAGGGGTGGGAGCGAACATACAGGGCAAAGTCTCTGCTTTCAACTCGGCGAAGGCCAGGACGATCCTTGTCCCTGTTCAATCCAAGTTAGACTGCATGTCAACGTGACATCTCTGGATAGCTACTTTGGTACCCGCCAAGTAGTGAACCAATGCATGCAGCGACATCCTGAGAAAGGTTGGCACAAGGCTAATAACCTTGGCCGGAAAAACAAATTATTATGGACAATCTAATATGTCTCGGACAAGGACCGGATACCGGTGGAGAGACTTGCTAAATAAGGCCAAGACCAGATCCCGGTTGTAGTGCCGATGATGATGGTGATGAAAGTTTTAAATGCAGATGGATTTGATGAATTGTCCACAGACTCGAAAATCAGAATTGAAGGCTTTATCTCAGTACTTCTTGTAAAATAAATAATATTTTTACTTGCAGGAATATCTCAAACAAAACCCCGAACTTGGCTTACTTGAAATTGCTTTACCAAAAATAGTACAATCATCTATAAGAGTGCTTGTGACTGCGCATCCCCCTTTTACTAATCCTTTATATACTCCAGCGAGCGATATAAATATTCAGGTAGATCAGTAACCAAGAAATACACTTAAATATATTTTTAAATGTTTTTATTTAAATCTGTTCATAGGCAAACCTTTTAAATGAAGCCACTTGGCAAAAGATTGAAGAAATGATCGCAATTACAGCCGCGAATAAGCCAATAGTATTTAAACCCACAAAAACCCTCTTCACAAATGATAGCGTAACGTTGGAACAGCCTACAGCAGTTCAAGGAGGTTTGCTAGTAACAATATATTTGTATATGCTTTGAAAAAAACAAGTTCTTTTTCAGAACCAATCGAGTTATCGGTGGTTATTCTAAATACTATCAAAACCAGCATATCACTGTCCGACATTGATATATTGTGGAAGTTTAAATTGGAGAATAATGATACATTTACTAACATGGACCTGTATGCAGAAGATAGCAATGGTGGGTATACCAAAGTACAGAATGGTACATTTAAAACATTCGAAAGTAAGCTATTAAAAATGTCTGCTCGAAATCGTTCGCTTTGGGATTTGCGGAGTAAATTGTTCAAATTTATTGGTAGTGAAGAGATTTCAATTCAAGTGTTTTTCTTTCTTTCATTTTTATTTGTTTTTTGTACTGAAATTTGATGATGTGGAGCTCTAAGTAGTTTTTTAAGCATCCGTTTGAAAAGCTGTTGGGATCTTGCTGAAAGAGACTTGGAGTCTTGGGATGAAGAAATGTCTATGGTGTAGTCAGTTTAGAGACTGAGAGGAAGGAAAATGAAGTAAGCCTCACAAGATCGTTTATAGTTATGATAAAGAGAAGTGTACTTTAGTGGCTTCCTTAGAAAATACTAGGAAGGGTCTAGAAATTAGTTGACAGAACGGGTCTAAAGCGAACACATTGTATACTGAGGTAGATATCAATAGCTTCCTTATACCTGTAATTGAATAAATTCCTTATACTTGGAATCGATTTTGGTTTGATGCTGTGTACTCATTGTGGTTTAAAGTATGTCTTACAAGAAGAATTACATTCGTCATTACGTCCACTACAGTGCTAACATCGCAATGGAGGAAGAACAACAACCAATCAAGAGTTCGTTCTAGTTCTAAAATGGCTTTCTCGTGAACCCATATTTTTCTTTTGGAAGTTTGTCGTTAACACTTACTGATTAACACGTTCGGCGCCGCGTCATCCATATTTAGGTGACAGTTATGCTTTCCTGGGGGCCTTGTCAGGTCTTGGTGACGCTCATCTTGTTCAAGTTAAATAAGATTTTCATTTGGATTTTTAAAGGGAATTAAATAGAACAATATTCGTTGAAACAGTCCAAGCACATTGTGGCGATTTTGGGCAATTCAAACAATACGTTGTCGTTTTTTAACGTTTTTCCTCGCTTGTTGGCTTGTTGGTTTATGCCAGTTTTTCCAATACTGTACTCCATTATCGCCAAAAGTTTAATTTTCGGAGGACGACCGCGATGAGTAGAATCCGGACATGGAGTCATGATGGGTGCATGTTTTGTCAATAAGATTCTAACATCGCGAACATCTCCACTTTAGGACTACGAGGGTTGCCTTTTATATTTCGGGATTAGAGAACAAAAACAATTATTGATCATCGAAAATCACTTTATTGTTTTTCAAAATATTCCTCATGAAGATCTATACACTTTTGCATGCGTTTGAACCACTCTGATTGGGGTATCTCCAACACATGCATTCTGAACAACTTTTGTTGGATTTGGCTCATCTTGAAACACTCAGACAGTCGACTGCTGTTTACTTTCGGGCTCATACGCGTAAATCCACGATTCATCACCTGTCACGATGTCATTTTTGAGCATTTCTTTCGACCAATTGACACGAGCCTTTTTGGGCGATTGACAAATTGTGTGGGATCCAACGCGAACCAATTTTTTTGACAGTCAACTGTTTATGCAATATTGAATGTATGCTGGTCCCACTAACGCCTAAGGTTGTCTCAATCTCACGATAGGTCACATGACGATCTTCCAATATCAGTTCGCGCACAGCATCAATGGTTTTCGGAACAACAACTGATTTTGGATGACCTTCACGAAATTCATCTTGGAGTGAACCACGACCACGATTGAATTCACCATACCATCGATAAACACTGGTCCTTGATGGAGCTTCATCGCCAAAAATTGAATTAAGTTCATCCATGCACTGTTGCTGAGTTAATCCACGCCGAAAGTTGTAAAAAATAATCGCACGAAAATGTTGACGATTTAATTCCATTTTTGGGCCGAGATGAATCTTTTAAGTTACTGTAAACAACACAAATAGCGCTCGCATGTCAAAACGTTCTGAGTGCGTATAACCTCAAAAATGCCCAACTTTACGACAGAGCTGTCAATTGCCGGATTGCAACACTAGGGTTGCGAAATCCCGAAACATAAGAGGCAACCCTCGTACAATACTGTAGCGAGCTTAGGGGTCGCTGGATTAATTATTTAAAATAAATAAGAGCCGTTAAATCGATTTTGAATTAATATAACACTTTATTAGTCCGTTAATAACAACCGTTACTTTTACCGTACACATAACGATTTCTTGACTTATCGTTTCCTTAGTTATCGCTTGCTTCGCTGCTTACTGCTTACTTCTTACTTTCTACTTATTACTTCTTACTACCGCACTTATCGCTTGCTTCACTTTCTACTTCTTACTCATCTCCATGATCTGTGTGCGACGTATTTATACCGTTCCCTCATTCTGATTCGGCATTTCGTTTCCGTCCGTTCCATAGTCTTGAATGTTCTACTGTTCACGATCTCCAGTTTTCCATTACTTTATAGAATATTCTAGTACTCTGTTTCGGATTCTCTAGAATATTCTAGTACTGATTGTCATATGCGTCACAATACCATTATGATCTCGTGCCACAATCTCACCTCTTTTCAGCGGGTACTGGGGCTCCTACAGTCGGATTTGGGTGCCGCGAGAAACTCCGAATCACGCTAGGCGCCGAACGTGTTAATGGAAATTTAGCTGATAAAACATGGGGGAACAACATTGTTGAGTACTGGAGTGTTTATTTATTTTTTATTAAGATGAGATTTGAGAATCACATACGCAGTGTTAACAAAATTAACGCACGTGTCTGTTGCTTCATTTACCAGTTAAATTAAGTTATTTATTTAATTCTGCGAGCAATTGTTTCCTTCGTTAGTTATCTATCGGAAGTAGTGAAATTACTGAGAGTAGGATACCAATTACAGTAAAAAGAAATCCATTCTTTTTGCATGAAATTGAAGGTTTTTTTAGACTAGTTAGAATGATTCGATTTGGGTCAAATATTCACCGTTTTGTTCGATAACTTGTTGTGCTTCTCTCATCGAAACTCTTGTTCCTATAGGCGAAAAATTGGTCCATTTTCACAAGCTTCTCTTGAGGCGAATTTTTCACCAGCAAAATCATTCGCCATATGCAGGTACAAGTGGTAATCACATGGTGGCAGATTCGGACTATAAGGTGGATGCATTAGAACCTCCCAACCAAGTCCCGAAACTTCTGGCGAGTCACTATCGATGTGTGCGGCCTGGCGTTGTCCTGAGTACTATTTATCGGCCTGTAGGAACCCGGAAGTTCATGACCTCGCCGACTCGACTCTGCCACCATTCCCTGTCCTGTGCACTCTCCTTCCACGCTTGACCACCCGATCCGATCCCCTCAAGATCAAAATTAACATGGGTGTCTTGTGTTTTTTTTAAATACCTAAAACGGCTTGCACAATTCAATTTGATGGTACGAATCTCGAGGCAGAACTGCACGTACTGTGTCGTTGGCGGTTAGACTATGGGTTAAGTTAGCGAATTAACGCCGCAAAGAGCTAAATATAACTGCCTTCGTTTGTTGTCAGTCGAGAACAGCGAAGCCACCATACGTTAAGCATATTGAAATCGCTTGCAATAAGGGTTTCGGCATGTGTGTAGGATTAATACTCCTTAAATAAAGCATCGAATTTCGAACGGTAAGTTTATACCAAGAAATACTTTACCCCGGCCCAACTTCTCCTCCTATATAAATCACAAATTAGACCCGCGCTCGAATATTGCTCTCATGTTTGGAGCTCGGCTCCTAAACATACCCTCGACCTACTTGAGAGCATACAGAGACGAGCGATCCGCCTGATCGGGGACTCAGCGCTCACGCCGGGACTACAGTCGCTATCACATCGAAGGCGCGTAGCCGACCTCTGTCTGTTTTACAGATATATTCACGGGTGCTGTTCTTCGGAGATTCGTGGTATTGTTCCGCGAAATTCGGCTTATATGCGCTCCACAAGACAATCCGACGGATCCCACCCGTTTGTGGTTCATCTCCCGACGCCGCGAACATCCCTACATCAGAACTCGTTCCGCTACAGAGCGGGGAAGCTGTGGAACTCCCTTCCCACGCGAGTGTTCCCGGAACGCTACAACCTGCAACTGTTCAAAAAGAACTGCAACAGTTATTTGATGGCATCTCGGGGCGCCCACTCGGCGCTACAGGTTCGCCTCTCCCGAGAGAAGTCTAATAAAAAAAAAAAAAAAAAAAAAACAATGTGTCTATGCCACGATGTAAAAATAAAACAGACATTAAGTTATATTTGGGCAGGTTGAAATCCGAGACATTGTTATATGTTGTATACACAATTTGATATACAGGTATTCCTCGACTTACGACCGAGATAGGTTCCTGGTCATCGGTCGTAAGTCGATTAAGTCGCAAGTCGATTAAGTCGCAAGTCGAATTTCATATAAAAAAAATTCCGACTTAGCTAATGTAATGTATTATTTGTACTGAAATATGTATGCAAATCGAATTTTTTTACTTTGTTTTTTTTTTAAATTATTCTCATATATTTTAGGGATTCCCCGCAACTACATATTTGTCTTCTTTAAGTATTTTCTATGAAAAAATTTGGAAAAAAAATCGTCGTAAGTGCGAATAGTCGTAAGTCGAACGGTCGTAAGTCGGAGACTACCTGTATTCACAATATATTAGTAATAATTACGTAATATAATATGTATATTTAATATAGTTAAAATATTTCAATTTAATTTCAAGTAACGCCTCGATATTATTATAGGTACGTAAGTGACTTACTTGTATTTAGTGGACCGTTGATCGGTCGCTGTAGCTGCTGCTTGGTGTTAGGTTGCAGGGGGCGTTGAGCTTTTGCTCCCCTGTCCAGCTTCCTGTTGTCCTTTTTGGAACTCCTTCGTTTCCGCTTTTCCGTTTCCGTCTTGCGTTTATTTGGTTGAATCCTATTTCTATTGTTTAATGAATTTAAATCAAGCTTACAATAGTTACTACCAATATTTAAATTATTCTCGAAGTTATTCACGTCCGAATTGTTTTCTTGACCTGTGCTCGTTCTAGTAATTACGAGTGGTTTCTGCGATTCTCGTCTGAAGTTTTACGTCGAATGAAAAATTTAATATGATTGCCGTTGACGTTTTATTATTTTATCCGCCGCCAACGCCGTTTTTTATTATTTTTCTACCAAGTAGAATTTGCACAAAGTAGTTTATGCAAATTAGCTACTTAGCGATTTGTTTTCCTTTTAGAGGTAGAGAGGGGAAACTTGTGAAAGAGGATTAGTGGGTGTTAGGGGACCTGGAAGCGAGGTAGGTCCGTAACAACATTATTATATAATAATAACCCTATCAAGCTATAGGCTCTGCAAAATGGCCGGGAGAAATCCCTGGCCATCTTTCGGAGCTTGGCTGATGGACCGATTCAAGAAAAGGTTGGTTTAGGTGGTAAGTCGGCCCCAAGGTGAGATATCACCCCGTCATGCTGTACATTCCGCGATATCGTCGGGAGAAATTTTCGACTATGTTTCGGATGTATGGCTGATGGCCCGGACTGACACGGAGATAAGTCATGCTGGTGCCTTCTGAGATAAAGAATTCCGGTGGTAAACTAGTTTCGCATTCGGCTCTCCGGGGGGACTATGTCGGGGCGAACATCATGCAAATATAAGAAATTCGTCATCGCGTAATCGGGTTCGTACTTGAAACAATGTCAACGTTCGACTGCTAACTGCATTTTGTAACATCAGGGGCATCGGTTTTGCCAATACGAATGTGAACACCGTCCACCAACATTTGCAAACAACGAAACCTGATATCCTTGCCCTAACTGAGACCCGTCGATTTGTCAACTGATATTTTCGTTGCTCAAGATATGACCTGCGGTGGGGGTGGAGGTGGAGTCTCCGTCTTCAGGCGGTCCGATCTAGCTTGCCAGAGGATGGACGACATCATCTGGTTGAAAGTCGTGCTGAAGAATTCTGTCAAATTTCTTTGTTGTCTTTACTGCTCCTCGAATGACAGCCGATCAGCAACATTTTTCGAACACCTTTCACGTACTGTCGACTGGATACAGATCAACCAGCCGGCCTCTTCTTGTCGTCCTTGGCTATTTTAATGTACACAACTCTGACTGGTTGATACGCGCTCCTTCTGGTCAATGGCAAAGGCTGTCAGCAGTAACTTCGCATCCTCCTCCTTCCCTCCGTTGGTGACAGACAGCGGGACGTTAGTCACGAATCCAAAGGATAAAACTAATGTGTTTGCCTTTTTTTTCCGCGAATTCAAACCTCGATCCCGGCCTTTTGGAGCCACCTGTGATCGCGCTGGTACGGTCTTACATGCGGGATGTGAAATTTCGTCCACGAACTATTCAACCCATTCTACGTGAACTGGATTGTAGGAAAGCAACCGGCCCGGACGGAATACCAGCAATAGTCCTTAAGAACTGTGCCCCAGAACTATCGCCGGTTCTTGGCAGACTCTTCCGCTTATCTTATGCACGGAGGACCTTTCCTGCCTGCTGGAAAATCGCTCGAGTTCAGCCAATCCCAAAAACTGGAAAAAAGTGTCTCCCACAAAATTACCGGCCGATAGCATTACTGTCTATTTTATCTAAGATAATGGAAAAAGTCATCAATACAGAGTTGGTTAAGTATTTGGAGTGCAACGGACTTCTGAATGATCGTCAATACGGATTCCGTGGCAGGCGGTCCACGGGAGACCTTTTGACACTTATGACCCATATATGGACATCTGCGATAGAGGGGCATGGTGAGTCAAGGGCGGTCGCATTGGATATCTCCAAAGCTTTTGACCGCGTCTGGCATGGGGCATTGCTGAGTAAACTTTGTTCATACGGACCAACAGCTTTGCGACTGGACGAGGAGCTTCCTTGAGAATCGATCGATCCGGGTTGTTGTGGACGGCGAGTGTTCGGATCTGTATCCTGTTGATTTGGGGGTGCCCCAAGGTTCTATTTTGGCTCCAACCTTGTTTTTGCTTCACATAAATGATTTCTTGGGGTCAACGGATAACCGAGTGTTCAGTTATGCGGATGATAGTACGTTTACTCTTTTCCGAGTGACCGACCGATTAGTGCACCAACGTCGCACCAGCTGAGATGCACCCAGGGCGACTCTCTGAATCGGGATCTGGATAAACTCTTGCAGCGGGGAAACTCCAATCTCGTTGACCTCAATGCAACGAAGATACAGTATATAACATTCACAAAGAAAAGTTTATCATCAGTTCCACAGCTGATGATGAATGGCCAGGCCCTCGAATTTGGGGAAAGCATGAAATTGCTCGTCGTCACGGTCTGTGGGAATGTATCGTGGCATAAACACGTATCGAACATCACTGGGTCCGCATCTGGAAAACTGAGTTATCTTTTTAGAGTTATAGCGTTTGAAATAATAGTGAAGAAGATCGTGTGATTCGAACTGACGCTATGACAGCTCGAATCACGAAAAAAAATTTACCTAAGCGTTACACACCAGGCTACTGACCGTGTTTGGAATTTGATTTCCAAACTCGACTATACTCCAACTGATGTGAATTTTTTTTTTATTTATCGCTTGGTATACGGTTCTGATGTGTTTTTCTTATTCGATTTTTCGTTCGTGTTCTTCACTATTTTTTTGCTTGTGAATTGTGTGTATCTGTTAGAATCGCTACAGAGTCAAAACATATTTTACTGCTGTACAAATCCCAAATTAGACCCGAGCTCCAATATTGCTCTCATGTTTGGAGCTCTGCTCCTAAACATATCCTCGACCTACATCAGAACATACGGAGATGCACGATCCACCTGATCGGGGACACGACGCTGATATCGAGACTACAGCCACTATCACATCGAAGGCGCGTGGCTGGCCTCTGTCTGTTTTACAGATATTATCACGGGTACTGTTCTTCGGAGATTCGTGGTATTCGCTCCGTGCTATTCGGTTTATACGCACTCCACCACCAAACGCACCAATTTGCGGTTCATCTCCCGACGGCGCCAACATCTCAGCATCAGAACTCATTCCATTACGAAGCGGGAAAGCTGTGGAATCCCCTCCCCGGGCGAGTGTTTCCGGAGCGTTACAGCCTGCAACTACTCAAACAGAACTGCAACGGTTATTTGTTGGCATCTCGGGGCGCCGCGTCGGCGCTATAGGTTCACCTCTCCCGAGAGAAGTTCATTAAAACGAAAACAAAAAGATAAATAGATAGATCGATTTTTATTTCTCTTATTTTTATACTCGTAATAGATTCACTTTGTTTTTATTTTATGCAGCTTAGCTATGCTTTAACAGGTTATCACCAAGATAAGTTTTAATACGATAGTCTCCAGTTTCCGAGCAAGATACTTTTTCATAAAGATGTCTAAGTTGAACAAAGTGTTGCCCATGACCAATGCGCCGGGAGGAAGTGTTGTCTGCAACAACAACGCTCCAGGTCATTGATACCGTCATATAGGTCCGCTATAGGTCCGCCTCTCCTGAGAAAAGTATAATAAAAAAGAAAAAAGAAAAAAGATTATCAGTATTAATGATCACCTGAATTTCGTTTAGTGCATGAATTGCTGGACAATGGTTGGACATTATGGCGCAAGGCTAATAACCATACCCGGAAAAACAAATTATTATGGACAATTTAACAAGTCTCGGATTTGAACCGGATACCGATGGAGAGACTTGCTAAATAAGGCCAAGAACGGATCCCAGTTGTAGTGCCAATGATGATGATGATGGTTGGACATTTGGGTAGAAACAGCAAGGCCACAAATGTTGCGATGTATCGGTAATAGAATTGAAAGTGGAAACAACCGCTTTAGGTTTTATGTTTGCACAGCAGTTCCATGGATATTTTAAAAAGTCCCAATCCATAATCCTTCCATAACGAATAATACGCCGCACTTTGAAGACATATGTCGCACTGATAAACAAATATTCCATATTGTTGATATTTGAAGAACGTGAGAGATACGGAATGGAAAAAGAGAATCAAGTTGCATTCATTATTATTTGGCATAAAGGGGCAGGTTTATAAAAAACTTGTAAAGTAATAAATATAAAGGTAATCAAATTTAGGCAAATAATTTTATGTTATAATATTTCATATTAAATTGCAAGAAAATTTAACAAACTAAATAAAAAAATAGCCCATTGAATAGTTTCTATTTGAGTTTCTATATTTATTATAAAAACCCCATTGTAGCGTTGGAGTAAGTATTTTAACAATAGCTTTCGAACGGTTAATAATCCGCCACTCTATATTTCAAATCCTGCAACAAAAAGCAAAGTGAATCCTAACCAGTTAATACTTGTATTTACAGATAAAACAGCAATTAGTGCTGCGATTATTACAGCTTGCAACCAACAGGTAGTTTTTGAGGAACGAGAAGAAAAGACGCTCTTTTTTAAGTTCACCCCGAAACTTACGGGCGAATTGAACATTATTGGAATTCTAGGCCGCTTGTCGTCCACGACGGAACCAAGCAATTTACTTGGATGCCTCCGTTTCGAAGTGAAAGAAAACGATACAAAAACAAAATCATCAAACGTTACACAGCCTAACAATAAATTGAACATTAAGATTCTACCTCAAGCGCCATCTTTGAGTGTAAGCTTCTCGTCTGTTCAAAGTGATGTTCTTGTAGGTGAGGTGATCCCAGTGATGGTATCGTTGCGGAATATTGGAATAGTGCCAATCGATGAAATATATATTGGCACAGACTCTCCACGATGGTTCACTTTGCTTGATAATGAAGCTGGGATGCCGTTGAGTGTTCTAAAAGGTTGAAAAACATAAATTTCAGATGAGAAAATTTACATTCATTCTAGTTATTCTTCCGTTCCAGATTTTAAGGATCTTACAAAAGAGGCATTAAGTAAGGATAAGGAGATTCGGAAACAACATGTATTTCGTATTCTTAAACGCGATCCGAGTCCTTCTTTGAAAGCTCAAGAGACAGCCACAATTCCAGTTTGGATTCAAGCTCCGTATCAAAAGGGAAGTTTTACCCTGAGACTGATGTTTTATTATAGTATGCCACAAAATTATCCCAACATTAAGTATAGATTAGTTCGCCATGAGTGGAATTTAAATGTTCACGAATGTCTGCAGGCGGAAATAAATTGTGTCGTTACGAATCTAGCTACCAGCCACTTAGGCTTGGATATGGAATTTAAGAATCTTAATCAACCGCATCATCCTTTAATGGCTGAAGTATATATTAATTCGGTTGACATGTACTGCTCGAAGTATAAGCTGGACTCAGAACAGCTTCACTGTAAGTTATGATTAATTCTTGATTTTCATTGATTTAAATCTTAATATTTTTCTTCAATGTTTTAGTTGTGAACCAAATGGAAATCACGACCGGACAATTAGGAGGTAATATTGGTTATTTAATGAAGTAATTTTTACTTTAAAAAAAAATTATTAGTGAAATGACATGCAAAGATATTTGAAATATTGTACAGATATACGATTTCGTATCTATCAGTTAATTTCCAGTTGCTCTTTCTCTCAGTCCAATTTAAATTCTTGGACTTCGAGTGAATCAGCTAGTGACCATGACGGTGTAACTACATACATTCAGGTTTAAATGGCGAGTCTGTTGATTGTTGTGGTTGTGCATTAAGCTTGCTATTTTCTCTTGTGGCAAGTTACGAAATGTGAGCATGTTGATTCTTCATGTGTTTCGACGCCATATAATTTTCTTATTATGCCATTATTAAGTCGGGTTTTTTCAATCAGAATCTATGCTCTAAACCTACATAAGGGCCTTCAAAAACTCACAGGAATTGAATGCGGGTTTTAACGACATTTCATTGCTATATCTGACAAATACGTTGTTTTTTTTTTCTTAATATCGAAGGCAACAACGTAATCCATCCTTCTCAATATTATGCTTTCTTATTTTTCATGGGAGCTCCTCGATAGTATAGTGGTTAGTATCCCCGTCTGTCACGCGGGAGACCGTGGTTCGATTCCCCGTCGGGAAGCCCCTGGCGCAAGACTAAAGAAAATGCCTGTTTGGTGCAGATGAATTTAGAATGAGAAAATATTGTGTTTTAATGCACTTTCACAGGTACTCATTGTATTGGTATGGGAGTTCACATTAAGGTGAATCCGGTTGATGGTGGAGAGTTGCCCCAAAAGGGTAAGTATGTTATTATGGTGTTCTAGGTTTTTTCCATATATGACCACGTCATCCAGATAAACAAAGCATTCGATTCCTTGCAACCCGGTTAGGACACGGTTCATGAGTCTCTGAAACGTAGCTAGTGCTCCCTTCAGACCAAATGGCATACGTTTGAACTCATAGTGCCCGTAATTGGTGCTGAACGCTGTCTTACTTTGATCCTTCGGATCTACTAAGACTTGGTGGTAGCCGCTGGATAATCGAGCGTGGAAAAATAGCGTGAGTGACCGAGCTGGTCTAAAATGTCCTCTATTCGAGAGAGAGGGTACGCATCACCGATGGTTTTGTCGTTCAGTTTTCTGAAATCGACCACAACTCTCCATCGGGTTTTTCCATCGGGGCCCGCTTTCTTAGGAACTACCAAGAGTGGTGAGTTCCACGGACTTTTGCTTGGTTGAATGATGTCATTCTCCAGCATCTCCCGTACTTGCTCGTTGATCACCTCTTTCTTGCACTCAGGCAGACGGTACATTCTTTACAAATTCTTCAATTGTAATGTCACCAATTTGATGTTGAACTTTAGGTTTTTTTTTCTAGGACCTTTTCTCCTTTTACAGGTAAAGAGGGGAATCGAAGGGGGATTAGTGGATTCTGGGGGGACCTGGACTTCAATGTCGGTCCGCAACAAGTATTAGGAGAGGTAGGTTTTGAGTGTAACAAATGTAGAAAAAAGGATGTCGGCTTTGGATTGAGATCAACCAACCAATGTGATGACTACTGGAGGCTAACACGAAAATAATTTTAGTAACGTAAGAAAGTAATAAGTAGTAATACAATCAAAAGGAAAAACCAAATGACCTAGAATCGACACTAGAGCAAGTTTGAGTTGAATTCAATGCTGTTCATTTCATGAAAAATCATCATCATCGGCACAACAACCGGGAACCGGCCTTGGCCTTATTTAGCAAGTCCTGAGGCTTGTTAAATTTTCCATGATAATTTGTTTTTTCCGTGCGGGGTCGTTAGTCTTGCGCCAGGGGCTCCCCGACGGGGAATCGAACCCCGGTCTCCCGGGTGACAGGCGGGTATACTAACCACTATACTATCGAGGAGCCCATGATGCAGACCCAAATCGACTAATATTTCGATGGCGTTATGTTTACAAATACCTAAGCTTATTGTATGACATCTCATCATCATCATCGGCACTACAACCAGGAACCGGTCTTGGCCTTATTTAGCAAGTCCTGAGGCTTGTTAAATTTTCCATAATGATTTATTTTTTCTGGGCAAGGTCATTAGTCTTGCGCCAGAGGCTCCCCGACGGGGAATCGAACCCCGGTCTCCCGGGTGACAGGCGGGTATACTAACCACTATACTATCGAGGAGCCCATTGTATGACATCTACGATCTATTTATTTCAACTACCACTTACCGCTACAGCCATCTATTGCAAAACGGCGGAAGCAAAGTTGTACACCTATTATATCAACTAGATATACTTTTACGGGCCAGCCGCACACATGCAAAAAATATTGTATCTTTCCCTTTGCATTCATACCCACATCGATCGATCATCCGACCGACAAATACATAAGGGTATCCGGCTGATTGCTCAAGCAAGTCGAGTTCTCAAAATGGAAAATTACCATCGAGAACTCGATGTATTGGTGATACCGATGAGGCTGATGTAACAAAATGCCGTTATCAGTCGAGCGTCGACAGAGCCTCTAGAATAATCCCGATCATGCGATGACGAATTTCTTAAAGTTCGGTATTTATCAGAATATTTGCATGCTGTTCCTCCTGACATAGTCCCCCCCGGAGATCCGAATGTAAAACTAGTTTACCTCCGGAATTCTTTATCTCAGAAGGTACCATCATGACTTATATCCGTCTCAGGCCGGGCCATCAGCCATACATCCGAAACATAGCCGAAGATTTCTCCTGACGATATCGCGGAATGTACAGCGCGACGGTGATATCTCACTTTGGGACCGACCACCACCTAAACCAACCTTTTTTCGGACCGCTCCATCAGCCAAGCCCCGAAAGATGGTCAGGGATTTCTTCCGATTATCTCACGGAGCCTATAGCTTGATGGGGTGGTATTTCACCGGGCGGTAGGGCGTATATTCATATAGACAATGTCGTTATGTAAACATTGAATAATTTTGTTATCTATCAACCGATTGACTTGAGTAGACATGTTTTTGAAACGTCAATTCAGTACAATTTTAACCATGAATCACTTCACACCGAAACAACGGGTCGAAATAGTGACCCAGTACATTGAAAATAGTCGTTCAGTTGTGTTAACTCAACGTGCATATCCTCGAAAATATCGTGGCCGACAAGCACCTTCTGACAACACTATTCGTTGTTTGGTGTCGAGTTTTGTTGAGCACGGGACAGTGGAAGATCGTCGACATGCCATTCATCAACACCCAAGACGATCCAATGAGCTGGTTTAAGCGGTAAGAGATAGTGTTGCCGAGAACACACATGTGTCGTATCGTTACCGTACTCAGCGTTTTGATTATGTAGGCGTCTTTCGTGTTTGACAGCATATTCTTGGCTAACTTCATAAATTCATTTGATCTCTAGGTTATCACGTATTTCCCTGATTTGTCACAACCCGGTATGGATTCAATTCAAGTGTAACCGACGCTTTATCCGCATGTATTGCCAATTCAATACGATTCTGAAAGGCACTAAGCAAAATTAACAATCTTTTCTAGTTCTCTTTCGCGTATACGTGTTTCCAACTCGCCGCGATTCGCGTTTCTTGATCGTGGCAATACTAAGTGATTGAAAATAAAAAAAGTATCTCAATCTCGATTCATGGAATATAAATGTGTGTTGTATGTGAGATAGTGTGGTGCGTTCTAAAAGGAGGTCTTTGCATTCGTCCAACAAGCACATGTTCTTAAATTGGAAATAACCGAAAATAGCATGGTCCAGATATCGCTCGCAATTGCCGCACCAAGAGATAGAGTACCGCAGGAATAGTATCATACATCTACAGCGCAACTGCACACAGAGATCATGGCAAACGTAGAAACAAATTACATGGGCCATGTTGTATGTCAATATAGGACGATGCCGATGATGTGAGTCTCTCATTTAGCCAATCATTGAATCCAACTTGTCAGCTACCCCCACCATACACCGCGGTAAAATTAGGCCAGACAGCCGAGATAACCTCTCTACCTTAGTGTTAACGCCGGAAGTCTGCTGCTGCGGCTACTGGTACAACTGCGAAACTTAAAATAGCAACGCAATTACCTGCAACTGACGACCAAACTGTGACGACCCCTTATTTTCAGCAAGCGACAGCAAACATTCACTGGAAGTCCTTCAGAAATACAAAAATACATGTAACATCGTTCAGTTGTGTTTGTATTGGGTTGTACCACATGAAATGTCCGATCTTATAGTAAAAATTCAAAAGCCAATATTATTTAGCCGTAAATTTTTATTCAATCAAAATAGGATCCGTTGGCATTTAACACATTCTTCCAACATGATATAAGGTCTAATATTCCTGTTTCGTAAAAGTGCTGATTTGTTGAGGCAATGAAATCTTCAAAGGCTTTTATGACCTCTGCTCGGTTCTGGAAGACCTTCTACCAGCAAAATGAATCCAGATTGTGGAAAAGATGGTAGCCCGTTGGGGAAATGTCAGGAGAGTACGGTGTATGCGGAAGAATTTCAAATCCCAACTGCAACGGTTTTTGTATTGTTACTTGTGAGGTATGTGGTCTAGCATTGTCATGCCAAAGGATCGGGCTGTGCCTATTGATCAACGCAGGTTGCTTTTCAGCCAATTTGGCTTGCAATATGTCGATTTCCTCACAATATTTGATAGCGTTTATCGTTTCTCCTGGTTGAAGAAATGAAAAGTGGATTGGTCCTTTCGATGTCCATTAAATTGTCAATGTGGTTGCGAACAACAGGCGTTGAACGCAACTTCCACGAACAATGGAGATTGTTGTGGGCAAAAATATGTGTGTGTTCAACACGCTTTGAACACTTCACAAGATTGATGCTTTCAATCGAACAGATGTGGTCACACACACGTGGTCTGTATTTTCCAAAGCAACGCCGACCGCAACACTGATACCTGAAACCACCAATCGTTATTTAAAAGGGGAAACTGGACCGAATACCTGCGATGAATTCCAGCAGAAATCTCCAAAGCGAATTCTCCTTAAAAACTCGGTTGTTTATGTTTATTAACTGTTAACTTTATTCAATTGATGAATGAGATTTTATACGATTATCGGAGAAGTTGAACTGTTCTTGTCAAATGTTTTACGAAGAAGCAAACATGTCAGCAATGACAGCAGACGATTTAATTTTAATGTCAGCTGATTGTTGACATTTGTTAGGTTGGTGCCACGGGTAGCATTCAGTTGCGAATTCGCTGGTTGTGTCCAGGGCGAATCCGCAACAGTCAACATAATCTTTCTTGGGTGAAGATCGGGCTTGGGGGTGTGTTTTGGTTTTTCACCTGCATCCAACCACTGCCCAGGTCTTTTACGATTATCATACAGAATCCGGTGCAAAAACGGTTCAGTTTGGTTTCTTAATCTAAGCGATGCGCAGATTTCCAGGTGCCGTCATTTTTGGGACTCGATCAGTTCATGGGATACCCACTTATCGAGTTTCTTTACCTTTCCTATGAGAGAAAGGTGTCGACTTATTGTCATTGGGGATACTCACATGCTTTGTGCAATCTCCCATACCGATTTCGTTGGGTCCGCATCCACCGTTGCTCTTAAAACATCGTCGTCAACTAACGTTTCCGGCTACCCACGTGGTTCATTTTCGAGGCTGAAATCTGCCGAACGGAATTTTCCAAACCAACGTCGTATAGTGCGCTCATTTATCGCTACATCCCCAAAGGCGTCATTAATGTTTTTCATTGCCGTTGACGCATTATGTCTCATTTTAAATTCATAAAAGAAGAGCGTTCGAATATGAACTGCCGACAGCATGGTAAACAATTCCTAGAAAAAAAAACTGTACTTGTAACGAACTCTAAAATTCTCCCACGTCAAGCACACGTGGTATGTGTACTTTATAAAAAAAAATGTAACGTGGGACCATGGTGCAATTATGTATTAATAAACGTACACGCCCCAACAGAATCTACGGACGAAGTATGTAAGAAACGAAGGACATGTTCTACGCGACCCTAGAGGAAGTATTTGATGGGATCTCATCATTCGATGTTAAAAATCCTCCTCGGGGACCTGAATGCGAAAATTGGAAAGGAAGATATCTTCCAACTAACTATAGGTAAAGAAAGACTATCAAATGATAATGGAATCGGAATTATTACGTTCGCAGCGTCAAAAGATCTGGTCGTGAAAAGCACGATGTTCAAGCACAAGCAAATCCATAAAGCCACATGAATATTACCCGACGGCGTAACGCGTAACCAATTAGACCATTTCCTCATAGACAAAAGACAGCACTCAAATATCCTTGGCGTAAGATCATATAGAGGAGCAGATTGCGATTCCGATCGTCTTCTAGTGATGGACAAAATTATGAGTCGGCTCACAGCAAACCCACGTGGGCAATCACGCGAGACGAGCAAAAACTTCGACATTGATAAACTAAAAGACCTGCGCAAAAGGGCTGAATATCAAGTGGAACTAACGAATAGATTTAGCATTCTAGAAAATGGGAGCGGTGAGGAAGAGAAAGCTAATAGTGTGGACACTAAATGGACATCGATCAGAGACACAATCAAACACACAGCCTAAAAGGTATTAGGATTTAAGAAAACAATTAAGTCCAAACCTTGGTATGACGATGAGTGGAGGGCGAAGATTGAAGAACGTAAACGACTTAGAGTGATCCACTTAGAAAGATATGATGAAGTCAACGCAGAAAGATACGCGACAATTCGGAATGAAACAATAAGGCTCTTCAAACGCAAAAAACGCGAATGGGAGAAGACTCGGATCGAAAAAATCCTAGAAAATGCAAAAGCAAAGAATATCAGAGGTATGGATTCCGGCATAAACTCAATTAGAAAAGGCTACCGAGGGAGAGCCGAAATAATTCGTGAGGCAAACGGTTGTCTGGTGACAGAAACAAACAATATCGTGACAAGATGGAAGCAGTACTGCTCAATGTGCGCACCCATCAACCACAAATAAACGCACCAGACTTCCATACAGCTGGGCCTCAGATTCCAGAGCCCTCTTTCAACGAAGTAGTAGATACAATAAATCGATTGAAAAACAACAAAGCTCCCGGAGTCGACTGCATACCGGTAGAGCTTGTGAAGTGTTGAGGTCCGGCGCCGTGCTTCCTCGGGTGAGGGAAGAGCGGGGACCTTTTATTTCTTTTTATTCTTCTCCCAGCGAAGATTTATTAATACACTTTTTTCTATATTCACTAGTCCTTTTATAGATTGGCGAAATTTAATTAACCAATTTTTTCTCCTTTCTTGTATACCACTCCGACAAAACCGGTTGCAACGCACTGAATTAGTGATAACTAGATCCAATTTTCACTGCATATTAACTTTTTTTTCTGGTTTTATTTAAATTTGTCTACATATGAAAGTTTTAATTAAAATGTTTAAAATTTAACTCTTTTCATTATTTTCATCTGGTTTCATTTTATTTTCACTTTTTTTTCGAACTCAACTCGTTCGGAACTGAATTTTTCTATCTCTATTCTGTTTTTTCTTCTGTGACTTTTCACATTCAATTCGGACGAAAATCCAAGTTGCTATGTTTTCAATAAATAAAAAGGTGCAGGTTATTAAGTGTGCTGTAACTGGTAATATTGTGAATGTTTATGAATGGTATGTATTAAGTGAGAATGTAATATATGTTAAGTGAAGTTTTTAAGGATGTGTTAGGAGATTCAGTGTTAAATTTAATAAGGGTAGTATTCTGGAATACAACATCCCACCCTTCTTCGAGAAAGAAAATTATCCTTGAAGAGAATAATTTTCTAGTAACTATATATTAAATTAAGATTAATTAAAAACTTGGATTTTCGTTCAATTACATTACAAAGGTTTTCAAAATTAATCTTTCATCAAAGGTTACAATAATCAAAAAGTTCTTAATACTAGAAAAATAATCTATTTACATTATATATTAACTAAATTTTTTCAATAATCAAAAAGTTCTTAACACTAGAAAAATAGTCAAAATAGTCTATTTACATTACATATTACCTAACTAAATTTAAATATTTCTCCTTGGAACCTTTTGTTTTCTAATCCAAAAGTCATTATTACTTATTTAATTATATAATATTAATATTCAAAATTCTCATTTCCGTTCGAATATATATATTAATTCCAAAATTTCCAATACATATATTACCTCTAAAATTTCCTTTCTTTCCTTTTTCGTTCGAATATATATAAATTCTAAAATTTCCAATATATATTACCTCTAAAATTTTCTTTCTTTCGTCCCCCTCATTAACTTTTTTTTTTTTTTTTTTTTTTTTTCATTTCCGTCATTTCCTACAATTGTTAGATTATTTCATATATATTGAATAATAAAACAAAGGCCATTTGTTATGTGTTTATCTTTTCCTTAAATTTATGGAAAATTTTCCAACCGTGTTTAATTTGAAGATAATTGTTAAAAATTTGGTTATGTTGTGTGTATGGGTTATTTATTTATTCCGAAAATAGTTTTATATTATTATTGTGTAAAACTTTGAATTTATTTCCTATTTTGATTTCTGAGTTTTCATCGGATACTATGTTGTGTATTTCGTAGGGACCCTCCCATAAGGAAGCGAGCTTATTTTTCCTGGTATGGTTTTTTATGAGTACCTTGTCGCCAACTTTGAATGTTTTATGGCTTGTCCCTTTGTCATAACACGCTTTAGATTTTTCCTTTTTGTCCTGCAATATGTTTTTAGCAATCTTGTAACCGTACTGTAGGCGAGCTTTTAGTTCGTTAGCGTAGTTCTCATAGTTGTATGACGTTTGCGGATTTATGCTAAGCGAATTCGGTATTCGTGCAGGAAAACCATAGAGTAATTCAAAAGGGCTAAATGCGGTGCTACTGTGCGGTGTGGTGTTATACACAAACATTGAATATGGTAGCCAAGTATCCCATGAGAGTTGGTCCTTGTTAACGTAGTGTCTGAGATATTCGGCCAACGTTCGGTGGCTACGTTCTAAGGCTCCATTTGTTTGGGGATGATAAGGTGTTGTTTGTATCTTTTTGATTTTTAGAATCTTGCATATTTCTTTAAAAAGGTGGCTTAGGAAATTGGTGCCTTGGTCCGTTAATACCGCTTCGGGTATTCCGAAACGACATATGATTTTCTCCACAAAACTACGAGCTATGGTGGGTGCTTCCGCATTGGGTAGCGGTATAGCTTCAGTGAACTTTGTTAAGTCATCTTGGAACGTTAATATGTATTTATTACCTTCGTAACTAGTTGGAAGCGGGCCAACAATATCTAGAGCTACTCGTTCGAAGGGGGTTGTACTTGTTGTTGTGATTTTCATCGGGATTTTTCTGTTTAGCGTTAGTTTGTTTCTTTGACACGAGTCGCATTTGCGGATGAATTCTTTCGTGTCTTTTATGAGGGTTGGCCAAAAGTACCTTGTTTTAACACGTTTGATTGTGCGGGCAACTCCCTGGTGCCCTCCAAAAGGTGAATTATAGAAGTCACGGAGGATTTGAGCGATATCCTGTCGGTCTTCGATATAGATTCTTTTGTCAGAGTAAAGATACACGGTGATCTTGGTTTGTGCGAATGTTTGTATTATGGCATTTTTAAGGCGGGGGTTTATTGGATCTTGTTTTGGGATAGAAATGTCGATATGGTTTACCTTTTCTTTTTTACAATAGTTATGCATTTTGCTGAGTGTTTGTTCAAAGCTGGGTTCGGTTTCTATGTTTAGTGGCAACGTAGTAACAATATATGAAGGGGATTTAGTCGTGTTTGGGTATAATTTTATTTCGTTTGGATTCGGACGTGCATAGGTAGGGATGGTTTTAAGTATCTTTTCGGTTTGGCCTTCTTTATTGGGTAATATAAAGATCTGAATGGGTGACCGGGTTTTGGCATACTCTATGGGTTTAGAAATTTCGATTATCTTACATTCGGTATGTCGGAGAGTAATTTCCTCACTAGCGGCTACTAATGGTTCAGCGGTGCCTTGACCTCTTGTTTTGCTTCTAGTGGTAACTAGTACCTTGCCTACCTCTTGTGTGTCTTGGAGGTGAATAGGGAGGCGGCTAAGTGCATCTGCGTTGGAGTTGTATTTTCCGGCCTTGTAAATAATTTGGTATTCATATTCTTCTAGCAATATTCTCCAACGAGCCAATCTTGATGTCGGGTTCTTCAGATTTATGAGCCACTGTAGTGGTTTATGGTCTGTACATATTGTGAACCTTCGTCCGTAGATGTAGGGGCGAAATTGTTTGACGGCGTAGATTATTGCCAGTAGTTCCTTTTCTGTCGTGCTGTACCTGGATTCGGCGTCGTTAAGGGTACGGCTAGCATAACAAATAGCTTTGTCCTGGCCAATTTCTCCCTGCGATAAGACCGCGCCTATTCCAACGTCACTAGCGTCCGTAGTTACTATAAAGTCTTGATTGAAGTCAGGGTAAGCTAATATGGGAGGTTCTATAAGTTTATTTTTTAACGTATGGAAGGCTTCATCACAGAAGGGGTCCCATTTAAATGCTTCGGTTTTCTTTAGTAACTTCGTTAGTGGCTTTGCTATGGTTGAGAAATTGTCTATGAATCGCCGGTAGTATCCTATGAATCCGAGGAATGATTTTACTCCCTTGACATTCTTGGGTGTGGGATATGTTTTAGCAGCTTTAATCTTATCGGGGTCTGGTTTAAGACCGTGTTCGGAAATTACGTGACCCAGATACATTAGCTCCTTCTTCAGAAAAGTACATTTATCTGGTTGAAGCTTAAGGTTATTCTGACGTAAACAATTAAAAATTCGTATAAGCTTTGCGTTGTGTTCTTGCAGGTTATATCCGTAAAGGACTATGTCATCGATGTATACAAAGCAGTCGAATCCTTGTAATCCCATTAAAACGTTGTTCATTAAACGTTGAAAAGTTGCGGGCGCGTTTCGTAGACCAAACGGCATACGGTTATATTCATAATGTCCATAAGGGGTACTGAAGCCGGTTTTGCACTTGTCTTCATTGTCCATTAGGATTTGATGAAATCCGCTTGCCAGGTCGAGGGTGCTAAAATAAGTTGCCCTCCCTAGTTGATCTAGTATGTCCGTGATATTTGGTAACGGATATGCATCGGCAACAGTTACTTCGTTTAACTTACGGAAATCAACCACAACTCTCCATCTCTTATTACCTTCCCTGTCAGCCTTTTTTGGTACCAAGAGCAAGGGGGAGTTCCAAGGACTAGCACTGGGTTGGATAATACCACTTTGTAGCATGTCATTCACCTGTTTGTGTATCACGGTTTTTTGTGTGTCCGGGAGCCTGTACGGTTTGGTAAATACGGGCGGCTTGTTCGGGTCAGTAATGATTTTATGTTTCAGCGCTTCTGTGAATGAGAGGTTGTCACCTTCGAGAAAAAATAAATCATTGTATTCTCTACATATTTGAAGGATAGATTGTTTTTCTTCACAATTACAGTGGCTGAGATTGATTATTGATGTTAATTTATTTAACCTGCCTTTGATTAGGTCGTCGGATTGACTAGAGATTAGGTTGAAATCACTTAGCTTGTCCCATTTGAAGTCTACGTCTTTAGTATTCACCGTTTGTTCTGCTTCCGAAGTGTTCATCATTAACACCTTTAATTTGGAGTTCTTGGGGCTGGTTAAGGTTTCGCCCACGTATATTCCTGGCATGATTCGTTTTTTTTGAATGATTATATCGCCGGACATGTCCTGGTGTTTACTAGTTAACGGAAAGTCTACAATTTGTTGGCTTCTGGGTTTTAAAGTGAAAGTTGCTCTTTCAGTCTTATGTGCTGCTGGAACATTTTGTACTTCAGTCTTTGCTGCTGAAACTTTGTCGCCCAATCTTCTCTGTTTTCGCTTTCTATTCTGTTTAGAGCTATTACTTTTTCCTTTTGATTCGAACTGAAGGCCTGAACAGGTGGCTCGTGATTCATTTGTAGAGCCGTATGGCTTTCTTCGATGCTCACTATCATTACCCTTTGACATTGGAATCTTCAGGAGGTGTTCCTTGAAATCGATTACACATCTATATTTAAATAAAAAATCGTTTCCTATGATTCCGTCATAAGGCAGATTTATTTGTTCGGTGAGTAGGTGGAAAGGATGATCCATGAGCATGGTATGGTCCTGGGTTTTTACTTCTAGGGTACCACTTACCGTCCCCAGGGTTTTCAAAGAATCACCTGCTAGTGTGGATATTGTGTAGATCTTGTCATCTTTTTTCTGATTCTTTAAGCACGATGATTTTAGAAGGCTTAGGTCGGCGCCGGTATCAATTAAAAGAGTCGTGTACATATTGTCTGCGGGACTAACTCTAAGACGTATCGCTGGTTCTTTTAATTCGGGACAAAAGGGTACGTGAAATCTTAGATTTGGTGTATATTGATCATTACAGTCGTTCGAAAGGAATGGCTGTGTGTCTCCTTCCGATTTGCCTTGTTTCCTCTCTATCTGAGTCGACCGAATACTATAGATTGAAGAGTGCCGTTCAGCATGATTCTGTTGGCGTCTGGCCTCGTTTTCCGACTCTTGCACCCGAGAAAAGTGAACATTTTGCCGATCGTTTTGTCTATTGGTGGTCCTAGAATTTTCACCAAAACGATTTTCAGAGTTTGTAGGATTGTTTCGGAATGGGTTACGCGTTGTTGTACCTTGTTGGTAATTTGTTGAAGGCGCTCCATTCCTAGATATCTTGTATCTACACTCGTTCTCTGTGTGATTATTCCGTCCACAGAAATTGCAAAAAATGTTATATTCCCTTTTTATGGGTTGTCTATTCGGAAAATAGTTGGATTGCATGTTCCGATAACATGTGTCCTGTGTATGCCCTGGCTTACCACAGGTTTGGCAGACTATACTATTGAATGTAGGTTTTTCGTTATATTGATATGACCTGGGAGAGTTGTCCATTCGAGCACCATGTGATACTACATGTGCAATCGAGTGTTTTAAATTATTTCCCCCATGGACTTTAGCTAGTATCTTTAGCTGTTCGTTCATTAGTCCATCTTCAAATGTTTGTACGGCCAATTTTTTGTTTTCTTCCATTAAGAATTCCCTAACCACCGCGTCTGCTGTTATTTCACACGTGGCAGAGTTTAGAGTCCTTAGAGCATTCGCGACTCTATCGCCGTATTCCCGGACGGTTTCTCTGTACCGTTGTTTCAGAGAAATCAACTCATTGTGTGCCGTCGACCGAGATTGCTCCTCTTTATATTCCGATTCGAGTTTATCTTTTAAATCCTCCCACTTAGCGATTTTGCTATACCTGATCAGATCGTAAGCATGACCCTCTAGTCTATTTTTGACTAGATCTAAAAATGTCTCGTATATATCCGGGTCTGCCTTCTTTATGGATCTAAATAAAACGTCTCCCCCGGAAATAAATTTACCTAAGTCGCAGGGTTTCCCGTCAAAGGTAGGGACGATTCTGAAAACATCAGAAATTCCGACAGACAGAGCCATTTCAGGGGTTTTACTGAGTATCTGTTGATAGTGGAATTGTTCTTCCCCCTGCCTAGCCGCCTGTCTCGTGTAATATGGGCTCGTAATATTGAAAATTTGAATTAAAGTATGGCGAAAATTCAATTCTTAAAATATGGTTAACTTAAAAATATGGTTATGGAAAAATTGGCCTTTCTTTTGGTTATTCAATATATATATATATATAGGAAAGAAAAATAAATTGGTCCCAAAACTGAAAAGAAAGAAAATTCGACGAGAAAGAAAGAAAAGAAACGGAAATGTCTTCGAAATACTGAAATGAGAATTTGCAAATAATTTAGATAGAAATTTCTATCCAAAAAAAATGTATGTTAGTAAAAAGGAAAGCTTCCAAGTAGAAAATATTACTAAAAAAAAATTAGAGAGAAAAGTCGCAAAAAAAAAAAAAATTCTTACTCCACTAAATGTTCATTGCTGTCATACGTAATGTTGATAGAAGTCTTTGTCTTGAGTTTCTTATTGTTGTGTGTTCTTCTTTTTTTTTTCACTTTTTTTTTTTTTTAAATATTTTAATTATCGCCAGGCAGACTTCACGTCCTAGAAGTTGAATATCCTGGTCTTTTTTTTTTCGTGGTTTTATGTGTTTTTTTTTTTTTCGTTGTGGAGACGTTTTCATTTATCCTTTGGGTTTTTTTTCTTCTCGTTTTTCTCTTTTTGTTTTAATACAAAACAAAAACCATATAATTTATTACAAATAAAAATATGATTGTAATCTTGCTATGCAATAATAATAAATAATTTACTTCAAACTATTAAAGGAAATTCTTACTTCGGGCGTAATTTATATGTCGTTTAATATTTTTTTTTTTTTGCGTTAAAGATTACTTTTTTCTTTTCGTTGTTTTATGTTTAAAATTTTTTTTTCTTGTTTTTTTTTTCGTTGTTTTATGTTTAAATTTTTTTTTTTCTTGTTTTTTTTTTCTTCTTATTTTCTTTTTATTTGGGATCCTTTGGTTGGATCATCCCACCGCTGCCACCAGTGTTGAGGTCCGGCGCCGTGCTTCCTCGGGTGAGGGAAGAGCGGGGACCTTTTATTTCTTTTTATTCTTCTCCCAGCGAAGATTTATTAATACACTTTTTTCTATATTCACTAGTCCTTTTATAGATTGGCGAAATTTAATTAACCAATTTTTTCTCCTTTCTTGTATACCACTCCGACAAAACCGGTTGCAACGCACTGAATTAGTGATAACTAGATCCAATTTTCACTGCATATTAACTTTTTTTTCTGGTTTTATTTAAATTTGTCTACATATGAAAGTTTTAATTAAAATGTTTAAAATTTAACTCTTTTCATTATTTTCATCTGGTTTCATTTTATTTTCACTTTTTTTTCGAACTCAACTCGTTCGGAACTGAATTTTTCTATCTCTATTCTGTTTTTTCTTCTGTGACTTTTCACATTCAATTCGGACGAAAATCCAAGTTGCTATGTTTTCAATAAATAAAAAGGTGCAGGTTATTAAGTGTGCTGTAACTGGTAATATTGTGAATGTTTATGAATGGTATGTATTAAGTGAGAATGTAATATATGTTAAGTGAAGTTTTTAAGGATGTGTTAGGAGATTCAGTGTTAAATTTAATAAGGGTAGTATTCTGGAATACAACAGAAGCATGGAGGAGAGGCAACCGCTCGAAAGATCCACCAACTTATCAAAATAATATAGGATAAAGAAGTCACTCTGGAAGAATGGAAAACCTCAATAGTCATCACCATTTTCAAAAAAGGCGACAGATCTGACTGCGAAAACTACAGAGGAATATCATTGCTCCCAACCACATACAAAATACTAACAAATGTCATACTGGCGAGAATCACATCGTACGCAGAAGAAATATTGGGAGACTACCAGTGCGGATTCCGTAGGAACCGGTCAACAAACGACCAAATGTCCACAGTAAGGCAACTGCTGGAAAAGATGTGGGAATACGGAGAGACGGTTCACCAACTGTTCGTTGACGTAAAAAAGCCTACGACTCAGTCACAAGGCAAAGACTCTACCATATTGTAGTTGAGGTGGGA
Organism: Microdon myrmicae; assembly: GCA_963931805.1. Classification (NCBI taxonomy): domain Eukaryota; kingdom Metazoa; phylum Arthropoda; class Insecta; order Diptera; family Syrphidae; genus Microdon; species Microdon myrmicae. The sequence continues at coordinate 159,570,266 of OZ007498.1, read as the reverse complement.
ATCCCGAAAAAATATGCCGCCCTCATTCAAATCTGCATGAACGAAAACAAAGGGCGAGTTAGAATAGAAAACCACCTCTCAGAACCATTTGAAATCCGGGACGGACTAAAACAGGGAGATGGCCTTTCACCGTGTATTTTTAACCTTGTGCTCGAGTATGTCATCAGAAAGGTACAAGACGACAACATGGCCGGATCATCCCTGAACGGGGTCACACAAGTGCTCGCATATACGTATGACATCGCCGTTTTGGGTGATAATCTAGAAACTGTAAGTAAAAACATTGAAATCAACATGCAAGCGGTAGAAGAGGTGGACCTAGAAATAAATGAACACAAAACAAAATACATGATTACGGCGAGAGCAGGTGGACCTCAGGGAAAACATATAAACGTCAGAGGCAAGATATTTGAAAAAGTTAAAGAATTTAAATATCTGGGAACGCTACTGACGACGAGTAATGAAATGTCGAAGGAAATTAACAAAAGACTGCATTTCGGCAACGCTGGTAGGCACGCAGTCAGTAAACTGCTTAAATCCAAACTGCTATCACGTAACATAAAGCTACGTGTCTATAGAACCATAATCATGCCGATTGTTCTATATGGATGCGAAACATGGGCTCTCACAAAATGAGAAGAAAACAAATTTCGCGTTTTCGAGAATAAAGTTTTAAGGGGTATCTTTGGAGGTAAATATGACGACGAGGCATGACAATGGAGGAAACTCCACAACCATAAATTGGAAGTGCTATACCGCAAACCTACAATAGTGAGAGTAATCAGGTCGCGAAGATTAAGATGGACCGGACATGTGGCGCGAATGGGGAACGATAGGACCGTGCATAGAATTCTTGACGGTAGACCAACCGGAAAGAGACCGGTAGGACGGCCACGACGGAGATGGGAGGACAATATAAGGTTTGACCTTGAGCAGATGGCATCGGATGGTCAAGCGTGGAAGGAGAGTGCACAGGACAGGGGACGATGGCGGAGTCGAGTCGGCGTGGTCACAAACTTCCGGGTTCCTACAGGCCAATAAATAGTAAAAATAGTAATAGTATCTACATATATTTGGCGCAGGACTAATGACCTTGCCCGGAAAAAAAGAAAAAAAAAAAAAACAAATCATTATGGAAAATTTAACAAGCCTCAGGACTTGTTAAATAAGGCCAAGACCGGTTCCCGGTTGTAGTGCCGATGATGATGATGATCTACATATATCCAAACATATGTTTGGATGGGTTTTGCCTTGCACTCCGATTAAATGTCAAATAAGTCTGGTTGATAAATAAAATGGATAAACGCAGGCGGTACTCGGCAGCGGCTCAAAAACTTACTCAAACTGCAAAGTCCTTCTATAATCAAAAAGTTAGTCAAAACAAATAAATATAATAATACAAAGACATTTCCGGGCTCTTGTGAACAATATCAAAAACTGTGTTTTGTGACATTTTTCCTCGCTCGTCAATATCCTTAACAAGTCAGTAATCTGAACTGTAAATGGAGCGAATCTACATTGGTGAACATTTCACAGCTACCTGGACACATGTTATTTTGCATAGACCGCTGGAAATGTTCCATTATAACTGCGAAGAGTCATACAAAATCCAACTTCAAAGAATCAAAACAACCCAATGAAACTTTTTATAGGGAATTGTGTTTCTTCGAAAAATGACCGAAGATGTTCTAACACAATTAGTTAATAAGGGGCCGGTGTTTTTTTAAAACCCCATTTCTTATCGATAAACACTAATGAACCAAGGTGTCCCATTAAATTAATTGATATATCAATTAGTAATTCCACCTTAAAGAAGCTTGTCTTTTAAATTGATCCTGGTGAAAAAATAATGTACGACTGTTGGTTTTAACAGCATGATAATGGTGTTAATAATCATGTAAAAAAACAGCCGTGTTTAAATGGTGATGACTAAAAAACTGACACTTTTATCTTCAGAACAATGATAGAGAACGAATACTGCCCAATTTAAATGATTTCGGGAGTAATTAATAGATATTATGTTCAACAATCATATACTTCGCCCGGAAAAACAAATTATTATGGAAAATATAACAAGCCTTAGACTTGTTAAATAGGGCCAAGACCGGATCCCGGTTGTAGTGCCGATGAATCATATACTTCAATGCCATTACGTTTTATTAAACTAATCTAAAATTATATGATTGTATGATCTTGTAGGATAATTAAGTAGATTTAATTAATGCGATTGACGAGTTGACTGATTTATTTTAGTTAACCGAAATAATTTCATTTATCTTTACAGATTTATGTTTGAAGCCGGCGAAGTCTACCAGCTTTCAATGCCGAATGCGACGCAATGATGATACAAAAACGAAACCTGAGAGTATCGAGGATTACTTGTCTAGTGTTTCAATATCCCCAACTTTTGCAAAGGACCATCATATTCCGAAATTCGACAAACTCTATAGTTTCCTTATGAAGCATGAAACAAAGTTTCTTTCACCAACGGCTTCTAGCATAAATACTGAAGAGTTCAATAACATTATAAAGACCAGCGATTTTCATATGACGGTATCAGTGACCTGGAGCGTTGTTGTTGTAGACAACACTTCCTCCCGGCGTATTGGTCATGGGCAACATTTTGTTCAACTTAGAAATCTTTATGAAAAAGTATCTTGCCCGGAAACCGGAGACTATCGTATTAAAACTTATCTTGGTGACACGTCTAGTGTACAAAAAATTCATACTTTTGAAGGGATCCAAGAGGAGGACGATAATGATGATGATGATTGGGAACCCAATAATAATTACGTCAGTGCGAGGTGTTTTCTTCATGATAACGCATTCGTTGCGAGTGCACCTGTTAAAGCATAGCTAAGCTGCATAAAATAAAAACAAACTGAATCCATTACATGTATAAAAATAAAAGAAATACGAATCGATCTATCTATCTATTCATTTTTTTGTTTTTGTTTTTTAATGTATTTCTCTCGAGAGAGGCGAACCTATTGGGATTGACTGAACTCGAACGATCTTCCAGCAGGTAGGAAATCCTCTCCGTACATAAGACAAGCGAAAGAGTCTGTCAAGAAACGGCGATAGTTCTGAAGCACAGTTCTTAAGGACTATTTTTGGTATTCGGTCCGAGCCGGTTGCCTTTCTACAGTCCAGCCCACATAGAATGCGCTGAATAGTACGTGGGCGGAACCTCACATTCTGCATCGAAGACCGCACGGCCGCGATCTGAAGTGGCTCAAAAAAACCGGCATCAAGGTTTGAATTCGCGGAAAATAAATTCGCGAACACATTAGCTTTGTCTTTTGAATTTGTGACCAACGTGCCGCTGGGCGTCACTAACGGAGGAAACGAGGAGGAAGCGAAGTTACTGCTGACAGCCCTTGCCATTGACCAGAAGGGTCGCGAACCAGTTGGGCACTCAAGGAGTTTCTTGGTCACTTCGTCGTTGTAGGCCTTCCTCGCCGTATCAATTGCTTGGTTGCACGCGTTTCTGATTCTACCAAAATTCGTTCTGTTAACATCGGTACGATTGAAGCGCCATCGTTTAAAAGCTCTATTTTTTGCCGTTGTAATCTGCTCGCATTTTTTATCAAACCAAGGTTTATCGGATGAACTTCATTTAATGGAGCCCGGAATGTAGATCCCCATCCCGAGAAGAATAATCTCCGAATAATGACCGACGCTGCATATGCGTTAACATCGGAGTCTCCAAAGCACACCAGCACACCTGCGGAGAAATCTCGCAAATCGTCCCAGTTACCATAACCATACATGGCGAAGCTGCCTAGGTCGGTTATTCGCTTCAAATGCAACTGGTTGGGCGACCAATACCAAGGAGTGATCTGAGTATCCCAGTGGTGCAGACAATCTCCAAGGCATAAATGCTCGGCCCGGAAAACAGATCCAGGGTGTTCGCAATTTCACCCCGGGCATCCGGCACTCGCGTTGGTTCTTCTACGAGTTGAGTCATGTTGTGGCTAACAGCGAACATCTCCGCCAGCTCCCCAGCCTCGTCGGTTCTGTTAGAATGTACCAGCCAGAATTGTGCAGATTAAAATCGCCAAGGACGACAATTTCAGTCGACGGTACGTGAAAGATATTCGAAAAGTGTCGTTGGTCGATCGTCATTCGGGGAGCGGTAAAGGCGACAAAGAAATTTGTCAGAATTTTTCAGCACGACTTTCAACCACATGACGTCCATGTTATTGGGTTCCAACGCCTCCATCCTCTGGCAACCCAGATCGAATAGCATGAAGACACAGACTCGACCCTTAAAACGGAATCACGAATGTAAGTCATATCCTGAGCAACGAGGATATGACGATATGACCCCCGGAGATCCGAATGGGAAACCTGTTTACCTCTGGAATTTCTTATCTCAGAAGGTGCCATTATGTCTTATCTCCGTCTCAGTCCGGGCCATCAGTCATACATCCGAAACATAGTCGAAGTTTCTCCCGACGATATCGCGGAATGTACAGCGCGATGGGGTGATATCTCACTTTCGGACCGGCTACCACCTAAACCAACCCTTTTTCGAACCGGGCCTTCTGCCAAGCTCCTAAAGATGGTCAGAGATTTCTTCCGACCATCTCACGGAGCACATACCTTGATGGGGTGGTATTTCACCGGGCGGCAGGGTGTTGGAACTGTAGGATTATATTTTTGTATTTATTGTATTGCTTACCTCGGTTGGCAGGGATTCCCAGTCTTTTGGCCTTGTGTCCAAGATGAAAAGAGGAGATTTCTTTTTATTTATTTTTATTTATTTAATATCACTTTAGGTAATATGTATTGTGGCCGTTTTGGCCTCCGGATCCAAACTGATCACGAATCCAAAATGTACTGCCCTTTTATACTCTGTGGCAACAGAGATTTGTTAAAAAAATTATTTAAAAATTCCAAGAAGCACAAACAAGATTTCGTGTGCTTCAATTGGAATAGGTTTCTCGGAAGTGTATACGAATTTACTTGAATAAATTCCCGGAAGGAGAAATCATGAAATGCATTTAGAGCTAAGCATTTCATGATGTTAGGATTATTAGGAATTGAATCAATGCACGACAAATGGACTTTGGTTTAAATTTATCGTGCATATGATTCAATTGGATTGGGATGTAAAGTACTTGGAAATTGAATCAATGTGCGACAAATTAACTTGTGGTTTAAATCTATCGTGCATATGATTCAATTGGATTGGAATTATGAGTAAGGGTAAGGTATTCGGAAATTGAATCAATGTGCGACAAATTAACTTTTGGTTTAAATTGTCGCTCATATGATTCAATATGGAATTTGGATTGGGATTATAAGTAATATTGGGGATTTGGATGGGAGTAGTGATTTAGGATCACTACAGGACCCTACTTACCACTCGGCCTTTAGTCGCCTCTTACGACGAGGTGGCCGTGACTATATTCTAACTCCCTACTCACGGTACAGGATCTGAGGCTTACTGGCGTACACTTTGCTTTTCAACACTCCACAAAAAGAAGTCCGGAGAGGTCAAATCTGGAGATCTGGGTGGCCAGTTAATTCCCATCAACTGTTTCGCTTCCTCTGAAGAAAAATGGCCCAATGATGGTTTTGACTCAAACGCCGGTCTAAGTCGTCACTTTTTGGTCATGCAATGGTGTTTCATGGATCTCATGTGGATTCTCCCTTCCCCAAATGCGGCATTTTTGTTTGTTAACGGCGCTAGAGAGTGTTTAATGCGTCTCGTCGGTCATCAAAATTTGCTTCCAAAAATCAGTTTCAGTGTCAACCATTCGAGCGACTGTTTGGGCGTATTCCAAGCCACGGAGACAGTTTATCGGCAATATTCTTTTAGTCAATTGCACTTCATACGGAAACAAATGCAAATCATACTTCAAAATGAGCCGTAAGGTGGTTTCACTGACGCTAAAACGCTTAGGCAGGCTCTTCCGCTTATCTTATGCACGGAGGACATTTCGTACCTGATGGAAGGTGGTTCGAGTTCAGCCTATTCCAAAGAAGGGAAAAGAAGGTCTCTCACAAAATTACCAGCCATTAGCATTACTGTCTATGTTATCTAAGATGATGGAAAAGGTCATCAATATCGAGTTAATTAAGTATTTGGAGTGCAACGGAGTTCTGAATGATCATCAAAACGGATTCCGTGGCAAGCGGTCCATGGGAGACCTTTTGACCCTGATAACCGATATATGGACCTGTAGCGATCCTTAATCGCACTCATATCCAAATCCCCAATACTATCATTAACCTACATCCGAATCCCCAATATCATCATTAACCTACATCCAAACCCCATATTAAATCACATGAGCTACGAATTAAACCAAAAGTTAATTCGTCGCACATTGGTGCAATTCCTAAAATCCTGACATCATGAAATGCTTAATTCAAAACGCATTTCATGATTCTCCTTCCAAGAACCCATCCAAATAAATCCACAAACAATTCCTAGAACAAAATTCCAATTGAAGCACACGAAGTCTTGTGTGTGCTTCTTGGAATTTTTACACCAAAATAGTTGACAATTCTCAACAGAAAAAATAATAAAACGGCAGTAATTTCCGATTTCGTGATCAGTAGAGTTCTAGAGGCCGAATCGCCGCCCGTGTACCCGATCATTTCCAAGGGGCAAACCGCCGAATAATATAATAAAAGACATCACAAAAAGTATATAGAAAAAGCCTTTTAATTCTAATTGGGCCCGTCAGAATGCAGTTTGCATGGCAATGAACAAAATCACACACCAGGAATAGCAACGAAAACTTTACGGGAAGAATTTTGCAAGGCCTCCGATAAACGTAGCAGAACAGACTCTCCTATTGGTTCACCAACTAAAAGAGGCCGAATCGTATTATAAAAATTAAATATTTATAATAGCAGAGAGTCGTCCTCCACAGCAGGTAAGCAAAACTGATGTCAAACACTCTTTTATTAGCTACCTCAACAGACCTCTGCGATTAAGAGCATGGTGAGTCAAGGGCGTCCCATTGGATATCTCCAAGGTTTTTGACCGCGTCTGCCACGCGGCATTGCTGAGCAAACTTCGTTTATATGGACTTCCCCACCATCTTTACGACTGGACGAAGAGCTGCCTCGAAAACCGATCGATCCGGATTGTAGACAACGAGTATTTGGATCTGTATCCTGTTAATTCTGGTTCTATATTGGCTCCAACCTTGTTTTCGCTTCACATAAATGATTTGTTGGAGTCAACGGATAACAAAGTGTTCAGTTTTGCGGATAATAGAACGCTTGTTTCCTCTTTTTCGGGTATATTGTTCTCATGTTTGAGCTCTGCCCCTAGACATACCGTCGACCTACTGAGCATACAGAGACGAGCGATCCGCCTAATCGGAGACACGGCGCTGACGTCAGGACTCAGTCGCTATCACATCGCAGGCATATATCCGACCTCTGTCTGTTTTACAGATAATATTGTAGCGAGCTTAGGGTTCGCTGGATTAATTATTTTAAAATAAATAAGAGCCGTTAAATCGATTTTGAATTACTGTAACACTTTATTAGTCCGTTAATAACAACCGTTACTTTTTTTACCGTACACTTAACGTTTTCTTTATTATCGCTTCCGTAATTATCGCGTATTTTTCTTCTTACTTCTCACTCGAGACGTATCGCTTGCTTCACTGTCTTACTTATCTCTAACTTAACTTCCGCTCTGCGTGCGACGTATTTATACCGTTTTTCCTCATTCTGATTTGGTGTATCGTTTCCGTCCGTTCCATAGTCTTGAATGTTCTATTACAGTTTTCCAGTACTTCCTAAAATAATCTAGTACTTTGTTTCGGACTTTCTCGAAGATTCCAGTACTGATTGTCATATGCGTCACAATATCATGGGTACTGCTCTTCGGAGATTTGTGCTAGTGTTTCGTGCAATTCAGTTTATATGCGCTCACCAAGACAACCCAACGGTTCGCACCAATTTCCCGTTCATCTACCGATAGCGCGAATATCTCTGCATCGGAACTCATCCAGTTACAGAGCGGGGAAGCTGTGGAACCCCCCCCCCCCCGCGTGTTAAGTGTACCAATGACGACCTGGATAAAGATGTTGTACATGATGTCATTGATGCACTTAAACCAAAAAACGCCAACCGATTCTGCATATGACCCCCAGAGCGACATTGCAATTAATTGCCCCTGTCACGTACGTCGGCCACCACCATCATTTGATACTTTGTATTTAATATAAGTTTGTTTTAAAATAGTACGATGGTAAGGTGGTGGAGGAATTGCACGATCCAGAAGTGAGTTTTTGAACACGCCCTGATTCGGGTGTGGATCGTGCAGTTCTTCGAGTTCGAATTTATTTTTCGAAGTGGACGTGAGTGGAGAGCGAGAGAGACGGAGGGTTAGCCTTTTTCGAGAATACGGTTTTGAATTCCGTTGTATACGGTTTTTTTTTGACAACGGAGAAGAAAAAAAGAACGTTTTTTGTGGTGAACGGCAGAAGAAAAAAAGGAAAAAAAGAAATTGTCCCGCGGATATTTTTGGTTTTTTGTGAAGAGAAAGAAAAAATGTAAAAAAAGAAAAATATATTAAAGACTAAAGAAAAAGGTGGTTTCCGTTTTTACTGTGAATTTGTGTGGCCTCTGTCGTTGCTTTCCGGATGTAATAAGCACAAATTCAATTAACAGCGGTTGTTCAACAAACTAAAGTAATTAATCAGTACTGAATCGGTAAAGCATCCAGAGTAGCCAACACTGGATGATTTACGAACTACTTATTGCTGGAATCAGGGCAGCAATCATCAATTCAAGTGGGACACCACAGACAGGATTGTGTCTGGGCTGCTGTACTGACCTGGGCCGAGCACAACAAAATTCATGAGCTGGTCACCACGAGGGAGGAAACAGGTAACCACTATAACTCATTGCTAAATATAGAAATTTTTGTGGTTGTACACACGACAAACTGGCGCTGCGGACAGGATTCGAGGAAGCCGGAGGTTTAAAACTCGTGAGCGCTTGAAAAGCCCGAATCCAGGAACCTAATAAGGCATCTTAAGACAACAGTGCATTGAGTGGAACACTAAGATAGCGCTACGCACCGGTGCATGACATTGGAGAATATCATACGATCGTGAGCAGAGAGAGAGACCGGCATATAAGGGAAAAGCAAGATTTATTTTTGTTTTGACTTTTGTGATAATGTTTTTTGCTGATGCTAAGATGTACAAACTTTAAATTTTGTTAATTAATGATTGTAGGATTGTTTTGGTTTTAGTCTTAAGCTGTTGTTTTGATGTTATTTATTGATCACTTGTTACTGCGTTTAATTTCTTGTTATCTAACTTATTTATTTATTTATTTATTAATTTATTTAATCATCCTGTGTAACAGATGCCAATAGGAGGATTTATTTTTTTTTTCTCTCGGTTACAAACTGTGATATTTAAATTGTTTATTATTATTTATTGTTGACCTTAATCGATCTTTTAAATTTTTTAATGTGATTCTGCTTTTCTTCCTTTTCGGCTGCGCGTTTGGTTTTCGTTTAAATTTTTTTTTGTTGTGTTACAAAAGTGACCCAAAAGTGGTCATTATATTTGCTTACCCCTTTCTCTCTCTCCAATTCTCGCCCGCTGAGGACTGCGGTTGTTAGTAGAATAGTATTTTTGTTTGTTTGTTGTGACCGACGGGTGTAGTGTGTTTTTTTTTTTTCTCTTTGCACGACCGTTTGTTTTGTCGATTAGTGCACCGTTTTCAGTCCCAAACATTATTGAATTTTTGATTACGGGCTGGCCTCCTCTGATGTTCCGGGTTTCCTTGTTACGCATCAGGCCCCTATAGTGATTGCGAGGGAGGAAGGTTCGTCGGCCGGCGTCTTGTTGCATATTGGGAGCGTGCTTGTTTTTGTTTTTCGCACCCTTTCTGTTGGTGGATACTGTCGGCGACGAGGTTGTTTTTTCTTTTCTCCGCGGGGTATCCGGGATTGACTTTGGTGTAGGTGACCTTGAGATCTAGTTAGACGGCCGGCAGATGCAGACAAGGCAACGTCAAAGAGATGTCCGAGAGGGCACCCCTGCCCGGGCACGACCCGAGGCATTTCCCGAGCTGCCGGTTGACGAGGTGGATCCGGAGGCGTTCCATGATTCGAGGGACGAATTTGTGGACGACCAATCGCCAACACGCCCCCCTCCCACCGTCGGTAAACAGCCTGTCGGGAGCATGGAGGACACGCCGATGCCCTCGTATTTTAAACTGGGCCCACAACCATGTCCTGTACGGACCATGCTGGGCACAGATAGGGTTTTCGACCTTGTGTCGAAGGCGGTCCCCATGTTTTCGGGACAGGAAGGACCGGATACGGCCGAGAGACTCTCTTCGTTTCTCAAGGGCTGTAGAAGGACCTTGGATGGGCTGGCGGTGGAGGAGGAACATACCTTCCTCCGGTGGCTGCCCTCTAGGCTGAGCGACGAGGCCTATCGGATGTTCGAGGAGAGACCACCCACGACATTCCTTGAAGCGGAGCAGCGTCTTAGAGAGGCCTACGAACCCCGGGTGTCGTATGAGGAGTTGTGTGCGCAACTTTCCAAAATGCGACAACTTCCTTCCGAGGATGCCACAGGCTTCGTTTCCCGAGTGAAGCGGGCCGTGGTACGGTGCGAGGAGGCAGCTGAGCGCTTTTATGGTCGCCAGGGTAGGTCCGTCTTCGCCAGCCAGCTTGAGGGCATGGCCAAACCGGTGTTGGTAAGGGGTCTGAGGGAGGAAGGACTAAAGCGCTTCCTTCTCACGTTGGGTAATGTCCCTTTTCGTAGCCTGGTGGACCACCTAACCGGGTTTGAGCGAGCTCGTAGGGAAATGCTGAGGCAGGACGACCTGTTTGTAGATGCGCGGCACGGGATCGCCGAGCGAGCGTCGGAAACACTAGAGTTAGGACCGGGAAGTTGCTCGACCCTTTTGGAAAATTCATCCTCCACTTTTAGGGATTGTACCGCGGCGCCGGCGTCGGTGTTATCGAATTTGAATCCCCGGGCGGTGTCATTCGCGTTGCCGGTCGCAGAGCCTGATAGTCGTCGACGGGGGGAGGATGGTTTCGTTCGGGAGCAGTCGTGCGGACCTCTCAATTATAGACGGGATGCTGGTGCCTATGCTCCGGCCTCCTCTGGCGAGGGAGCGTGGTCAAATACCGTGTCTTCCTCGAGTCGGAGTGAAGGGTCGCAGGGTTTGGCTCAAGGGGCGTATGTGCCTGGAGATCGATCGGGTCGGGACAATCCGGCCCGGGATTCGGTTGATCGATCGGCTCGCCCCCTGGAATCCCAGACAACATGCAGTTTCTGCAAAGTGAGGGGTCACGTGTACGACGAGTGCCTGAGGAGAAGGAACACTCCTTTCTGTCGCGAGTGCTGGCGGTATGGCCACGACATAGTGGACTGCCCGGATCGTCCGAGACAGATGCGCCAAGCCCAGGCTCCATACAGGGGTGGTGGACAGCAGAGCGGAACCGCGCGGCATGGGCCGCAACATCAGCGGCCGCAGGCTCAGCGGAGAGCCCTACCAGACCCGCAGCCCCCGTCTACGGGCGGCGGGCCGGCGACATCAGGCCCAAGAGTATTCAGCGTCCGGTGCTGTTGCGAGTTTTGTGGCCGACAAGGGCATAGCTTGCGCGGGTGCGAATACAGGCAAAGGTGGGAACAACAACAGGGTTCCCAGGGTTCTCCCCACAAGCGGCACGCCGGAACAGCACCTGTTGCGAGCCGAGAGCAGGACACCCGTGTGGAGAGTAGGGCAAGCGCGAGAAATGGACGCAGACAGCGTCGGCGAAATCGGAAAGCCGGTAATAGTCGCGCGGAGAGTGTGGTTTCCCGGAGGGTGGATGGAGATGATGGGCGACGATCGCCCGTGTCGGGCGGTGACGAGAGACGAACCGACTCCGTGGACTCGGAGTCCTCAGAAGCGGGTGGGAGGCGTGGCACCTCACCAAGGGATAAAAGAAATAGGAGGGAGCGACCTCAGCACCGTGGGCCCAGGTTGGGCCAAGGCCAGCCCAGTCCCGCTGGTTCGGAGTCTATTGAGACTTCCAGGCGGGATAGTCCTGAACGGAGGGACAAGGCACGGTGCGAATCTTGCAGCCGACGCACTTATGCGGCGACGGTGCGTCGGCAAGAGACATCTAATCAGAGGTCGGAAAACTCCCGGAGGTCGGGTCGGGAGACCGTAACCCGACCGCACTGAACACGTTGATTGGCCAATACTGTCCTCAGCTTTTGCCAGTAGAGGTCCCCATGGTCCAGCTTCCTTTGGACATTGGCCGTAGGAATACTACGCGTCTCATGGTGGACACTGGCGCTGTCAGTCTTTTGAAGCGAAGGGCCCTTCACCGGGGCCAGGCGGTGGACGTTCGGCAATCCACACCATTGCAAACCATATTTGGCAACGGCAAGTCGAGTGGGTCCTGCCATGGGACTCTCAAGTTGCACCATGAGATTCCCTGCAGTTTCCACGTGGTAGACTCCATGCCGGGGTTGGAAGCAGATGGCTTGTTGGGTAATGACTTCCTGTCCAGACATTGCAACATCAACGGACCGGGTGGATGTTTGGAATTTCCCCGAACAACCATAAACCCCGAATTCTTCTCCGTTGGTTTTGTTAATGGTGGGACGAGGGGGCTGAAGCATAAGGTAACCAAACGGGGAGTTGGGACACGGGGACCTGTCAGGGTCGATACCGAGGTCCACACTTCACCGGGGACCCCACCCACACGGGGAAGGGATACGAAAAAATGCTCAGCCAAGTCACCCCAGCGAGAGGAAACATCGTGGATGGATGAACGTGAGCCGCCGAGGATCGAAGTAGCCCTGAGTAGGCCGGTGGAAGTGCCGGCTCGTTCCCAGATGGAGGTGGCTATCCCCATTGACATCCGGGAAAAGGCCATTCTGGTGCCGCAGGACGCGCGAGGAAACATTTTATTCTCGCACTGCGTTACTGGTAGGGCAAGGAGTGCCAGGTTATTGGCACTTAATACCCAGAGTGGCCCTCAAAGGATCGAACAGCTTACGTTGAAGGTATACCCTACCAAGGACTATAACACCATCCCCTTGGTCAAGCGTAAAGATACGTCGCCGGGAACTGACTCTGACGACGAGTCAAGCAGGCCCGTGCCCGAGAACCAATCTTCGGAGGGACGATCCCTCCACTTCATTCGACACCTGTTCTCGGATGGTCAGTCGCCTGATGAACCCGATTTGAGCTCCAGGTTGGCACAATTGCACGGGGAACTTCGTTTAGGGGATACCCTGAACACACCCGAGTGCCAATCGATAACGGAGTTATGTCGAGAGTTCAACGACATATTTCACATACAGGGCGACTACCTGACGTACACCAGTGCAATCTCGCACGAAATACTTTTGGTACGGGATCAGGCACCCATTAACCAAAGATTGTACCGATTGCCCGAAAGCAAAAGGCAGGTTATAAACGAGCAAATTCGGGAAATGTTGGATAACGACATTATCCAACCAAGCAAAAGCCCGTGGAACTCCCCCCTTCTAGTGGTTCCCAAGAAAGCGGGCCCCGACGGAGAAGCCCGATGGAGAGTTGTGGTGGACTTTCGCAAGCTAAACGAAAAAACCATCGGGGACGCGTATCCTATTCCCCGTATAGAGGACATTTTAGACCAGCTCGGTCGCTCGCGTTACTTCTCCACGCTCGATTTGGCCAGTGGCTATCACCAAGTTTTGGTAGATCTAAACGATCGGAATAAAACCGCCTTTAACACCAACTATGGGCATTATGAGTTTCGACGTATGCCGTTCGGGTTAAAAGGAGCCCCGGCTACGTTTCAGAGACTAATGAACCATGTCCTTACTGGTCTGCAAGGGGTCGAATGCTTTGTGTATCTGGATGACGTCGTCATATATGGTAAGAACCTGGCTGACCATAATGACAAGCTCCGGAGGGTGTTCGACCGGTTGAGATACCACAACCTCAAACTTCAACCGGAAAAGTGTAGATTCCTGCAAAGGGAAGTGGTCTACCTGGGACATGTTTGTTCAGAAAAAGGGGCTTCGCCAAATCCTGACACGACAGCTAGTGTCAGAGATTTCCCCATTCCGAAGACGGTACGCCACGTCCAATCATTCATAGGGTTGGCGAACTATTACCGGAAATTTGTGCCAAATTTTTCCCGGATAGTGCGCCCCTTAACGAACTTATTAAGGAAGGACGTGAAGTTCACGTGGTCGTCCAAATGTCAACAGGCATTTGAAGAGGTAAAGGGGAAGTTAATTTCGCCACCACTATTGGTTTACCCCGACTTCACTAAACCCTTTAATCTAACCACGGATGCGAGTAATGAGGCACTTGGAGCGGTGTTATCCCAAGGTGAGATAGGCAAAGACCAGCCTATTGCTTATGCCAGCCGCACCCTGAATGGGGCCGAACGTAGATATAGCACAATCGAGAAGGAGTTGTTGGCCATTGTATGGGCGGCGACGAATTTTCGGTGCTATTTGTTGGGTAGACGCTTCACCGTGTACACGGACCACAAACCGTTGAAGGGAGTGTTCGGCGTGAAAGAACCCACCTCACGCCTTACCAGATTTCGTCATAAGCTATCGGAGTTTGACTACTCAATCGAGTACAAACCCGGTAAATACATGCGCTAAGCCGTATTCCCCATTCTGTAGACGAAACCCCTTCACCACCGCGATGCAATGTAGTGACTCGCGCCCAGGCAAAGACCCAACGGGACAGCGAGGGATCCCCGGGACGTCCAAGTGACGAAGAGTCACCTTCTGAAGAGGACGCCATTCCTTCCTGCACGGAAAAAGGAATGGAAATAACTAATCCCGAGGAGATCCAACACCTATTACGGGATTACCATGATCACCCTTTAGGTGGGCACCAAGAGGTGATCAAGACGTATAAGAAGATACGCAGGCACTACTGGTGGAAGAATATGATGCGCGATATCAAGCAATATATTAAAGTATGCAAGATTTGTCAGCGCATGAAGTCTTCCCCAAATTTACGAATGCCGATGGTAATCACCGACATTGCCAAGAGGCCTTTCGAAAAGGTTTATTTAGATATCGTGGGCCCCCTGGACCGTACTCCTGAAGGCAATCTATATATACTTACGTTCCAAGATAATTTATCGAAGTATATAGATTGCTATGCCCTGCCCAATGCAGAGGCTGAGACGGTGGCTTCGGTCTTTTTCGACCAAATAGTTGCAAGGTATGGTGTACCTACACAACTGGTCACCGATCAGGGCAGCAATTTCCTGAGCAGCCTGTTTAAAAGCGTGTGCAGGCTGCTCCGCATCAAAAAACTGCAAACCTCAGCGTACCACCCACAATCGAATGGTGCCTTGGAACGAGCCCATCGACCGCTGGTAGAATACCTACGCAGCATTGTGGGCACAAATCCCCAAACCTGGGATCAGTACCTGAGGGCGGCCACTTTTGTGTACAACACCAGCGTGCACGAGAGTACCCGATTGACGCCGATGGACTGTCTCTTTGGTTTTACTCCGGAGGTTCCCTCGAACATCAAATTACCTCCGGAACCGGTTTACAACCACGAGAGCTTCCATAAGCTATTGAAGTACAAGCTTCAGAAAACGTACGAAATAGCTAGGCGCAATCTGTTGATCTCGAAAAAGAGGTCCAAAGGGTATCATGACCGCCAGTTACGCCCGTTCACGTTCCATGTGGGCGATAAAGTCTTGATGCGGGAAGAAAACAAAAAAAGGAAAATTGGCGCCCCTATGGAGAGGTCCTTATGACGTGGTGGAGGTGAAAAGTGCGGTCAACAGCGCGGTGAGGCTGGGCAGGAGGACGGTGGTTGTGCACAACAACCGTCTGAAGCCCTGCTGGGAGTAGGGGAGTCGTGAGCTCGAAGTTTGGAAGATATATAAGAGCGGGACGTTTTCGCCGGCCGGGTGACATTTTGGAGTGGTTGAACGAGAGGGGATCACCTCGCCTTGGCGGGGGGGTCCTAACCGGATCGTGTGGGCGGTCGAGCTTTTGGTCGGACCATCGGATTGAGTGTCGGACCCGCCGCGGACGTTTGTGTTGTCCTTGGTTTTGTGGAGTGCTTGTCTGTTGTTCCCCCTCTTATATTAATACCTACGTGTTATTTATTTATTTATTTATTTGTACTAACCCTCATATATAAGTAGTATAATCCCTACTAACATTAGCACTTAAGCATGATTTATTTATTTCCTACTAACAATGATATATAGGTAGTATAATCATTACTGACATTAATACTTAAGCATGTAGACTAATTTATTTATTTATTTATTTATTTATTTGTTGGTAGGTTTACTGATTGTTTGTTTGTTTGCTCTCCGCCGCCCACTCTCCGGCGTGACATTCCTCTCCTAAGAATGCCACGCAATCTTTGGGGGGGGGGGGGGGGGGGGGGGGGGGGGAACACGCCCTGATTCGAGTGTGGATCGTGCAGTTCTTCGAGTTCGAATTTATTTTTCGAAGTGGACGTGAGTGGAGAGCGAGAGAGAAGGAGGGTTAGCCTTTTTCGAGAATACGGTTTTGAATTCCGTTGTTTACGGTTTTTTTTTTGACAACGGAGAAGAAAAAAAGAACGTTTTTTGTGGTGAACGGCAGAAGAAAAAAAGGAGAAAAAAAAATTGTCCCGCGGATATTTTTGGTTTTTTGTGAAGAGAAAGAAAAAATGTAAAAAAAGAAAAATATATTAAAGACTAAAGAAAAAGGTGGTTTCCGTTTTTACTGTGAATTTGTGTGGCCTCTGTCGTTGCTTTCCGGATGTAATAAGCACAAATTCAATTAACAGCGGTTGTTCAACAAACTAAAGTAATTAATCAGTACTGAATCGGTAAAGCATCCAGAGTAGCCAACACTGGATGATTTACGAACTACTTATTGCTGGAATCAGGGCAGCAATCATCAATTCAAGTGGGACACCACAGACAGGATTGTGTCTGGGCTGCTGTACTGACCTGGGCCGAGCACAACAAAATTCATGAGCTGGTCACCACGAGGGAGGAAACAGGTAACCACTATAACTCATTGCTAAATATAGAAATTTTTGTGGTTGTACACACGACACCCCACATTTCGCCACAACCGTTGAAATGGAAATTGTGTAATTGCACATCAAAAATTAATTGGATCACTTTGCAATCGCGGAAGTTGAAGGCATATCGGCTGACGTCGCATTTCAACGCAATTGCAAATTGGAATTGATAATCAGGAAGTAGGTCGATGAAGAGCGAAATTGCATTGTCGTCATCGGGAGGTGTTGACCCCAAGGTAACAAGCAGGGGTAAAAGAAAAATAGGAGGGAGAAAGAATAAAGATAGCGAACGAAAAGGTTGTTTTTGGGAGCGGTTGAGATACCAGTGAGGAATTGTAGTTGAGTTCGAGGGCGTCGTTTGAAATCAAGGAAGATTGTGATAAAAATTAAGTGAACAGGGAAGTGGATGTGAAAAAAGAAAAGCTGGTTGAAAAGTCGTGATTGAAGTTGGGAAGAATTGTGGTAAAACAAAACAAGTAAATCGAAATCATAAAATAATAGAAGTAATTGTAAAGACAGCAAAAAGAAGGAAAACAGGCAATGGAAGAAGTGGTAATAAATATTGTGCCGAATTAATTGAAACTTTTAAGACGAAGTCGATGTGAACTATAGATTAAGTGATGTATTATCGTACAGAATAAAATAAAGTGTAAAGAACGAAGAGAAAAAAAGAAAGGAGTTAATAAAGAAAGTAAAAGAAAAGATAAGTAGTGCAAATTTGTTTTCTTTCATTGCGGCGAGAACACTAGTGCGGAGGTATAAACCCTAAAACCATAACTTGCGCGAGTGTTCCCGGAGCGTTACAATCCGCAACTGTTCAAAAAGAACTGCAACCGTTGTTTGGTGGCATCTCGGGGTGCATAGGTTGACCTCTCCCGAGAGAAGTATATAAAAAAAAATCATTGAAATTATCGCTATACCGCCCGAGATGCTCGAAAAAGTGATGGAACATGCAGCACATTTTGCTTTGGTCAATAGAGGCGGGGACTTGATTGATGTTGTATTCAAAAAGTAGCCTAAATTGTAAAGGACCAAATAAAAATACGTCATATATGGAAATAGGTTTTTTTAAAGATATTCAATAATCACACACCGACATAAAAGATGGCGCACTCTGTATATATATATATATATATTATTATTTATTGGCCTGTAGGGACCGACTCGACTCTGGCATCATTCCGTGTCCTGTCTACTCTCCTCCCACGCTTGACCATCTGATCCGATCTCCTTAAGGTCAAACCTAACATTGTCCAACCAAGGTCAAACCTAACATTATCGTTGTCCATTTGCGCTGCGTGTCCGGCCCATCTTAATCTTCGCGACTTGATTACTCTCACTATTGTAGATTTGCGGTATAGCTTTTCCAATTCGTGCTTGTGGAGTTTCCTCCATTGTCCTGCCCCTCGTCATATTTACCTCCAAAGATACCTCTTAAAACTTTATTCTCGAATACGCGAAATTTGTTTTCTTCCCATTTTGTGAGAGCCCATGTTTCGCATCCGTATAGATCAATCGGCATGATTATGGTTCTATAGACGCGGAGCTTTATGTTACGTGATAGCAGTCTGGATTTAAGCAGTTTACTGACTGCGTGCCAACGAGCGGAGTAGTCTTTTGTTAATTTCCTTCGACATTTCGTTACTGGCCGCCAGTATCGTTTCCAGATATTTACATTTTTTACCTTTTTCAAATATCTTGCCTCTGACGTTTATATGTGTTCCCTGAGTTCCACCTGCTCTCGCCATAATCATGTATTTTGTTTTATCTTCATTTATTTCTAGGCCCACCTCTTCTGCCGCTTGCATGATGATTTCACAGTTTTTATTTACAGTTTCTAGATTAGGGCCCAAAACCGCGATGTCATTCGCATATCCGAGCACTTGTGTGGCACCGTTCAGGGATGATCCGATGATGTTGTCGTCTTGTACGTTTCTGATGACTGGAGTGTGTTACATGGTTAAAAAGACACGGTGATAGACCATCTCCCTGTTTTTGTCCGTCCCGGATTTCAAATGGTTCTGAGAGGTGGTTTTCTATTCTAACTCGCCCTTTGTTTTCGTTCATGCAAATTTGAATGAGGGCGGCATATTTTTTCGGGATTCCCAGTTGAACTACAATATGGTAGAGTTTTTGCCTTGCGACTGAGTCGTAGGCTTTTTTGAAGTCAACGAACAGTTGGTGAACCTCCGTATTCCCGCTTCTTTTCCAGCAGTTGCCTTATTGTGAACATTTGGTCGCTTGTTGACGGGTTCCTACGGAATCCGCATTGGTAGTCTCCTAGTATTTTTTGTGCGTACGGTATGATTCTCGCCAGAATGACATTTGTCAATATTTTGTATGCGATTGGGAGCAATGATATTCCTTTGTAGTTATCGCAGTCAGATCTGTCACCTTTTTTGAAAATGGGGACGACTATTGAGATTTTCCATTCTTCCGGAGTGACTTCCTTATTCCATATTGCTTGGATGAGCTGGTGGATCTTTCGAGCGGTTGCCTCTCCTCCATGCTGCACAAGCTCTGTCGGTATGCAGTCGACTCCGGGAGCTTTGTTGTTTTTCAATCGATTTATTGGGTCTACAGCTTCGTTGAAAGAGGGCTCTGGGATCTGAGGCTCGACCGTATGTACGTCTGGTGCGTTCATTTGTGGTTGATGGGTGCACACATTGAGCAGGTTTTCAAAGTACTGCTTCTATCTTGTCACGATATTGTTTGTTTCTGTGACCAGACAGCCGTTTGTTTCTCGAATTATTTTGGCTCTCCCTTGGTAGCCATTTCTATTTGAGTTTATCCCGCAATACATTCCTCTGATATTCTTTGCTCTGGCATTTTCTAGGATTTTGTCGATCCGAGTCTTCTCCCATTCGCGTTTTTTGCGTTTGAAGAGTTTCATTGTCTCTTTCCGAATCGTCGCGTATCTTTCTGCGTTGACTTCATCATATCCTTCTAAGTGGATTACTCTGAGGCGGTTACGTTGTTCGATCTTCGCCACGCACTCATTGTCAAACCAAGGTTTGGACTTAACTGTTTTCTTAAATCCTAATACCGTTTGGGCTGTTTGTTTGATTGTGTCTCTGTTTGATGTCCATTTAGTGTCCACACTATTAGCTTCCTCTTCCTCACCGCTCCCATTTTCTAGAATGCTAAATCTATTTGTTAGTTTGTCTTGTTCAGGTCTTTTAGTTTATCAATGTCGAACCTTTTGCTCGTCTCACGTGACTGCCCATGTGGGCTTGCTGCGAGGCGACTCCTGATTTTGCCCATCACTAGAAGATGATCGGAGCCGCAATCTGCTCTTCTATATGATCTTCATCATTATCATCGGCACTACAACCGGGAACTGGTATTGGCCTTATTTAGCAAGTCCGGAGGCTTGTTAAATTTTCCATAATGGCACGGTCATTAAGTCTTGCGCCAGAGGCAGTCTGCTCCTCTATATGATCTTACGTCAAGGATATTCGACTGGTGTCTTGTCTATGAGGAAGTGGTCTATTTGGTTACGCGTTACACCGTCGGGTGATATCCACGTGGCCTTATGAATTTGCTTGTGCTTGAACATTGTGGTTTTCACTGCCAGATCTTTTGATGCTGCGAACGTGAAATAGAATAAGAGCAATAAATAAAAAATGATATGAGAAATGAAAAAAATTGAGCCTAATTTCCTTCTACATATTGACGACATAATCTTCAAGGCCAATTCTGCTCTTGGTTTTGTAAAATGCTGGTCGAAAAAATTCTCTAACTCCAATGCTACCCGAGCGCTCTAAGTAATCTTTGTCCGTGCTCTACTAGAATATGCTAGGCAGGTATGTCCCACAGTCGCAATATCAAGAGCATTCAACGTTGATTCTTACGTTTTGCCTTCCGAGGATTAAGTTGAGAAAATGCTCTGATCCTACCTCCATACACAAGCCGTCTCCAACTAGTTAACCTTAACACACTTAAAAAGCGTAGAATTCATGTCGACATTCTCTTTATCCATCGTCGTCTCTCAGGTATGATCAATTGTCCAAGCCTGTAAATTGCGGAACCTTCGTTTCTTCTACTTGCCCGTCCATCACACCTCTTGTAGCTCTAACGAACGAAAGTTACGGAGTGCCTGCCCACCTCTTATGGTCTCGAACTCCATCGCCTTATTAGCCCCTTTCGTTTTGCACCGGAAGACATGAGCGTTGAATGGTGTCCTTTTTCATATGTTGCACTGTTAAGTTGATTATTGAGCAAGTCTATCTCTGGCTTTGATAGTACAGCAATGCCACCCTTAAGACTCAAAAGCCTGTAGAATTCCCCCCGACAGTTGCTCATTTGACGTTTTCGAATTTAAGAAAGCGACTGCGAGATTCTTTTAGATATTACACTCACAGTAAATTTCTTCGCGATACGAGTTATGGTCCGAAGTGAATACAGAATGCCTGAAAATCGAAAACTCTTTCATAAACATGAGCTGGGGCCATTTATGAATAAGAATTGTTGTTGGTTTGGCTTGGTCGTACTGGGCACGAGATGAAGTATTTGTAGCGATTATGCGTACCGAGGACCGAACCGTCGCAGGCGGCTCGGATGATGTAAACAGGGGCAGCATCTGGGTTGCTGACTTATTGTTATAATTGAGTACACGATGCGGTGTGAAGACAAATAACAAAGCCACATTAGCCGTGACATATGGTAAATGATATAGATACATAAAATTTCACCATTGAAGGTTATGCTTGGTCCCAGATATCGGAACAGTAGCGAGGCTCTTTGTTTCTTTCAACACTAAATAAAGGAAAGAAATAAACAAAATATCCAAAAGCATAGAAGAAACGTATATCGAGCTAATGTGTCGTGACTGGGTTTCCTCGTCACCAGGAACGAGGGACAGTTATTTAACAACAACTTAGAAATTCAAATATTTATAGGTTATCCACTTCCTTTACAAACAACACCCAAAAAGAGATTTTAAAAACAGTTAAGTAGTTACGAAAATATAAACGAAATAATATTGCTGCAACGATGGAGTGTCCGGATGATTATCTCAACAAGAGAAATTGGTTTATGGCAGTAAAGCGCCACACACGACTCAAATGGTTTATCGTTGGTTTAATGAATTCAATCATTGATGCCGGTTGTTCACCGATGAAAGCCGTGAAGGTCGTCCAAAATTGGTCATCAATGCAACATCGATGCTGTGTGTGAATTGCTAATGATTTTCCATTAATATTATAATAATAAAAATTCGTTTGCGTTAGATCCCGCATAATTTGTTTACTTTCGGAGTGGGCTGAATGCTACAATAAATGGTTTGAGCGAATGCACGGTAGTGATCGAGATTACTTTAAAAACCATAAAACTATTTTTATTAATTAATACATACATTTCTATCCTTTTTTGCAAAATATAAATAACAACTCTTGTACTGACAATTGAAGTGTCATTAACACTAGGTTTACTGACGTTTCTGATATACCTATCTCTACGAACACGCGTCAATTTGACGCAGAGACGAATACATATAACAACACTTAGAAAATAATGTAATTATATACTATAAAAAAAAATGAAAATGTGAGATATATATTTATGGAAAGGTTTTATTATTCAATAGTTTTATTACAGATTATTTCAATATTTGACATTTATTTCGCACATTTTTTACACAAATACTCAATTTTGTTTGTACATTTTCCGCAAACCTTTTGACATATTTTACAGATATTATTGCTCCTGTTTCTTTTACAAAAGCCAATTTGGCAAGTCCTACGTTCTCCCGAAGTACTAGGTAACGGGTGATTATAATCTATGTTGTTGGATTTTTTCTTTTCTTCTTCTGTAAGTTCTTTGGCCAACTGAAATAGAAACTCCTTTCTGGATAATTTTGACCCAGTACACTCTGTGTATAATATCCATGCGTTTATTGCCGCTAAATCTATAATGTTGAAGAACACCTGGAGAGGCCATCGAAAAGATGCTGATTTGCTAGTATATTTGCGAGCCATTTGGTCTACTACGTCGACTCCAAACTTTGTACCATTGTAATATGCTATTGTTTCCGGGGTATGTTTTTTATTGTCTTTTATTTTTATAAAAGTATGCTTAGTACTTAGTAACAGCACCTTTAGATTTGGCTTACTTTTATATATAGTAAGTATGCAGTTTCCTGATTTATAATGTTCTGAAGAATACAACTTCATTTTATCTTTCTTGCTTTTTGCTGGCTTTGGCAGTTCTCTTTTGTTGGCTCGAATAGTTCCAACGAAACTGGTTCCTTTTGCAACTAATTTTTCAGCTAGAGGAATACTGGTGAAAAAATTATCCGTGGTTATATTTCTTCCGTGATGAAGATATGGTTCCGCTAACTTCATAACTACAAATTCGCCCAGCGGTGTTGAATTTCGCGTTTCATCCTTCCCTAGGTAAGGGATCCCATTGATAACGTATTTAGATTGCACATCTACTGCCAACCAAAATTTTATACCAAATTTGTAAGGCTTATTTGGCATGTATTGGGTAAATTTGCAGCGGGCTTTAGTAGGAAACAGTTGCTCGTCTATTGAAATATTTTCGTGAGGTTTATAACAGCATTGGCTATTGTGTATAAATTGATTCCATATTTCGGATATCATTGCAAATTTGTCGGTGCGTAAACGTCTAGATCGTTCCGTTTTTTTATCAAATCGGACAAATCGAAGAATTTGCATGAAATCATCTCTGGACATTGTATTAGAAAAAAAAGCAGGTCCCCGGCGTACAAAATCCCAATAAATGCAAGCAACTTTGTGGTTGAAATCTTCCAATCTCCTTTCAAAACACGACCTGCTTCTTCTTCAGTACAACTTTTTATATGTTCTATCATCTTTTTGGTTATAATCAAATGAAAAGCACTGCTTACGTTACCTTCCATCACATTGCGTTTTGCGTAGCCAGTAGGCCCAGCGATGTCTTTGAAGATTGTGTGGAAAGGATAGCGACCACTAGATCCTTTTCTGCAAAGACCAAATTTCTGATGATTTTCTTTTTCAATGTCTGATGAGTCCCCTGTTTGCATACTTTCATCAGATTCCAAAATCTCGATTTCATCCTCGTCTTGAATCACGCAAAAGTTGTTTATCGCTTTGTCTTTGTATAACGTCAAATTGACGCATATCCGTAGAGATAGGTATACCACATAAAGAATTACAATATTTCAACACTTTTGAAAAAAGTAGACCACAATATATATTTATCTCGACCACTGGACAAAAGTCAATACAAGAGATAAGATAAAAATGCAAACGGTGTTTGTACATTTCCTTATAACATTTGAAATGCGTCAAAATGACGCGTCCCGTAAACCTAGTGTTAAAGACGCCTAAGCTTCTTGGAAAGAGTGATAATATTTTACACTCACCGAGAGCCAAAGCAGCTCGAAAGAGTAAATATATTTGATGTTCATGGAATTGTATACTTTCGCTGGGTTCCTGGAATACCTATTCGTCTACAGTACTAAGTGTACTTTGAGGCTCTCAACTCCATGGACAAGTAAGGAAAACATGACCTGAATTATGGAAGAATAAGTCATAGGTTTGTGGCGTTTCCAACAGATACACACGAATACGCAAAATGCAGTGAAAAACGCAGCACAAAAGAAAACAGATAGAAGAACTGTATATCAGAGCAATTAACCTAGTGGCTTAAGTAGTGGGAAAATATATCCCCATGAGCGCACGGACGTGGCTGATGCGTTAGTTGTTTAGTTTTGTAGTGTTTGTAGTCTTTACAGCACGAGTTCGAATCATGTTTTTTTACTACCGTTGCCAAATATTATAGGTTTTTCGTCATGCCAATGCCCTGGGTCAGACTAGGTCAAAATATTTTTAGCCAAGTATCTTATAATGTTCTCCTGGCAGGATCGCCATGTAATATATTTGTGGGTGACAGGTATGTAAATTTTATCCTAAGATTGCCTATGACCTAACTTCCCTAATGGTTGCTGTTTAAGCGCATCCCGCTCCAAGTGTATGGCGAAATCGCCGCAGTTGGTGAATCAAAGACGCTGTTGGTTTTTGATTGATTTATTATCGAAATTGCTGGGGTATTTATACTCCCAATCAATCACTCAATTATTTACAAATTTCTTAATTAACTCATACAATTTTTGTTTAACAAGCCATTTTATTCTTAATTCATAATTCACTCAATACAATTTGCTTATTGTGCTATTCTATTTTCTATCACTACCTTGGCGCATAGTGTAAGAACAATGACACGATTTGACCCAATTAATTTGTGAATCACTTGCTAGCAGCAAGCTCGTAAGCGGGTGTCATATGATTCTTTCAAATCGTAACTGGAGCAATTCGTTTCTTTTACTCAATGAATCGACCTTGAATTATTGTCGACAACGAATGCTGGTTACGCAACACTTGCTAATTGTGACAAGGGCAGTTGATTCATTTGATATTATTCTTCATGGTCATTTCATGGACATGTTACATTACAATCCGTAAAGTCTCAATGTTAGATCATGTGTAATATCAATTTTTTTACATTAAAACATTTTCCTACATCCATATTCCCTTTTTCTTTCAACACGTTTCCAAGGCCATTGTTCCCCTTTGGGTACGAAAAGTACTACATGGGCTGAATATTTCCGGGGTTTTTCAATAGGTGGCTTCACTATGAAATGAAACTAAATCATTTAGAGAGGATCATCTGTCACTGGTTTATGTATGAATCGTCCTTTCGTTAAAGGCGTTTGAGCGAAGTTATTTTCGCCTTCGTAAAAAAAAAAAAAAAAAAAAAAATATATATATATATATATATATATATATATATATATATATATATATATATATATACCTATATATATGGAATAATATATAGGCTAATAACATTGCCCAGAAAAACAAATTATTATGGAAAATTTAACAAGCCTCATACTTGTTAAATAAGGCCAAGACCGGATCCCGGTTGTAGTGCCGATGATGATGATGATATGGAAAAACAGGAATATTGCATCTTGATTGTTTTTTGACGGGATTCTGCACAATCATTGCAATAGTTGCCGAAACGTTATCATACATCCGCTCCTTTCGGAACAAAAGTTTATAGGTGGTTTAGTGAAATGAAAATGGGTCGTTCAAGCACCGAACACGCACTCCCCTCTGGAAGGCCAAAAGGGCCTACGAATGCGGAAATCGTAAAGCAAGTGCTTCGAATCGTTTTGAGTGATCGTAAAGTGAAGTTGCGCGAGTTAACAAATATATTGCCGTTGGCTAATATGCTCAACTCTTCATGGGTAGAGAAATTAAGACAAAAATTCCAACAACGACAAACAATTTGACACCACATAAATTAAGCTCAGATGACATCTGAAACGCTTCAAGCTGAATATTACAATAGAACATCAAAGCATTTTCCAAGTTGAAAGAGAGCGATACAAAAATGTTTAGAAAAAGTGAAAAAGACTGGTCGTATGGTACTATTGTAAGGAAGATCGATGACAGAACATAGTAAAAGATAGCGAAGATAATCTTTTGTTTTTAGGTAATACATTTATTATATTAGATGTTTTCCCACTCGCGTCTCTATCGCCACTACCCATTCGTCGTTGATGACTCGCCAGTGCAAGTGAATAAGTGTCGGTGCCCAATGAATAGACAAAGTTGTACAGTGTTCTCTTTAAGGCTCTTAAATTACTCTTACAGTAGATATCTCAACAGAACAGGTGGGATAAATTTTGCACGATCTTTTTGAGATGAAAGAGTTATAAGCGCAATGGATGGCGCCTTTGCTAACCGTCGGCCAAAAACGGCAGCGCGTTGGAGATTCAACAGCCGGTTTGGCGTTATTGCAGCGTTATTGAGTGGACTTTTTCGACGTTTTGTGACGATGGATGAAACGTGGGTTCATTGCCATACGCCTGTGTCTAATAGGCGGTCTGCAGAGTGGCTGTAAAGCCACGAAAGCCGACCAAAAGTCCAAAACGCTCGGCCGCGAGCATTATTGCCTCTTTTTTTTGGGTTGCGCAAGGCATAATTTTCATTGATTACCTGCAGAAGGGAAGAACAGTCACAGGAGGGTATTATGCAGCGTTATTGGACAAACTGAACGACTAAATAAAGAAAAAACTTCCCCATATGACGAAGGAAATATTTTTGCACCATCATGATAAAGCACCGTCACATGGAGCGATGGCCACATCGGACCAATAACGATTTGAATTGGTTGCTCACCTACCATATTATCCAGACTTGGCCCCCAGTGACTGTTATCGGTTCCCACACCTCAAGCGGTGTCTCCAGGGAAAGAGATTCAGATCGAATTGGGAATTCATCACGGAAACCGAGGCGTATTTGGAAGGAAGTATTTTCGAAATGTTGGAAAATCCCTATACAAAGTGAATCGCCCTCGAAGCCAACTATGTTCAGAAATAAATATAACTTTGCCCAAAGAACGCTTGTTGACATCAAAAAGCTCGGTACTTTCAGCATATGTCATCATCATCATCATCATCATTATCTTCAAGGTAGATTGCGTACAACTCATGGTTGTAGCGTCCCCGGAATCGTCCTCTCTCACATATGGGGCCAACAATTCTCCTTAAGACCTTCCTCTCGAACGCGGCTAAGAGTTCATCAGCATCATCATCACCTGTACTACAACCGGGAACCGGTCTTGGCCTTATTTAGCATGTCCTGAGGCTTGTTAAATTTTCCATAATGATTTGTTTTTCCGGGCAAGGTCATTAGTCTTGCGCCAGAGGCTCCCCGACGGCGAATCGAACCCCGGTCTCCCGCGTGACAGGCGGGTATACTAAGCACTATACTATCGAGGAGCAATACCGCTATTTTTACTTGACTAGTTACGTTGGTCAGCCAGCCCATGTAGTATCATTTATTCGTTTGTGAATTGTCATATTTCCATTAAAAGTATATATGCGTTTACTTTCCAATCCTCTCCTTTTCCATTTCTCGCAATGCATCATTATTCTTCAATCGAAGAATTACCAAATTCTCTACACGAGGTTCAACACCAATAATGGGAAACATACATCACAATTTACCCTCTAGTTTTGCTTTCCGTTGGAAGGAAAATGAAGTCATCCTCAACCTCCTACGGATATTAAAAATTAACCTACGTTTTTTTTCATGCAGGTGTTTATTAAATGCGGCAAACCAGCGATAGTTTGGTCACATTTAACGAATTGGAAAATAGAAAAATGGGGGTGAGTTGGAATGGATATAAAGGGACTGGAATGGTTAGTTGAGCCGAGAATAGACGAGTACTTGCTACAGTCAGCATACAAGTACCTCGAAAGCAGTAGAACAGCGAGAACGGGAGTCTTGCGTTCTTAACCCTTCCCTTCATATCCGACCACCACAATTTGTACTTCAATACAAACATGAAGAAAGCATCCTTCCCGACAACATTACTATCTATAATAGAGGATTCCTAGACCACACACACACACACACACACCCACACACCCACACGTGTAGACTGCGAGAACACATCGCACCAACACGATGTTTTAGATATTGGCAATACGATAATGTACCGAAATCCTGCATATCCGAAGGAGATCGTTCGGAAAACTGTGAAATGCGATGAAAAAGGTCACAAGGCAATGGGCTGTAAATCACAACCCAAATGTATGTTCTGCGAATCAGCCTGCGAAGGCGTTATCCACCACTCAACAGGAAGTTGCAAATGCCGAGCATTTCAAAACGCGATGTTCAATCTCCTGAATCAAAATGGACAGGCTTATGTGCATTCAAATTAACTTAAACTATTGCGGAGCCGCATAAGATCTCTTTTCCCAAACGGTTAAGGAATATGGTGCAGACGTGGTATGATTTCTTTCCCACCATCCCTCCACCTAAGTAGTTAGAGACCATTTGAACTAACCCTGTAGGCATTAACCTTAGATACCTCCTCCCTTCTTTTTTCTTTCTCAGATATCTTGAGACCAGCCCCAACATCCTCACGGGTGTGGGTGATTCTGCTTGTCGCAAGATGACCAGAAGGCAGATAAAAGGCGAAGGGTACATTTGTAGTTGTCTCGTTTAAATCGGCTTCCCACCACTCTTTTTTTTCAATTGACTGGAGAGTCTGGTCTCGTATATAGTGAGGCATTGCTGTGTTTGCGTGTAATTCAACATCATTGTTAAATAAATTAAATAAAAAGATTCACGCCTGCTCAACGATTCATGCCTATTGTACAACTGTTTAAGTCGACACCGGCTGCGCGACAGCTCCTCTAGCAAAGTATGGCGGCAATGTCGAAGAAGACATCACACCCTGTTGCATGTCGGGACAACCACCATCAACAGGCCGCCCTAATCATCATCTCCAAGAGTAAGCCGACGACCCGCCTCCCGAATCGAACTCAATCAAGGGCTCTGCTTACATGCAGGTGATCGTCAAATCGGAACTTTAACGGAAGGTGTAGTTCGTGCTCTGGTGGACCCGTGTTTTAGCGCCACCTTTATATCGGAATCACTCACTCGATAATTGCGCCTCCGGGGCCAAGCATCGTCCGTTCTCATCTACCGTGTCAGAGGTATTCGCTGCCTTACTTCGAAGGCGCAAGGAAAAATCACGACCATCCCTCGCCTCTACAGCTCCCAATGTCGGGCACTGAAAATGTTCGTCTTGTCACGTTTCTCAGGGTACGTGCCACCATCAGAAAAATGGTACGGGATCTCGTGTTTATGGCGATACTGGATCTGGCAGATCCAAACATCGACTCTGGCGACAAGGTGAACCTCATCATCGGAACAGACCTCTACTTCGTCGTCATCCTCGAAGGATTAAGAAAAAACGAACGCTCCGACCTCATCGCACAGGCTACTCACTTGGGATAGGTGCTAACGAGCACAGCACCCACCACATCATCCAGTCGGGATGAGACGAGATCTTTCACCAGCCACCACATGACCGTTGATCCTGGGTTGCGAACTAAAAACTCCAACTCAGATCAATTGGTAGATTCTGCAACTGCAAATCGGGATGCATTCCAGTGAATGGAGGCAGGGTTTCGTCAGCATCGATTCCATTGGCCATACGGGAGGTTCATGGAGCAAACCACCATCGACCATCTACGCGACACGACCCTCCGGCACACTTCACGTCCGCAAAATCATCGAAAAGTAAAGAGATGAACACGGGGTAGTGAGGAGCTCCCAAAATCAAAAGCTTTAACGGGTGTTAAGGAAGAATAAAGAAATCCCACTTCCAAGAGATCTCAGAGGATTATATAGTTCTACCCTGGCTATGCTGTCGTAGACGGTCTTAAAGTATATAATGGAATCTTAAATTCCAGACATTTTTCCATCGCCTGCCTAAGGGTGAATATCTGATCAATTGTTGATTTGCCTGGGATGAAGCCACACTGATATTGACCAATGATGGCTTTAGCGTATGGGGATATCCGGTCCTGTAGGATAGTGGAGAGTATCGTATAGGCGGTACTCAGCAATGTTATACCCCTATAGTTGCTGCACATTGTGATATCTCCCTTTTTATGTATGGGGCAAATTATACCACGACGCCAATCTTCCGGCATCTCCTCTTGCTCCCATACATGCACCACAATCTCATGAATTGCGTGGTGTATCGCTGTCACTCCTTGTTCGGTCACCTCAGCTGGTGTGCAATCAACTCCGGGGGCTTTATTTGATTTGAGCTGTCTTATGGCTTTTAATGTTTCCTCAATGCTTGGTGGCGGCAGCATTTAGTCTTGATCTTGCATTGATGGAGCCTCCAATTCTTCTGTGAGCTGACCATTTAGCAATTCATTGAAGTGCACTTCCTATCGCTTCAGAATGCCTTCAGGATCGGTGATCAGATTACCCTCGTTATCCTTGTAATAAGTGCAGCGTGGTGTGTACCGCGTCATACTGCGGATTATTTGGTAGAACTTCCGCGCCTGGTGCGGACCTCGTTCTCTACTTTTCTGTATTTCTCAGAATATATTTTTTCCCAGGCACTTGTCTTTTGTCTGTGTAGCCTTTTTTTCAGATCTTCTTAGCTCTGTATTTGTCCTCGGGTACCCGTGTCCTATGACACTGCTGCATTGCCCGGTATGCAGCATTCTTACGTTCAGTCACTAGTTTGCACTCATCATCAAACCAGTCGTTCCGATCTCTACGACTACTGCCTAAGATGGAGTTGGCAGTACTAATAACAGTATTCTTAAGACGTGTCAATTTCCCTACTACGCCCGTCATTCTGGCCCCAGTACTTACCCTCCCTCCAACGAGCTCTTCGAGGGCGAGTCTTAACGTAAGGTGTTACTGGTGTTCTCAATGCGTAGGGCACCCATGTTGATACGAACTTGATCCCAGAATGCAATACGTCTCCGTAAGGCAATCCGCACTCGGAAAGCTGTTTCAATAAGATAGTGATCCGAGTCGACGTTGGCACCTCGGTACATTCGTACCGTCATCAGGCCCGAAGAGTGCCGGCGATCTATCAACACGTGGTCAGTTTGGTTGTGAGGGGCTCCATCAGGTGATATCCAGGTGGATTTGTAGATATCTTTACGCGGAAACCTGATACCTGCAACGACCAAGTTTTTTGATGCTGCCAGTTCGATGACTCGTAGTCCATTGTCATTAGTGTTCTTATGCAAACTACGGGAACCTGCGTAGTGCCCGAAAGCCGGGTCCTGACCTATTTACGCATTCAAATCACCAATAACGACTATCACATCGTATCTTGGGCAGGCATTGAGGGCCCGTTCGACGTTCTCGTAGTAGTCTTCCTTTTCGTCGTCAGGGGACTCCTCTGTAGGTCCGTGAACATTTAAGAGGCTTATGTTCTTAAACTCGTCTCGCACGCCGAGAGTGCATAGCCTTTCGTTTATTGTATTAAAGCTGATAATGACAGGCTTCAATTTTTGGCTGACTAGAAAGTCTACCCCGAGTACATGGTGTTTTGCATGACAGCTATAATAAATGTCATACTTGTTTCTTTGAGTATCACCACTCCCCATTCATCTTATTTCTTGTAATGGTGTTATGTTAGCCTTATATTCGAACAGGGCATCGGGTAGCTGCTGTGCAGCTCGAGCTCTGTATAAAGTAGCTATAGTGAGCGGACGTTTCATGAGAAAATTCTAAAATCGTTAAGCCATTTTCATTTCCATGGTCGTCGTCGTGTATCCGGTCCATATCCGAGGCTTATTAAATTGTCCATAATTGTTTGTTTTTACGGGCATGGTTATTAGCCTTGCGCCAACCTTTCTCAGGATGTCGCTGCATGCATTGGTTGACTACTTGGCGGATGCCAAATTAGCTATCCAGGGATGTCACGTGGAGACTGCATTTCAACTTGGATTGAACAGGGACAAGGATAGTCCTGGCCTTCGCCGGGTTGAAAGCAATCAGAGACTTTGCCGCGTGTGTTCGTTCCCATCCCCCCTTTCCAATGTGATACAAGGTCAAATATTCCTCTTTCGTAGAAGTGCTGACTTTTTGAGGCAATGAAATCTTCAAAGACTTTTATGACCTCTGCTCAATTCCGGAAGACCTTCTACCGGCAAAATGAATCCAGATTGCGGAAAAGATGGTAGCCTGTTGGAGAAATGTCAGGAGAATACTGTGGATGCGGAAGAATTTCAAATCCCAACTGCAACAGTTTTTGTTTACTTGTGAGGTATGTATTGTCATGCGAAAGGATCAGGCCGTACCTATTGATCAACGCAGCTTGCTTTTCAGCCAATTTGGCTTGCAATATGTCGATTTCCTCACAATATTTGATAGTGTTTATCGTTTCTCTTGGTTGAAGAAATGAAAAGTGGATTGGTCCTTTCGATGTCCATTAAATTGTCAACATAACCTTTCTTGGGTGAAGATCGAGCTTGGGGGCGTGTTTTGGTATTTCACCGGCATCCAACCCCTGCCCAGGCCTTTTACGGTTATGATATAGAATCCACTTTTCATCACAGGTGACTATCCGGTACAAAAATGGTTCAGTTTGGTTTCTTAATCTAAGCGATGCGCATATTTCCAGGTGCCGTCGTTTTTGGGACTCGTTCAGTTCATGGGGTACCCCCTTATCGAGTTTCTTTACCTTTCCTATGAGAGAAAGGTGTCGATTTATTGTCATTGGGGATACTCCTATGCTTTGTGCAATCTCCCGTGCCGATTTCGTTGGCTTCGCATCCACCGTTGCTCTTAAAACATCGTCGTCCAGTTACGTTTCCGGCTTCTCGCGTGGTTCATTTTCGAGGCTGAAATCTCCCGAATGGAAGTTTTCAAACCAACGTCGTATAGTGCTTTCGTTTACCGCTAGATTCTCAAATGCGTCATTAATGTTTTTCATTGCCAATGACGCATTATGTCCCATTTTAAATTCATAAAGGAAGAGGGTTCGAATGTGAACTGCCGACAGCACGGCAAACAATTTCTAGAAAAAAAAACTGCACTTGTAACGAACCCTAAAATTCTTACACGTCAAGCACAAGTGGTACGTGTACTTTATAAATATAGAAAATTTAACGTTCTGGCACAGATGTTCACTCGAGAACTTCTTATTTCTGAGCGCAAATCGGACATTTGATGTGGAACAATCCAACTGCTACATCCTCAAATTCGTCAATAATGTTTTTTATTGCCAATGACGCATTATGTTCCATTTTAAATTCATAAAAGAAGAGCGTTCGAATATGAACTGCCGACAGCATGGTAAATATTTCCTAGAAAAAAAAGACGGTACTTGTAACGAACACACGTCAAGCACACGTACTATAGCGTTTTGCGACGATAGTGAAGAGCGTCTGACTCGAACCGACGCTATCACGGTTAGAATCACGAAAAGATAGAACCAAATCTCAATGCATCAGGCCACCTGCCGCCTGTACGAATTCGATTTCTAAACTCAAGTACACTCAACTGATGTGGAATTGTTATGTTATCGCTATGGTATACAGCTCTGATGCGTTTTGCTTATTCGAATTTCCTTTCGGTGTTCTTCACTATTCCCTTGCATATTGGGTGTATCTGTTAGAAACGCCACAGTACCACTTTACTTTACAAAAAAAATAAAATTTAACGTTCTGGCACAGATGTTCGCTCGAGAGCTTTTTATTTTCGACTGAGCGAAAATCGGACATTTCATGTGGTAGAAGCCGATACACCTGTCGTATGTTCAAAATGTCGATGTTGTCTGTATCTATTTTGTGACTTATATAAACCAAATTTATATCATTTGTAATGAAATTACTTATTATATCGATAAAATTATTGCATAATCACATATATGAATATTTTTATATATAACATTTAAAAATTACATGATATTATCTAGATTCCACATAAAACGTAGATGCAATAAAAGGGGATGTTAAAAACAAAAGTTAATGCAAAACATAGCAAAGCAGAAATTGGAAAAAAATTTAGCACAATAAATGTGTAGTGAATAGAAGAAAAAATCATTGTTATATATAAATAACTATTTAATTAATTCCACCCTCAGTTTTAAAATGAATAATTATCATTAAGTTATGTAATATAAAAATAAATTACTATAAAATACAATCTTAATATTTACAAAAAACAATTGCAATATTCAAGGGCAACCCTCGTCGATCACTGAAAAAAAACGGTTACAATGGAATCACGCCTTTTAGTGTTGCACAATTCAGCTCCTTCCAAAATTTTCAAAACAATCCGCTCTCCCCTGGACTCCTCACTTCTCCAAGCGGAACTTGACAGCTTTCCGATTTGGTGCCCCACAAAAAAAACTCTTGTCCTTATTATACCTTAGCTTTTAAGTTAGTAGTTATGTTTATATCTTCTTTTTTTTAATAATGCTTGTATTAAACTAATTAAATGAGGCTTCTCGACTTGGTGCCAAAATAACTGCCTAGAAATGAATATTCGCCAATCACCTTCTCTCGGAAGAGTTCCCCCACTCACCCACGCTCCTACCTCTTACTGAACCAACCGATAAATTGATTCGCGATCTGGGCGTCCTATGCGACAAGGAGCTCAAATTTACCGCACATATTGATCACATAATCCTCAAGGCCAACGCCGCCCTTGGGTTTGTCAAACGCTGGTCAAAGGAATTCCTTAACCCTATGTCACCTGATCACTCTACACAACTTTTGTCCGGCCACTACTCGACTAAGCTAGTCAGGTCTGGTCCCCGTATTAAGTGACTCACATTCGCAGGATTGAGGGTGTTCAATGTCGTTTCTTGCGTTTTGCCCTCCGCGGGCTTATAGCGTTTGAAATAATAGTGAAGAAGATCGTGTGATTCGAACTGACGCTATGACAGCTCGAATCACGAAAAAAATTTTACCTAAGCGTTACTCATCAGGCTACTGATCGTGTTTAGAATTTGATTTCCAAACTCGACCATATTCCACTGATGTGAATTATTTTTATTTATCGCTTGGTATACGGCTCTGATGTATTTTTCTTATTCGATTTTCTTCGTTCGTGTTCTCCACTATTCTTGCTTGTGAATTGTGTGTATCTGTTAGAGTTGCCACACCACCCTTTTCCCAGAAACTCCGTTACGATCAGATTCGGTGCGACCGACGAGCGAACGAGAGAATGTCGGAGCAAGCCAAGCGAGTGTGCCTTGGTGCTCTATGCAGAAGTCATGATTGCGTGTGTGAAGTTCTGTTTACTACGGGGAGTGTGTGTATGCTGCGACGTGTACAGAGCACGTCGGGGTCACCAATTATAGCGTTTGAAATAATAGTGAAGAAGATCGTGTGATTCGAACTGACGCTATGACAGCTCGAATCACGAAACATTTTTTACCTAAGCGTTACTCATCAGGCTACTGACCGTGTTAAGAATTTGATTTCCAAACTCGACCATATTCCACTGATGTGAATTATTTTTAATTATCGCTTGGTATACGGTTCTGATGTATTTTTCTTATTAGATTTTCTTCGTTCGTGTTCTTCACTATTCTTGCTTGTGAATTGTGTGTATCTGTTAGACTTGCCACAGACTAAACTGGGGAAATCCGCTGATTCTACCACCATACACAAGCCGGCTCCCTCTAATCAATCTAAACACACTTGAAGAGCGCAGAGTCCATGCCGACATCATCTTTGTGCATCGTCTTCTGTCTGGCTCAATCAATTGCCCAAGCTTGCTCTCCACTTTAACATTGCATACAAACCCCCGTAACGTACGTAACCCTCGACTGTTTTACGTGCCCGCTCATCACACTTCTTACGGCGCTAGCGAAGCTATCTCGCGTATGCTACGATAGGCCAACTCTTTCCCCACCTCCTTCGATTTCAACATATCCACTCCCGGTCTTAAACGACGTCTCAGAATAAACCTGTCCTAAATCCGCCACCTCCCTTCAATAACCCCTCTACCCTGCAATCTTCTCCTCTCCCTCCATCTAACCAGTTATCCACTACACCTTTCCACCCCCCCCCCCCCATGCTCCTAAACCACCGCCCCCGCATGAGTTCGAACCCATGCCCTCCACAATCGCACAAAGGCCGCGTTTACCACCCCACATACACTCGCTCTTCCCTGGCCTCCTACCTCTCCTATCGCCCAGTAATCTTCAACTTCCCGGTTTTCTTCTCCTTTTTTTCGATTGAATAATCGAATAGGGCCTTAACCACTACTCTAGATTTTAAGATAGTCTGTAAGGTTTTATGTTAAGTTAATTTTAAGCTTGCAGTAAGCTAAATAAAAATAGGGGTTCCGCCTTCAATCAATCAATCAATCCTTCTTACCAACAGATCCGTATAGGAGGAACCCCTAACGTTTATGAGTTCCCCAAGTTAGTATCTACATTCAAAAGGAAAAAGATCTCATCGATGGGGTGCAAGCAAAAGCGATATGGGTCATGAATGAGCCTATAGCGTTTGAAATAATAGTGAAGAAGATCGTATGATTCGAACTGACGCTATGACAGCTCGAATCACGAAAAAAATTTTACCTAAGCGTTACACACCAGGCTACTTTGTAGCTGTGTTGGTGTTTAGAATTTGATTTCCAAACTCGGCTATATTCCACTGGTGTGAATTATTTTTATTTATCGCTTGGTATACGGTTCTGATGTATTTTTCTTATTCGATTTTTCGTTCGGTGTTCTTCACTATTTTTGCTTGTGAATTGTGTGTGTATCTGTTAGAATCGCTACAAGCCCTCAAAAGAAGACTTTCTAGCCATCTTTCCAACAATGGAAAATGGGCATTTTCCGTTCTAGGAATAGAAGATGAGTATATATGGAAGGAACTACGTATGTATGTTATAAGTTTTAAATAAAGCGTTTGACAACATTCCATGCCACAATTCGAATGTAAAACAAAGTTAAGTGTAAAAAGATAGAATAGGGAATGGCGCTATTATAGTTACATGGTACACTTTCATTGAGTTACTTAACTCATCAAATTTGTCTGAAGAAAATATTCTATAGTTTTGAATTACATTGTTGACAGACCATAGAGGATTTGTGGTTCATATTTGTTCAAATGGTTTGTTATTGTTGAAAATATATTACTATAACATAGAACTAATTGTAAAACTAGTTTCGGTAACGTATTCGAACAATGGCTTTTGTCCCAAATGGATAATGTGGTACAGGGCCGCTCGCGACTTTAGGTCGTGGGTGCCGGTGTCAATTGTGTCCTACTGATTTGTCATAATAAAAATGACCTTTGCACCATGTTAGTTAAAACATGTTTAGACGGAGCAATGAAGTCGCTGTTGAGTGGGTTATATCCACGATTTCATTTCACACCATGCAAGCGTTATATCGCAGTAAGTATCTGCATAAGTAGCACTTTGTATGTTTGTATGCGTTTACGTCACCGAAGTAAAACCACATTTGTGGGTCTGTGGATCGTTGCCGTATATTATGCTTCATTGACAAGCCAAATACAATAAAAAATCGCCGGTTTATGAATACGCTTGCCCTTGATTAACCACACTCCATGTCTCTGCTCGTGGTCAGAAACGTGAAGATGCATTAAACCATATAAAAGGCTCACATGGTTCGATCAACTCAGTATCTCACGCAAACAGCCCTTATCCAAACATATTGTAGAAGACAAACAAAATGAACTCCTACGCTTTGGTAAGCTCCTTGTGATCCAACTACCAGTCACATCTTGTATTGTTTATATACATTCTATTTACGTACGATTTATTTTTGTATTTGCAGACTCTTCTGATGATCCTCGCTGTTGTTATGTTTGTCGCAGCGGTTCCAGATGAGGACTCTGCCCAAAATCAGTATGGAGAACAGAATATCATTCCTTTGAAGTTGAAGAAAATTAAAAAGGTCCTCTTCGGATAATGGCCATAGTCATCAATAATCTAGAGAAAGTTTTAACTTTGTAAGATTCATCCAGTTCACAATAAATGTCATTTCAATAGATTTTGTTAAATAAGAAATTTTGAGTGTATTTAATGAACTTTTCAAAGGATTTTTTTGGGTAAAAAAATTGGCCTTACGGGGCATTTACAGCCAACTGAAGCAATATTTTGGACACGCTCTTACAAGCGACGTTTTTTCCTCAACCTTTTTTTATCCCACCATAAAAATACTCCTACTTGTCCATTATTTCGCTTATATTTAAGCTGATTTTCTTCTTTAAATGATTCATAATGTAGCACGGATGTGGGTCATATGTAATTTTGTGTAGGTCGCGGAATGATTGATATTCGGTCCTTGAGCAATTTGAATGGTGTGCCCGGAATGTAATACGTAACTGAATCCGAAGATTTATTCAAGTTGACTTGAATTTAAACGACCACAAGTAACTGTTTCGAGACATCTCCATAATAATAATTGCGATAAAAAACTGGTTGTATTAATTGCAATTTATCTGGAATTATATGCATACCTTATTGAAGACAATTGGCGCACCCAGATGAATCTGAAACAGCTTTTATGTTACACATATTATTAAATCCATGAGTCCATGAACTTCGCGTCTTAACAATTACGGTTTTGAGTAGCGAGGCTTGCAAGGTCGGAGTGTCTCAGTCTGTAGGTGAATATCCACAAGATGTGCAACTCGCCGAAGCCTAGTGTAGCCCACTTTACTTAAGTGGGATGTGGTGACTTGATTGGGGCTTAGTCGAGTTGTGTTTCAGACAATGACTCCACTCATATTTTGCAATTTTAGTACAAGCTCTGAATTGTTAGTTTACTATTGGAGTCTACTATCTGGATATGAGTGACACTTTTACGATTTATGACACAGTTTGTGGCAACTAAAAATAGATTGCTTCATCGAAGATTGTTTATGTAGCTTAACTTTTTTAGTATTCCGATTGTGTGATGAAAATGCCAATGAATTACTTATTTTTCAGTAGATATGGTGTGACGCATAACAGCTTGAAAGAAGCTAACCGAATTTATGTGAGTATTCATAAATTTTGACAAAAATGGTCCACTATGAAAATGTGTTAGTATTTTTCGCTGTTTTTTGGTTAATTTATTAGATCAATCAATCCTCATTTAATTAGTTTATGTTGTAGCAGGAAGTGAAATGAACGGGCGACTACTCGTACGAAAGATATTATTTATTAAAAAGGAACTTAATAATGATTAGTATAAAAACAATTCCTCTGGCGCAAGACTAATGACCTTGCCCGGAAAAAACAACCCATTATGGAAAATTTAACAAGCCTCAGGACTTGCTAAATAAGGCCAAGACCGGTTCCCGGTTGTAGTGCCGATGATGATGATGATAAAACAATTCAAGTGTTACATCATGTTGAAGTAAAAGGCGCACTCGGTCTGGTGCAACTGTCAGAAGTAGAGCGAGCGCATTAAGGTGAGAATTCATTTGCATTTTACTCGTAACGCCCGGTCCGGCGCTACAATCGCATAGAGCACACAGCTTAGGGCGGATCCACAACACTCCCCCTCGATTGTAGTGCTAGGTCGATCTATGGCGGTGACGCCAAACCCCACGGTTCACTTACCTAAAACCCCCATAACTGTCATCCAATTTCCTAACTTCACTAATAACAGGCCAATTGAAAAGTCCCCGGCCTGGCACATAGATGGTGGCACTAGAATTAAATCCATACGAGTTTTACTTAGCCACAAGCTTCAAAAGACGCGTGTATAAATTTGACAGATGTCAGATCATTAGTTTGTGAATTATAGTATTTTGAGTGAAGCACCTTCTGTTATTCTGAAAAAATGGATAAAAAGGAATTTCGCGTGTTGATAAAATATTGCTTTTTGAAGGGAAAAAATACAGTTGAAGCAAAAACTTGGCTTGATGACGAGTTTCCAGACGCCGCCCCAGGAAAATCAACCATCAAGGATTGGTATGCTAAGTTTAGACGTGGTGAATTGAGCACCGAAGACGGTGAACGCAGTGGACGCCCAAAAGACGTTGTTACCGACGAAAACATTAGAAAAATCCACAAAATGATTTTGAATGACCGTAAATTGAAATTGAATGAAATAGCAGGCACTCTAAAGATATCAACTGAACGTGTACATCATATCATTCACGAATATTTGGGTATGAGAAAGCTCTGTGCAAAGTGGGTGCCGCGCGAGCTCACTTTTGACCAAAAACAACGACGAGTTGATGATTCGGAGCAGTGTTTGGAGATGATCAAGCGTAAAAAACCCGAGTTTTTGTGTCGATATGTGACAATGGATGAAACATGGCTCCATCATTTCACTCCGAAGTCCAATCGACAGTCATCCGAGTGGAAAAACGCAGTCGGCTGGCAAGGTTATGGCGTCTGTATTTTGGGATGCGCGCGGAATAATTTTCATTGACTATCTTGAAAAAGGAAGGACCATCAACAGCGTTATTGGGCCGTTTGAAGGACGAAATCGCCGAAAAACGACCGCATTTGAAGAAAAAGAAAGTGCTGCTTCACCAAGACAATGCACCGTGTCACAAGTCAGTGAAAACGATGGCAAAAATCCATGAGTTGGGCTTCGAATCGCTTCCGCATCCACCGTATTCTCCAGATCTGGCCCCCAGCGACTATTTCCTGTTCTCAGATCTCAAAAGAATGCTCGCTGGGAGGAGATTTTCGTCTAATGATGAGGTGATCGCCGAAACTGAGGCCTATTTTGAAGCAATGGACAGATCGTACTACAAAAAAGGTATCGAAAAGTTGGAGGGTCGCTATAATCAGTGTATCACCCTCGAAGGGAATTATGTTGAATAAAAAAAACGAATTTTGCCAAAAAAACGTGTTTTACTAAGTAAGGCCGGGGACTTTTCAATTGACCTGTTACAATCGCATTAGTACCTGAAAATGGTTCACGCATCATATAGATCAAGTCAAGGATCTTAAAGTCCCTGTCAAAGAAAACTTACCTTTGATGCATGCTCTTCGCATATAATTTCCCGTAAGAATCCTTTCTTTACCTTATCAGGCATAACTCCCATTATTACGACCCAATCTACATCAGTTTCCGCTAATGCAACAGCATTAGCACCTGTAAATGCTGCACGCATTAAGCTTACCGAATATATTTATTTTCAAGCTTCTGCAAAAGAATTCTTACCTGCAAGCATAACTTCGCATGTAAAACCCCCTATAAGAGTTCTTTATCTTATCCTAAATTACCTGAAAGAAAATTCATCGGTTCATTTTTAATACAACCGCATAATTAGGAAACCTTACCCATGAGTTGGTTTATCCCAGCTTCATCATGTGCATCATAAATCACCAGACAAACACATTGGCTGGCGATCTACACCCAAGGGACTAAAACAAATACACACATCTCTTGGCACCAATTAAATCCTACAGCATAAGCAAATGCAAATAGGAATTCAATACTTACCCTTACCAGTGATGCCATAAACACCATTTCCTGGTAATCTAGCCAAAACCTATTAATACGATTTCTTCATTGCGCCGCGTCTATTTATTTAGCCGCGACGCACATCTCAAACAAAGATGCAACTAGCATCCGACGAGTTTCGGTTTTGTTTGTTTTACCAGACTCGCATCCCATGAATGCACCTCTTCCTTTCTTTGTTTAGATTCCTTCCCATGGTTTTGATCCCTAAAAGAACCAGTTTACACACATATATGTGTACTGTGGCGATCTTCCGTATGAGATCTGTTGGTTACCCCAAAGAGAGTCCTTTTCCATCTGCCGACAACAACAGTCGTGTGGACTTCCGCTCCCGTTCCGCGGACGGGAGCGATAGTAACGAGTCTAGTGTGAAGTACCAGGAGACCAGTGTACGGAATTAAATAGTGAATTTCTTTCACCAAATAATTAAGAACAGTGTTCCAGTTTTCCTTCGTGAAGTGAATAAAAATTTGATAAGAACTGCGTGCTTTTTATTTTTGCTTGTCCGGTGTTTGTGCTTTTCCCCTCGATGTTCGACTTGTTGCCTTTACAGCGGAATTTATAGTGACAATGGTGGAAGGAAGTGAATCAGCGTCGTGCGCCGGCGCACCATACTTCCCCGCCACAGATCCTCCGAAGAACCCCCGACGCCGATCAAATCCAGACACTTTCGATGTTTTTATTTTGTCAATTCCTTCGTGAGAAAATCCGCGGGCATCTTATCCGAAGGAAGGTGCTTGATGCCCAGTCGACCTTCGCGTAAAACATCTCTGACGAAATGGTGCCTGATATCGATGTGTTTCGATCTCGCGTGAAACGTGTGATTCTGGGTCAGTAGTTGTGCCCATCGGTTGTCGTTCATCACCAGAACTTTTTCACACTCGGACAACTTGAGCTCCGACAAGAATCCCTGTATGTATGGGGCTTCTCTCGCGGCTTCAGTTAATACCATGTATTCCGCCTCAGTGGACTAAAGCGCGACGATGCGCTGTTTCTTCGACTGCCAGCTGATGGCGGCAACGCTCAGGTTAAAGACGTATCCGGTATACGACCTTCGATCTACCGGGCACCCGGCCCAATCGGCGTCAATAAACCCTTCCAAGGTTTTCATGTTCTTCGTGTACATGATTCCGAAGTCGGCGGTCCCCTTCAGATATTTCAGGACGCGTTTCGCCGCCTTCCAGTGTGCCTCGCCGTGACAAGTGTTGAATTGACTGAGACAACTGACAATACGCGAAATGTCGGGTCTTGTGGCAATCGCCAAGTAATTCAGAGCTCCGACAAGCTCGCGATAAGGCCGATTTCCTCCTGGTGATCCTTCTACTGCAACGTCCTTTTCGAGCCTCGAACCCGATTTAACGGGAGTACTAACGGCGTTACAGTCCTCCATCCGAAATCGAGAGAGTAGTTCCCTAACGTAATTTGGTTGAGAAATGGTAATCTGATTTCTGCTCCTTGCTATTTCGATCCCCAAACAATAGCGAGCTGTTCCCAGGTCTCTCGCCTCGAATTCCTGCGACAAACCTTTTCGGACGAAATCAAGGTCCTTCTGGTCTCGATAGAATATCAAAATGTCGTCAACGTAGACCAGTATTATCAACGGTTCTCCCCCTCGTTTGAGGGGATAAACGCACGGATCCGCGCTCGTCGGTGTCATATTTAATTCTTCGAGTTTCCCATTCAGTTTCTTATGCCATTGCCGACCGGCCTGTTTAAGGTCGTACAAAGCCCTTTTCAAACAACAAACCTTCTCGCCACCCTGAAGCTGTTTCAGCATTTCCTTGACGGGGCTCTCGATATCGGATATTCCTTGTGTCGCGACGATTTTCCTCAAACATCCAGTAAAGCGAGTAAATCGGGCAAGTCCATGTATGTTTCCTCTTCGATCGTATCGTTTAGGTAGGCGGTCGTGATGTCCACCTGATGCACCTTAAGGTCGTGCTTGGCCACCAGTGCAAGTAGCATATGCATGGATCCCAGGCGAGCGACCGGAGCGTAGGTATCGTGAAAATCGATCCCGGGTAGGTGCGCAAACCCCCTCACCACGAGTCGTGCTTTTCTTCTCTCGACCTTGCCGCCCGAGTCGTACTTATTCCTGAGAACCATTCGACATCCGACCACGTTGCGATTCTTGGGTCGATTCACGATCAGCCATGTATCGTTCTTGTTTAAGAATTTGACGATGGCGTCCAACCATTCTTCTTTGTCCGGTCCGTTCAATGCTTGCCGAAACGGGACCTCCGAGTGAAGATTGGCTAAATTTGCCTCCAGGCCGTCCAAGATGTACGACTTCTCGTCATCGAGAGTTTGGTCGGTCTCGTCCCCGCTCGAGGATCCTCGTCTTCTTGCGTGGTTCGATACAATTTTCGCGGGCGACCGGGGCCCCCGGCGAGAATCTTTCTAGGTCTACCCGGAGCTCTTCTGATCGTTTCGGTGATCTCGTCCCTTTCTCCCATCGGGTCGTCGTGTTCCTGCGATTCATTTCTCGATTCCTCGTCGTGGTCCCCACCTAGGTGAGGTTCAAAGAAATTCGGCAGTGATACTCCCCCGGGATTGCGATTTGAATCTCGATTCAGATTTGACGAAGACGATGACGATTCGTTGTGCATTTCCGTTTTTGTATCGGTATCAGTAAATTTGATGTCTCGTGTCCTTCGTTTGTTTGACATCCATACTCGATAGCCTTGCGTCGATTCGTCGTATCCGAGGAAAATGCATTTCATACCTCACGGTTCCAGCTTCCCTTTTTCGGGAGTTTTATCCAACATATGTGCTGTCTCTCCGAAAGTTCGCATGTTCTTCACGTTCGGGCGTTTTCCGTGCCATAATTCGTAAGGGGTTTTATCTCCGAGCGTCTTCGTAATGCATCGATTTCTTACGAAGTTTGCCGTGGCGATCGCCTTTGCCCAAAATGAGGTTGGGAGCTTCG
The DNA here is from genome assembly GCA_963931805.1 of Microdon myrmicae. Lineage (NCBI taxonomy): Eukaryota > Metazoa > Arthropoda > Insecta > Diptera > Syrphidae > Microdon > Microdon myrmicae. Next base: position 159,525,544 of record OZ007498.1, on the reverse strand, counting down.
ATTGCATCAACATGCAGCGCGCCATTTCCAAGAGCGTGCGGTTTTTCCTTTCCGCTACTCCATTTAACTGGGGAGTGTATGGCGTCGTGAGTTTTCGCGCAATTCCCTCTCCCTTCAAGAATTTATCGTATTCTTCGTTACGGAACTCTCATCCGTTGTCGGATTGCATACATTTAATTCTTCGTCCTGTATTATTTTCGACGAGAGCCTTGAAAAACTTCAAGACGCCGCCTTTCTTTTGCAAAAACCTTACTTCTGTCCAGCGATAACAGTGCACAAACAACTGTCAAAACATTGTTTACTGTTTTTGGTGCTTTTTTAACTATACTTACGTGCTTGTTGACTGTTTTTTGGTGCTCGATTGTTAACTTCTGCGACGGTCAATATTTTCTGCATACCTTTTTTGGTGCTCAATTTAATTATGAACATTTTATAACAACATTTCTATTGTTAGTTGCACGCCACTATGTGGCTTTTTAGTGGTTAATAAATAAAGTTGTCTCCATCGAGAACTCAGTTCAACTTTATCTATATTCGTCTAAAGGCATTCGCCAGTCGCATTGGCTTTGCTTCAAATTTATATGATCAGTTCATACACAAATCTGACCACACAAACCGTGCCCCAAAGTCTGGATTCGCTGCTGAAGCCCAACGCAAATCATCACTTTTACGCAGGGACAAGTTCAGCAAAGATTATCAAAAGGTATTGATGTTCCTTTTTTTATTATAAACTTTTGTTTCATGCAACGTGCTCCATCGTTCGCTATTCCCCAACGACATTCCTCGTTCGGCGGAACTTCAGCAACGATCTCGTCCGACGACATTCCTCGTGCGGCATCGAGACATCGCACAGTCGGCCATATCGGAGAATTCGTCGACGTGTCGTTGTACATCTCCGCCTTCGTTGAGTCGTTGATTCATCAGCCGCTTCCACAGTGATGCCTTCTTCGCCGGTCCTTTCGATTCGAAAATTGCTTCCAGCTTCAACCAAATTTCTCGAGCTGTTTCGCAGTGTCTAATTTGCCTGAGTTCGGCGTCGCCAACTGCGAGATACAAATCGGCTTTCGCCTTTTCGTCCTCACCTTTCCACGCTTACAAATTTTCCGCTGCTTCCGATTTCGGTCTTTCACCGCTTGCGCGAGCCCATGTTTTGTTTTTGTCATGAGTGCTCGTATTCTTAGTCTCCAGGTATCGTAATTATCTCTGGTTAGCGTTTGTATGCGCATTACGTTCGTAGCTTGACCGCCCATTTTGTTTGTAGTGAGGTTATATTTCCGCGTGTGTTTTCCACGTTGTCTTCTCGTCTTTTTGATTTCCAATTTCGATTGTCCAGACGATGTTTTGCTCCTGGGCCCATAACCTGTTGTCGCAGGAAGTGAAATGAACGGGCGACTACTCGTACGAAAGATATTATTTATTAAAAAGGAATTTAATAATGATTAGTATAAAAACAATTCAAGTGTTACGTCATGTTGAAGCAAAAGGCGCACTCGGTCTGGTGCAACTGTCAGAAGTAGAGCGAGCGCATTAAGGCGAGAATTCATTTGCCTTTTACTCGTAACGCCCGGTCCGGCGCTACAATCGCATAGAGCACGCAGCTTAGGGCGGATCCACAACAGTTTAATACAGGCGATATTGAAAAAAAAGAAAATGTAAACATAACTACTAACTTAAAAGCTAAGGTACAATAAGGACAAGGGTGTATATATGCGAGTGTGCGTCTGTGTGAATTGGATGTGAGGGCTAGTTTAGTTTGGTGAGGGCAGAACCCTCATTTAATTAGTTTAATACAAGCGTTATTAAAAAAAAAAGGTATAAACATAACTACTAACTTCAAAGCTAAGGTATAATAAGGACAAGGGTTTTTTTTTTCGTGGGGCACCAAATCGGAAAGCGGTGAAGATCAGATTGGAGAAGTGAGGAGTCTAGGGGAGAGCGGATTGTCTTGAAAAGTTTGGTATCACCCGCGAAAAGCGAGATAGAGGAGTCATTGATACTAGAGCATATGTCGTTAATGGTTAGAAAAAATAGGAGGGGACCGAGATGACTGACCTGGGGAACTTCAGAGGTGGTACGAAAACGACTTGAGAGAACAGATCTGAAACGTACTCGGTAGAGCCGGACACTGAAATATGAAATCCACTTTGTTAAAACGGCTTCGATGCTCAAGGAGTATAGTTTGAAAAGAATCAGTTTGTGCCAGATTTTATCAAAGGCTTTATTAATATCTATAGTAAGAATGTCGATATCGTAGCCGTTCTCTAGGGCTAGGAGTTTTTGCGTAGTAAATTCAACTAAGTTAGTGGTGGTAGTGTGGGGGTAAGAAGTATAATGCCGATCATGGGCACAGATTCACTTTCTTCCCCACGTATAACTGCGGCACTGAGGGGAAAACAAAACACAGATCGCACCAGAGAAAACAGGAGAAATTAAAACCCGGGAGTTACTGTTCTTGAAAATATTTCTTTGCTTTTTATTATCCTTTTTTATTGCTGGTGATCAAGCTGGTGCTCATTTACAATGAGTATCCAAGTTTTCTGTTCACGAACTACTGCACAGCAAATGTTTTATCTATTACCGCGAATTATTGCACATCAAATTTTATTCATAACGTGGTGATATAGCACCAGTGACTCTCAACAAACTTTGTTCTCTACGTTCTGTGTGCACACACTTCGGAGGATGTATATCGATTGACTAATATTTTCGGAATCAATTTTTGGGCACGAGCGGCGGGACTTCACTCGATAGTGTTTGGATAGCGACTGGTGTGAATTAGGGATGAAAATTCATATTTCATTCCACGCACAGGCAACCAAAAGAGACCACGCCTTTGCTCTCTCAACCTCACGCCCGTCAAAGTGTGAGTAACTTTTGTTAATATGGTAATTGACGGACATGAAGAATGAGAGTACGTTATTAATAAAATTTGATGTGCGATAATTCGCGGTAATAGATAAAACATTTGCTGTGCAATAGTTCGTGAACAGAAAACTTGGATACTCATTGTAAATGGGCACCAGCTTGATCACCAGCAATAAAAAAGGATAATAAAAAGCAAAGAAATATTTTCAAGAACAGTAACTCCCGGGTTTTAATTTCTCCGGTTTTCTCTGGTGCGATCTGTGTTTTGTTTTCCTCTCAGTGCCGCAGTTATACGTGGGGAAGAAAGTGAATCTGTGCCCATGATCGGCATTATACTTCCTACCCCCACAGTGGTGACCCCGACGTGATTTGAACACGCAACCTTCTGATCTGAATTAGGGTGGAAATCGTGATTTCTGCTTTTTACACATTGATCCGCCAATGGTAATCATGCTCTCTTGTGTGTTCCCCAACTCACCACACGCACCGAGGTCGAAACGTACTTGTGTATTCGTTCGACGTCGATGGGCGTAGCCAGAATGGAGAAATCAAAAGGGAAAGCACAATAACCCAGGGTTAATCTGGCTTAGTGTGTGTGCGTCAGTGCCGTGTATGCAGCTGGTCTACTGACCTAGTGATGATCTCTTAGGTCATCGCACTATAGCAAGACAGAAATACGAGAGAGAGGAAAACCTAGCTAAGGTTATTCACCAGCAAAAAGAGATCATTGATCTCAAGCGAATGGGTGATCTGGGAAAAGTCAATAGGACGCCGCGTCGGCTGGGGATATAATACCATCGGGGAAACTCTGTGGAATGTTCGATAAATACCCAAGCCTATGGACAATGATGCAACCGCGTCGCTTGGTTTGACTTGGTTGTTGCTAACCAATACGAATGGAATTTCCGGTGGAAATCCCATGGTTAGCTCAATAGTGTTGCCGAATGGCGAAGATTGTAGCTAAACTCAATTATGCATTATCTAGCTAAGCGTCCCTTTGACATCTTTTACAGGTAAATAACTTATCAAAGAAATGGGTAGGTATTGTGGTTGGAATTGTGGGCTGTTTCTCCTATAGGATAAAGAAACCCCTGCAGTAGACCTACCATCAAGAAAGTGATAGTGCATGGGTGATATTAGGGATTTGCAGAGGAAGCATAAGCTTTGGTAAAGAATGCTTTAAAAACTTTGGGGATCTAGGAAAGTTTGGCGATGGGGCGGTAGTGTGAGGCATCGCCTTTGAGTCCCTTTTTTGGCACGGGAGTGATGAACGAAGTTTGCCAAATATTAGAGTTATCAAGATATCTCAGTCACTTCTTTTTGATATATTTTTGGTTATTAATTGGTTTTCAACTCCCCCGCTTGGTAGAAACATTGACGTGGTGCGGGGGCTTAAACTACAATGAATCACTCAGGCTATGCTGACGGAAGCATACGCTTCCAGTAGGGCCACCCATGTCAGATAGGCTAGCGAGGAGTAATTTAGCGGATTTAGCCTTAGTCGAACACCGTTCACAAATAAAAGGAACAACCTGTTCACCAACAAACACCGGAAGAATACAGCCACACAATAAAAACACTGCGAAAACTTTCCTTTTTATTTTAATTTTTATTTTAATTGTCTTGCGTTTTAACGTACATGTAGGAGATTAACATATACGTAGTCTGTCACTTAACTTAACTAATCCGGTGCACAAGGGAGTTATTAATTAATTACACTCAATTCTTATTTTTTGCTTCTATAGTGTACAGTGACAGTACACATGCGCGAAGTACGTCGTTGCTATTGCCTATCCAGCTCCCCCGTTGGGATTCTCACTGTCGACTTTTGTTAGTTCGCGTGTGGGGAGGAAGTAAGTTGTGCGGGCGTACTGCACTGGTTCACTTCCTGTCCCATCATCACTGTCACGAAGATTCATCGATCTCATCGGAAACAGCAAAACTCCGTCACGCACCGATCGCACAAAGTCAAGAAACACCGGACAAGTCATCAGTAATGGTGAGAAATAAACACAAACACCGGACACCAACTTGTGCAAAACTGCACGACAAACCGTCCACAAGGAGGAAAAGTTAAACGCACTAGGGAAAGGAGATAAAACACTCGGAAGCTGCGGCACAAAAATAATGAAACAAACACTGGTGTAGTTATTATGTAGACATCCGGTTTTTATTTTCCGAATGTAAACGTTAATATTAAATTTATATGCACTCTCGACTCACGACTGGAGACAACGACTCGAACGATTATAATCGATTATCGCTTCCCTGTGCGCACCAGGGAAGCGATAGGAGACACGACCTGCTCCGGTCGAAGGATGGTATTTGACTCAACGATCGCCATCTCATGCAGAGATGATTTCGCTAAGGAAGAGAAAATGAAGAGAGAGAAAAACTTTTCTCTTAAGGAAGTAACTAGTGGCGCAGTGGTATATGTGCGCGATCGAACAGATTCAATGTTGTTGCATGTGTTCGAAAACAGGCGGGCGGCAAGGACAATAGGGAAAAATGACCACATGCGCCGCTGGTAATGCGGGTCATTGTTTACACCATGCCTCGTCGCTATTTTCGACGTTAGGAGAAAAAGGTGCTAAAAGCAAATTGGATGTTTATGGCATCTCTGGCTGCAATAGAAACCGGGTTCATATTTGCATTAGGAAATGCTGGAGAATTTGGTTTCAGCGTCTATTGCGCTAATTATATGCAGCTGCTTGGGTTTTTTGTTGGTAAGACAAACAAAAAAGGTTGCCAGGCAATGTGTATGAAAAGGTATATGACGCGGCTGGGAAAATAGACGGCGCGATATTTATGGTCTCTGTCATGACGGTTACATTGAATGCAATCCGAATTATTTTGTTTACTGGAATTTGTCTGGTACCGAATTGGTTCAGAATACCAAATAAGCAAACAAAGAAATCTTACGAAAAATTGTATGCGAAGGGATGCATGAAGGTAAGTTTTCTTTATAGGGATTTTATGATTACAGATGGTGATCTATATAATGCGTGAAGCATTTACAGGTACTAATACTGTTGCATTAGCAAACTTAAGGGAGTTGGGTAGTAGTTGTGGGGGTTTTTCAGGTAAGTAGACCGTCGGGTTTGGCGGAAACGCTACACGCGTATTTAAACATTACGCGACTTCGGGCCTGTTTCTCAATTTCGGTTATTTACGAAAATATGGCCTACGCGGACACCTACTTGTAGTGTTCCTCTCTGTTCGACTATCTATTTTAGACTAATTGTCTCTATCTTTTAAAGTCAATCCGAACGTCTCATCCTCGCATCTGCAAAAAAAAAAATTTCCTATCCAATCTGCTAAACAGTATTTCACATCTTATCTGTAAAGAAAATTTTCCCATCATCAATCCAGCATTCTTCTTTCCGTCTTCCTTATCGGAATCTTGCTCCTTTGTTTGAGGATCGATCGTACCGTCACTTATTTTCCGATCTTTTCTTAGGATTTGTTTAGGTTACCCAAATGGCTTAAGCTAACAATTTTCTTGTGCGTTTCAGATGAGTAATAAAGGAATCGTGGGATTGGTATAGTTTCTTTGTTAGCATTTCTAAACCATAAACATCTAGCGAGCGATCTACGTTAAGATGTTTATGATTGCATGACTATTGGTCGACAGCGAAACGATATGCTTTGTTTGCACAAGTGTGCCTTTTGCGTTAGGGTCATGCGAGGGATTTAGGTGCTAATTGCTATTAGCTACCAGAGTAGGCATCCGTTGTTCGGTTTATTTGCCGACAATGGGAAGCATCGCGTTGATGATTAGAATGCGTGCTTGATTTACATGCGTTGCCTAGCTGCATTTGGCGCATTGGTTTGGATACGATGTATGGATGCGTTGAACTTGATATTGGAAGCTTTTGAACCTTTAGTTCCTTGATTTCGGATATCAACCTCAACGTCGTTGCATGTCATATTACCTTTTATTTCAGGTGTGATTAATGACTATGGGGACACGTGTCTGTGGGCACGTGTACTGCCAAAGGTGAGTATATTCCTTGGCGGAAGGATACCTCACCCTATAGTGGGGTAGCACCGCTACAGTAACACACAAAGATCTATCACCCCTAATCCAGGGTGTTACGCGCCACCGTGCCCATTGGATGGTTTGCAGCCAGGTGTATAATGGCTGTATTATAACGGCACCTCTCTGACACCGGGTCGAATCAGAGCAGTAAGCAGATCTTACCATATCAAAGAGGGGCTCTGATGTGGCGAACTCTTTGAAACCCCAAGACTCGTGGAAATAAAAATGAATAATCAATATACAAAAACCAATTTCACGAAAAACCCGGTAGGCGTTGGTGTGATGAGCCGACACTACCATAAGGGAACAAATCATCAAGAAAACACCGACTCGGCAAAAAGAAGACGTAGGGAAAAACGGAAAAAGCGCGATATACGCGTCGGGACGTGGAACGTTCGAACGTTATATAAGCCAGGCGCGATACAGACGGTAGTAGAAAACACGAAACGATATGAAATGGACATCCTCGCACTTCAGGAAATCCGACTCCCCCATCAACTAATCGAAACCAACGGGTTTACACTGGTGTGTGGAGGTACCGATACACATAACTTCGGGACTGGCTTCATCATAAGCAAGAAGAATACGTCCCATGTAAAAGATGTGCAATTTATTAATGACCGAGTGTCGGTGCTAAAAATACAGGGACCATGGTACAATTATGTATTTATAAACGTACACGCCCCAACAGAATCTACGGAAGAAGAAACGAAGGACACACTCTACGGGACATTAGAGGAAGTATTCGATGGCTTCTCATCATTCGATGTTAAAATCCTCCTCGGGGACATCAACGCGAAAATTGGAAAGGGAGACATCTTCCAACCAACTATAGGTAAAGAGAGCCTACACGACGTTTCACATGATAATGAAATTCGAATTATCACGTTCGCAGCGTCAAAAGATCTGGTAGTGAAAAGCACGACGTTCAAGCACAAGCAAATCCATAAAGCCACATGGATATCACCCGACGACGTAACGCGTAATCAAATAAACCACTTCCTCATAGACAAAAGACACCAGTCGAATATCCTTGACGTATATACGCATCGGCACGTGGAATGTCGTTAGATCATATAGAGGAGCAGATTGCGACTCCGATCACTTGCTAGTGATGGGAAAATTAGAAGTCGGCTTGCAGCAAACCCACATGGGCAGTCACGGGAGACAAGCAAAAAGTTCGACATTGATAAACTAAAAGACCTACCCAAAAGGGCTGAATATCAAGACGAACTAAGGAATAGATTTAGCATCCTAGAGAATGGGAGTAGTGAGGAAGAGGAAACCAATAATCTGGGCACTAAATGGGCACCGATCAGAGACGCAATCAAACAAACAGCCCAAAAGGTATTCGGATTTAAGAAAACAATTAAGTCCAAACCTTGGTTTAACGATGAGTGCAGGGCGAAGATCGAACAACGTAAACGCCTCAGAGTGATCCACTTAGAAGGATATGATGAAGTCAACGCAGAAAGATACGCAACAATTCGGAAAGTGACGATGAGACTCTTCAAACGCAAAAAACGCGAATGGGAGAAGACTCGGATCGAAAAAATCCTAGAAACTGCCAGAGCAAAGAATATCAGAGGTATGTATGCTGGCCTAAATTCAATTAAAAATGGCCACCGAGGGACAGCCAAAATAATCCGAGACGCAAACGGTTGTCTGGTCACAGAAACAAACAATATCGTGACAAGATGGAAGCAGTACTTTGACCTGCTCAATATACGCACTCATCAACCACAAATAAACGCACCAGGCGTACATACAGTGGAGCCTCAGATCCCAGACCCATCTTTCGGCGAAGTTGCAGACGCAATAAACCGATTGAAAAACAACAAACCTCCCGGAGTCGTCTGCATACCTGCAGACCTTGTGAAGCATGGAGGAGAGGCAAACGCTCGAAAGATCCACCAACTCATCAAAACAATAGTTGTCCTCGTTTTCAAAAAAAGGCGACAGATCTGACTGCGAAAACTACAGAGGAATATCATTGCTCCCAACCACATACAAAATATTAACAAATGTCATACTGGCAAGAATCACACGGTACGCAGAAGAAATACTGGGAGACTACCAATGCGGATTCCATAGGAACCGGTCAACGAGCGACCAAAAGTTCACAATAAGACAACTGCTGGAAAAGAAGTGGGAATACGGAGAGACAGTTCACCAACTGTTCGTTGACTTTAAAAAAACCGACGGCTAAGTCGCAAGGCAAAGCCTCCACCATATTGTAAAAATATGCCGCCCTCACTCAAATTTGCATGAACGAAAACAAAGGGCGAGTTAGAATAGAAAACCACCTCTCAGAACCATTTGAAATACGGGGCGGACTAAAACAGGGAGATGGTATATCACCGTGTCTTTTAAACCTTGTGCTCGTGTATGTCATCAGAAAGGTACAAGACGACAACATGACCGGATCATCCCTGAACGGGGTAACACAAGTGGCCGCATATGCGGATAACATCGCCGTTCTGGGCGATAATCTAGAAACTGTTAGTAAAAACTGTGAAATCATCATGCAATCGGCAGAAGAGGTAGGCATAGATATAAATTAAGACAAAACAAAATACATGATTACGGCGAGAGCAGGTGGACCTCAGGGAACACATATAAACGTTAGAGGTAAGATATTTCAAAAAGTTAAAGAATTTAAATATCTGGGAACGATACTGACCGCTAGTAACGAAATGTTGAAGGAAATTAACAAAAGACTGCATTCCGGCAACGCTATTTGGCACGCAGTCAGTAAAATGCTGAAATCCAGACTGCTGTCACGTAACATAAAGCTCCGTGTCTATAGAACCATACTCATGCCGATTGTTCTATATGGATGCGAAACATGGCCTCTCACAAAACGGGAAGAAAACAATCTTCGCGTATTCGAGAATAAAGTTTTAAGGGGTATCTTTGGAGGTGAATATGATGAGGAGGCAGGACAATGAAGTCAACTCCATAACCACGAATTGGAAGAGCTATATCGCAAATCTACAATAGTGAGAGTAATCAAGTCGCGAAGATTAAGATGGGCCGGACACGTGGCGCGAATGGGCAACGATAGGACCGTGCGTAGCATTCTTGATGGTAGACCAACGGGAAAGAGACCGGCAGGACGGCCACGACGGAGATGGGAGGACAATGTTAGGTTTGACTTTGAGGAGATCGGATTAGATGATCTGACGTGGAAGGATTATGTAGATGCTTTTAGCGAAGTCATCTAGTTGTGTTTTTACTGCCTGGGACAGTATGGGACCGTATTTTAACTCCGCGGCTTTCCTACATTCCCTTAATGACTTCTTCAGTCGTAACTGAAATAGGATGAGTGCTTCTGTCGGTTGTTGCCGAATTGCTAGTAGCCTATTTACCAGATCCTGATAATTTTCTGCTGGCAAATAAACTTTCCTTAGCACATCCTCGGCTTCCTGAAAGGTTGCGAACGGAGTGGACGCGAAGAGGGCAGAAGCTTCTCCCCTCAGGCTAGTGGGGAATATCTGTAGAAAAGCCTCGTGTTCTTCGGTCCTGAGGCGGTTTAATACCCTCTTGCAACAATCCAAAAATATTTCTAGCTCTGCGCCTATATGCGGATTTAATTCCCCGGAGAAGATGGGTATTAGCTGTGCTGACAGCTTCGCCATCTTTGTGTAATTCACGGCCATATTTTAGGGTACACGGATTTGATTTAAGTTCAAATGGAACGTGGGATAATAATCTACAGATCCAGAAGTTAGATTAGTATAGTTGCAAAAGGATAGGGGAATAACAAGGGAATGTTTAAGAACAAGGACAAGCACTATTCCAAAGGTGTTTTAAAATAAAAATGTTGAAGTGGAAGTACTTCCCAAAGATTGACGTTCACACAATATGAGCAAACATAGACAGGACAGAGTTTTAAGGACTGATTTGTTTAGGTATTAAATAATATTTTTGGGACGAACTTATAGTCAATAATATGTTTTTGTGTTTAAAAAGGGATTCAATTAAATAATATCTTAACTAATTATTAAAGGAAAAAACAAAAAATGCTTACTGTTGTTCTGTTTCTGCTGCGGCTGTTGTCCATTGGCTGCTTAGTTGGAACTGCTGTTGTTGTTGGAACTGCTACTCTTGTTGGAACGGCTATTCTTGTTGGAACTGTTGTTTTGTTGGTGTTGTTTGAACTGCTATTCTTGTTGTAACGGCTATTCTTGTTGGAATTGTTGTTTTGTTTTAGGTGTCTTTTATTTTAGCTGCTCTCTGTTGTTCATTGGCTGCTTAGTCGTACTTCTCGTCTGGTTTTTGTCCCTGTGACTTGGCATTTGATTCCTTGCTCTTCTTTTCTTCACTTATGTTTTTTGGATTCACTTTTTGTACTGCTTCTGCTAGTGTTTCTTCGCGGTTGTTTTTCTTAGCTTCGCAATCTCTCCTTTAGTCCTCTTGTCAATAAGTCCTTCTCGATTTTTTATTAACTCTATGGTTAATCTAGGTCCAGGTCATCTGTAAAAACTGCAAAAGGGGCGGCTTACCGTCTTTGGTGGATTTCTTGATTGTTCCTGTAGACGTTCCTGCTGGGGGCCGTTTTCTGGATGTGCATGGGCGGCGCAAGAAATGTGTCCTCACAACTTCCTCCTGTGGCTTGGGAGCTTATGGACGGGACACTCGGCTGTTGCGGGCTCCTTGACAGCGAGGGTGGCCTTTTGATATTGTTGAATAAACAGTCAACTCTTCTTTGTATTTTCAGTTTCGGTTTTATTGGTTTATATTTAATTGTTTATACGACCAGCGGTTCGGCCTCTGGAGATCTACTGATCACGAAATTCTTTTTTTTTTTTTAAACTGTATTTATTAACCATAATTAGAATTCGTACATTTAAGTAATACAGTGACTTAAAATTAATTTTGTAACAGTTGCTTAGATGTAATTATTATAATAATATAAACATTTTCCAAACAATATTTTATGAGATATAAGATAGATGCGTGTTTATAAATTTAGTGGTATTATCTTCCTGGAAAAGGTCAGAAAACCAGGAATTTGTTTTTTCAACTTTACTTAATCTAAACTTAATCCTAATTATATAAATAACTTAACCTAATTGAGCCTGATTACAGTATGATTTTCCTAAAGCCATAAACAAAGTTTTATAATTAATGGGATATATGTTATGAATTAAAGGATGTGGAATGAGGTCAGTTATGGGTTAGAGGTAGAGTATTTCTCTCCGGTTGTTCGTTGGAAAAGCGTAGGATGTTGGAAAATGGTTGGACGTTACAGTATTTGAACTGGTTAGGGGTAACTTCGGTGTTGTGGTATATGATCTCATTTGAATCATTTACCAGTCTGCCTGAGGCGAAGATAGCTCTGGTGTGGAGACACTTGGGGTAGTTAGTTCGGATATCTAGAGGGTTCTCTAAGAGCGAGGTTATTATGGGATTGGGATTATTTTGTAGGTTTTCGATAAATTTGATAGACAGTTCGAGGAATCGTCTATCGAGGCGCTCGATACCAGCGGTATTGTAGAGTTCGACGTTACTATAGTACTTATAGGAGTTAGGACGACGATGTAACCCAGAGACATACCTAAAGCATTTTCTTTCGAATACTCGTAATTTCTCCATTTGGGAGGGAGTGATATGGTACCACACCTAGCTCCTCAATAGTATACTGGTTAGTATACCCGCCTGTCACGCGGGAGACCGGGGTTCGATTCCTCGTCGGGGAGCCTCTGCCGCAAGACTAATGACCTTGCCCGAAAAAAAAAAACAAATCATTATGGAAAATTTAACAAGCCTCAGGACTTGCTAAATAATGCCAATACCGGTTCTAGGTTGTGGTGCCGGTGATGATGATGATGATGATATGGTACCACAATGGGCACGCGTACGTGAGTGTTGGCCTGATAATTTGTTTGTAAATGAGCAGTTTGACTTTGTGAGAGAGACTATTAGGTTTCCACATTACTCTTCTACAGAGATTAAGCTGAATTGTGGTTTTTGAAGGGAATTTTTAATGTGGGAGGAAAAAGACCAGTTATTAGAAAATGTGATTCCCAGATATTTTAGGGTTTTGGAGGATTTTATCAGAGTGTTGTTCAGTTGAATCTTAATTTTGTTGTGGCAGCGTATAGTGTTGTTTGTACAGTGCTCGTTTTTGCCCTTGAACACTATGAGCTGCGTTTTATATGGATTAAGGTGGATTTTCCACTTATTAAAGTATGTTGATAGGTTAGGGAGGAAGTTGTTAATGCGGTTTCTTGCAGCCTTAACAAATTTGCTGCTAGAGTAAATTAAAGTATCATCAGCATAATTCAGCATCACAACATTAGGAGATACGGATATAAAATTGGCCCTAAAATGGAGCCTTGGGGAACACCTGGTAGAAATATCGAAAGATATACACACAGTAGGGCTTTGGTTTTGGAGACCAGTTGTAACATCGTGTGTAAGTTTTAGTAGAGCATGACATGTGGATTGTCGCTTACGAAATCCGAACTGACAGTTAGGGATGAGGGCATTCTCATTGGCAAATGAGAGAAGATTTTGGTAGATCTTGCGGTCCAGTATCTTACTTAGTGTACTTAATAGGGATATTGGACGATAATTGCAAGGGCTATTACTACTACCGGGCTTCTTAATAGGAATTACTACCGCAGTTTTCCAGTTCTCTGGGAAGTGCGATGCATTAATTATATGATTAAGAAGAATGAGGATGGGAAGTAGATTCGGTGGGCGTAGCCTTTTAAATAGAAGACGTGGGATTCCATCTAATCCAGTTGACTTTTTGTTATTTCCTGATCTTACGATCTCGGATAATTCGTCCGCAGTTAGAAAATTTGTAGTGTCTAAGGGGTGTGAAGCTATGTTTGTGTTGTTGAATTCACCGATGAAAGGAGTAAAAGATGGTAATAATCTGTTTGAGATGTATTCGTTTACTGTGTTCTCGAAGCCAGGAGTTGAGAGAGAATTATTTTGCTCATGGATCTTTGCAAAGTGTTCTGCGAGGCAATTTGCTATGTCCGAATCGGACTGGGCAATATTATTGCTGATCGGGTTAATGAGATGGTCAATTCGGGGTTTATATTTACGACCAGTTAATTGGTTGATGTTTTTGAAAAGATCCCGATTTGGTTTGATATTTTTAAGTGTGATCACGAAATTCAAATTCACTGCCCTTTTATAAATTTTCTAGTTGAGAATTGTCAACTAATTTTCCAGAAGCACACATAACGACTTAGTGCGTTTCAATTTGAGTTGTGTTGTGGGAATTTGTTAGAGGTGTTAGTTGGATGGGTTCTAGGAAGGGAAATCATGAAATGCGTTTTGAATTTAGCATTTCATGATGTCAATTTTTTTAGGAGTCAATGTATGATGAATTAACTTTTGGTTAAATTTGTTGTACATGTGACTCAATATGGGATTTGAATATGAAGCAATGGGAAATTTGGGATTTGGGTTTATTATGTGGAATTGAATCAATGAGCGATAAATTAACTTTGGGTTAATTTATTGCTCATATGATTCAATATGAAATTAGGAAATTTAGGATTTGATAATATTGGAGATTTGGATTGGAGTAGCGATTTAGGATCACTACAATGCAAAGAGTTCGATAAACAGTTGTCAACCAGATGTTGAACACAGTATGCCAACTGTAACTGCAAAACAAAATACATGGTTACCCATCTGTACTAACTTTACTCGCTCTATAAAGGTGGAGGAACATGAGTTTGATGCCATATATTGTAATCCTGTACTTACCTCGGGCCAATGATATCATGGTTTTGAAGTGTGATGAGCCATAATGTCAAAAGCCGATAAGGCCTTCCTCAGCAGGTCAGGATATTCAGATCCCGAAACATATCTTCTACCGTATTGATCAAGTTAAAAGACTGGCCTGTCGGAAGGAATTCATAGTGAACAGCATCACGACAATGGAAGAAAATAATTAACATATTCTTGGTTTTTGAGCGATTTTGGCGTAGCTCTTGGCACACCTTTAGCTCGATTGATCGGTGATCAATGATGAGGTAATGAACTTCTGGGTTCCTACAGGTCAATAAGAGTAGTAGTCGTGGTCGTTTTTACTACTTACTGGTCAGTTGGAACCCGAAAACTCGTGGCCTTGTTCCGTCCATCCCCCTTCCCCTCCCATCTTTAAAGAACTACGGCGAAAGGAAACTAATAAATACATAATAATAATAATATAATAACACGATAACTAAAAAACAAACAGCGCTACAGCAGGCGTTGTACTAAAAAAAATTGTCTACCAATCAGAAAAAGGAGGCGTTGAAAATTTAAGCCAAAACGGAAAAATAAAAAATTAAAGATATTGATTCGCCATAAAACCTGAGTAGCGAACAGTCTGGAAGAGAAGACAAAACTTAAATAAAGACCAGAAAACTCCGGCCCAAGTGAAAAATTTTCTGATATCATAACATAATTGATAAAAGCCAAGGACGTTAGAGGGGAAACAGATCGCCACCACAACAAACACAGCGCCACCATAATACCCACTGCAACAACAACAACTTGGAAAAATCAATATCTGCAGCTCACACAGGAGTCAGCCCACGAGGTTAACATAGCGGCTCGAAACCGTCGTCGACCCAAATCCGGGAACGAAATTGTGAGTACACCTATTTTCGTTCTTCAATGTTGTGCAACAAGTCTAAGTGCAACAACCTCACTCATTCGGCAAGGCCATCGTTGCTTGTCCTACATTTTCCCTCCACGTTTTAACACCTGATCCAACTTCTTCAAGGTCACAGTTTAAATTATCCTCCCATCTCGGTCGTGCCCTCCCCACCGGTCTTTTTCCCGGTAGTCTTCCGTCAAGAATTATATGCCCGGCTCATGTTATTGTTCTTATTATTGTTGGTTTGAGGTATAGCTCTTGCAAATCACGATTTTGTAGTGTGCTCATCATATTTAGCGCCAGATACTCCTTAAAATTTTATTCTCTAATACTTGGGATTTGTTCTCTTCCCGTTTTGTAAACGTCCATATCTCACCTCCGTATAGAACAATTGGCATGATTATTGCCGTCGGGGAGCCTCTGGCGCAAGACTAATGACTTTGCCCGGAAAAAACATTATGGAAAATTTAACAAGCCTCAGGACTTGCTAAATAAGGCCAAGACCGGTTCCCGGTTGTAGTGCCGATGACGATGATGATTATTATTGCCTAATAAATATGCAGCTTTATATATCGTGATTGCAATCTCAATTTTAGCTGTTTGCTAACAGCCTTATGTTGATTGACATTTCGTTATTTTGGGTTATTATTGTTCCCTGATAATTAAACTCTTTAACATGCTCAAATATCTTTCCCCAGACGTTTTTATGTTTTTCCTTGGGGTTTATTTGTTCTCATTGTAACCATATCTTTGATGTTTCCTTCGTTGATTTCCTGGCCCACAGCCTCTGCCGCTTGCATTATACCTTTACTGCTTTTACTTACAGTTCCCATATTATCACCCAAAACAGCAATATCATCCGCATGTGGCAACATACTATCCTCTGATGTTCTTTGGCTTGGCATTTTCTGGAGTTTTTTTCCGATTTGATTCAGTTCTTATACGTCTTTTTTTCGTTTGAAAAGTCTCGTCGTGTCCGAATTGCCATTTACCTATCTGCATTGGCTTCATAATATCGTTCGAAGTAGGTCACCCCAATATGTTTACGATGCTTATTCATTGCACACCTCTCATCATCCATTATTATTGCATTAAGCTAAATAAAAATGGAGGTTCCACTTTCAATCAATCAATCAATCAATCCAACCAAGGCTTGGACATAGTTGTCTTCTTAAAACCTAATACCTTTTAGGCTGTTTGCTTGATCGCGTCTTTAATTGATTACCATTTGCTTGCATGCTACTCCCATTCTCTAGTATGCTAAATCTATTCGCTAGTTCGCTTTGATGGGTCCCTTAGTTGGTCTATCTCGAACTTTTGTACGTCTCCTGTGATTGGCCTTGTTGGTTTGTTCCGACCCGACTCCTAATTTTACATATTACTAGAAAATGATCGGAGACGAATTCTACCCCTCTGTACGATCTTTCGTCAATGATGTTCGAATGGTGTCTTTTGTCTATGAGGACGTGGTTTATTTGGTTAAGCTGTTGTATTCCGCTACATAAAACCCACAACTCACAAACGCACACGATGCAATCATCCTCAGCTCACAGTTAATTAATGCTCATATCCCACACGTTGCGGTATTCATAATATTCATTAAAGTACCCTCATTAATTGCCCAACTATCACGCATACTCGCTTCCCAAAGCTACACGCTTATCGTGTATCGTAAATTCATATTCATATTGCAAAGCAACCCAATCGTAACAATTAACGTATAATATCGCATGTCGCATTCCCGCTAAGTAGTGAACCAATGCATGCAGCGACATCCCGAGAAAGGTTGGCGCAAGGCTAATAACCTTGCCCGGAAAAACGAATTATTATGAACAATTTAACAAGTCTCGGATATGGTTCAGATACCGCTGGAGAGACTTGCTAAATAATGCGAAGACCGGATCCCGGTTGTAGCGCCGATGATGATGATGATGATGACGATGATCATATTACGAATGCATTTTTTGCTTCATATCCGAGAACATGTGTCATACAAGTCATATGAAACTAGCGGCGCCTTCAAAGGTAATTAGCGACCGCTTAACCGAGCGTCGATCAAAGTGCTTAGATCTGCGAAAACCCACACATAGCGACGAAACGCAAGTCGATAGGACGATACAAATGGATTGAACGTGGGCCTGTGGCGGGTCTTTAAAGTCTTCCCCAAGAACCACCCACCTCCTCAACTTAACCTATATTTTCCCCCACCCACAACACACCATACCTACCTGCAATTTTGGGTAGCGTAAGCTCCCAGCAGTACTTTTCATACCTCAAAGGAAATCTCTCCGACGGCATACATAATTCCGGCGTTTTCTGGTTCATACTCCATGAACCAGTTTACATCTCCTATCGGCTCAGCTTGTCAGCAATTAACGATAAACAAACGTTGGCCAGCGTATTGCGGACACAGCTGCAACTGATATTCTCTTTTACCGTACATAAATAAACATTGCTCCAATCCCGAGGTTCGCAACACTTGCGACAATTCCCTTCATCGGTTATCAACCGATCATGGAATTTGGGCATGGAAACGACCATGGTTTAGACAATCTTACCCATGCCATTCCCCACGATGACCCACAGCAAAGCAAAGCAAACACACAGTACCTCACTGCGTTTGTTTTGTTTACTTTCCGCTGGTCCATGGTTCCCCTGGGTGAGACGTTAGCCTGCACATCTGCAGGTCAAATTCCTCACCATCATATCCATGTACCAGCATATCAACCTAAAAAAAAGATAACATCCAACGTGACCCTGTAGCGTTCTAGAAAAGCACAATTCCACCCAGGTAGGGTTCCTACCCTTCAAGGAACATACCTACCCTGAGACATTACACGCGCCCACAGACGCGTGCCACTAAGTCCGCTAGGGCCTGGAAACATTTAGCCAACGTTGAACCCGACACGAAAAAGCAAGGAACTGAACGTCCCAAAACTTTCAATGTCAAGCTCAACAGTTCGAATATGGCATACCTGAAACAAAGGAAAACATTCATACATCCGATCCCCAAAGACTGAAATGCGTCGCATTCTAGCACTGCACAATCGGAAATCCTCAACATCTACACGATGTTACAAGGATTTGTTAACGTCAGCAAATTAGCCGACCAACGGATGCACGTGCGGGTGGTCTGCCACAATGACCACCAAATCCATCGGCAAACAAAACAAACGGCAACCGTAATTATCTCAACGAGATAATTCGGAAAATTTATGAGTTTAAAACCTACAAGGAACTACTCTGATCCACGGTCCCTTCTGAATTTCACACCATCAGAAGGATCTAATGGATTTCGGTGTGTTTACAAAAGGCAAACAAACCCACGGACTCTACGTCCTAACAATCATCTCCGTTCTGCGCAGCAGATGGGCTGCGCAAACAGAAGACCGTTGGGATGAAATGCTATCACCACCACCGACGGTGATGATGATGTATATGTGGAGCGACTTTCTCTTTCTCAGGCATCTAAATTACCCTTGGGACGTAATAACATGCCGCTAACAGAGATTCGGAAATTCTGTTAGCAAAGCGAATAGGAAAATTCTCTGTGCAGATATAGATACGATCTGTATCAGGTTTAATTTTGAATTGAGTTAGTTGGTCTAAGTTGGATCGTCAGGGAGAGTACAGTTACAGAGAACCCAAGAAGGAGGTCGGTCCGCGCCACGCAACGTATTAAAATTAAATCGAGAAATTCACACTAAAGATAAACTATCGCGAATACGACACAATATTAATAACGAGAAATTGACAATACTTTTCGTGTCGGACGAAAGCGCACGCGTGCCGGATACCGAATTGATTCGATTTCTTATTCTTGAGGTGCGAAAGAATCGGTAGTGACACATCGCATCAATTCCAAATCGAAGAATTGCGAACTCAGTTCAGATAGAAACGAGGATAATTTATCAGAACATATAAAATCAGTGAGTGAGTGTTCTTCGCCAGTACTATTCTTGTAAATTAGTTCTAAATGCTGTTCAAGAAAAAAAATAAAGGAAATCAATAAAGAAAGGAACAATTTTTCCGTGTTTTGTTGTGCTCGCTCCGCTGGTGTATGTTTCCTCCATGGTAAGCAGTGTTCGGCGGAACACTCCAACATCATTCAGCAGTGACTTTACGAAAAAACCCGGCAAAACCCTTGGCCACCGTCGGCAAGATTTCTGTTGACTTATCGCCAACCCAAATCGATCCCCTATCGTACGATGAGAATACACCCAGCCGTACACCGATCATCATATTTGACCAGATGCATGTTGGTTTTTCCTTTCCTGCGCCCAGCGAGTGTTTCGTGTGTATTTCTGGCAGAGGAAAGTTTGTTTTTCCCTGCGATGACATGCGTGGAAACTCATCGCAATGGCCAGAGGCTGGGTCAACGTCGTGGAGTCAAATTTCATCTTCCGGAGAGTGCGCATGCGCCACGGAGTCACATTTTAACCGCCGAAGAAGATCCGAGATCGTCGCTCGTCGAAGTTTAATTTTTTGTAAATATTGTCGAATCGTGTAGGAAATCCGCGTCCTTGCCTGAATTCAAAGAATATTAAAATTAGAAAAAAAACCGAATTCCACTTGGATAGTGAACACGCGAACAATAGTTATAAAATAAATTAACGTGAATACAGAATTTAATAAACAATATAATACGTTGTTGTTTTACACGAAATAAAAAACATTATCATCAACTCTACTCCAGTGTGTTTCTTTGGAGAGCTATTGTGTTCGCCGTTGTACTCTAATTTTCAGTGAACAATCTGTGGTGTTTTTATGGAACCCGCATCCTTGCTGATGCCATCGTAAAAACTACCTACAGGCCATTGTACTTTAATAGGTTCGGTCAAATGCAAAAATCAATTAGGTAATTGCTTAAGCCAACGCCGCTGCACCTTAAGGGGGAAATTAAGTGGCAATGATAATTAAAAAATGCGGCTGACTCGTACCACTCGTACCAGGCAATTGGACTCAATATGGGTTCTGGATCGAAGTCCAAACTGAATAAAGCGTATTGTTTGTACTTCTACCCCCATAGTTTGGATATATAAAGAGTGGCAAGCGGACTAATCGATCAAGCAAAAGGTTGCAGCCCTGCAACAGTACAGCGGGCCCTTTGCTTTGATTAGATTAGAGAGTTAATCCACAGCCAAGTGGGCTTGTAGTTTAATATAAATAAGTTAAAGACAATAAACAAGAAATAAAGAAAAGGAAATTAAAATGATACTTTCTCTCCAACTTCCCATCCAAGGACCCGGAACAACAAGGGCGAACCGCCCTCAACCGGTCAGGTAAGGTGTTAAATAGATAACCTTACTATTTGGCGTAGCCGGCAGGATACTGCCGGTGTCAAATAAATAATTTATCTTGATACCTTTATTGGTATCACATTTGGTGCAGCCGGTAGAATACTGCCAGTGCCAAATAAATAACTTTAAATAATTTATGTTGATACCATTCATTGGTATTACAATGCGTTACAACATATAGGAAAACCATGTGACATCGTGCTTTTAAAAGCTGCGAACGTAATTATTCGAATTCCATTTGAGGCGTCGTGTGGGCTCTTTTGGTTGTTGTTGTTGTTGGTTAGAAGATATCTTCCTTTTCAATTTTCAATCATCAAAATGATGAAAAATCAACATACCTCTTCTAAGGTCTTATATAACATGTCTTTCTTTTTTACATATCATATATTCGTATCGAGTAAATATTTTAGAGAGTAATTTCACAACGAGTCGTTAGTTGAACTTGCATGGATACAGTCACTTACATGCTCAACCCTCTCTAGGATCTTAACTATTGAAAGGGTTACTTAAAACAATTTAAAATGGCCTTGCACTTGTCAATCGCAAAAGTTTGGCTTACGCTGAAGAATCAATTGCTTAAGATTTCCAATCAAACTTATGTTCATTTACTCAACTACAAACAAGAAGACTCGAACCTCTTCCTCTTTTCATTAATGTTGATATTTCCAAAGACAATATTTAGACTCGCTTTTTCTTCGCCTCTCTTCTTTTCCTCATCATTTGCATTGCCGTTATTATAATAGTAATGATAGACCATTTAATAGTTAATAAACTACAAATCGCCTATAAATTGAGGAAGCCCTCTTGTAGACTATTTAACATGCGCCTACGAAGGTTAAGCTTGTTAAATTCCGATAAAAAAACACTAAAAATGAGATCTTGACATCGAAACAAAATTTAAAGTGTCTAAAGCTTAAAGTTATTGTATACATGAATTGTACATGGGCAAAGGCAATCCAAAAGATTTATGTTTGATATCATTATAGCCCTTGCTCTTATTCGTAGAGATTTTGCGACCAAATGAAATTCCACTTTAATGGTGAAAGCCGCCATTCAGTTTCAGAGATCTCAAGCTCTACTGTTTACAATGCCTATTAAAACTGAGTTGGTGTGCATTTTAATCAGCTTCGCACGAGCCGCCGTCGAAGGACATTTTAGTGCACGTGCCCGAAAGACGTTAAAAAGAAATCAAATTGATTAGCAAAATCAACATTAAAGAATGGTACCTGATGTTATCATGGAAACGGATGTATGCGAATATTTATTGAAGGCCACAATCAACTTTTGTCACATGATACAACTATTAAAATGCCAGAACCTCTCTACCAGCTATGCAACAGAATACATAATAATAAAACAATTAGTGGACGCAATTCGTGTTTGATGTGACATCAACTTCAAAAAGTAAAGTCGTGAACGGAATACTTTCATTGAGTGCGGGCGACTTTTAATAAGTGTCGACTACTCAAGAAGAATATATTCGTGCCGTACTGAACAATTAATTTTGGGTAATCAAAACGAATGGTGTTTTTTGACAGAAGTATTAGAGCCTGTACTTCTTGCATATTGGTAGGATACCAAAATGGGTAATGAATCAATAATATGCACGAGGGATAATTAATAAAGACACAAACCGTATATGTACCGTTGGCAACGTCAAGTGGTGTGAATCTGAAAGTGCCAAGCATTTCCTGAACACATACCAAAAACTTCGTCTCTAAGCCCACAGTCGCACTAGGAAAACGCCGATCTTTGATCTCTGTTTCTAATTTGTAACCAAAAAAAAAACCTTCTCATTGTACTGTCACCGCCTTATATAGACCCCGGCTGCGAAAGACCTTTTTCATTTCAATACCGAAAAATCGCGATTTTACATAACATATTGTAGCGAGCTTAGGGTTCGCTGGATTAATAATTTTAATAAATAAGAGCCGTTTTCTCGATTTTCTTTGTAAACACTAGTATTAGTATGTTATTAACAACCGTTCCTTGATATTTTGCTAATAATTCGGTGACTCTTACTTCTCTCGAGACTTATCGTTTAATTCCCATCGCTTCTTTACTCCACTTCTTTACTTATCGCTTCCTTACTGCTTACTCACTCCTTGATCTGCGTGCGACGTAGTATTTATACCGTTTTTCCTCATTCTGATTCGTCGTTTCGTTTCCGTATGTTCCATAGCCTCGAATTTTCTACTGCTCATAGTCTCCGGTTTTCCAGTACTTTCTAGAATATTCTAGTACTGTTTTGGAGACCTGCCTGATATCACAGCTGATAGTCATATGCGTCACAATATCTATTATTATTTATTGCTCGTTGGTTCGTGCTATCGCCACCTACAATATATATACCTATATGTATATATATATATTATGGACAATTTAACAAGTCTCGGATATGGACCGGATACCGGTGGAGAGACTTGCTAAATAAGGCTGTGGGAAGGAAGTATGTACCAGCATGGGTACATGATTCACTTCCTCCTCCATCATAATTCCGCTGAAAACAGTTCTCCGGACACAACGACAGGACAAACAGCACAATATTCACAGAAAATTGTCACCAAAGAATGAAGGAAAACGCACCGATGGTAGTCTCCGGAATAAAATGCACTGATTTGGTTGGTGATCACCGCTATTGTTTTATTGTGTTTTAATTATCGACTTTAGAATTTTACACTATTGTTTTAATTTTATGTAAGACACGTTAATATTAAATTTATATGCACTCAATGCCGACTCGCGGAGACTACGACACAAACGATTATTTTTTATTATCGCTTCCCTGTGCGCACCAGGGTAGCGATGAAGCCGCGACCCGCTCGGGTCGAAGGATGGAATTTGACTCGGTGATCGTCATCTCATGCAGAGATGATTTCGCTAAGGAAAAAAAAAGGAAGAGAGAGAAAAACTTTTCTCTTAAGGGTGTAACTAGTGGCGCAGTGGTATATGTGCGCGATCGAACAGATTCAATGTTGTTGCATGTGTTCGAAAACAGGCAGGCGGCAAGGACAATAGGGAAAAATGACCACATGCGCCGCTGGTAATGCGGGTCATTGTTTACACGATGTCTCGTCGCTATTTTCGACGTTAGGAGAAAAAGGTGCTAAAAGCAAATTGGATGTTTATGGCATCTCTGGCTGCAATAGAAACCGGGTTCATATTTGCATTAGGAAATGCTGGAGAATTTGGTTTCGGCGTCTATTGCGCTAATTATATGCAGCTGCTTGGGTTGTTTATTGATAAGACAAACAAAAAAGGTTGCCAGGCAATGTGTATGAAAAGGTATATGACGCGGCTGGGAAAATAGACGGCGCGATATTTATGGTCCCTGTCATGACGGTTACATTGAATGCAATCCGAATTATTTTGTTTACAGGAATTCAT
The DNA here is from genome assembly GCA_963931805.1 of Microdon myrmicae. NCBI lineage: Eukaryota > Metazoa > Arthropoda > Insecta > Diptera > Syrphidae > Microdon > Microdon myrmicae. Next base: position 159,501,330 of record OZ007498.1, on the reverse strand, counting down.
CTAAGGGAATTTGACTGGCGACGTAGATGCCGAAATTGATTGGAAATTCCTGGTAAGTTAATAAAGAAATCTTAAGGAGCAATGGTATGCGAAGAGAATGCATGAAGGTAAGTTTTCTTTACAGGGACTTAAAGATCATAGATTTGATCTCTTAAATGCATGCAGCATTTTTATGTACTAATACTGTTGCATTAGCAAACTAAAGGGAGTTGGGTAGTAGTTATGGGGGTTTTTCAGGTAAGTAGACCGTAGGGTTTGGCGGCACCGCTACAAGGCCAAGACCGGATTCCTGTTGTAGTGCCGATGATGATGATGATGAAATGAACATAAGGACGATCCTTGTTCCTATTCAATCCAAGTTGACATGCAGTCTCCACGTGACACTCCTGGATAGCTACTTTGGGACCCGCTAAGTAGTGAACCAATGCATGCAGCGACATCCTGAGAGAGGTTGGCGCAAGGCTAATAACCTTACCGTAAAAACAAATTATTGTGGAAATTTTCAAGCAGGCTTCGGATATGGACCGGATACACGACGACGACCACGCAAACGAAAATAGCTAAACGATTTAAGGATTTTTTCATGGAACGTCCGCCCACTATACAGAGCTTGAGCCGCACAGCAACTAGCCGATGCCCTGTCCGAATATAAGGCTGACATAACAGTATTACAAGAAATAAGATGGACGGGGTGTGGTGTTATTCAAAGAAACGAGTATGACATTTATTACAGCTGTCACGCAAAATACCATGTACTCGGGGTAGACTTTCTAGTCAGCCAAAAACTGAAATCTATGGCTACGAAAGGCTATGCACTTTTCGCGTGCGAGGCGAGTTTAAGAACATAAGCCTCACATATGTTCACGGACCTACAGAGGACTCCCCTGAAGACGAACAAAAAATACTACGAGAAAGTCGAACGGGCCCTCAATGCCTACCCAAGATACGATGTGAAAATCGTTCTTCGTGATTTGAATGCGAAAATAGGTCGGGAGCCGGTTTTCAGGCAGGTTCCCATAGTTTGCATGAGAACGCTAATGACAATGGACATCGAACTGGCAGGATCAAACAACTTGGTCGTTGCAAGTACCAGGTTTCCGCGTAAAGATATCCACAAAGCCACCTGGGTATCATCTGATGGAGCCACTTGCAACCAAACTGACCACGTGTTGATAAATCCCCGCCACTCCTCGAGCCTGATGACGATACGAACGTACCGAGGTGCCAACGTCGACTCGGATCACTATCTTGTTGGTACAGTTTTCCGAGTGCTGATTGCCTCACGGGACCGTATTGCATTCTCGGATCAAGTTCGTATCAACATGGGGGCCCTACACAACGAGAACACCAGTAACACATTTGGTCATGCGCTCGGACTCGCCCTCGGAGAGCTCGAAGGAGGGAGAGTAAGTCCTAGCGACTGAACGTAAGAATGCTACATACCGGGCAATGCAACAGTCTCACAGGATGCGGATACGCGAGGAGACATACAAAGACCTCAGAAGATCTGAAAAAAGACTCGCCTGGAAAAAAAAACTTGTCTGTGAAATAGAGAAAAGTAGAGAGCGAGGTCCGCACCAGGCGCGGAAGTTCTACCAAATAATCCGCAGTATGACGCGGTACACACCAGGCCGTACTTATTGCAAGGATAAAGAGGGTAATCTGATCACCGATCCTGAAGGCATTCTGGAGCGATGGGAAGGGCACTTCAATGAATTGCTAAATGACAGATCACAGAAGAATTGGAGGCTCGATCAATGCAAGATCAAGACCAAATGCTGCCGCCACCAAGCATTGAGGAAACATTAAAGGCCATAAGACAGCTCAAATCAAATAAGACCCCCGACCTGATGGCATACCAGCTGAGGTGATCACACAGGGAGGGACAGCGTTGCATTACGCAATTCATAACATTGTGGTGCACGTATGGGAGCAAGAGGAGATGCCGGAAGATTGGCGTCGGGGAATAATTTACCCCATACATAAAAAAGGAGATATCACAGTGTGAAGCAACTATAGAGGTATAACATTGCCGAGTACCGCCTCTAAGATACTCTCCTTTATCCTACAAGATCAGATAGCCCCATACGCTAAAGTCATCATTGGTCAATATCAGTGTGGCTTTATCCCAGGCAAATCAACGATTGATCAGATATTCACCCTTGGGCAGGGGATGGAAAATGTCAGTAATTTAATATCCCATTATATCATCTACTGATCTACCTTGAAGTTAATGTTGTAAGAAAAATCAAGCTTGGTAGACTCCGCTGGGCGTGGCACCTACCTCGAATGAGCAAAGAGGGGCCTGCCCTGAAAATCCTTTGTGGCATGTATAAAAGGAGACAACGCGGCAGACCTTGTCTGCGATGTAGAGATGGCGTAGACCAGGACGCCCAGAGCCTGGGAGTGCCAAAGTGGATGACATCGGCTCGAAATCGGGACCGGTGGAGAGACTTGCTAAATAAGGCCAAGACCGGATCTCGGTTGTAGCTTCCTCTTTTACAATTTAGCTGGCGCACTGTACATACAGATGTTGAATTTCATTTATTGTTTTTTAATTTGTACTTATTTAATTTTTTATTTGTTTTAAACCCCTGATTGGTGAAATCTTGACGTGGTGCGGGGGCTTACACTACAATGAATCACTCAGGCTATGTTGACGGAAGCATACGCTTCCAGTAGAGTCACCCATGTCAGATAGGCTAGCGACGAGTAACGCACAAAGATCTACCACACCTAATCCAGGGTGTTACACGTCACCGTGCCCATTGGATGGTTTGCAGCCAGGAGTATACCGGCTGTATTATAACAGCGCCTCTCTGCCACCGGGTCGAATCAGAGCAGTAAGCAGACCTTACCATATCAAAGAGGGGCTCTAATGTGGCGGACTATTTGAAACCTCAAGACTTGTGGGAACAAAAATGAATAATCAATGTACAAAAAACAATCTCACGAAAAACCCGGTAGGCGCAGGGGTGATGAGCCGACACAGCCATAAGGGAACAAACCATCAAGAAAACACCGATTCGGCAAAAAAAAGACGTAGGGAAAAACGGAAAAAGCGCGATATACGCGTCGGGACGTGAAATGTTCAAACGTTATATAAACCAGGCGCGATGCAGACGGTCGTAGGAAATGCGAAACAATATAAAATGAACATCGCCCAACTCCCACACCAAGTAATCGAAACCAATGGGTTTGCACTGGCGTGTGGAGGTACCGATACACATAACCTCGGGACTGGCTTCATCATAAGCAAGAAGATTACGCCCCGTGTAAAAGATGTGAAATTTATTAATGACCGAATGTCGGTGCTAAAAATACAGGGCCCATGGTACAATTATGTATTTATAAACGTACACACCCCAACAGAATCTGCGGACGAAGAAACGAAAACAGGTTCTACGAGGCCCTAGAGGAAGTATTTGATGGGATCTCATCATTTGTTTCGGATTCATAGTTATATGCTCGGGGAGAATCTAGTACATCGTCTATTACTCTCCCCGACACATATTCACCACACATGCCAGCAACACGATGACAGTGGAGAAATTGTCAATTCAACATTGTTTACTGCTTTTGGTGCTCTTTCAACGAGACTAACGTATTGTTTACTCTTGTTGGTGCTCAACTATAATTACTGTGAATGCATACTGTGTTTTGGTGCGGATCAATTGATCAATGTAATTGCATAAAATGGGATTTGTACTTTCTATTGAATTTAGTTTCGCACGCCACCATGTGGCCCTTTAGTGATAAATAAATAAAGTTCTCCATCGAGAACTCAGTCGAACATTATCTCTATTCATTTAAAGGCATTCGCCAGTCGCATCGGCTATCCTTCAAGTTTAGTGAATGAAGCTTTAACTTTACTGCTTAAACACAAAGTCCAACAAATACATCAGCGCGGGAACTTCAACCAGATTGCAGCGAAGATCCTGGACCGGATTTCGACCACAAAGGTATTGCTGCTCCTTTGCATGTTAACACATTTGGTCTCAGGGTTCGTTGGGTAGGACGCCATTGCGTCAATCCTCTTTTGGCATCAACGTGCTGGTATTGCTGTTCCTTTTTCTTTAATGCAAACTTTGGTTTCAGGCGAACGACATTCCTCGTTCGGTGGAACAACATCAAATAGGATCTCGGCTGAGGACATTCCTCGTCAGGGTCGAAATACACAACATCATTCGATATTAAAATTCTACTCGGGGACCTCAATACGAAAATTGGAATGGAAGATATCTTCCAACCAACTATAGGTAAAGAAAGCCTACACGACGTTTCAAATGATTACGGAATTCGAATGATCACGTTCGCAGCGTCAAAAGTTAGTGAAAAGCACGATGTTCAAGCACAAGCAAATTCATAAAGGATATCACCCGACGGCGTAACGCGTAATCAAATAAACCACTTCCTCATAGACAAAAGACACCACACGAATATCCTTGACGTAAGATCATATAGAGGAGCAGATTGTGAGTGCGTTTATCTTCTAGTGATGGACAAAATCAGGAGTCGTCTCGCAGCAATCCCACATGGGCAGTCACGGGAGACGATCAAAAAGTTCGACATTGATAAACTAAAAGACCTGCGCAAAAGGGCTGAATATCAAGACGAACTAACGAATAGATTTAGCATTCTAGAGAATGTGAGCAGTGAGGAAGAGGAAGCTAATAGTGTGGACACTAAATGGACATCGACAATCAAAATAAATGAGACTCTTCAAATGCAAAAAACGCGAATGGGAGAAGACTCGGATCGAAAAAATCCTAGAAAATTCTAGAGCAAAGAACATCAGAGGTATGTATGCCGGCATAAATTCAATTAGAGATGGCAACCGAGGGAGAGCAAAATAATCCGAGACACAAACGACTGTCTGGTTTGAAAACCTGCCCAATGGTTTGAAAACCTGCCCAATGTACGCATCCATCAACAACAAATAAACGCACCAGGCGTACATACAACAGAGCCTCAAATCCCAGAGCCCTCTTTCAACCAAGTTGTAGACACAATAAATCGATTGAAAAACAACAAGGCTCCCGGAGTCGACTGCATACCGGCAGAGCTTGTGAAGCATGGAGGAGAGGCAACCACTCGAAAGATCCACCACGTCATCCAAAGAATATGGGATAAGGAAGTCACTCTGGAAGAATGGAAAACTTCAATAGTCCGCCCCATTTTAAAAAAAGGCGTCCGATCTGACTGCGAAAACTACAGAGGAATATCATTGCTCCCAACCACATACAAAATACTAACAAATATCATACTGGAGAGTATCACACCGTACGGAGAAGAAGTACTGGGAGACCACCAATGCGGATTCCTTAGGAACCGGTCAACGAGCGAACAAATGTTCACAATAAGGGAACTACTGGAAAAGAAGTGGGAATACGGAAAGACGGTTCACCAACTGTTCGTTGACTTCAAAAAAGGCTACGACTCAGTCGCAAGGCAAAGACTCTACCATATTGTAGTTGAGCTGGGAATCTCAAAAAAATATGCTAGAATAGAAAACCACCTCTCACAACCATTTGAAATCCGGGACGGACTTAAACAGGGGGATGGCCTCTCACCATGTCTCTTTGACCTTGTCTTCGAATATGTCATCAGAAAGGTACAAGAAGACAAGGGATCATCCCTGAATGGGGTCACACAAGTGCTCGCATATGCGGATGTCATAGCCGTTTTGGGCGATAATCTAGAAACTGTAAGTAAAAACTGTGAAATCATCATGCAAACGGCAGAAGAGGTGGGTCTAGAAATAAATGAAGACAAAACGAAATACACGATTATGGCGAGAGCAGGTGGACCTCAGAGAACACATATAAACGTCAGAGGTAAGATATTTCAAAAAGTTAAAGAATTTAAATACCTGGGAACGATACTGGCGGCCAGCAACGAAATGTCGAAGGAAATTAACAAAAGACTGCATTCCGGCAACGCAGTCAGTAAACTGCTGAAATCCAGACTGATATCACGTAACATAAAGCTCCGTGTCTATAGAACCATAATCATGCCGATTGTTCTATATGGATGCGAAACATGGGCTCTCACAAAACGGGAAGAAAACAAATTCCGCGTATTCGAGAATAAAGTTTTGAGGAGTATCTTTGGAGGTAAATATGACGAGGAGGCAGAACAATGGAGGAAACTCCATAACCACGAATTGGAAGAGCTATATCACAAATCTACAATAGTGAGAGTAATCAAGTCGCGAAGATTAAGATGAGCCGGACACGTGGCACGAATGGGCAACGATAGGACCGTGCGTAGCTTTCTTGAGTGTAGACCAACGGGGAAGAGACCGGCAGGGCGGCCACGACGGAGATGGGAGGACAATATAAGTTTGATCTTGAGGAGATCGGATCGGGCGGTCAAGCGTGGAAGGAGAGTGCACAGGACAGAGAACGATGGCGGAGTCGAGTCGGTGAGGTAATGAACTTCCGGGTTCCTACAGGATATATAAATAGCCAATAAATAGTATCTCAACAGAATTCCAGTTCCCAAAGCAGATGCAGCGAAATATCTTGGTATACATTTGGATAGCAGACTAAACTGGAGACATCATGTGAAACAAAAAGCCGAACAAATAAAGCTGAAACGTAGACAGATCTATTGGTTGATCGGGAATCGTTCTCAACTCAATCTCTATTGTAAAAGATTGATCTATCAATCTATCATCAAGCCGATCTGGATATATGGAATCTAATTATGGGGCTGTACAAAGCAATCCAATAGAGATATAATTCCACGAGGCCAGAATAATTCCTTCGCATTATCACCAATGCCTACCGTTTTGTGACAAATCTGGAAATACATGATGACCTAGAGATCAAATGGATTTATGAAGTCATGATACGCTCTCAAACACGAAGGACGCCTAAATAATCATACCAACGTAGAAGTTATTCAGCTCTTGGATATTACCCACGAATTGAGACGGCTAAAACGGATGAAACCTCATGAATTAACATGTTAAAATCTAACATACTAAAATCGAGTTGGGAGCTGAACACTGGTCCAGCAAACCCCTACACGTTTAACTTAATTAAATTAAATTAAGTACAATTTTATACCTAGTATTAAATAAAATTGTTTTTTTTTGTTTTAGTTTTTAAACCACATTTATTTTCCTAATTCTTTTTACATGTATAATATTAGGGGTAAATGTTAAACCCTTTTCTACAATCACAGTCCTTAAATTAACGTACTGGCTCTATGCGAGCTCTCTAAATTACACATTACAACTTGATTTTTATATATGCCTTTCGGCGTATATCTTTTTTTTTTTGTTTCTTATATATGAAATAAGTCATATATTAGATAGATATGTATACATTATTACAATTTGTTTTTTTTTTAATAACAAACAAAAACTTCAAAACGAAACGAATAAAACATAAAATAAGAAATAAAAAATAAAATAAAAATAAAAGTAATGGGGAAAGGAGGACAGGGGGAGGGGGGGCAAGAGGAAGGAGAGCGTTGCTCGCGAGAGGCATACTATATCTGAGAAAGTGAAGTCCTCTCCTCGTTGAGAAGCCACCACCATTTGGGAGATGTTCGATCTTTGGCTGATTTATCTCTTTCACTGATCGCCGTGCTAAAACACATGGGGTCTGGGGCATTGGAGATATCACTATCATGGAGAATTCGTTTGTCCCTGGCACCACGGAGAGCGTGGTAAATAATCGGGACTCCATGCACGTCTTGGATAAGGCCTTTTTGATCCAAGAAAGGGAACGCTTCTGGGGGAATAAACCCATTCTGGAGGGTATTCTCCAGATACATATTGAAGCAAGCTTAGGGTTCGCTGGATTGATTATTTTGAATAAATAAGAGCCGTTAAATCGATTTCTAACTAATATCACACTTTATTAATTCGTTTATAACAACCGTACTTATCCCGTACACTCAACGATTTTCTTGACTTCTCGCTTGTTTCGCTTTCTCTTCTCTTGTCTGTCACCATCAGCTGTCTCGACGTCTTTTTTCATTCTCATTTCGTTTCGTTCCATAATCTTGGATGTTCTAGTCTCCAGTTTTCCAGTACTTTATAGAATATTCCAGTGCTTGTTTTGGACTTTCCCGAATATTCCAGTACTGACTGTCATATGCGTCACAATATCATTGGGATAGAATGCTCCCGAGATAAGATTATTGTCACTGCACATTGCCCTTGCTGTGTGACCACGAATAATTTTAATTATGAAATTGTCTATCCTATTTAACCCTGATTTGTTATACAGGATTTTGTTGGGATAGACTTTTTTGTATTGCGACTCATCATCATCATCATCATCGGCACTACAACCGGGAACCGGTCTTGGCCTTATTTAGCAAGTCCTGAGGCTTGTTAAATTTTCCATAATGATTTGTTTTTTTCCGCGCAAAGTCATTAGTATTGCGACTCTGGTGTTCTATAAAGTCCGAGGCAGGAACGCAAACACTGCCGTTCGATCACACGAAACTTCTCCATATAAAGTGGAGATATATTATATCATACTGGACAGCCATAAATCAAAATTGGTCGGTTGAATGCCGAGTACGAAATTATTTTGACTCTGGGGTCAAGAAGACTACTCCGGAATAGACTTCTTGTCATAGAATATGCGCTTTTAGCTGCGGAGAGGGACGCTGCTACGTGTTTGTCAAAATATAAATACTGGCCTAGCCAGATACCAAGGTATCTAACTACAGTTTTCCCTTGCAGTGGAAGGTTATCGTTACCTACAATAGAGAAGTGTTTCCAGTTTTATTTTGTATCCCTCGAGGCCCTGGATAGAGGCATTCTGAAAAGAATAGTCGCGGTTTTCTGGAAATTAATCTTTAATTTCCAGTCGTCGCAAAATTGTTTTATTTTGTTGAAGTCATCTTGAAGGTGCCTATTGATGTCGTCTATTTTTCGTCCTGTTCTGTACACCACTATGTCATCGGCGTACGCAATGGCGTTTTCGAGAGAACTCACTAGATCACTAGTGTAAATATTGAATAGAATGGTAGAATTCACAGCTCCCTGCTGTAAGCCATTTTTAATTTGGAAGGTCTTGTTGGAGAGTATGTCCCCGCATTGTTTGCAAAATGTTTGTCCATTATCATATCATAAATAATGTATAGCAGATATTGCGGCATACCCAGGTTTGTTAACTTATAGACAAGTCCTTCTAACCATACGGTGTCGAAAGCCTTTACAAAGTCAACCAAGCAGGCGCCTGTACATTGTCGCTTTGCCTTGTTCAACTGTATATGAAACAAGTTTCGTCGCTGCATGAACTGTATCATGTCGCGCTCGTAAGCCAAACTGGTTGTTGGGGAGAAGGTCACACATTCTTAATCCCCCCCCCCCCCCCCCTTCACTCACCTACTGGTCCTAACACCAGGCCGCCTCTTGCCCCACTTCTTCCCGCACCTAGTCCTCGCCCCCACCCATCTCGCTCCCCCGTCCGCCCCCCCCCCCTAGACCATTAATCGACCCAGTTTTACCACCATCTGTTAAACTCACTCAGCAAAACATTAATTCTTCGGACAACCGGTATGCCCTGTCTAAATTTAGAAACAAAGTGATCTATGAGAATGTACGCCTCTACCTTGCTTTCCTCCACGATAAAGCCGACTCCGTCTGTTACGATGGTATTACGAAAACCAGCGTAATGGCCTCCATCCAGCAGGAAGGTCTACTTACTGACGTCCGTAGTCTTCGCAGCCTATTCATCAACTTCCATAATAATCTCGATATGCCCCCAAATAAGGTGCTAAGTGATCTCTCAGCATTTCGCCAGTATATTGACAGCAAAATTACCTTTCCCAATAATCAATATTACTTTTGACCCTTTTCAGCCCCCCTTTGGTCCCTCTAATCATTTCAACACTCTCCCCATAACCGTCGACTATCAGAATGTTAGGGGTCTCCACTCCAAAACACATTCGACTCTGGAAAAGGCACACTCCCTCCCCTTCGACATATACGCTCTGACGGAGACCAACCTTATCCCTAGTATCAGTAGTCTTGAACTATTCCCTCCTTCCTTCAACGTTTTTCGCGATGACGACGCTCATCGAGAAGGTCCCTACTCCCCATGCCGTGGAGTGCTGCTCGCCACTCATAACAGACTCACTTCATCTCTAATTGCCATCTCTTCTTCTCCGGATCTCGACTACGTCGCTATTAAAATTGACAAGCGCCCTAAGTCTCTATTTATTATCTGTTTTTATATTCCTCCCTCTCGACCCACCGCGTCATACGAACTCGCAATAGAAGCGGTAGATAACCTTACAGTGTTAAGCACCGCAATAGACGATATCGTCGTTCTTGGCGACTTTAACCTGCCCCACCTACAATGGACATCAGCTGACGAACTAGCCTTCTACGTCTCTAACCCCACTAGTTCTAATGAACGTATTTTTATTAACGGGCTCTCCGACTCAGGCCTCCATCAAATTAGCAATGTCCCAAATCATATGGCGAGACAGCTGGACCTCGTGTTCACAACCGACCCACTCATGTCCTCAGTTGCCCCTAGCCCACACGCCCTCTCTACCATTGACAATTATCACCCCCCACTGCTCTTATTCTTATATCTCGACCATGAAACCCAGCCCCCTCTACCTCCTGACTGCTTTTCTTACAATTTCCATAAGGCTAATTTCCGTCTCCTAAATGAACATCTTAGCAAAACAGCATTTCGCTTTGATCATTTGGGTGTAGAAGAAGCCACGGCCACTCTCTATAAGGAGATTTACTATGCCGTCGCCTTATATGTCCCCTATTCTCGCCGTAGGTCATCGGTTTCTTCGCCGCCATGGTACAACCGCAATCTCCGCAATCTTCGGAACAAAAGGAATAACTTATGGAACATTTTCCTCAAAACGCGATCCATTGAAAACTACTCCAACTATCTCGGGGCCTTTTATAAATTTTCCGAACTCTACAACTCCCTCTATTCCAAATACCTTATTAAAACACAATCCAATTTGATTAGCGATCCCAAATCCTTTTTCCACTTTATAAATTATAAACGTAAATCCGACGCCTATCCAAACTCCCTCTCTTATGGCACGACTGCGTCAAACGACAACCTAACTATTGCCAACCTGCTCGCGTCGTTTTTCAATAAATCCTTCACGGAGATCTCCTTCGAACCCAATCCGTCGTATTTCAATGACTTGCCCGAATTCTCCCTTGGTCCTTTCTCTCCTCAACTTATTCACCGTCACGTAGTTGAGGAGAAACTAAACTTACTCAAAGACGAGTTCAGCCCCGGACCTGATGGACTTCCGTCTGTATTCTTAAAGAACTGTTCCACTTCTCTTTCTCTCCCGATATCAAAGATTTTCAACCTATCTCTATCTCAAGGGACCTTCCCTAGTATATGGAAATCCTCCTATGTCACCCCCATACATAAAAAGGGACCTAAAAATGATATCAGCAACTACCGACCCATCGCCAAACTATCTCATATCCCCAAACTGTTCGAAGGGCTTCTGTACAATGCGTTATCTTTTAGTTGAAAATCCATCATCTCACCCAACCAGCACGGTTTCCTTTCGGGTAGGTCGACCACAACCAATCTGATCGAGTTCTCATCCCATACTCTCCGTGCCTTAGAGAATGGCAACGAAGTCGATGTAATCACCACCGATTTCAGCAAGGCATTTGACAAAATCTCCCATAATCTCATCCTTTTCAAGCTGTCCTCCCTAGGCTTCGAACCTCTATTGATCAAATGGTTATCTTCTTATCTGAAAGACCGATCCTACCGTGTCAAATTCAGATCCTCCCTTTCCGATCCTTTTTTTCCCACCTCTGGGGTTCCGCAAGGAAGTCATCTAGGCCCCCTCCTTTTTATCCTAACCATCAATGATGTTGACTCTGTTATTAAACACTCATCCATATCCCTCTATGCGCACGACGCCAAACTCTACAAAACAATCATCTCTCTCCTCGACTCCTCACTCCTCCAACGGGACCTCGACAGCTTCTCAACCTGGTGCCGTAATAACTGCCTTGATCTCAATGTTGCCAAATGTCACTCCATTACATTCTCCCACAAACGTCCACCCCCACCTCCTCGCACTTACTTCCTGCTTAACCAGCAGATCTCATACGTATCCTCAATACGTGACCTCGGAATCTTATTTGACAGGGAGCTCAGCTTCATCCCACATATCGACGATATCATTCTTAAGGCCAACTCCGCCCTAGGGTTTGTGAAACGCTGGTCTAAGGAATTCTCTAATCCTTACGTTTCCCGTTCCCTCTACATTGCCTTCGTCCGCCCCCTTCTTGAATACGCCAGTCAGGTCTGGTCTCCACATTGCTCGTCCCATATCCGCAGAATCGAGAGCGTGCAACGTCGATTTCTGCGTTTTGCCCTCCGTGGACTGAACTGGGAGAATCCTCGGATTCTTCCCCCATACACAAGCCGGCTCCATTTGATCAACCTCAATACACTTGAGGAACGCAGAACTCTTGCCGATATCCTCTTTATCCACCGTCTCCTCTCCGGCACAATCAACTGCCCTAGCTTGCTTTCCGCCATCGCACTCAACACCAACCCCCACAACCTACGAAACCCTCGTCTCTTCTATCTGCCCTCCCACCACACTTCCTACGGTTGTAATGAACCAATTTCACGTATGCTTAAGCAGGCAAACTCTTACCCCACCTCCTTCGATTTCTACCTCACTTCTATTGCTCTCAAACGTCGTCTTCTGTCTTTCCCCTCGTGACCTTCCCCCACCCACTATCTACACTTTTACTACCCGTATACATTCCTGTCACCCCGCCCCTTTATCCTACTACCCGGTCTTCGCCACCCCATCACGTGCACAGCCACCTTCCCACCTTTTTATCTTCTTACTTATTCGAATGTAATTTTTTGTAATCCTATTTCTTAAGTTAGTTCGTAAGTTTTTTTTTACTTTTAATTTCTTTTTCTTTTTTTTTTTTCTCTCAAACGTTTGTATTAAGTGTAATAAACGAGGGTTTTGCTCTCACTAAACTTAAAACTTAACTCAAACTCCGTCACCTCTCTTTCCCTCCCTGACCTTGCCCCTCCGACCGTCTACATACTTACATCCCGTACACATTCCAACACATATGCCATTCACTGTCGCTGTCTCACAAATGCCACATTTGCCACCCGCACATGCACTCGCTCTTCTCCAGCCCCCTACCTCCCCTACCACCAAGTCCTCTACTCCTTCCTTGTTTTTTCTTCTTCTTTCTTCTTTTTTTTCTTCTTTTTTTTTTTTTAAATTATTTTTTAATTACTTTAGATTTTAAGTTAGTCTGTAAGGTATTATTTTATATTAATTTAAGCTTGAATTAAGCCTAATAAATGAAATGAAATGATATCGTTTTCATCACACCAACCTATCAGTGCTTTGTTTATAATTTTTTCGAATAACTTGCTGATGTTGGGAAGCAGGCTGATCGAGCGCAGATTAGCTGGATTGCTCTTCCCCTTACCATTTTTGGGGATAGGGTGGACTACTGCAGTCTTTCAATGGGTTGGATAGTGTGCATTGTTTAGAGCGTTATTAAACAAAGTAGTGTATATGTTCACTGCTTCGCAAGGCAAATGCCTTAGAACCACATTTGGAATGCTATCTATTCCAGATGATTTCTTATTTTTTATAGAGCTAAGTATGTTTCTAAGTTCATCCTTGCGCACAAACATATTTGTATTTTCATTTCTGACGGGAGAATCCGCTCTATTATTTTCGCCGAATGTGATGAAACTATGGTTTTCGGATCGCCAGTTGTGAAGTTGATTGTGCAGCGAGTAATGTCTCTTACGGGCATTGCTTTCAATTTCAGTGTTAGCATGAACTGATTCGTTAACTCTGTACACTGCTTCGAAACAGGCTCCAATTGAATTCGCTTTTTTTTGCGGATCTTCGACTACTATTACTTCATCATTGGAGTTGATGTGCTCTAAGGTGAGTCCTGCGTTCAGCATTATCTGACAATTCTCGGGAGCTCGTGGAATTCGGAGACAGGGAATGTCATTGTGATCTTTTCTTCGACATATTTTCTTGATTTGTGAAAACATGTTCGGTCCGTTTGCTTGGACAGCTCGCATTCTGTTGCTCCACTCCTCATTTATAGTAGTTGGTACTTGTTTTACACGTGTATTACGGCTCCAAGTCCGTCATGATCGCTATCGTACTCAATTGTGCGAAGACAATTTCGAGTAGTTACCTCGGTATCTGGTAATTGAATTCGATCATCTGTGATAAGTAAATCCAGGAAGGAGTTACCTCTTGGATAAGACGGCGTACTTGTAGCGTACAATTCTAGTATATGCTCGATCGCATTTTTTTGCCACCAATCAAACAAGGCATTGCCTCTGGTGTTCGAGGTCAGATTGCCCCAGGCAATGTGCTTGGCGTTAAAATCACCTGCCATTAACAAGTAATTGTTTTCCAAATCTAACTTGAGACTTCGGAAAAGCGTATCGATTTCACAGATAAATTGGGTACCTTGAACAGATTCAGGAGCGTAAGCAGCGACTATATATAGATGCCTTTGACTTTTTAGCGGAATGCCTATAATGCATGCCTCTAGCACCTGGAATTTGTGTAATTCCGTGCTGTAAACGACCTTATGGTGAAGACCTTTCTTAACTAAGATAGTGACCCCACCCCCTCGAGTAGAGTGTGGTCGATCTCGTCTAATTATGTTATAATTTTTGTAGCCCATTTTGTGCCTTTGGTTTAGCTTAGTTTCGCTAGCCAAGAGCACATCTGGGCATTCGGCTAGGAGCAGATTGCCTAAATTATCCATTCTTTCGATGTGGATTAGTGAATTTACATTCACAGCTATAATTTTTAGGTTAAGTTCAGACGGAGGGTTGAAGATTTTGATATGGAGAGTTATTTGAGAACAGGGTTGAATAGAGAGTATCTATTCGTGCTCTTTGTTCAGTCAGTGTTCTTTAAAATTCGGCAAATTGTCCTTGCATGGTTAATAACATTGTTATTATTTCTGAATGTGCCTCTGGTGCAGGCATTTTCCCATTACTATATGTATGTTCCATGGATGCTGGTTGCTTAGGAGCACCGGCCATTTGTGCATATGACACACAAGGAGCCACGAAATTGTTGTAAGAACGAGTTTTCATTTTTTTCTCTTCTTCAACTTGTTTCTTTTTGGATTCGAATTTTAATTTCATTTGTTGAAATTTAGGACATCCTCTAAAATTTGCAGTGTGACCTGTATTTTTACAGAGGACACAGGACAGTGTTTTCCTATCTGGAAGCTGTTCCTTGCCCAATGGGCGTTCACCATTGATATGGTCGGAGAGGCACTTTACGCACCTGAATTGCATGTGGCAGTTTGATGCCGCGTGCCCGAAGCGTTGACAACGCATACACTGCAATACGCGATCGATTTTTCTTATTTTTTCCCAACTTATTGTTTGGTGGTTGAGGTGTTTGATGTATCGGAGAGCATCAACTTTACTGTTGGGACTCAGTGATACAATAAATAAAGGCAATTTGCAATTGCGTTTTCTGGAGTTGGCGGTAGAGAAGGGTTTCATACCTGTCAATTTTAAATTGTCGGTTTCGAAATTTTTTAATTCCCCTAATACCTCCTCAGGGGAAAAACATGGATCAACTTCTTTTAGGAGCATGGAGATTATTTTCTCCGATTTCGGGGTGTACGTGTAGTACTCGCTTTTTGTCCTACCCAAAGCAGTCATTACTTTGCGAAACCTTCAATATCATCGCACATTAATTTTATTTTAGAGTTATTAATTTTTTTCGTTTTGAAATGTTTGCAAGTTAACTCACCTAATTTTATAACGTCCTTTGTTTCCATGGACGTAGGTATTATAGGTGGCGCCTTTTCCTTTTTGTTAGTTACTATGTGCTGGTTCTTTTGCTGCTTTGAGGATTGCTTCTCTTTGTTTATTAAGTTCCTCTTTTTTGTGTCAATATCCGCAAGGAGTTTTTCTAATTCCGTCGGATCTGTTGCAGTACCTGTGATATTGTTGTCTTCATCAGCAGGTAATTCGATTTCACTTGGGTCAAGGTCAATCAATTCGTTGAATTGGTTGCCTGCTCCTGTGTATTCGTTTTTCTTTCCTTTTGCAGTTTTTTCGCCATCCGTATTTGGCTTGTGCCGTTTTGTTATAATACTCGGCTGTCGCTCGAGTCGGCTCCGTGTCATCGCTTTCAGGTCTGCCTGGCCCCTTTTCATGAAAGGCGACGAGCTCTTTAGCACTTTGTTTGTTTCCATAATTTTTTTTTTTTTTTTTTTTTTTTTTTTTTTTTTTTTTTTTTTTTTTTAAACAACCGCTCTCAGTAATCCACACTTGTACACTTACACTCGCGCGACGAATTTATTTATTTATTTTTTTTTTCTTTTCTTTTGCTTTCTCCTGTTGTCAGATATACGGGTAGTCCCCGACTTACGACCGTTCGACTTACGACTATTCGCACTTACGACCATTTTTTTCCAATTTTTTTCATAGAAAATACTTAAAGAAGACAAATATGTAGTTGCGGGGAATCCCTAAACTATATGAGAAAAATTTAAAAAAAAAATGTAAAAAAATTCGATTCGAATATGTATGTACATTTCAGTACAAATAATACATTACATTAGCTAAGTCGGAATTTTTTTTATATGAAATTCGACTTGCGACTTAATCGACTTACGAACCTATCTCGGTCGTTAGTCGGGGAATACCTGTACGTCTTATCTCTTTGACGTGCTGGTAACGACTGTTAAATTAAATTATTAAGATTGTACTATTCATATCCAATAAAGGATGTTATTAAAAAAAATGTTCAAGCACTGGCTTTCAAAAGCATTTAATTATAAAGTGTGCAATGGGCAACATTATCATCATCATCGGCACTACAACCGGGAACTGGTGTTGGCCTTATTTAGCAAGTCCTGAGGCTTGTTAAATTTTTCATAATTTGTTTTTTGCGGGCAAGGTCATTAGTCTTGCGCCAGAGGGTCCCCGACGGGCAACATTAAAATACAATTTTTGACGGACTGATCAGGGATGGTTCTTCAGTGGAACTAAGAACTAAGAGCGTTCCTTGTTCCTCGGCGATTTTTAAGACGAATGTGTCCTTCGTGTTTCTACGGACAACAAAGTCCAATTAGTAGTATTAGAATATTTTTTCACACCTTTAAAAAATTGAGAAATATCTCGCGATACTAATATCGACGTGTAAGCAACAGACGGAATACTGATGAGCCTTAAAACCGAGTTCGGTAACCATGTTAACGAGCGATTTTGACGTTATTTATATAAACATCGTTGGCTTCACTTCTGACACAAACAGTCGAGATCTCGTGCAGTGCGGACGTTCACAGAAACGTGTTTACACGTGTTTATGTTTACGTGTGTTAAGTGCACTATTAAATTGTGTAGTGCAATAGAAAGCCAACAAAAAAGATTTAAAAAAAAAATAATAATATATATATATATATAATAACAAAAAAAAACAAAAGAGGAAATTTTAACTATACAAACACAAGCAAATTAATTTTCGCTGGATGCCGTAGTCGAAATCTGTCTTCACAGATGCCAGACAACGACCCGAGCGCTACCCGGGAATATCTTTTGGAACGGAAGAGAAGAGCCATTGAAACTCTTCAAAACTCATCTAAGAAGACTACAAAAATGGAAAATCCAGTAAAACACATGGACTACGAACAAAAATTCCACGAAGCCGTGGAATACATCAAACAGCTTTCAGCAGAGGTGAAGCAACTCCGGGAGGAAATTCACTCCCTAAAGCAACCCACCCAAAACAGCGACGATGCCAGTATGGAGACGACGCCTTCTCCCAACTTAAGCCATAAAACATCTCCACCCAAACAACAATCATCAGCCCGTAAGGAAACCACCAAACAAGCCAAGCCAGCACCGAGTCCCCTGCCCGCCCAGCACAAAAACGAAAGACCACCGCCAATCTACATCAGAAACCCGACCAGCAGCAAAGCACTAATTCAAACCCTGCAAAATGCCTTGGGTCACCGGAATTTTAGCACCAATGCAAAAGGATCGAGGACTTCCATAGCAGTCAGATCATTAGTCGATCATGACAGGGCAGTTAAAAAACTGTTAGAGGAACAGTATCAGTTCTTTACCTTCCAGCATCCGAACAGCAAACCAGCTACCTTTATTATAAGGCACATCGATCCCGAATGGACCAACGAAGAAGTGGGACTGGAAATCGCTAGGATATGTCCACAAATAAAAATCAATAAGCTGGACTACTTCCAAACACCGTACATGAGGACAAACAACGTAAAAAACCTCCGGATCATACAAATCCCACCTAATCAGGACATCAAGCAACTTAAACAAATTAAATATTTGTTTACCCAAAAAATCGCAATCGAAGAGCCCCACAAACAAGAAATTCTTCATTGTAAGCGTTGTCAAGAATCAGGACACTTGGCGGTCTCATGCCACCAGCAAAGACGTTGCGGCAGATGCGCAGAGGAACACGAGCTCGAGGAATGCAAAGTAAATCCACAAGGCCTGGAACCTGAAACAATACAAACCGTCAACGCTGATGGATCCATTACCAACAAAAAGATCACAGTTAAATGCTGTAACTGCGGAGGCCCTCATCCGGCAAATTTTTCCCAATGCCCTCAGAAGCTAAAACTTCTGGAAAGACGGAAATTAGCAACAACTATAAAATCAACAACAACAACAACAACAACAACGAAACCAACAGTATTGCAGGAAACGAAGTCAACCCGACCCGGAATATCGTACGCGGATGCAGCAAGAGGAAACCTCAACACTACCACTCCCCCTAACAACAACACTGAAAACTTCAATCTGGACATCATGGGATACATCCAAAGCTTACAAGCCATGCTACCTTCGCTGAGGAAGATGTCAGAAATAGAGAAAAAAGGTCAGATTCTTTCACTAATAACTTCCCATATTCTTTCCAGCTCTCTCTAAACTAACCATTATCTCCCTCAACACAGAATCCATTTACTCTAACTTACGTAAGCAACACCTCCGGTTGTTTGTTGAAAAGTTTTCCCCAGATATCCTCTTCCTTTCAGAGACCTGGCTCAAACCAAATTCCCGAGTTTCAATTCCCAATTACACTTTAGTTTCTAACCCCAGAACTAATGGATCTCATGGAGGTACCGGCATCTTAATTCACAAAAAATTTCAATTCAGTGAAATTAGATTCACCGGTATATCCAGCATTGAATACACAGCAGTAAAACTTTTCTGTGAGAACAATAAAGTGCTCGTCTTAGCATCCATTTATATTCACCCTTCACGACAACCAGATTTCCCAGATACTGACATTTCGCAGATTATCCAACAGTCCGTTCCCGCTCCATTTATAATTGGAGGAGACTGGAATGCTCGTCACACAGCATTCAATGATAATAAATGCAACAAATATGGTCGCCAATTGCTAGCCCTCCTCCAGTCTTATCCATATACTTACATTGACCCCCATTACAGCCAACTCGTGTCTCTAGCTCAGCCAGGTCAACAATCGACTTCTTCCTCAAGTCCGACGATGTTTATTCAGCGGGTCCACCTACAGTCTCCTTTATATTTCCTTCTGATCATGGTTCCGTTCACACCACGATCCAAATCCCCTCTTTCGATCCACTATACTCGTCAAACCCTGTCCCAAACTTCACCAAAACAAATTGGAGAAAAGTCAATAGGGACATAGCGATAAGTTTCTCTGACTTGTATATCCCTGAAGCATCTAACTTACTCCCTACTGAAATCGATCAAGCATCTTTAAGAATAGAGCAAATTCTTAAGGAGGTTCTCAGCAAAAACACCCCGACAACCATTCCTCATAACTATTTAGGAAAGCCTTTGCCCAGCGTCCTAACCAAATTATTGCGCCTTAAAAAGCAGCTCCGCCGTAAACTTCATACAAGATACTTTGGCGGTAATTATGTTGAGTAACTTCGGCGGTGTGTTTCGGGTATGTTGTAAGTGTTCCGCCAATCACTGTCCGAAGTAATATCCACACCGGAGCACCAATGGAGTGAAAACAATTGTCCAAAAACAAACACTGAGGGTTATTTGTCGATTTAAAATCCTTTTTTTTTATTTTCTTTTTTTTAATAATTGTTATAATTAACGGAATCTGTTTCACAATATTTAACAATACAAAGTAAAAAAGTAAAACGCAGCGAACAATATTCAATAACAGTAATTAAAACGCGGCGAACCACACAGACGATACACACGTTAACTCCTTGAAGGGAGGAGGCTCCCTGTACCAGAACTCGTTCCGTTACAGAGCGGGGAAGCTGTGGAACTCCCTTCCCACGCGAGTGTTCCCGGAGCGCTACAACCTGCAACTGTTCAAAAAGAACTGCAACAGTTATTTTATGGCATCTCGGGGTGCCCACTCGACGCTATAGGTTCGCCTCTCCAGAGAGTAGTCTAAAAAAAAAAAAAAAACTTGGGGAAGATCGCGTCGAAGCGGTAGATAGCGTTGTCGAATTCTGATTTATACGGAATTTTTTTTTTTTTTGTGGTTGCGATGGGATGAAACTAAGGTTGTATTCCCCGCGGACTGCTCTGTAAGAAAGATCGACGAAGACGACGATGACTGAGGCGCAGACGATGACGGATTTGATACTATTCTGACCGGCCCTTTCGCCATACCGCGTTGCTTTTTATTTAATGAATCTCTACGCGAATTTGAGATGCCTTTTGAGTTATTTAAAGAGAATGTTTTTGAATCAATTTCTGTTGTCCTGTAGCAGTACCGATAGTCGTAATAGTCACCACGCACGTTACGATATCATCATCGTGTTTAGACCTTAACTGATCATTCAGTTGCTGTTCATCGGCCACTGACCCCAATGCCGTTGTTAATGGTCTTTTGGCGGATTTTTATTGCGTATCCTAGTTGATACTGGGGTGTTCCGCCGAACACTACTCCCAAAACAACGAAACAATAGAACGGAGCGAAAGCAATGTCAAATTAAACCACGAGAAGAATTGTTTTGTTTTGTTTTTATATTTGGTTCTATTTTAATCTTACAGCGCTTCACTACACCGCACGCGCGATCACACTCGACGTTACTTTATTTTTTTCCTACTTCGAAAACGCCTACTCAGATTTTTATACACTCGAAAATTGTTCTCCTCGTCTTCTGCCGATCGAAACCTAACTTCGTTGGTCGAAATATACCACCCGATATGGCTATCGAAATCAGACTAAATATCTGCCCTCAACCATATCCTGCTCACACAGATACCCAGATTCAAAAAGGTATCTGTATCTATCCGGAAAATATTCCCTATTTGCTCTGCTAACAGAACTTCCGAATTTCTGTTAGCAGCATGTTATCACATCCCCCGGGATATTTTGTAGTTTCCTGAAAGGGGAAAGTCATCTTTGCATACATCATTATTATCGCTGATAGAATTTAATTTCCACGGCCTTCTGTTTGTACAGAACATCTGGCGCCCAGACCAGAGATATTCGGCGATTGTTTTGACGTGCAGTCGTGGGACTTATTTGAACTTGGTACCCGGAATCGAAATCCATTAGATCTTTATAATGGTGCGAAATTCTAGCGTGGCCGTGGGACCGGAGTATTGCCTTTGTTGGCCTAACTTCTCATAAATTATCGGATGTCTCGTTGAGATATATTCGATTGCGATAGGTCGTGGCTGCCTTCTGTTGTTCAACGGATTTGGGTGGTCCTTGCGTTAGATTACCCGCACGTGCATCCGTTGATCGGCTCATTCTTTGATGATAGCAATTCTTTTGTATTGAATTTCGGAATTGCCGGTTCGATGAGATGTTCCTGGGCGCAGGCAGCATGTATGGCATTTTGGGAATTGTTTTTTTTTTTAGGAATAGAACGCATGGATGTTTATACCTTTGTTTCAGGCATGAAGAGTTATAATTGTTGAGCTTGACCTAAAAAGCTTTGGGGACGTTCAGTTCCTTGCTTTTTGGTGTCGGTCTCAACGTTGGCTGCGAGTTGCAGGCCCTATCGTGGGACTTTGGGGGCACGCGTCTGTGGGCGCGTGCAACGCTCTCAGGTAAGAAAGTTCTTTGAAGGTGGAACCTTACCTGCGCAGAATTGTGCGTTCGTAGAACGCTACAATACTGCCCCTTTATTAAAAGCCAAATCCAACTCCTATCCACTCTGATAAATGAGCAGTTGAAAAAGTTCGCAGATGAAAACTACATCTCCACACTTAAAAATATCAAACCAAATCGGGATCTTTTCAAAAACATCAACCAATTAACTGGTCGTAAATATAAACCCCGAATTGACCATCTCATTAACCCGATCAGCAATAATATTGCCCAGTCCGATTCGGACATAGCAAATTGCCTCGCAGAACACTTTGCAAAGATCCATGAGCAAAATAATTCTCTCTCAACTCCTGGCTTCGAGAACACAGTAAACGAATACATCTCAAACAGATTATTCCCATCTTTTACTCCTTTCATCGGTGAATTCAACAACACAAACATAGCTTCACACCCCTTAGACACTACAAATTTTCTAACTGCGGACGAATTATCCGAGATCGTAAGATCAGGAAATAACAAAAAGTCAACTGGATTAGATGGAATCCCACGTCTTCTATTTAAAAGGCTACGCCCACCGAATCTACTTCCCATCCTCATTCTTCTTAATCATATAATTAATGCATCGCACTTCCCAGAGAACTGGAAAACTGCGGTAGTAATTCCTATTAAGAAGCCCGGTAGTAGTAATAGCCCTTGCAATTATCGTCCAATATCCCTATTAAGTACACTAAGTAAGATACTGGACCGCAAGATCTACCAAAATCTTCTCTCATTTGCCAATGAGAATGCCCTCATCCCTAACTGTCAGTTCGGATTTCGTAAGCGACAATCCACATGTCATGCTCTACTAAAACTCACACACGATGTTACAACTGGTCTCCAAAACCAAAGCCCTACTGTGTGTATATCTCTCGATATTTCTAAGGCGTTTGATTGCGTCTGGATCTCAGGACTTCTGTACAAACTGCACTCCATATTTAATCTAAACTCTCACACAACAAAGCTCTTAGCCTCATATCTTTCTGCCAGAAAATTCGTTGTGAGAATAAATTCTTCTGTCTCAGAAACCCACACCATAACCGCGGGTGTTCCCCAAGGCTCCATTTTAGGGCCAATTTTATATCTGTTATATACCTCAGATATTCCTCAACCCGTATCTCCTAATGTTGTGATGCTGAATTATGCTGATGATACATTAATTTACTCTAGCAGCAAATTTGTTAAGGCTGCAAGAAACCGCATTAACAACTTCCTCCCTAACCTATCAACATACTTTAATAAGTGGAAAATTCACCTTAATCCAAATAAAACGCAGCTCATAGTGTTCAAGGGCAAAAACGAGCACTGTACAAACAACACTAGACGTTGCCACAACAAAATTAAGATTCAACTGAACAATACTCTGATAAAACCCTCCAAAACCCTAAAATATCTGGGAATCACTTTTTCTAATAACTGGTCTTTTTCCTCCCACATTAAAAATTCCCTTCAAAAAGCCACAATTCAGCTTAATCTCTGTAGAAGAGTAATGTGGAAACCTAATAGTCTCTCTCACATAGTCAAACTGCTCATTTACAAACAAATTATCAGGCCCACACTCACGTACGCGTGCCCATTGTGGTACCATATCACTCCCTCCCAAATGGAGAAATTACGAGTATTCGAAAGAAAATGCTTTAGGTATGTCTCTGGGTTACATCGTCGTCCTAACTCCTATAAGTACTATAGTAACGTCGAACTCTACAATACCGCTGGTATTGAGCGCCTCGATAGACGATTCCTCGAACTGTCTATCAAATTTATCGACAACCTACAAAATAATCCCAATCCCATAATAACCTCGCTCTTAGAGACCCCTCTAGATATCAGAACTAACTATCCCAACTGTCTCCACACCAGAGCTATCTTCGTCTCAGGCAGACTGGTAAATGATTCAAACGAGATCATATACCACAACACCGAAGTTACCCCTAACCAGTTCAAATACTGTAACGTCCAACCATTCTCCAACATCCTACGCTTTTCCAACGAACAACCGGAGAGAAATACTCTACCTCTAACCCATAACTGACCTCATTCCACATCCTTTAATTCATAAATCCCATTAATTATAAAACTTTGTTTTGTTTATAGCTCATTTTATAATAATCAGACTAAGTTAGGTTAAGTTATATTTATATTTATATTTAGGGTTAAGTTTAGATTAAGTAAAGTAAAAATAAGAAATTCCTGGTTTTCTGACCTTTTCCAGGAAGACGAAACCCTACTAAATGTATAAACACACATATAGCCTATAACTCTTAAAACATTGTTTGGAAAATGTATTATAATAATAATTACATGTAACCAATTGTCACGAATTTAATTTTAAGTCACTGTATTACTTAAATGTACAAATTTTAATTATGGTTAATAAATACAGTTTAAAAAAAAAAAAAAAATTCACTTCTGAATTTAGTTGGCCGATGTAGAGAAATGTATGTACGTATTTTTAATTTTGTATGTACGTATTTTTAATTTTAACATAAACTGTATTATATGTTTGTATTAACGTCTGCGTTATTTAATATTATGTATCAGTTTCCGACCGGAGTTTATAAAGCAGACTCTGAAAAACTTTTATCAAACTTTTTAATATAATAAAATAAAAGTTGACGTTTCCGTCCTATGGGTTGGGACCTTCTTCAGAACTACAAAAAGAACAAACATCACAATTACAATCTTCAAAACGAAAAAAAGGAATATGAATAGCAAAAAAACAAAACACATCGGACACACCTATCAGTTTGGAATTCACATATTGTATTATTATTATTATTTATTGGCCTGTAGGAACCCGGAAGTTCATGACCTCACCGACTCGGCTTCGCCATCGTTCCCTGTCCTGGGCACTCTCCTTCCACGCTTGAACATTCGATCCGATCTCCTCAAGGTCAAACCTAACATTGTCCTCCCATCTCCGTCGCGGCCGTCCTACCAGTCTCTTTCCCGTTGGTCTACCGTCAAGAATTCTATGCACGGTCCTATCGTTCCCCATTCGCGCCACGTGTCCGGCCCATCTTAATCTTCGCGACTTGATTACTCTCACTATTGTAGGTTTGCGATATAGCTCTTCCAATTCGTGGTTATGGAGTCTCCTCCATTGTGCTGCCTCCTCGTCATATTTACCTCCAAAGATGCCCCTCAAAACTTTATTCTCGAATACGCGAAATTTGTTTTCTTCCCGTTTTGTGAGAGCCCATGTTTCGCATCCATATAGAACAATCGGCATGATTATGGTTCTATAGACACGGAGCTTTATGTTACGTGATAGCAGTCTGGATTTCAGCAGTTTACTGACTGCGTGCCAACTCGCGTTGCCGGAATGCAGTCTCTTGTTAATTTCCTTCGACATTTCGTTACTGGCCGTCAGTATCGTTCCCAGATATTTAAATTCTTTAACTTTTTCAAATATCTTACCTCTGACGTTTATATGTGTTCTCTGAGGTCCACCTGCTCTCGCCGTAATCATGTATTTTGTTTTGTCTTCATTTATTTCTAGGCCCACCTCTTCTGCCGCTTGCATGATGATTTCACAGTTTTTACTAACAGTCTCTAGATTATCGCCCAGAACGCCGATGTCATCCGCATATGCGACCACTTGTGTGACCCCGTTCAGGGATGATCCGGCCATGTTGTCGTCTTGTACCTTTCTGATGACATACTCGAGCACAAGGTTAAGGAGACACGGTGATATACCATCTCCCTGCTTTAGTCCGTCCCGGATTTCAAATGGTTCTGAGAGGTGGTTTTCTATTCTGACTCGCCCTTTGTTTTCGTTCATGCAAATTTGAATGAGGGTGGCATCTTTTTTTGGGACTCCCAGCTCAACTAGAATATGGTAGAGTCTTTGCCTTGCGACTGAGTCGTAGGCTTTTTTGAAGTCAACGAACAGTTGGTCAACCGTCTCTCCGTATTCCCACTTCTTTTCCAGCAGTTGTCTTATTGTGAACATTTGGTCGCTTGTTGACCGGTTCCTACGGAATCCACATTGGTAGTCTCCCAGTATCTCTTCTGCGTACAGTGTGATTCTCGCCAGAATGACATTTGTTAATATTTTGAATGCGGTTGGGAGCAATGATATTCCTCTGTAGTTTTCGCAGTCAGATCTGTCGCAATTCACATATTGGCTTTAAATAATTTCATTCCTTAACTTCCAAACCGCTATCAAATATCTTTAAAGATTTTCATGCAGATATTATTTTTAAGAACAATAATAGGTTAGATTCAATAGTTAAAAGGGGTAAGGACACCCTCTCAGTTTTTAGACAACACAATGTGGTTTATAAAACTGATTGTAATGATTGTGATTCTATATACATAGGACAGACTAAGAGGGCTTTGGAAACAAGGTTAAGGGAACTGGCTAACATAAAACGGAGCCCGGATGAATACAACGCTATTTCATTATACAGGGTGGATAATAATCATGATATGAAGTGGGATTGTCCAAAAATTTTAGATTTTGAGACATGTAAATTTAAGCGTGATATTTTTGAGATGGTGCACATTGGACTTAGCAGGAACACCTTGAATGTGCAATGCGACACTGAGAAGCTTAATGATATTTATTCTTCCATTTTGTGATGACAATCCAATGGTTTTTTAACAATTATTGAACTTGTTGATTTATATACAAACGGTTTTTAGTTCTTGTTGAAACTAAGTTTTGGCTTTTTTGAGATTGGTTTTAAATTTTGTACCACCGCGGTTTGATGCAATCTGACTATTTTAGTTATGATTGTGAATCTCATTAAGTTCCTTTGTCTATGAGGTATTTTGATTTCTCATTGAAATGTCAAAACTAGCCGTTGTGTTCAACCTAACGGTGTTGATCTCAGTCTCGTAGTTGCTCTTCGTTCTCGTTTGACTGTTTATTTATATTGTCTCGACATATTTTTCACTCCGATGTTTTATTATTGACAAAACTGCGAATTTTCTCCCGAATTATTTAAAGCCAATATCTGAATTCGAAGCTGATAGGTGTGTCCAATGTGTTTTATTTTTTTTCTATGAATATTCCCTTTTTTCGTTTTGAAGATTGTAATTGTGATGTTTGTTCTGTTTGTAGTTCTGAAGGAGGTCCCAACCCATAGGACCGAAACGTCAACTTTTATTTTATTATATTAAAAAGTATGATAAAAGTTTTTGAGAGTCTGCTTTATAAACTCCGGTCGGAAACTGATACATAATAAAGTGTATTAATATCGATTAGACTCTTTGTATTTGAATGATACCAATTTAAAACTGGGTACAGTTCGCTTAAAATTTCGTCACACCGTTTTCTGTTATCAACACTTAAGTCAGTTCTCTTGACCAATAGAAGAACAGCTTGAAATGAACCTTAGATAAATCGTACATAGCCAATGAAATAACAATAAGAAAAAAAAATGTTTATGTAGTTTCTGTAGTTGCTTTAGAAAATCCAAAACCATCACTGAGTTATTGAACAGGTTGTATACGGTTGGTTTTCGTGAATCAATGATAGGAGTTATATATTATAATCAAATTAAAGTTTTAGTAAATGCTATAACTCCATACCACAAACATTCGATAGAAAGCTTGCACTTGTCAAATTTTTGTCAGTTAATATTCGATCACCTTTTTTAAAAGGTAAGAGGTAAGAGGTAAGATCCGATTATAGTATATGTGATTTTTCTTCAGTTCCTTTCGCAATTTAGTACACGATTGATTTCAGTCGTTAAAAAATGTGGTTTATTTAATGTTGTATGATACTTTCTTAAGTAGAATATAAAAATTATGATTATATTTTGGTTGGATATTTAAACGGTGGCCATCATGCCGTTTCCATTTAAAGTGAGGTTTGGTTGGTAGTCGGTTTATTTAATATAATTATTTATACCTTAACCAAGCAGCAACTTTTTAAGCAGTAAGATTTTGAAAATCGATTGGTCATCTTGTGGATTTGTGGTGTCACTTCCGCTTACGTCGCCAAGGATTCCCTCTTCCACAGGTGCAGCCATAGCTACTGCAAAGGTGAACAGGCAAAACAACAGAACCTTCGGTAGTGTTAAAAACGAAACCATAAAAAAAACGAAACGAAACAAAAACAAATAGATTAACGTGTTATCTAAACCACTTAAGATTATTTGTTGTATCGCGGATTTCAATGTCAGGGGAGCAAACAAACAATTTAGCACATACCAGGAAAGTAGAATTCATTTTGAAAAATGCCGACTCGTGTTTTCCACAGGTGAATGAATAAAATGTGTAATGCGTAGCAGATCTCACACTAAACTGTTATGATGATTGAAGACGCACTGGCTATTTATACCGAAGAATCGAAATTTGGATCTACATTAAGCTCGATTCTGGGCTTCTTCTGAACACTAGTTTCTTGCTCATTATTATGTGCATTTGTCGTCTTCTATATAATACAAAAGTAGATGTTTTTTGGGTTGGGTTGGAAGCGAGAAAGAAAATACATGCCTTGAGTGATTGACACTAGATATTTAGACATCAAGTAAAAAGGTGTTTAGAGATGCCGGTTCAATGGGCAGTAACTCGTATCGCTGTAACGACGTTTGGGCCGTAGGCCATTCTCTAAGTGAAAAAGCTGTTCTGTGAGTTTGTGACTGGTTTTTACTGGGCGAAGAAGAATTTGTCACTTTGAACTTGATATTTGGATTTTTATTTTATTTTTTATTTACTTTTTACCATTTGTTTGTTGGCTTTTTTTCTTGTGGTTTAGCTTCTGTTGGAATCGTTTGTTTAGAATTTAAAATTACTAAAAAAATATTTACATTTCTGTTCAATATTCAGTAAGATATTCAGAACCGGCTTAGTTGATGATGTTACGGCCATTAATACATTAGCTTATACTAAGGACATTGTAGCGGCAAAAAAATAGTTCACCTTGTGGTCTATTCAGGGTCAGTAGTTTTATAGATTGTATTCTACATAGATAATCAATGCACTACTCGTACAAGGTGAATGATTTAATGCGTTTAATAGTAATAACTTTATTTAGTAATATTATAAGTGTTAGGTATTCGGTATTTATTTTAACAAAAATTGACAACGGTTGTTTTTACGCAAAGACAGCTCAAAAACCAATTTTAATACATTTATTGCCAATGAACAGAGTATTCAAATTTCTGAATTGACCGAGTATATGAATAATCGTCCATAGGTGTTTGTCTTGGATAGTGTTACTAACAGAACAATATGTTCACCCAACGGTGTTTGTCTTGGGAATAATTACTTGTCGTTACCATTTATATTTGTCTGTAATATGGGTTCAGTGTGACTTGACATTGTTAACGACAGTGGGGTTACTAAATTCAGGGGGAACATCATGCAGATATCATGATAAATAATGGAACTTTGAGAGGTTCGTCATCGCATAACCGGGCTAGCTCTCGAGGCTCGGCCCACGCTCGACTGGTGAGGGCATTTTGTAACATCAGGGGCGTCGGTTTCACCAATACGAATCTAAACGCCGTCCACCAATATTTGCAAACAACGAAACCTGATATCCTTGCCCTAACTGAGACCCAGGTCAATTCGTCAATTGATTCGAGATGTCTTCGTTGCCCAGGATACGACTTACATTCGAGATCCGTTTTAAAGGCGGAGTTTGCGTTTTCGCGTGGTCCGGTTTGGCTTGCCAGAGGATGGAGGCGTTGGAACCCAATAATATGGACATCATATGGTTGAGGGTAGTACTGAGGAATTCTGTTAAATTTCTCTGTTGTCTTTACCGCTCCCCGAATGACGATCGACCGGCGACATTTTTCGAACATCTTTCACATACCGTCGACTGGATACAGACAACCCAGTTTCTGAAATTGTTTTCCTTGGCGATTTTAATGTACACAATTCCGGCGGGTTGTTACATTCTAACAGAACCGACGAGGCTGGGAGGCTGGCGGAGATGTTTGCTGTTAGCCACAACTTGACTCAACTCGTAGAGGAACCAAAGCGAGTGCCGGATGCCCGAGGCAATTATGCGAACACCCTGGATCTGTTTTTGACATCCGAGCCGACTATTTATACCGTAGAAATTTCTGCACCACTGGGAAACTCAGATCACTGCTTGGTATCTGTCGCGCAACTTGCACTTGCATATCAAGCGAATAACCGGCCTAGGCAGCTTCGCCATGTATGGAAGCATGGGGCTGCTAACTGGGACGATTTTCGAGACTTCTTCGCATCCTTTCCATGGTCGGAGGAGTGCTTCGGAGACTCCGATGTTAACGCTTGCGCGGAGTCGGTATCAGAGATTATTCTTCTGGGGATGGAGATGTATATTCTATATTCCATCAAACAAAGTTCATCTGATAAACCGTGGTTTGACAAAAAATGCGAACAGATTACAGCGGCAAAAATAGAGCTTTTAGGTAATGGCGCTCCAATCCCACTGATGTTAGCAGAACGAATTTTGTTAGAATCAGAAACGCGTGCAATCAGGCGATTGATACCGCGAAGAAAGCTCACAACGACAGGGTGATCGATAAACTCTTTCGGTGCCCAACTGGTTCGCGCTCCTTCTGGTCAATGGCAAAGGCTGTCAGCAGTAACTTTGCTTCCCCCTCTTTCCCTCCGTTGGTGACAGACAGCGGGACGTTAGTCACGAATCCAAAGGATAAAGCTAATGTTTTCGCGAATTTATTTTCGGCGAATTCAAACGTCGATCCCGGCCTTTTGAAGCCACCTGTGATCTCGCCTGTACAGTCTTCCATGCGGGACGTGAGATTTCGTCCGCGCACTATTCAAGGCATTCTACGTGAACTGGAATGTAGGAAGGCAACCGGCCCGGACGGAATACCAGCAATAGTCCTTAAGAACTGTGCTCCAGAACTATCACCGGTTCTTGGCAGACTCTTCCGATTATCTTATGCAAGGAGGACCTTTCCCGACTGCTGGAAAATCGCTCGAGTTCAGCCAATCCCAAAGACGGGAAAAAAGTGTCTCCCACAAAATTACCGTCCGATAGCATTACTGTCTATTTTATCTAAGGTAATGGAAAAAGTCATCAATACAGAGTTGGTTAAGTATTTGGAGTGCAACGGTCTTCTGAATGATCGTCAATACGGATTCCGTGGCAGGCGGTCCACAGGAGACCTTAACGCAACGAAGACCCAGTATACAACATTCACAAAGAAAACTGGATCATCGGTTCCACAGCTGATGATGAGTGGCCGGGCCCTCGAGGCTGGGGAAAGTTTGAAATTGCTCGGCGTCACGGTCTGTGGGAATGTATCATGGCATAAACACGTATCGGGTATCGCCAGATCAGCCTCAGGAAAACTGAGTTATCTTTTTAGAGCCAAGAAATACTTTACTCTTGCCCAACTTCTTCTCCTATATAAATCTCAAATTAGACCCGCGCTCGAATATTGCTCTCATGTTTGGAGTTCGGCTCCTAAACATACCCTCGACCTACTTGAGAGCATACAAAGACGAGCGATCCGCCTGATCGGGGACTCGGCGCTGACGTCGGGACTACAGTCGCTATCACATCGAAGGCGCGTGGCCGACCTCTGTCTGTTTTACAGATATTATCACGGGTGCTGTTCTTCGGAGATTCTTGGCATTGTTCCACGCAATTCGGTCTATATGCGCTCCACAAGACAATCCGAGGGATCGCACCCGTTTGTGGTTCATCTCCCGACGGCGCGAACATCCCTGTATCAGAACTCGTTCCGTTACAGAGCGGGGAAGCTGTGGAACTCCCTTCCCACGCGAGTGTTCCCGGAGCGTTACAACCTGCAACTGTTCAAAAAGAACTGCAACAGTTATTTGATGGCATCTCGGGGCGCCCACTCGACGCTATAGGTTCGCCTCTCCCGAGAGAAGTCTAATAAAAAAAAAAAAAAAAAAAATATGTAGGAGGGGTGGTTAGGCCGGTTTCTGCAGTTGGTGTGTGTTTTGATCTCTACCGACCGAGGAATGTCGTCGGAGAAGATCTTTGTGAATTCCCCCGACCGAGGAATGCCGTTGGGGAATATTTCCACAGATGGAGAACGGGGGTTCGACTGCTGACGTCGAGGGGCTGTCCACGACCACGAGACCCTGGATTTAACAACGCAGTGACGTCCGCAACATTGATGCCTGAAACCAATTGAGTTATTAAGAGGAAAAGTGAACCGAATACCTAGAATTCCCAGCACTAATCCTCGCCCAGGTTCCTCAAGAAAACGTGTTGGTTATTGTTTAATACAAGCTTCCTTTATTTAATCTGATTAACTTGATTTCCACGGATTAGAATTAATGCGAACCGTGTCGCTTGAAATGGTTAACGAAGAATGTGAAAAGTTTGTTATTCTCCTTGACAACCAAAGAATTTATTGTCTGTCAGCTGGTTGTTGACATTTGTTATTCTTTGGTTGCTAAGGACTGCATTCAGTTGCGAATCCGCAACAGTGTGGGACTGAGAATTTAAAAAGGATCTGTCAAATTAAACGGGAACAAATTGGGAGAATAAAAAACAATACAATCGATCGATGTATGTATTGTACGAACAAAATGGATGAGTGTTATACGCAAAACCTGACACCTCAAATAATTATCTCTTGGATTTCCTCCACCACCATTAATCGAATTCACTTAATGTGAATTTCAAGGCATTGTTTATTCCGTGCCTAATCAGCACCCCGTTTATGAGTACTCGTAAAAATGCATAGCTTCTAAAATGTATAAGTGGGTAGATAATAGAATCCAGGTGCCATATCCGGAAAAACTACACGATGGGAGAAAAAGTAACTCAAATACAAATTGTATTATTTAATAAATAACATTCAATCAAAAATTATGTGGAAATGATGCAATAAGTTATACAAAACATTTTTGATATCATTGACTATGAATGAGCTTGTGGCATCTCTAACAGATACACACACAATACACAATCAAATAGTGAAGAACACCGAACGAAAATCGAATAAGAAAATACATCAGAGCCGTATACCATAGCGATAACAAAAATAATTCATATTAGTGGAATATACCTGAGTTTAAAAATCGAATTTTAAACACGGCCAGTAACCTGATGGGTAACGCTTAGGTTCAATTTTTGGTGATTCTAACTGTCATAGCGTCAGTTCGAATCACACGTTCTTCACTATCAATCCGAAACGCTATAGGCTCTTGTATGAACACGAGTTGCTTCAGACCGTGGTACACGCACATCCAAAGTAATAAACTAGTACCGGGTATCAACGTAAACATTCGGCCAATGTTAAGTAAAATAACTGCTATGCATTGTGTGGTGAGGGAGTGTCTAGATTACATCTACAGATAATTTATTCGGATTCAAATTAATTACCATAGTTTATTATCAATCGGTAAGAAAATAGTAAATAGTGTTATTTTTAACACAGTCACATCAAGTCATGTTCCGTAGTCGAATTTGCATGAGAAGTGCTTGGATGTTTTTTGCGCTACATCTCGAACTACAGATTGGAAAAGCATTGTATAAAACCAAAATTAACGATACGAATTGGTTAAAAAAGACAAGATGTGAACAATATAGTGTGTAATATACTAACAATTAAAATACAGTTTAAGTAAAAAAAGTGTGTTTCATTTATAGCAATGATGTATCTGATTAACCGCTGTGTTTTTATTTTTTACACTGTTGCATACAACGTTGTACACAAATATTATATAATATAAACAATAGGTGGAATGTACTCACAATTGTGCTCCGGGCTTGGATTGACAGTTAATGCTTGGTTCCGGTTGATCTCTGGGCAGGTGGCATTTCGGTCAGCGGCCTGTTGATGCT
Organism: Microdon myrmicae; assembly: GCA_963931805.1. Classification (NCBI taxonomy): domain Eukaryota; kingdom Metazoa; phylum Arthropoda; class Insecta; order Diptera; family Syrphidae; genus Microdon; species Microdon myrmicae. Next base: position 159,467,483 of record OZ007498.1, on the reverse strand, counting down.
CACTCTATGGAATAGGATGTGGTTCCGTCTCTGGGCAGGCGGCGCTTCGATCGGCGGCCACTGGGGAGTGGTGTGGCTCCTTTTCCGCTGACTTGGTGATGACTGCTTGCGGCTGCATTCGGCAATCATTGGCGAATCCGTTTGTTCCAGGGGCCGGAGGCCCAGGGCCGTGGACTTCTAGCGATGCGGATGTCTAGAGAGAGCCGTCCGCCCTGAATTGGTGATGGTCGAAAGATTGGTGACGACAAGAGTTCCGTCGTCGGTGTTCGGTACCCTTGGCCGCAGAACTGGCAATTTGATCTGCGTTGGAATTGTAAATTCGCAACCCACGATCAATGACCACGTAATGGCTGGTGGTCGAAAGTACTGCATCGAGAATGGAATGGCGGAATGACAGGTTCGGACCCAGTGCCTACGGGCTGAGTAAAGTGCCGCCTCTTCTGGATTACAAGGCGTGCTTGTTGGCTGGGATGCGGGTGGACCAGTTCCTCTGGGTCGGAGTTGTAAGTTCGCAACCCACGAGGAACGGCCATGTGCTGTTGTGCCCCACAACACGTGCGCGGCATCGGTTTTCGCTGGGGCTTCGGCGTTTGTCCGAGTGTCGGGACATTGGTCGATTTGATCGGTGGGCAGGCGGCACTCTGGTCGGCGGCCTGCTGGTCCATACTCATTGGGAGTGTATGCGGTTCTCTGCTAGGTGGCATTATTGCCTTGGTCGGCACGGTTTGCCGAAATTGAGGAGACTGGGTCGAGCGCAACCTGAGCTTCGAGCAGTCTCGTTGATTTAATATCCTTGCCTTGCTCAGCGGGTTTCTCTGCAGCAGGCTTCTTTCCGCCTTGGGCTGCATCGGATTTATCTTTCTGGTCTGGTGCGGTTGCATAATCGGATTCCATCGGTGCATCAACAGCCTTTGCATCATTCCCCGTTGAGGTGAATGGCCAGGTGGCATACGCATGCCAGGAGTGAAAGTAGTTCCCAGACACCAAGGTGGTTGCGCCATCAATGGCGGCAAACGACTGTTTTGTTGGTACATGGAGTCCGTCGCAGTCTTGTGAGCGGTCGGACGGTTGGCTGTTTCCTAGCCTCAACAAACTTTGTGACTTCGTCCAGATATTTTCTCGGCTTGACCGATGAATCTGTCCGCCGCTGGTCATCTCTGGAGTGGCCAGGCGTTTTATCTCCTCATGTTTCAGTCGGATGTCCTCCCATGTGATATGGAGGTTGTGCTGGCGTATGTCCACCGTGAATACCGTTGGTGGCCCTCTCTGCTCGAGGTTGTAGAAAGCACAGGACATTCGCTCCTGAGATGCGAACTGGGCGCTGATGAGCTGTTCCGCCAATGTAGACTTTGTCATTCTAGACTTCTCTGACATTGGTGCGCTCTCTAGGCGTCGACGTGATTGTTCTCACGAGCTTGACAACGGCGGGTCTTCGCGTCTGGACGCTGGTGTCCCGCGACCTTGACGTCGGTCGGTCTTTAAGTCTGGACCTTCTAGTATGCCGCAAACTTGGTGGCGATTGATCCTTACGTCTGGATCCTTTGCAGTGGCACAGCGAACTTGGCGTGGTAGCTGATCCACAGATCTGGATCCCGGGCTGCACCATGAACTGGGTGGTGGTAGCTGATCCACAGATCTGGACCTCGATTGGCCGCGAGCGGGTCACGATGTGGTGGTAATGTACCTGCTGGGGGCAGCTTCTGTTTGCGCCACGAATTTGGCGGTGGTAATGTAGTCGTAATTGACAAAACGCTTTCTTACCTGTGAACCTGGCGGCGGTTGATCCGTACGTCTGGATCCGGCGCTGCACCGCGATCTGGGCCATGGTAGTCGATCTACAGACCCCGGATGCTGGGCCTGCTATGGGCAGCGACTGCGACTCGGCAGCGGTGAATGATTCCACAGTCTGGTTCCGGCAGGCTGTGCCGCAAATTGGTCGCGGTGTGGTTAGTCGTAGCTGCGCTGGGGCAGTTTCTTGTTGCGCCACGAACTAGGCGGCGTTGGTCCTTAGGCTGGACCTTGGGGATGCGACCGGAGCAGCGGTATTTGTAGCTGTTGTTGGGGCAGCTGGTTACTGCGCCACGAACCTGGCGGCAGTATTGTAGCTACCATATGGGCAGCTCATTGTTTCTGTGACCTTGGCAGCGTTAAAGTAGCTGCGCTGGCTATTCTGACGGAGGTAGGTCCTTAGGTTGGACCTTGAGGCTGCGTTCTGGGCAGCGGTAAATGATCCACGTTGTTTTTGTGAAAACAAATTCCAAGGATGACACGTGTCCAATACTGGGGCACTTTTGGTCGAAGAATCTTCGGTGAACACTATCGGAATTATTGCTTTCGGACGTTGGATAACAACAAATGGAAGAACATCCCCGGTTGCGCCGCGAACTGGCCGCGGTATGATAACTGCGAACTGGCAGAAGTGGATTGGATCCACAGACTGGATCCGGCTCGAAGGACCAAAATGTGTCGGCAACCTGAGCGGCCAATACGCAATTTGATTTCTGCCGACCGAGGAATGTCGTCGGGGAAGCGTTTTATTGTTTTCTCAATGGATGTCTTCTTTCGTATCGCGACATTTAATGAGTTGCTCTGAAACACTGAGAAAAGGGAGAAGATTTAAGGAAAGAATACATAGAGTGGAGCAGCAATTCCACGCAAACAATCTTCAATTGGAACAGCAAGTCTCATCAAATAATCCTCATCCACGTGGAATAATAACAACCTTGGTTGGTTTGAGCTAATTAACAATTGGTTTATTTGTATGATGAATTTGATTTAACTGGATTAAATTACTACAACCGTGTCTCTTGCTGGTTTTACGAAGAAGGATTTTGTTATTTATTTTGCTTGACAATCAGAATATACGATTATGTCAGCTATTTGCTGACATTTGTTATGTGGTTCCCACGGGCAGCGTTCAGGTTGTGTCCAGTGCGAATCCACAACAATTCTGCTTCCTCAGCGCATTTGGAAACCGGCTTCCGCTTCAATTACAGCTGTTGCACGATAATATCTTGCCCTCAGGGAGCGCGTCTCCTCTTCATTAAAAGGGCAAAGGGCTCCTGAGAAGGTTCGTTGCGCTCGTTGAGTATGGTGATTGAACATCTGGTTCAACTTACCATGTGTTTGTTTTCGTTTGGGGATTATGGGAAATTGGATGTATGGATGATAAACGAACATTTGATTCGTTTATCAGTAATTTTGTTTTATCGGGCGAATGTATTTGTAAATTTGGATGATGGATTCGAGTTTAAGTGTAAGGGTTATAAGGAATTGGGTGTGTAGTGCTCCGGAAAGCCCTACAATTTCTTTACACCATAGAAACAATCTCCTTCCCCTACATACAAATCCCTACACCCAAATTAACATTGAATTCAATGTCAACCAAATCGAACTAAACGTTCAAACTCTCAAACATTGAATTCAATTCAATTCAAATTCCTACAAAATCCAAAGCCCAAAATATGCATGTATCTAAACAAAGGCATATCTATTTTCCGCCGACACACAATTCAAGCAATCATAAACATCTCAATGCATATCTTCACATGCCACACCCGAAATCGAGATTTTCCACCTGAAACGTTCGTTTCAAGATACAAACTCTCGATTTGTTTTCATTTAAAACGAAGATGCATCGCGATTTCCGGGCAGCAGTTGATTAACGTACCTGGTGCCCGACGGAAGGGGTGCAGGAGACGAACAGGGCAAAGTAACATCATAGAGCAAGGTTCTTGGAGGTGGTGTCCCCACCAGAATCGTCTTTTCTTTTTTTTCAACTAAATAAAGTAAAAGTGAAGTTTCTAAATAAAAAGTATTTTATTTTTTGGAATTGTGCGTTCTTTACAAAACCTTGGCTGCTCCAGCATAGGCGACGAATTCTAACCTGGAACCGGTGAGTAGAGTGGTGGCAAGTCCACAAAACAAATCGTTGCAGCTTCTCGATTTCGAGCATCACCAGAAGGCGCCCGTTTCCACGGCGCAGGTAAGCTATTCCTGGAATGACGTCCCACGAACGATCGGTCGCTACTCTTCCCTCAGGTTGAGGAAGCACTGCGGCGACCGCAACGGGTCCCCTCAGGAGTGGTCAATAGAGATCCCCCCTCATTTTCAAGACCAGGAGACACACTACCTGGGAGCGAGGCCAATAACTAATACCAGCAGGTGTATGGATTTCGATGTATGTCTGGGGGAAGGAGATGGTAGGGCTTTTCAGAGCGCTATACAGCTGCTGCTCCCGTTGCACCCTGATAAGGGGGAATAACCGTTTCCGTGCCAATTAGGAAAATAGCACTTTAATAATTATTATTTGGCAGGAATACACAATTCCCCATGTGCTCCATAAATAGTTCTCCTGTTCATTATTAAAACTTAATAAAATCATTTATGAAGTTAAGAGTAAATAGGGAATATCACCCTAGAAAAGTCAACAGTTTTCTTAAACATAATATTTCTTAGCTTCCTTCGAAGTAGAAAATGTTTGATTTTATTATTATCAAGTTACTTTTAATGAACCACCAAGGAACAATTAACGCACAGCCTTTCCTTTTTGTCCTTTTTGATCAACTCTGATTTTATGAATGCCTGCTCATTCACGTCCTCGTACTTTACCCCCACTTTACCATTTACTGATTCATTGGAATTTGGTTTTGGCTCTCGTAGGCCTGAACCCCCTTCAAATGAGTCGTCGGGTGCACAAGTATATAATGGCCAGGTGACGACAAATTTGCTGGGAAGGGTCATTGTACTTAAAAATATGTGTGAACATTATTTTTAGTCCTCGTTAAGAGAATTTTGTCATTCTTTGGAGTAAGCATTACGACAGTTGCGAGATAGGGGACGGAAAGGGTGGGAAAAGTTTGTATGTATTTTTTCCATTTGGGTTATTACTATTCCTTTTGAACAGATTTGTACATGTTATATATATATGTTGGGAAGTTTGACCATGAAAATTGTGTTTGGGATAGGAATATGCTAGGGAAAAATATTATGAATATGAATTGACTGTAAAATTAAAATGTTGATGTCTGGTATGAAATGTGTTTATTAAGGCATACGGCTAATAGAAGGGGGGGGAATAAAATTCGTTATGTAACGACACTAATGCGCGCACAAATTATATGTCAGAGCACAGTGCGAGCGGAAGGAGAGGAAGGAGATAAGGAAAGGAGGTATCAGGATCTCGAATATCTCAAATGAGAGCTGCATTTTTTTACACTAACGCGCGAGTTAAGGCAGCGCGGTCTTTGACTTAAAGAAAACATTATTATAAATGAATATACATATATAGGAGATTGACAAGCAAAAAAGAAATCGAAACAAAATGGACAAACATAAGCAAGGAATACAAATAAAAATAAAAAAAAAAAATTAAAATTAAATAAAAAAAAATAAAAAAAAAAAATTGGGAATTGGGTATAGGGGGAAGCAAAGCGGTGCACCTGAGAGGCATACTATGTTTGGGGACGTATAGTCCTTTCTTCAGCACTGATCCACCACCATCCGCTCCCAATTTGTTGCATCATAATTCACAGGAAATGGTCCTATCTCCTCCGGATTCACAATAATAAATTTGTCCTTATCGGGAATTTCGCTGAGACTTAGTTCTCTAGTTTTTTCTATCCATACCTGGGGAGAAGTATTATTAAAGTCAAGGTTATCGCGTTTAACTAATACTAAAGGAATCCACCATAGCATTTTATCTTGTTCAGGAACGTCGTGTGGTCTTTCTGGTAAGTAAACCTATTGTGTCACTTTAGCCATACCGTTGCCGTAGCTTCTTTCAATTTTAACAACTCGTAAACGATCCTTTGTTATCCATGATCCTGCTATTTCATTAATGGCATATTTCTTATCTAATGTGTTATCTTCATGAGCTTGTTTGGTTAATGCGTCCCAAAGGTCGTCCCCGAAGAAAGTGCTAAAATTGCGATCGGCTATAAATTTCCGAATTCAGGTTTTGAATGTTTCGATACTAAGTGTGTAATTTAATATTCGCATGACCAACTCTGGTTTTAAATTATGTTGTCTCTTGTTTCATTCCAGTGATACGGGATTGAGGGTAGCGCTTACTGAATTTGTAGTATAATGAGTATAGAACAGTCATTGGCTATTTTCCATTAAACTCTAACCCATTATCGATCTGTGGATGGGATCGACCTTTTATTGATTTATCTCTTTCACCGATCACCATACTAAAACGCAGGCGATCTGGAAAATTAGAGATATCGTTATCGTGTAGAATTCGTTTATCCCCGGCACCACGGAAGGTAAATAATAGAGACTCCACGTTTGTCTTGGATAAGTCCTTTTTTATCCAAGAAAGGGAACGCTTCTGGGGGAATGAACCCATTCTGGAGAGTACTCTTCATACACATATCATTGGGATAGAATGCTCCCGAAATAAGATAATTTTCACTGCCCTTTGCCCTTGTTGCGTGATCACGAATAATCTTGATAATGAAATTATCTATTCTCTTTAGTCCTGTTTTGTCATACATGACTTTATTGGGATAGTATTTCTTACACTGCGACTCTGGGGTTCTATACATTCCGAGGCAGGAACGCAAACACTGCCTCTCGAACACCCGAAACTTCTCCATGTAAAATGGGAATATGTTGTACCATACCGGGCAGCCATACACTAATATTGGTCGGATGAATGCTGAATATAAAATTATTTTCATCTTGGGGTCCGGAAGACTACTACGGAAGAGACTCCGTGTCATTGCATATGCGTCTTTAGCTGCTGTAGGAGCACCTGCCGTATGCTTATCAAAGTAAAGATACTGATCAAACCAGATACCAAGGTATCTGACTACAGTTTTTACTTGTAGTGGAAGATTATTACTTCCTGCAATGGAACATTTTTTCAATTCCGGATTGTGTCCCTTGATGCACTGGACGGGGGCGTTCTGAAAAGGATAGTCTCTGTTTTTTGGAAATATATTTTTAATTTCCAGTCGTCGCAAAAACGTTTGATTTTGTTGAAATCATTTTGCAGAAGTCTGTTGCTGACATCAATCTTTTCTCCAGATCTATACACCACAATGTTGTCGGCATACGCAATTGCATGGTTGAGAAAACCCACTAGATCACTAGTGTAAATGTTAAATAAAATGGGAGAATTCACTGCCTGTTGTAAGCCGTTTTTGATGTGGAAGGTCTTGTTAGAGATTATTTCTCCACATTTCACCACAAATTGTTTACCCATTATCATATCGTAGATAATGTATAATAAATATTCGGGCATACCTAGATTTGATAACTTATATACAAGTCCTTCTAACCATACGGTGTTGAAAGCCTTTTCAAAGTCAACCAAACAGGCCAATATGCATTGTCGGTTCGCCTTGTTCCACTGTATGTCGGAAACAAGTTTTGTCGCAGCATGAACTACGTCATGTTGTGATCGGAAACCAAACTGGTTGTTCCGAATAATATCATTTCCCTCACACCAGTTAGTCAATGCTTTATTTATAATTTTCTCGAACACCTTGCTGATGTCCGGGAGCAAACTAATCGAGCAAAGATTGGCTGGATTGCTCCTGTTCTTGCCCTTTTTGCGAATGGGATGAACTACTGCAGATTTCCATTGGGTTGGATAATATGCATTATTTAGAGCGTTATTGAACAAACTAGTGTAAACCTTCACTACTTCAAGAGGTAAATGCTTTAGAACAATGTTTGGAATACTATCTATTCCAGAAGATTTTTTGTTCTTAGTCGATCTAAGAATGTCCGTCAGTTCATCTTTGTGTACAAATATACTAGTGTTTAGATCTCTAAGCGGGGAATCCGCTCTATTATTTTCACTAAAGATAGTGAAACTTCGACTTAAGAGACGCCAATTGTTAAGTTCATTGCGTAACGAAATATGTTTTTGGAGAGCCCTATTTTCCAGGTCAAGGTTAGAATGAGCCGATTCGTTCAATCTATACGAGTACACTGCTTCGAAACAAACTCCAATTGAATTCGCCTTTTTCTGCGGATCCTCGACTATTATGAACTCTTCGTTAGAGTTGATGTGTTCCGGGGTAAGTCCTGCGTTCAGCAGAGTTTGACAATTCTCGGGAGTCCACGGAACTCGCAGACATTGAATGTCATTATAACCTTTCCCTCGAAATACTTTAGTTATTTGAGGGAACATATTCGGTCCACTAGCTTTAACGGCTTGAATTCTCTTGTTCCAGTCTTCATTAATTACTGATCTATAGTTGTCACGGATCAGTTTTTGAAGATTTTTAATTAGTGACTTAAATGTTTTTATTTTCTGGCAATTTCGATTACTGTTTGTAGAGCAGTTTTAACTTAGAGAGCAGAATACTCTTTTGCCTATGCAGCTCGTCGATCGTTGAGTTTCTGTATCGGTTTGTATGGCTCGACATGTGAGACACTTTTGGGAAAGAACGATTCATTGTATTAGTAACAATGTTATTCATCATCGAAAGATAATGATCAATTTCGTCATTATGAAGATTTCTGTCAGTTGGTGGATCTATGCCATTGGAGCGTAATTCTTTTTTTATTATCCGATAAAAGCGCGACCAGTGTGCATTTCGCAAATTAAAAGAATGTATCTGTTTGTGCTGCTCAAGTAGTGAGTGTTCGTTTGGGACATGTATTACAGCACCAAGTCCGCAATGATCGCTATCGTACTTGATTGTACGAAGAGAATTTCAAATAGTTAGATCCGTATTTAATAATTGTATTCGCTCGTCTAGCAACGGTAAATCCAAGAAGGAATTTCCTCGTACTTGTTGCGTACAATTCTAGTTTATGTTCGATAGCGTTTATTTGCCAACAGTCGAACAACACATTGGCTCCTGTATTTGTGATAAGGTTACCCTAAGCACTGTACTTGGAATTGAGATCTCCCGCCATAAAGAGTAGAGTCTAACTTGTGACTTCGAAAAAGGGTATCAAGTTCATTGATAAACTGTATACATTGTGGAGCTTCGGGAATATAAGCAGAGATCACATATAGATGCCTTTGACTTTTCAAAGGAATATCTATAACGCAGGCTTCTAGTACCTGGAACTTGTATACATCTCTTCTGTAGACGACTTTGTGTTGTAGACCATTTTTAACTAAGACAGCGACCCCGCCCCCTAAGTGGAATTTGGACGATCTCGTCTACTTACTTTATAATTTGGTTAGCCCAATTTGTGCCTTTGGTTTAGCTCAGTTTCGCTAGCCAAAAGCACATCTGGATGTTCAGCTTCAAGCAGATTGCTGAGATTATCCCTTCTTTCCATGCGGATTAGTGAATTAACATTCACAGCAATAATTTTTAGGGTTAATTCAGTCGCAGTGAACGTTATGATTAAAGTGGTTCCTCTGAAAACAGGGTCAAATACATAATGTCCGTTCGAGCCACTTGTTCCGTCAGTTTTTCGATCATTTCGAATTTTTTATCAAACGCAGCAAACTGTCTTTGTATGGACAGTAATATTGCTCTTATATCAGTTTGTGCCTCTGGAGCAGGCGTTTTAAAGATATTGCGTGATTGTTCTAAGATTGGTGCATTTTTTACTCCACCTGCCGTTGGGGCGTATGACACACTTGGTGCCACGAAGTTGTTGTAAGGGCGAGTTTTCATCCATTTCTCTTCTTCAACTTGCTTCTCTCTGGCTTCCAACTTTAATTTTAGTTGTTTGTACTTAGGGCAACCTCTAAAGTTAGCAGGATGACCTGAGTTGTTACAAAGGACACAGGATAGTTCACCTCTATCCGGGAGCTGTTCTTTGTTGTTTCAAAAGAGAGGGAGTGATCATTTGCAAGATTTGTCGACACTTAGAATGGAGACCTCTCACATTCTGGTAATAGAAGGTAAGAGGGAGATTTTGAGAGGTTAGGATGGGAGAAGCATACGGTGACAGTTCAGGATCGAAAAATTTATTACGATCAGCTTTATTGCGTTGGAGATTTAAACTCATGGAATTGTCGTAATGACCAAATGCCCAGAGGTCCTTAGACACTGTATGTGGTGGTAAGTTCAGATTTACATAAAATTTAATAAAAAGTTTACGAAGGTTGTGGACATCAGTGGGTACATCTGTGGGGTTCTTCGTGGCGCCCGAAGAACCAACAATCGCTTTACCCAACCAAGCATAGCATCGGCACCTATTTAGGCATCCCTGAAATGTAGGTTCATGATAAGATTACCATCTTGCCATGACCTTAAGCTTTCACCAGTATCCAACAAATCCGACAATCTGCCAGGGGACGTCGGAATTCTGCCTACATAATTATTGGTGCTGATACGATCGGAAACCCAATTTGGTTATCCTTCAGACAACCGGCATAACATGGAACATGTCAATATGCAGAGTCGAGGAGCATTTCCTCACATACTGCATGATTTGTTCACCTTTGTCATCGGTCGACCTTTAGATGAACAATTCCAGTGTAGCCATAGCCACCTACCTACTTTCGATCGAGTGTTGTTTCAAGGAAACATGCACCCGACCCGCCGACCGACGATATGCTATATGCAGGGATCTGTTAAATGACGCTGTATGCGTCGGCAATGGGATAAACAGATCATTGTCCTCATAAACATGTCCAGTTGCAGCTAATTTTCACTTATCGGTTACTACCGACCATAGGCCGCAAACAAGCAACGAATCGGATATGACCGTCAAGCGTTTACTTTAAACATCTGGCAACGGTCACTTCCTATATTCGTTTGCTAAACCAAACTCATCACCACTAATTGTAAACACAATCCCAAACTCAATTCCTCCTTGCGGCAAGAGTCTTATTGACTTATGTCAATCAAGGGATCTGTCCCTAGCGGATGGCGGCAGTATACCCTGCCCACACAGGGTTTAACGGATTTGACCTACGACATGTGTGGATTTTCTATTCTTTTTTGCCTTTCTCTTTTCCTTGCCTTCCACGGTGGACCCTTCCAGTTCTCTTGGACGATGTCCATGGAAGCCATCCAATAGATTCAAGCGCTGATCGGCTACCCTCGGGTGGGGAATCTTTGACGATCGCGGTTGGTGGATGTTGACGAACAGTCACCAGAGGAGTCAAGTATTATCCTTCACGGAGTCAAGTCGCAGGTCAACCGGCGTGGTGTCGCACATTCGGTCGGGCAATTGAAAGAGTATATCTTGTAACGAGTTTCAAGTTAAATAAACGAACATTCAGTTCACCATTAATCAACCACGAGTTTTGAATTCAGTAAAAGAACATTTAATTAATTATCAAAAGACCGCAATGGTTCGAATTAGAAGTGAAATTTTATCAGTTAAACAATTTAAATCTGGGAACCATCTTCTATTGAATTCCGTATTCAACTAAGAGATAATGACTAAAATTAAGCGCTGTGTATTTATATTAATGAAATAATAAAGGGTTTATAAACGATTTCCGAAGTTTATTTGTTTGGTTTCTGTGTCCGCTCGTATTTTGCAACAACGGAGTTTTGTGAACAATTTTTGGTGTATTCGGAGGAACAATATCGTGGAGAGTATGTGAAACAGTGTCCGTGCTGACATACTAACATACGAAAACCCACACATCTTCTTGTTGAATGGCGACCATAACGCAGGTTTTGGTTTTTCCCTCGAAGTAGACTGTGTCCGATTTGAAACGGTAACAAGACAGGGAGGAGATTTTTTTTTTTTACATTTCTGTATTTATTGACCATCAATAATTTTTACAATAAGCAATACAGAAAACTTATGATACTTTAGCTATAATTGTTTACATATACTTAATAGTACATTTTTCAAACAATAACATATGATAAAAGTTATATATTGGTTATGGATTAAGATTTTAGTGGGTAGAGCTTCCTGGAAAAGGTCAGAAAACCAGGATATAGTTATTTACTTAACCTATGTTAATTTACTTAACTTAACATAACTTACCTTAACTTAGTCTAGTTACCTAATTATTATTGAAATAAGTTATTGTGGTGTGGAAGGGGGAAGCATAGTGATCAATAGGTAGGTTATGGTTTAGTGAGGATATTGTCAGTCAGTGATGTGGGTTGGGGAACTACTTTCCTTTTGTTCGTTGAAACGCAAAATATTGGAGAAGGGTTGAATGTAACTATATTTAAATTGCTGAGGCGAAAGCTCTGTATTGTGGTATACAATCTCATTAGAGTTATTAACCAACCTGCCAGAGGTGAAGAACGTTCTGATGTGGAGATAGTTCGGGTAGGCAGTTCGGTTATCTGACGGAGTCGATGTGAGCGCATTTATTATCGGGTTGGGATTATTGGGAAGATTTTCGATAAATTTGATGGAATAGGGAGGAGAAACAATTAAATCTCTACGACATAAAGGGAAACAGTGAGTAATAAAATCGAAATGAGTTTTAAGTAACCCACCGCCAACTATAAATAATCCTTGAATAACATGTAGTATGATTATTAAATTCATGTAATATGATTATAAACTTGAAGAGTTACAATTGTTGAAGAATAATATTCTTAATTCTATATAACTACGTGTATATATTTAATAATACATCACAGGAAGAAAAAACAAAGCCTTTGACTTCAAGTGTCTGGTGGTGATAAATAGGATGAACTCTGGGGTCAGTCACAATCACCATTTTTATTATCAAATGACTGGAGAATAATGGGTACAAAAAATCAATGGTAGTTTTAGCATGTGTGGTGCAGAACCATCTTGTTGAAATCGGAAGTAATCCATGCCACTTTCACGATTATTTGACATAAAAAAATCGGTGGTATGACCTTATAAACACTATACCATTCAGTAACTTGTTGATCGTAAGGAGATAACTCCTCAATAATTTGAAGGTTTCTTGTGCTAAATAATGGGAAATTTTGTATCTTACCTGTTTCATTCAGCGTGAAAGGCGCTTTTTTACTCATCATCATTTTTATTCAAAAATGTCCTCGGTTTCTGCCATTTGAATGACGAACTTCATATATGGTAAGCGATGAGTCTTATCGGCGGTCATTAAGTTAATTAAATTTCGTATGGGAATGGTTTAAAATCAACAAGTATTTCGTTTGATGTCTACCTACGTAGAACGACGTCGAAATATTTGCATCGGATTGTTTCGCACGAAGTTTATTTGAATACTTGAGATTAGTAACAGAATTCATAATCATCGGCACTACAACCGGGAACCGGTCTTGGCCTTATTTAGCAAGTCCTGAGGCTCGTTAAATTTTCCATAATGATTTTTTTTTTTTTTTCCGGGCAAGGTCATTAGTCTTGCGCCAGAGGAGTAACAGTATTAGAAGACAGAACTCCTCTGTGCAAACGATTTATGGTGTCTTTTGAAGTCGCATTTTCGCTTTATTTTTTTTCTCTAGGCATGTTGTATTTTTATGATTAAGAAGTTATTTTGTATGTACAGCTGAACAATGTCAGCACCTTCGACTGGCGTGTACTGCGCAATAGCAAACATTTTCTAAGACTGAAGTTTCGAATATGTGTTCTATGACAGCTGTCAGACAAAAAATGTCTTATTTATAGTGTTGTCCGATGTGATCGCCTATGTTGGGCCACCCTGTATTCTTAAATAAATTCGATGCGTTTTAAACCTACACATAGCCACTGAAATCATTATTGCGTATCATTTTACCATGTATAATTTCCATTAACTTCCTTATTCTGGACAAAAAACTTTTGAACAAAAATACGCTCAAAACATCTCGTAAATCCTTAATCTGAAAATAGAATTGTGGCGCAGCCATATCAGCAAGATTATGAATTCTTGAGTTGGTTGATTGATTGACTGATTGCTATAGAGCTCTAATGATTTGTTATTTATTTATTATGGGCATATCCTCAGGAATTCATTCGTTATGGCTTATGCGTTTTACAGAAACAGAATATCCATTGTGGGTGCGTGCCTTTACAAAACCGATAATTTTGTTGGGGGGATGGGAGCGAACATACAGGGCAAATTTACTGATTGCTTTCAGCCCGGTAAAGGTCAGGACGACCCTTGTCCAGTTCAATCCAAGTTGACATTGTTACGGACCTACCTAGCGTCCATGTCCCCCCTAACATACACAAATCCCCTTTCGTAAGTTTCTCCTCTCTACCTCTAAAAGGAGAACTACTCGCCAAGTAGCTAATTTGCATAAACTACTTTGCGCAAATTCTACTTGGTAGAGAAAATGATAATAAAACGGCGTTGGCGCCAGATAAAAAATAAAACGACAACGGCAAATAAAAACAAGTTTGACACATTCGACGTTAAATATAATAACGACGAAAGAGTACAACTGCTCGTAAGCGCTCTGCCAATTTGAAATATTAAGTTTCATTCTTGATTCGTGTTAGAAAAAGAAAGAAAAGCCAAACTGAAGAAATATCTTGGCTCCAAGGAATCTCAACTTTTACTGTAAAGGAATTCCTTCTAAATTACAAAGACGACTTCAACGAACGGAAGCTAAACAGGGGAGCAGCCCTTCAACGCCCCCTGCACACAGTCACAGAACAGCAAACAACACACAGCGACCGCTCAACGGTCAACATAAAACAAGTAAGTCCAGTTAACTTACCCTTTAATTTTTCCTTAAATAATACCTATGTTGTAGTCCGGACGCCGTGCTTCCTCGGTATGAGGGAAGAGCGTGGACTTATTATTTTTTTGATTGACTGTTATGATTTTCCAATTGCGACTCACTTATAATTCACGTACAACTGGCTTTTAAGATTTCCCAATTGCGACTATTCTGTTTATTTCCAAAGTCAATCAAGCCGAAATCTGCTTTAGCGCTAATTTTTATTTAAACAACAATAACAAACAATTATTTAAAGTTAATAATTACTAAACTTAATATGTTATTGCGACGCTAGCTGCTCCATAACAAATCATTCTCAACCTTTCTTTACGGCTGACAAATATCAACTGCACTTTTTTTTTATTCTATTTTTTTCTCTCTGACTTTTCACATTCAATTCGGACGAAAATCCAAGTTGCTATGTTTTCAATAAATAAAAAGGTGCAGGTTATTAAGTGTGCTGTAACTGGTAATATTGTGAATGTTTATGAATGGTATGTATTAAGTGAGAATGTAATATATGTTAAGTGAAGTTTTTAAGGATGTGTTAGGAGATTCAGTGTTAAATTTAATAAGGGTAGTATTCTGGAATACAACATCCCACCCTTCTTCGAGAAAGAAAATTATCCTTGAAGAGAATAATTTTCTAGTAACTATATGTTAGCTTAAGATTAATTAAAGACTTGGATTTTCGTTCAATTACATTACAATGGTTTTCAAAATTAATCTTTCATCAACGGTTACAATAATCAATAAGTTCTTAATACTAGAAAAATAGTCTATTTACATTATATATTAACTAAATTTTTACAATAATCAAAAAGGTCTTAACACTAGAAAAATAGTCCAAATAGTCTATTTACATTACATATTAACTAACTAAATTTAAATATTTCTCCTTGGAATCTTTTCTTTTCTTATCCAAAAGTTATTATATTAATTATATAATATTAATATTATTGTTTCAAAATTCTCATTTCCGTTCGAATATATATATTAATTCCAAAATTTCCAATACCTATATTACCTCTAAAATTTCCTTTCTTTCCTTTTCCGTTCGAATATATATTAATTCCAAAATTTCCAATATCGTCCCCCTCATTAACTTTTTTTTTTTTTTTTTTTTTTTCATTTCCGTCATTTCCTACAATTGTTAGATTATTTCATATATATTGAATAATAAAACAAAGGCCATTTGTTATGTGTTTATCTTTTCCTTAAATTTATGGAAAATTTTCCAACCGTGTTTAATTTTAAGATAATTGTTAAAAATTTGGTTATGTTGTGTGTATGGGTTATTTATTTATTCCGAAAATAGTTTTATATTATTATTGTGTAAAACTTTGAAATTATTTCCTATTTTGATTTCTGAGTTTTCATCGGATACTATGTTGTGTATTTCGTAGGGACCCTCCCATAAGGAAGCGAGCTTATTTTTCCTGGTATGGTTTTTTATGAGTACCTTGTCGCCAACTTTGAATGTTTTATGGCTTGTCCCTTTGTCATAACACGCTTTAGATTTTTCCTTTTTGTCCTGCAATATGTTTTTAGCAATCTTGTAACCGTACTGTAGGCGAGCTTTTAGTTCGTTAGCGTAGTTCTCATAGTTGTATGACGTTTGCGGATTTATGCTAAGCGAATTCGGTATTCGTGCAGGAAAACCATAGAGTAATTCAAAAGGGGCTAAATGCGGTGCTACTGTGCGGTGTGGTGTTATACACAAACATTGAATATGGTAGCCAAGTATCCCATGAGAGTTGGTCCTTGTTAACGTAGTGTCTGAGATATTCGGCCAACGTTCGGTGGCTACGTTCTAAGGCTCCATTTGTTTGGGGATGATAAGGTGTTGTTTGTATCTTTTTGATTTTTAGAATCTTGCATATTTCTTTAAAAAGGTGGCTTAGGAAATTGGTGCCTTGGTCCGTTAATACCGCGTCGGGTATTCCGAAACGACATATGATTTTCTCCACAAAACTACGAGCTATGGTGGGTGCTTCCGCATTGGGTAGCGGTATAGCTTCAGTGAACTTTGTTAAGTCATCTTGGAACGTTAATATGTATTTATTACCTTCGTAACTAGTTGGGAGCGGGCCAACAATATCTAGAGCTACTCGTTCGAAGGGGGTTGTACTTGTTGTTGTGATTTTCATCGGGATTTTTCTGTTTAGCGTTAGTTTGTTTCTTTGACACGAGTCGCATTTGCGGATGAATTCTTTCGTGTCTTTTATGAGGGTTGGCCAAAAGTACCTTGTTTTAACACGTTTGATTGTGCGGGCAACTCCCTGGTGCCCTCCAAAAGGTGAATTATGGAAGTCACGGAGGATTTGAGCGATATCCTGTCGGTCTTCGATATAGATTCTTTTGTCAGAGTAAAGATACACGGTGATCTTGGTTTGTGCGAATGTTTGTATTATGGCATTTTTAAGGCGGGGGTTTATTGGATCTTGTTTTGGGATAGAAATGTCGATATGGTTTACCTTTTCTTTTTTACAATAGTTATGAATTTTGCTGAGTGTTTGTTCAAAGCTGGGTTCGGTTTCTATGTTTAGTGGCAACGTAGTAACAATATATGAAGGGGATTTAGTCGTGTTTGGGTATAATTTTATTTCGTTTGGATTCGGACGTGTATAGGTAGGGATGGTTTTAAGTATCTTTTCGGTTTGGCCTTCTTTATTGGGTAATATAAAGATCTGAATGGGTGACCGGGTTTTGGCATACTCTATGGGTTTAGAAATTTCGATTATCTTACATTCGGTATGTCGGAGAGTAATTTCCTCACTAGCGGCTACTAATGGTTCAGCGGTGCCTTGACCTCTTGTTTTGCTTCTAGTGGTAACTAGTACCTTGCCTACCTCTTGTGTGTCTTGGAGGTGAATAGGGAGGCGGCTAAGTGCATCTGCGTTGGAGTTGTATTTTCCGGCCTTGTAAATAATTTGGTATTCATATTCTTCTAGCAATATTCTCCAACGAGCCAATCTTGATGTCGGGTCCTTCAGATTTATGAGCCACTGTAGTGGTTTATGGTCTGTACATATTGTGAACCTTCGTCCGTAGATGTAGGGGCGAAATTGTTTGACGGCGTAGATTATTGCCAGTAGTTCCTTTTCTGTCGTGCTGTACCTGGATTCGGCGTCGTTAAGGGTACGGCTAGCATAACAAATAGCTTTGTCCGGGCCAATTTCTCCCTGCGATAAGACCGCGCCTATTCCAACGTCGCTAGCGTCCGTAGTTACTATAAAGTCTTGATTGAAGTCAGGGTAAGCTAATATGGGAGGTTCTATAAGTTTATTTTTTAACGTATGGAAGGCTTCATCACAGAAGGGGTCCCATTTAAATGCTTCGGTTTTCTTTAGTAACTTCGTTAGTGGCTTTGCTATGGTTGAGAAATTGTCTATGAATCGCCGGTAGTATCCTATGAATCCGAGGAATGATTTTACTCCCTTGACATTCTTGGGTGTGGGATATGTTTTAGCAGCTTTAATCATATCGGGGTCTGGTTTAAGACCGTGTTCGGAAATTACGTGACCCAGATACATTAGCTCCTTCTTCAGAAAAGTACATTTATCTGGTTGAAGCTTAAGGTTATTCTGACGTAAACAATTAAAAATTCGTATAAGCTTTGCGTTGTGTTCTTGCAGGTTATATCCGTAAAGGACTATGTCATCGATGTATACAAAGCAGTCGAATCCTTGTAATCGCATTAAAACGTTGTTCATTAAACGTTGAAAAGTTGCGGGCGCGTTTCGTAGACCAAACGGCATACGGTTATATTCATAATGTCCATAAGGGGTACTGAAGCCGGTTTTGCACTTGTCTTCATTGTCCATTAGGATTTGATGAAATCCGCTTGCCAGGTCGAGGGTGCTAAAATAAGTTGCCCTCCCTAGTTGATCTAGTATGTCCGTGATATTTGGTAACGGATATGCATCGGCAACAGTTACTTCGTTTAACTTACGGAAATCAACCACAACTCTCCATCTCTTATTACCTTCCCTGTCCGCCTTTTTTGGTACCAAGAGCAAGGGGGAGTTCCAAGGACTAGCACTGGGTTGGATAATACCACTTTGTAGCATGTCATTCACCTGTTTGTGTATCTCGGTTTTTTGTGTGTCCGGGAGCCTGTACGGTTTGGTAAATACGGGCGGCTTGTTCGGGTCAGTAATGATTTTATGTTTCAGCGCTTCTGTGAATGAGAGGTTGTCACCTTCGAGAAAAAATAAATCATTGTATTCTCTACATATTTGAAGGATAGATTGTTTTTCTTCACAATTACAGTGGCTGAGATTGATTATTGATGTTAATTTATTTAACCTGCCTTTGATTAGGTCGTCGGATTGACTAGAGATTAGGTTGAAATCACTTAGCTTGTCCCATTTGAAGTCTACGTCTTTAGTATTCACCGTTTGTTCTGCTTCCGAAGTGTTCATCATTAACACCTTTAATTTGGAGTTCTTGGGGCTGGTTAAGGTTTCGCCCACGTATATTCCTGGCATGATTCGTTTTTTTTGAATGATTATATCGCCGGACATGTCCTGGTGTTTACTAGTTAACGGAAAGTCTACAATTTGTTGGCTTCTGGGTTTTAAAGTGAAAGTTGCTCTTTCAGTCATTTGTGCTGCTGGAACATTTTGTACTTCAGTCTTTGCTGCTGAAACTTTGTCGCCCAATCTTCTCTGTTTTCGCTTTCTATTCTGTTTAGAGCTATTACTTTTTCCTTTTGATTCGAACTGAAGGCCTGAACAGGTGGCTCGTGATTCATTTGTAGAGCCGTATGGCTTTCTTCGATGCTCACTATCATTACCCTTTGACATTGGAATCTTCAGGAGGTGTTCCTTGAAATCGATTACACATCTATATTTAAATAAAAAATCGTTTCCTATGATTCCGTCATAAGGCAGATTTATTTGTTCGGTGAGTAGGTGGAAAGGATGATCCATGAGCATGGTATGGTCCTGGGTTTTTACTTCTAGGGTACCACTTACCGTCCCCAGGGTTTTCAAAGAATCACCTGCTAGTGTGGATATTGTGTAGATCTTGTCATCTTTTTTCTGATTCTTTAAGCACGATGATTTTAGAAGGCTTAGGTCGGCGCCGGTATCAATTAAAAGAGTCGTGTACATATTGTCTGCGGGACTAACTCTAAGACGTATCGCTGGTTCTTTTAATTCGGGACAAAAGGGTACGTGAAATCTTAGATTTGGTGTATATTGATCATTACAGTCGTTCGAAAGGAATGGCTGTGTGTCTCCTTCCGATTTGCCTTGTTTCCTCTCTATCTGAGTCGACCGAATACTATAGATTGAAGAGTGCCGTTCAGCATGATTCTGTTGGCGTCTGGCCTCGTTTTCCGACTCTTGCACCCGAGAAAAGTGAACATTTTGCCGATCGTTTTGTATATTGGTGGTTCTAGAATTTTCACCAAAACGATTTTCAGAGTTTGTAGGAATATTTCGGAATGGGTTACGCGTTGTTGTACCTTGTTGGTAATTTGTTGAAGACGATCCATTCCTAGATATCTTGTATCTACACTCATTCTCTGTGTGATTATTCCGTCCACAGAAATTGCATACACTGTTATATTCCCTTTTTATGGGTTGTCTATTCGGAAAAGTGGACTGCATGTTTCGATAACATGTGTCTTGAGAATGCCCTGGCTTACCACAGGTTTGGCAGACTATACGATTGAATGTAGGTTTTTCATTGTATTGATATGACCTGGGAGAGTTGTCCATTCGAGCCGCATGTGACACTGCATGTGCAATCGACTGTTTTAAATTGTTTCCCCCATGGACTTTAGCTAGTATCTTTAGCTGTTCGTTGTTTAGTCCATCCTCAAATGTTTGTACGGCAAATTTTATGTTTTCTTCTATTAAATATTCCCTAACCACCGCGTCTGCTGTTATTTCACACGTGGCAGAGTTTAAAGTCCTTAGAGCATTCGCGACTCTATCGCCGTATTCCCGGACGGTTTCTCTGTAGCGTTGTTTCAGAGAAATCAACTCATTGTGTGCCGTCGACCGAGATTGCTCCTCTTTATATTCCGATTCGAGTTTATCTTTTAAATCCTCCCACTTAGCGATTTTGCTATACCTGATCAGATCGTAAGCATGACCCTCTAGTCTATTTTTGACTAGATCTAAAAATGTCTCGTATATATCCGGGTCTGCCTTCTTTATGGATCTAAATAAAACGTCTCCCCCGGAAATAAATTTACCTAAGTCGCAGGGTTTCCCGTCAAAGGTAGGGACGATTCTGAAAACATCAGAAATTCCGACAGAGAGAGCCATTTCAGGGGGTTTAATGTGTATCGGTTGATAGTGGATTTGTTCTTCCCCCTGCCTAGCCGCCTGTCTCGTGTAATATGGACTCGTAATAGTGAAAGTTTAAAATAATGTATGGCGAAAATTCAATTCTTAAAATATGGTTAACTTAAAAATATGGTTATGGAAAAATTGGCCTTTCTTTTGGTTATTCAATATATATATATATATAGGAAAGAAAAATAAATTGGTCCCAAAACTGAAAAGAAAGAAAATTCGACGAGAAAGAAAGAAAAAAAACGGAAATGTCTTCGAAATACTGAAATGAGAATTTGCAAATAATTTAGATAGAAATTTCTATCCAAAAAATATTCTATTGGGATAAGGAGAGCTTCCAAGTAGAAAATATTCCTAAAAAAAAGTAGAGAGAAAAGTCGCTAAAAAAAATTCTTACTCTACTAAATGTTGTCGTTGTACTGTTGATAGCAGTCTTGAGTGTTGCTGTTTTGTTTTTTTTTCTTCGGTTTTCCTTGGTTGTTTCCTTTGTGTGGTTCTTTTTCTTTTTAGATTTTTTTTTTCTTTGACGCCAGGCAGACTTCACGTCCTAAAGTTGATTGCTCATCCTGGTCTTTGCTGCTTTCCTTTTTTTTTCTTTTTATTTCGTTGTTTTATGTCGAGGGTTTTTTTTTTCTTCTTATTTTGGTTTGGTTATTTCTCCTGTTTTTTTTTCTCTCTTTTCTTCTTGAAAAATTTTTTTTCTTCTTCTTATTTGGTTATTTCTCTTGTGTTCACTTTTCTTCTTATAAGCAATTTTTTTTTGTTGTTTTAAATTTTTGTTTACTTTGTTTTTCGTTGTTTTATGTTTACTTTTTTCTTCTTCTTATAAACATTTTTTTTTTGTTGTTTTAAATTTTGTTTTGTTTAAAAAATTTTTTTTTCTTGTTTTTTTTTTCTTCTTATTTTCTTCTTTTTATTTGGGATCCTTTGGTTGTATCCCACCGCTGCCACCAGTGTTGTAGTCCGGACGCCGTGCTTCCTCGGTATGAGGGAAGAGCGTGGACTTATTATTTTTTTGATTGACTGTTATGATTTTCCAATTGCGACTCACTTATAATTCACGTACAACTGGCTTTTAAGATTTCCCAATTGCGACTATTCTGTTTATTTCCAAAGTCAATCAAGCCGAAATCTGCTTTAGCGCTAATTATTATTTAAACAACAATAACAAACAATTATTTAAAGTTAATAATTACTAAACTTAATATGTTATTGCGACGCTAGCTGCTCCATAACAAATCATTCTCAACCTTTCTTTACGGCTGACAAATATCAACTGCACTTTTTTTTTATTCTATTTTTTTCTCTCTGACTTTTCACATTCAATTCGGACGAAAATCCAAGTTGCTATGTTTTCAATAAATAAAAAGGTGCAGGTTATTAAGTGTGCTGTAACTGGTAATATTGTGAATGTTTATGAATGGTATGTATTAAGTGAGAATGTAATATATGTTAAGTGAAGTTTTTAAGGATGTGTTAGGAGATTCAGTGTTAAATTTAATAAGGGTAGTATTCTGGAATACAACACCTATTACCAACAAAATATTCCTTAAAAATTATAAATAAATATGAACAAATTGAAAAAATAATTATTACAACATGCAGTCTCCACGTCACACCCCTGGATAGCTTCTTTGGCACCCACCAAGTAGTGAACCAATGCATGCAGCGATATCCTGAGAAAGGTTGGCGCAAGGCTAATAACCATGCCCGTAAAAACAAATTATTATGGAAAATTTAACAAGCCTTGGATATGGACCAGATACACGACGACGACCACGGAAACGAAAATGGCTAAACGATTTAAGAATTTTCTCATGGAACGTCCGCACACTATACAGAGCTCGAGCTGCACAGCAGCTACCCGATGTCCTGTCCGAATATAAGTCTGACATAACAGCATTACAAGAAATAAGATGGACGGGGTGTGGTGTTATTCAAAGAAACGGGTATGACATTTATTACAGCTGTCATGCAAAACACCATGTGCTTGGGGTAACTTTCTAGTCAGCCAAAACCTGAAACCTGCCACCATCGGCTTTAATGCAATAAAGGAAAGACTATGCACTTGGTCATGAGTTAAAACTCGCCCTCGAAGAGCTCGGTGGAGGGAGAAGAGAACTGGACACGCCTTAAGAAGTCATTAGTACTCCCAACTCCATCTTAGACAGTAGTCGTAGAAATCGGAACGACTGGTTTGATGATGAGTGCAAACTAGCGCCTGAACGTAACAATGCTACATACCGGGCAATGCAGCAGTCTCATAGGACGCGGGTACGCGAGGAGAAATACAAAGAGCCCAAATGATCTGAAAAAAGGCTTCACAGACAAAAGAAAATTGCCTGTGAAAAACCTTGTCTGTGAAATAGAGAAAAGTAGAGAGCGAGGTCCTACCAAATTATCCGCAGTATGACGCGGTACACACCACGCTGCACTTACTGCAAGGATAAAGAGGGTAAACTGATCACCGATCCTGAAGGTATTCTGAAGCGATGGGACGTGTACTTCAATGAATTACTAAATGGTCAGCTCACAAAAGAATTGGAAGCCCCACCAATGCAAGATCAAGACCAAACGCTGCCGCCCCCAAGCATTGAAGAAACATTAAAAGCCATAAGACAGCTTAAATCAAATAAAGCCCCTGGAGGTGATGGCATATCAGCTGAGCTGATCAAACACGGAGGGACAGCGTTACATCACGCAATTCATGAGATCGTGGTGCACGTTTGGGAGCAAGAGGAGATGCCGGAAGATTGACGTCGTGGAATAATTTCCCCCACACATAAGAAGGGAGATATCACAGTGTGAGGCAACTATAGGGGTATAACATTGCTGAGTACCGCCTATATGGTACTCTCCACTATCCTACAAAATCGGATAGCCCCATACGCTAAAGTCGTCATTGGTCAATAACAGTGTGGTTTTATCCCAGGCAAATCAGCGATTGATCAGATATTCACCCTTAGGCAGACGATGGAAAAATGTCAGGAATTTAAGATTCCATTATATCATCTATTTATAGACTTTAAGGCCGCCTACGACAGCATAGCCAGAGTAGAACTATATAATGCCATGAGAGAGTTCGGCATTCCAAACAAATTGATACGACTTTGCAGGTTAACCATGACCAAGTCGTAGCAAAAATACCGGGATTGCTGTCCAAACCAATAAACATCTTCAATGGACTCCGACAAGGGGACGGTCTGACCTGCCTCCTCTACAACCTGGCGTTGGAGAAAGCAATCCGCGACTTTGGCGTCACAACTAGAGGGACTATTATCATCAAGCCCAGCCAGATACTTGCCTAGGCAGATGACATCGACATCGTCGGTAGAATCAAATCGGCTGTACAGAACTCCTTCACCCAGTTCGAACAGGCGGCACAAAAACTGGGACTGCACATTAATGAGGGGAAAACTAAGTACATGGTGGCAACTTGCAACGTTGGTCAAACTATCAGGGTAGTGGAGCACGAATTTGAAGTAGTGCAATCCTTTAACTCCCTTGGGTCAACAGCATCAGCCGATAACAATATGGAAGAAGAAATACGCGAACGGCTGATCAAATCCAACAAAGCCTGCTATTGTCTATCATCATCATCATCGGCACTACAACCGGAATCCGGTCTTGGCCTTCTCGAGTCTCGAGGCTTGTTAAATTGTCCATAGCAATTTATTTTTACGGGCAAAGTTCTTAGCCTTGCGCCAACTTTTATCTGGATGAATATGGTCTACCAAGGCTCCTTAAATCCTGAAATTTATCCAGAACATCCAAGCTACGACTGTACAAGACCATGGGCTTACTCATGCATGGATCCGACACCTGGGTGCTTAATAGAGGGCACTCCGAACTCTTGGTCGCGTTCGAGAAGAAAGTCTTGAGGAGAACTGTTGGCTCCGTATGTGAGGGGGGATGATTCCGGAGACGCTATAACCATGAGTTGTACGCGATCTACCTTGAGGTTAATGTTGTAAGAAAAGTCGAGCTTGGTAGACTCCGGTGTGTGGGACACCTAGCGCGAATGAGCGAAGAGGAGCCTGTCCGAAAAGTCCTTTGTGGCAGGAAGTATGGAAGGAGACAGCGCGGCAGACCTCGTCTGCGATGGAGGGATGCCATAGACCAGAACGTCCAGAGTCTGGGAGTGCCAAACTGCTTGAAATCGGGTTCGGTGGAGAGATTTGTTAAATAAGGCCAAGTGCCGATGATGATGATGATAATTTGGCTGTGATTTCTCGGTGATCATTTTGCAATTGCAATTTGTAGCATAAGAGAAGCACCTGGTGCAGAATTGATCATAAATGGGTAGACTAGTGGAAGATGAGAAGTTTGATTTGACAATGGAAAACCACCGATTTAGGTTTTCAAGAAACAAGGAAAACCTGTAGCCAGCCGGTTGACGACTCTCGACCTATCCGTGTGCAAAAGGATAAGTGGCTTATCAGAGCCCTATAAGGTGATTATTAACAACTTTTTCAGTTCAGCTCTATGTAAGTTTGTTGGGTTTAACTGTAATACTCGGTTACAGCTAGATGGAATAATATCTGAAGTGTTTTTATTAGTTCCTGGTGAAATTTCACATGAAAATTGATATCACGACGATGTGATATAAAGTGGCCTGCACGCAGCCCCGACTTGACGCCAACGGATATTTTTCTTAGGGCTTTGTGGGGTTTTGTGCGGGTTCACCACACCCCCAACACGTCAGTTTATAAATAAATCCTAGTTCACGCCAATGTGTGTGCGTGGAGGTGGGGGGGGGGGGGGGGGGGGGTGTTTGGTTCAGGTTCACAGGTAAAATGAAACACTCCGTTGTTTCGACAGGTTGTTTGTTTATTTTAATAAAAACTTTGTTTTGATATACAAATCTGGTATAACTTAAATGCTAATCAATGAAATTCGGTACTGTTTGATTTTTACAACAAAAGACGGGGTTTGTTAAAGTTTGGTTTAATGAACTAAACTCCCCACTGTTCATGAATTTAACACAAAAGAAAAGGTTCGTTACGGTTAATTGGTTAAATGAACTAACTCAACAATGTTTATGAATCTTACACAAAAGAAAAGGTTCGTTATGGTTGGAGTTAAATGAACTAAACTCAACACAGTTTATGAATTTTACACAAAAGAAAAGCTCTTTATAGGAGGACAAAATGCGTTCACGACCGATTGAAGCACGACTCCCTTTTAAATAGCTCCGAGATACGCACTCTTCGTTGGTTGTTATACGGCTCTTGGTTGGATGCGACTAACTAAAAATGACCCGCGCAGAGTCATCCATTCGTTAAGGGTGGGTTTTCGCCCTTTTGAGAGAAACGTGAAATTTCTCGTGCAGTGACCAATCAGAGAGGATCTCTCTGAGTAGATCACGGCGAAGATGCATGGTTGTTCGTGCTACCGAGTCGTGGCACACGACAACGACAAAAGCGAAACCTGAAAAAGGGTCATCATTACTGTGTGCCCACAGCTGTACAGATCGTTTTTTGCCCGTTCATAGGGCGACTTCTTACTTCATCAAATGGCATACTCGCACAACGATGATTGTACGCCGTATCGATGCTGGTGGCCCACATGGAATTCCTGTGTGCATGTTGACATGCTAAAGAATTGTTTCTCGGCGTCTGGGCGCGAGACGCGCGAGCAAATTTTGTCGATTGGACAACTTGGGGTGACTTTGAATAAGTCATGGAAATACGCTGCGCACAACAGTCTGTGCCACAACAGTCTGTACCACAGCAATCCATGCCACAACAATCAATGGCACAGCACTGTTACCACAGCAATCTGTACAACAACAATCTGGTACACAGCAGCCTGTCTCTCATCAAACCTTACTGCAGCCTATGACTCAGCGAGCTGTGCCACAACAGCATATGACACAGCAAAGTATGCAGCAGCAATCTGTTCCGCAACAGTCTTTGCCCCCACAACCTATGGGGCAGCAATCTATACCACACCAATCAAAAGGCCATCAAATTTATGTACCGACTGCGTCAAATCCAGCGGATTACTTATCAAGGGGACTTAAAGCAAAGGAGCTCGCCGGAGCAGAGTTGTTGTGGCGAGGACCCGCGTTTCCGCGAGACAAGGAGCTGAAGTTATCCCGGACGACCACTCACCAAGTCCGAGAGGTGGACACCGGAACACCGGTAGACCTCGAGGAACGCAAGGTATCGTGCGTCGTAATACAGCAAGAGGAGCTGTCCATTACAAGGAGATTCTCCAGCTTCACTCGAACGGCACGAACAGTAGCGTGGCGGAAGGCGAACCTAACGGCCATGAGAGCAGGGAGGCAAGTATCAAGACGAAGCGAACTGATTGCGATCAACCCATTCATCGATGACAAAGGTACCCTCAGGGTGGGCGGAAGACTAGAAGCAGCAAGGATGGAATGCGAATGCCGACATCCACCAATCTTACATCGGCAACATCATCTGGCAAGGATCATCGTAAGAGATATGCACTTGAGACTGAAGCACGCTGGAAACCGGGTACTGGATCCTAGGGAGTCGAAGACTTGTCCAGAGAGTCATCGCTGAATGCATGAGTTGCGTTCGTCACAAGGGACGAGGGCTCTCTCAACAAATGGCGGAGAACGAATATCTCGACACGCTGCAGGCTCGACTTAAATGGTATCATCCGGAACAAAACCTAGGAAATCCGGTCTTAGTACTCCTGAAGGACGAGCAACTATCTCCGACCTACTGGCCCATGGGGAGGGTTATCGAGCTTCATCCTGGCAGAGATGGCAAGGTGCAGGTGGCAACCGTAAAGATTCAGGGGGAACCCTTAAGCGACCCGTCACGAAGTTAGGACTACTCCCGGTTGCAGAAGATGAGACGTTTGAACAGACAGTTCAAGGTGGGCGGAATGTTGGAGACGGAGCAGCACACGATGGCAACACTGGATGCGGACAGCGCAGGCACTACTGAAAGGCAGTCATGGCAACACAAATAACAAATGAATATTTAAATTAGCTGTCATTTCTGTAAATTGACTTACACTTTTTCGTGAGCGCTTGGCGACTGCAGTTCAGTCAAATAAAGTTAATAATAATCACAGGCATTGGTATCACTACAATCTGGAAGAAGTTTTAAGGGGAAGTGCTGCAACCATCACACGTTTAGGTATTTCTTTCCTCTTTAAACCCATTGCATTATCATTGTTTCAGAGCGAACAAGCAACAGCGCTGAATACATTCCTCAGTCAGCGGAAATCGACCTAAGTGTTGTATGAACATCTTGTAAGTAAACCGAGAAACCGGGTTAGTTGGTTAACGTCGCTTTACACCAGGGAAATAACGAAACACATTTAGACGACTTAATTTTTATCAAATAGATGTTGAAGGAAGTTACACTAATAAAACTTAAATTCTAATTCATCAAACGTATGGATAATTTTGGGGGGTGGGAGCGAACATACAGGGCAAAGTCTCTGCTTTCAACCCGGCGAAGGCCAGGACTATCCTTGTCCCTGTTCAATCCAAGTTGACATGCAGTCTCCACATGACACCCCTGGATAGCTACTTTTGCACCCGCCAAGTATTGAACCAATGCATGCAGCGACATCCTGAGAAAGATTGGCGCAAGGCTAATAACCTTGCCCGGAAAAACAAATTATTATGGACAATTTAACAAGTCTCGGATATGGACCGGATACCGATGGACTGACTTGCTAAATAAGGCCAAAGCCGTATCCCGGTTGTAGAGCCGATGATGATGGATAATTTTATTAAAAGATTTAAATTTTTTTTTAATAATTTCCTTTATTGAAGAATTTTGATACTGTGAAAAACTTTTGGGACACCCTGTAGCATCCTCGACATATTTCATACTGTTCCTAAGACCGTTAAGATGCGCATTCATAGGTTTAACCAAACACTGAGTGCCATTGAGAAGATTGGGCAATACATTTACTACGTTTTACCTTGAATAAATTTGTTGTGTCAACCTTTTCACTAAATTTAATAACCAGCAGAGCGAAATGTGCCCCAACATATAGAACAATTCTTTTGTCAAATACATTGTAGTTGAAGCAAAATCATTACAAACGTTTTAAGGAAACAAGTACTAATAACAATAGAGTCGTTAATCATTACCTAGAGTACTAACACTCTTTACCTGACTCTTTGCTCGTAGTGACACAACAATCATTCAAAAATGGATTAGCTAATTTCTTAACCCCTTCAAAAATAAGTTATCATTGGGAAGTGACAACGTTTTTGTTGACTAGCTGACGTTCTTGGACTCTCGGTGCCGAAGAGTGATAGTTTGCAGATAAATAAATGATAATTACGTTTTTTGTATTGATGTTGAACCTCCCACATTGAGGTTCTAATGAACATAATTGATTCATAAGCGAGGCATTAGTAATCATTTAGCAATTCACTTTCATCGTCCACTCACTGAATAGATCCCTAATACTTGACGTCGGTTTTTATTTGTCATACCTGGGCTTATAATATGTCAAAGCCACACCGGGTACATGCCTCTCCATTATACAAACTGTTAATGAGTACGCAATTAAGTGGATGAGCTCATCTTCATTTAAGTACCTGTTGTTTACCGTATGCAAAGAAGGCGGATCTAAGGTGCTTAATTGCCAAGATTTTCAGGGGTTCATTGTGAAATATGCTCAACTGCTAAATGAATAGCTAAATGAAAAAGCACTGCGATGAAAAAACAAATTTGTTTACTTTTATTTGCGCTGATTTTTGGGTTGTCACCGGTCATACTTCTTGAGCGCGCAGTATTTATTTAACAAACATCTGTTCCCACTAGTTAGGTAGGGCTGAGAGTTTGGTGAAAGCCTATTTTCAACTCTTTTTTTGGTTTTATATGTTTAATCGAATAATAGGTTTTAGGTATTTCGATCGTGCTATTGCTTGTCAAAGATGATATTGACTGAACTGTAGTGTTCCGATCTTTTATACTTATTATGTCTTGATCAAATACAATCAGCCCTAGTTCACTTAGTTATTTAAGATAAAGCAGTTAAGGATTATATAACATCATCCAATAACTTTAACCGTGTTTTATTAAAGATGTGAGATAATTGTGGGATGCCAATAAGTTTGTATTCTGAAATGATATGTATTATCTCAATGGTGCGTCCTAAGGGCTGCAATCTAGGATTTTGTGTCTTTTCCAATTTTGTTAGTCATTTAGGCAGTCTTTTTCCGGTACTAAAAATTTAAGGATGATCATATGTCATGAGAAAAAGGAAACACATATAATGTATAAATTTAGTACCTTGGCGAATTGGTGTTATAACTTCCTAATGAATTTGGATTCGGCCATATTAACCAAGATTATAGGCTTATTAAAAAGACTTTGTAGCCAGGGTTTAATATTAGTCCCCCAATTGAAGTCTATTCCAGTTGTCTCGATCTTGAGACGATTAAAAACCAAATCTAGGATTGGCTGATCTGGTGTCCATAAACCCTCCCAAAAAGGTATGCTTTTACAAATGGCATTTTATAATTTTATTTGATTATTACAAATATGAGTGCAAGTCAATAAGTGTTTAGAAAAAGGTAGAAAAACAATTCTTTTTTATTTTTCAGCGTAATCTCCTTCTAGTTCAATACACTACAACAGACGTCCCTCCAACTTCATTAATCCTTCAGAGGAGCATTGTGGGGGTTCTCTTTACCACATGGAGAACCAACCCACAATTGCATACCTTATTTCGAACGCTTTCCGCTCGTCATTTCTACCCTTATTCCCCTTACAATCTATTCCACCTGTAAAACATATTGTTACGTACGTCGGCCACCACCATCATTTAATAATTTGCATTTAATTTTGTTTTAAAATAGTACGATGGTAAGGTGGTGGAAGAATTGTACGATCCTGAAGTGAGTTTTTGAACCCACCCTGATTCGGGTGTGGATCGTGCAGTTCTTCGAGTTCGAATTTGTTTTTCGAAGTGGACGTGAGTGGAGAGCGAAATGAGAGAGACAGGAGGTGGTAAAAGTTCGGTTTTTTTGTTGTGGTCCCGTTGGTGACGGTGGTGAAAGAAAGAAGAAAAACGTTGTTGTTAACGGAGGAAAAAAAGGAAAAACAGCAGAAAAAATGTTAGTCGAGTTTTTTGTTCAGTAGTAGGAAAAACCTAAAGAGAAACGGTTACGGTTGACGGTTTTCGGCATCTAGTGTCAGTTTTTGTAAAAATTATTATGAAGCGAAATATATAGAGTAAAAAAGTTATGATTGTTCTTTGTTAAATTTGTATATGTTCACAACATCGTTTGGCAGTTCGTAGTGACCATTTCCGTTCGCCGAAGATTATTCTCCCGGATAACAAACAATAAATCGAGGGCAAGAGTAACCGTGAGGAATATTGCTGTCCAGTATTCTTGTGCACAAAACAATGCGGTAATGGCGATTCTGATGTGAATATAGCAAACCATCCCAATGGGCTGTCGTAGCGTTTAACAAACGCTGAACGGATTTTCCTGTACACACTCTCTTCGTTGTACTTCGATTCGAAACAAGGGACTACGCTGTAAAATTTCTTCAAAAGAGCTTCGCTAATGCCGTCTTGGTGGAGAGTCCATAATTAGTTGGAGCAGCATTTCCTGGAGGATTTTCGCTTGGCTCTGTAGATACCGCCATCGCAGTTCAGCGCACATTGAAGTTTTCCCAATACTACACTAAGAAAAAATAACAAAACCGAATTTATACATGGCACTTGGGGATATTGCTTTGACTTACGGCGTTGGCGCTTGGTGATCATCGACCGACTTGCAAGCAACAAAGGGAAAGCTTTGCGCAATCACAGGTAAAATTAATCATTAATCAATTTTCGGTGGCAAAACCAGAAAGGGAATTGCCACAACTGGCGCTGCGGACAAACCTTTCCGAGGGACCACGGCAGGTTTGGTAAAATACTGTCGCAGAATCGACAGTCGAATCTTCTGTAACCTGAAGGCTTTGGCAGATTGGTGTGAGATTGGAGATAGCCATACGTTCGTGAGCGGAGACTGGCAGAGGGAGCAGGCGCAAAAAGAAAGAATATTTTTTTTTTTCTTCTCTCTTTGTTTATTTAAAAAATTTATTTATTTATTTATTAATTTATTTGTCTGTCTTGTGTGAAAGACATTTGTTGGAAGCTTCTTAATAGCTCTCTTTATTTATTTAAAAAATTTATTTATTTATTTATTAATTTATTTGTCTGTCTTGTGTGAAAGAAATTTGTTGGAAGCTTCCTAATAGCTCTCTTTATTTATTTAAAAAATTTATTTATTTATTTGTCTGTCTTGTGTGAAAGACATTAGTTGGAAGCTTCTTCCGGTGAAAATTGTGATATTTAAATTGTTCATTATTATTTATTGTTGACCTTGATCATTCTTTGAAATTTTTGAATGTGATTCTGCTTCTTTTTTTTTTTTTTTTTCCTTTTCGGCTGCGCGTTTGGTTTTAGTTCAAATATTTTTTTTTTTTTTTTTCTCTTTTCGTTGTTGTGTTACAAAATTGACCAAAAAGTGGTCATTATATTCGCTTGCCCCTTTCTCTCTCTCCAATTCTCGCCCACTGAGGACTGCGTTTGTTAGTAGAATAGTGTTTTTGTTTGTTTATTGTGACCGACGGGTGTAGTGTGTGTTTCTTTTGCTTATTGCACGACCGTTTGTTTTGTCGATTAGTGCACCGTTTTTCAGTCCCAAACATTAGTGCATTTTTGATTACGGGCTGACCTCTTCTGGTGTTCCGGGTTTCCCTGTTACGCATCGGGCCCCTATAGTGATTGTGAGGGAGGAAGGTTCGTCGGCCGGCGTCTTGTTGAATATTGGGAGCGTGCTTGTTTTTGTTTTTCGCACCCTTTCCGTTGGTGGATACTGTCGGCGACGAGGTTGTTTTCCCTCAAAGGTTGTTTTTTTTTTTTTCTTTTCTCCGCGGGGTATCCGGGATTAACTTTGGTGTAGGTGACCTTAGGTTTGGAAGAAGGTCCTATAAATGCAGACTAGGCAGCGTCAAAGAGATGTCCGAGAGGGCACCCCTGCCCGGGCACGACCCGAGGCATTTCCCGAGCCGCCGGTTGACGAGGTGGATCCGGAGGCATTCCACGATTCGCGGGACGAGTTTGTGGACGAACGATCGCCAACGCGCCCCCCTCCCACCGTCGGTAAACAGCCTGTCGGGAGCATGGAGGACACGCCGATGCCCTCGTATTTTAAACTGGGCCCACAACCATGTCCTGTACGGACCATGCTGGGCACAGATAGGGTTTTCGACCTTGTGTCGAAGGCGGTCCCCATGTTTTCGGGACAGGAGGGCCCGGATACGGCCGAGAGACTCTCTTCGTTTCTCAAGGGCTGTAGAAGGACCCTGGATGGGCTGGCGGTGGAGGAGGAACATACCTTCCTCCGGTGGCTGCCCTCTAGGCTGAGCGGCGAGGCCTATCGGATGTTCGAGGAGAGACCACCCACGACATTCCTTGAAGCGGAGCAGCGTCTTAGAGAGGCCTACGAACCCCGGGTGTCGTATGAGGAGTTGTGTGCGCAACTTTCCAAAATGCGACAACTTCCTTCCGAGGATGCCACAGGCTTTGTTTCCCGAGTGAAGCGGGCCGTGGTACGGTGCGAAGAGGCAGCTGAGCGCCTTTATGGTCGCCAGGGTAGGTCCGTCTTCGCCAGCCAGCTTGAGGGCATGGCCAAACCGGTGTTGGTAAGGGGTCTGAGGGAGGAAGGACTAAAGCACTTCCTCCTCACGTTGGGTAATATCCCTTTTCGTAGCCTGGTGGACCACCTAACCGGATTCGAGCGAGCTCGAAGGGAAATGCTGAGGCAGGACGACCTGTTTGTGGATGCGCGGCACGGAATCGCCGAGCGAGCGTCGGAAACACGAGAGTTAGGACCGGGAAGTTGCTCGACCCTTTTGGAAAATTCATCCTCCACTTTTAGGGATTGTACCGCGGCGCCGGCGCCGGTTTTATCGAACCTAAATCCCCGGGCGGTGTCATTCGTGTTGCCGGCCGAAGAGCCTGATAGTCGTCGGCGGGGGGAGGATGGTTTCGTTCGGGAGCAGTCGTACGGGCCTCTCAATTATCGACGGGATGCTGGTGCCTATGCTCCGGCCTCCTCTGGCGAGGGAGCGTGGTCAAATGCCATGCCAAGCCAGAGTGGAGAGTCGCAGAGCTTGACTCAGGGGACGTATGTGCCACAGGATCGATCGGGTCGGGACAATCCGTTCAGGGATCCGGTTGGTCGATCGGCGCACCCCCTGGAATCCCAGACAATATGCAATTTTTGCAATCTGAGGGGTCACGTGTACGACGAGTGTCTACAAAGACGAAACACTCCCTTCTGTCGCGAGTGTTGGCGGTATGGCCACGATATAGTGGACTGCCCGGATCGTCCGACGAGGACGCGCGGTCCCCAGACCACATACAGAGGTAGAGGTCAGCAGGGCGGATTCGCACGGCAGGAACCGCCTTATCAGCGACCACAGTTTCAGCGGAGAGCCCTACCAGAGCCGCAGCCCCCGTCTACGGGCGGCGGGCCGGCGACATCAGGCCCCAGAGTATTCAGCGTCCGGTGCTGTTGCGAGTTTTGTGGCCGACAGGGTCATAGCTTGCGCGGGTGCGAATACAGGCAAAGGTGGGAAAAACAACAGCATTCCCAGGGTTCTCCCCATAAGCGGCACGCCGGAACAGCACCTGTTGCGAGCCGAGAACAAGACACCCGTGTGGAGACTGGGGCAAGCGCGAGAAATAGGCGCAGAGGGCGTCGGAGGCAGCGTCGGCGAAATCGAAGCGCCGGTAATGGTAGCGCGGAGAGTAGGGATTCTCGGAAGGTGGATGGAGATGATGGGCGACGACTGTCCGTGTCGAGCGGTGGCGGTAGGCGACCCGACTCCATGGACTCAAAATCCTCAAAGACGGATGCGAGACTTGATGCCGCATCAGGCAGCGCGGGGAGCCGGGAATGGCAGCCCCGGCGCATTGGGCCCAAAGTGGGCAGAAAGAATAGCTCCGGTTCCGCTAGTTCGGAGTCCAGTGGGACTCCCGAGCGGAATATTCCTGAACGGAGGAGCGGAACATTGTGCGAGTTTTGCGGTCGACAGACTCACAAGGCGGCAGAGTGTCGACATAAAGCAAAATGGGAGAGTTCGGGAAACTCCCCAAGGTCGGGTCGGCAAGATCCTACCCGACCGCACTAAAAACGAAAACCAGCTCCAGCTGTTCTCAGCTTTCGCCGACTCGAGTCCCGATTGTCGCTCTCCCTCTAGACATTGGCCGTAGCAACCCTACGCGCCTAATCGTGGACACCGGCGCTGAGATCAGCCTGTTGAAGCTGAAGGCACTCCATCCTGGATATGGCATGGATGTGCATAAATCTACAACGCTCCAAGCGCTGTTTGTCAAAGGTAAGTCGAGGGGTTGCTGCACTGGGAATTTCAAGTTGCACCATGAGATTCCCTGCAGTTTCCAAATAGTAGACTCCTTGCCGGGTTTGGAGGAAGACGGATTGTTGGGGTACGACTTCCTGTCTCGGAATTGTAAGGTAGACGGGCCGGGTGGTTGTTTGGTTTTTCCCCGAACGACCGTAAATCCCGTGCCATTCTCCATTCAATTTGTCAACTATGGGACGGGAAGGGTTGAGCGTGTGGCAGCCAAACGGGGAGACGTGCCAAAGGGACCTGTTAAGGTCGATACTGCGGCAGGTACTCGCCCGGAGACCCTACCCATACAGGGGAGGGCTGCGAAAAGCTGTTCAACCACGTGCTACCCACGGGGTCATCCGGCTGAACCCCGAACAGCGGACGTTGGTAATATAGTTATAGACAACGTTCTATATAAACGAACAAATAAGGGAAGGATAAGCCTTCCTATAACTTGGAGCCCCTGATCCTAGCTGGCCAGACTCTGGTTACCCTCCGGAATCTTCGTCCTTGTAAAGGACCTTCGTCGAGGGATACCAACTTGAGAGTCTGACGAAAAGTCTTTAAGGCCAGGCCTAATGCTGCAGGCGCAGTCCCAGCGAAGGCTGCAGAGGCAAACCCCAGTGCTGGGGGATGGATCGCATATATGAAAGTGCGAAAGCGCACTATAATGTCGGGTGATGGTAGGTTTTGCCGTCGAAACGGGACAAACCCCCCGATCTACCAACCCATGGACCGAGGCAAGTACCGAGTCCAAAAGAGGAGGATTAAAGTAAATATATAGGAGCGGGACGCTTTTGCCGGCCGGGTGACATTTCGGAGGTTGAACGAGAGGGGATCGCCTCGCCTTAGCGAGGTGGTCCTAACCGGATCGTGTGGGCGGTCGAGCTTTCGGTCGGACCATCGTTTCAGTGTCGGGCCCGCCGCGATAGATGGGAATCTGTGTAGTTAGTGTTCCCCTATTAAGTGTTATTTATTTATTTATTTTTTTTACTAACCCTAGTATATAGGTAGCCTAAAACGTACTAACATTAGCACTTAAGCATTATTTATTTTGTTTCACTAACCCTAATGTATAAGTAGTACTAAATATATAGAAAATCCCCACTAACCCTAACACCTAGGCATGTTTATTTATTTGTCTATTTATTTATTGGTTGGTTTGTTAATTGTTTGTTTGTTTGCTCTCCGCCGTCCACTCTCCGGCGTGACATTCCTCTCCTAAGAATGGCACGCAGTCTTGTGCGGGGGGGAGGTGTGTTACGTACGTCGGCCACCACCATCATTTAATAATTTGCATTTAATTTTGTTTTAAAATAGTACGATGGTAAGGTGGTGGAAGAATTGTACGATCCTGAAGTGAGTTTTTGAACCCACCCTGATTCGGGTGTGGATCGTGCAGTTCTTCGAGTTCGAATTTGTTTTTCGAAGTGGACGTGAGTGGAGAGCGAAATGAGAGAGACAGGAGGTGGTAAAAGTTCGGTTTTTTTGTTGTGGTCCCGTTGGTGACGGTGGTGAAAGAAAGAAGAAAAACGTTGTTGTTAACGGAGGAAAAAAAGGAAAAACAGCAGAAAAAGTGTTAGTCGAGTTTTTTGTTCAGTAGTAGGAAAAACCTAAAGAGAAACGGTTACGGTTGACGGTTTTCGGCATCTTGTGTCAGTTTTTGTAAAAATTATTATGAAGCGAAATATATAGAGTAAAAAAGTTATGATTGTTCTTTGTTAAATTTGTATATGTTCACAACATCGTTTGGCAGTTCGTAGTGACCATTTCCGTTCGCCGAAGATTATTCTCCCGGATAACAAACAATAAATCGAGGGCAAGAGTAACCGTGAGGAATATTGCTGTCCAGTATTCTTGTGCACAAAACAATGCGGTAATGGCGATTCTGATGTGAATATAGCAAACCATCCCAATGGGCTGTCGTAGCGTTTAACAAACGCTGAACGGATTTTCCTGTACACACTCTCTTCGTTGTACTTCGATTCGAAACAAGGGACTACGCTGTAAAATTTCTTCAAAAGAGCTTCGCTAATGCCGTCTTGGTGGAGAGTCCATAATTAGTTGGAGCAGCATTTCCTGGAGGATTTTCGCTTGGCTCTGTAGATACCGCCATCGCAGTTCAGCGCACATTGAAGTTTTCCCAATACTACACTAAGAAAAAATAACAAAACCGAATTTATACATGGCACTTGGGGATATTGCTTTGACTTACGGCGTTGGCGCTTGGTGATCATCGACCGACTTGCAAGCAACAAAGGGAAAGCTTTGCGCAATCACAGGTAAAATTAATCATTAATCAATTTTCGGTGGCAAAACCAGAAAGGGAATTGCCACAATATTTCAATAACGGACGCGTAGCTGAAATCATTATTTCATTTTCATTTTTAATACATTTTTTATTTTCTTTTTATATTCTTAGTTTTTAAATTATTTGCTACACAAAAAATGCTTAAATTCTAGCTTAATCTAGCTTAATCTTATACGAGGTTTGCCTCTTATGTTTCGGGATTTGGCAACCTTAGTGTTGCAATCCGGCAATTGACAGCTCTGTCGTAAAGTTGGACATTTTTGAGGTTATACGCACTCAGAACGCTTTGACACACGAGCGCTATTTGTGTTGTTTACAGTAACTTAAAAGATTCATCTCGGCCCAAAAATGGAATTAAATCGTCAACATTTTCGTGAGATTATTTTTTACAACTTTCGGCGTGGATTAACTCAGCAACAGTGCATGGATGAACTTAATTCAATTTTTGGCGATGAACCTCCATCAAGGACCAGTGTTTATCGATGGTATGGTGAATTCAATCGTGGTCGTAGTTCGCTCCAAGATGAATTTCGTGAAGGTCGTCCAAAATCAGTTGTTGTTCCGAAAACCATTGATGTTGTGCGCGAACTGATATTGGAAGATCGTCATGTGACCTATCGTGAGATTGAGACAACCTTAGGCGTTAGTGGGACCAGCATACATTCAATATTGCATAAACATTTGACTGTCAAAAAAATTTGTGCGCGTTAGATCCCACACAATTTGTCAATCGCCCAAAAAAAGGCTCGTGTCAATTGGTCGAAAGAAATGCTCAAAAACTACGGTCGCGGTGCTTCGAAACATGTCTATGACATCGTGACAGGTGATGAATCGTGGATTTACGCGTATTAGCCCGAAAGTAAACAGCAGTCGACTGTCTGGGTGTTTCAAGATGAGCCAAATCCAACAAAAGTTGTTCGCGCACGAAGCACTTGCAAGCAAATGGTCGCCTGTTTTTTCGGTAAACTGGACATGTCGCAACGGTACCACTAGAACAACACAGAACAGTCAATTCTGGGTGGTACTCAACCATTTGTTTGCCAGTTGTCTTCCAAGAAATCAGGAAAACCAACCGCCGAAGACGGATCACTCTTCACCACGACAATGCGAGCTCTCACACATCGGCTGCGACAACTACATTTTTGAGCACCCAAAATATCGATTTGATGGCTCATCCGCCGTATAGTCCTGACTTGGCACCGAATGACTTCTTTTTATTCCCGTACGTAAAAAACAAACTGAGAGGTCAGCGTTTTTCGACACCTGAAGAAGCGGTTGCTGCATTCAGAATGCATGTGTTGGAGATACCTCAATCAGAGTGGCAAAAGTGCTTCAACAATTGGTTCAAACGCATGCAAAAGTGTATAGATCTTCATGGGGAATATTTTGAAAAACAATAAAGTGATTTTCGATTATCAATATTTGTTTTTGTTCTCTAATCCCGAAATATAAAAGGCAACCCTCGTATGTATCGCTGATGTGCCCGCCTTATATAGTCGTCGTCTTCGTTCGCTTGTTTCCTTAGTGCCGTTTTCTTTGATGGCATCCTGAAATCAACGTGCCGTTGATCATTGTTTTCCAGGAACTTGTGTACTAGCGCTTGTCTTACCGTTCCTGGGAATTTATGTTGACGTGATGCATAGCCAACAGTCTCCCTCGCCGTGCGAAGCAGTCCCTCATGTGACGGCGATGTCATCGCGGAATCCAATACTACTACTCGGCAGGTTGATCTTCACAGTGTTCCCCATGTCGTCCTAACGTTCAGGATTCCAATCCTTCCATCAGGTCCCGGATACACAGGTTGTACTTCTCCATGAGCCCAGGTACTTCAGGATAGTGAAGAATCTACCACTAGGACTACATCCCCAACTTGTGGATCGGCGGTATCTCGTCCGGAAGTTGATCTTGGCATCAAAGTTGGTAGATATTTTTTAATCCATATTCTCCAGAAATGATCCGTGATCCGCTGTGCTGTTCTCCAGTTTGCCACACCAATAAGGTCATGGTCATCGAATTCATCGGGTGCCATTGCACCACAAGAACGTCCCAGCAGGAAATGATTCGGCGCGAAACTTTCTTCGTCGTTCGGATCTCTGCTACCATGGTAAGTGGGCGCAAGTGTATGACATGTTGCACCCCGATCATCCGCGTGTACAGCACTTCCTCTGGTGGCATCCTGTGGTGCAGAACGGCCGTTTTTACAGACCTTTGAACCCACGTTCGTTGCCCGAGTTCTCCAGTTTGTTGGTCGCCTTGGTGACGTTGGTCTCGTTATCGCCCCATATTATCCTTGGACTTCCTTTTCTGGTGGCCATCCACTGCAAGGCCATATTAATGGAACTGGCGCTGAGAGAATTAGCCAGCTCCAATTGCACGGCTCTCATAGTTAGACATGTGAACAGGACCCCGAGCGTTTCTTGATTCTTCTTCCAACGACAACCTGCATTGGCCTGAAGTAGTCCACCGCGGCGGGAGTGAACGGGTGTTGACGGTGGTGCAGTCGTTCAATAGGCATATCTCCCATGGGCAGCACTTTAGGGACGCTTTTATGAACTCTGCACCATTGACATCGGTGTATCACTCCCTTTGTCAATGTTCGTAGCCCCAAGATCCAGTATCTCTGTCGAAACTCGTTTATTAGAGTTGCGGTGTTGGCATAACCGAACTTCCTATGGTAGTGGTCGATCAGGAGGCGACTCAGTTGATGCTTTCTACCAAGCACGATGGGATTCGGTTTTCAGCCGTCGATTTTTATTTTTCTCGTTCGAGACCTTAGCTTTATCACGCCTTTTTCGTCAAGGTAAACATCTATTTTGCCCAGCCGACTCGAGCCTTCTAGTGGCCTTCCCTCCCGCAAGCGAGCCACATGTCCTGCGAAACTATTTTGTTGGCTCAGCCTGATCAGCCCTGTCTAAATATTTTTTATTCACGGGTATGAATGTTTTCTTGTTGTTGGCTTTAAGCCATGCCGGTGTTTGTTGCCTCCGGGACTTTAAAATTTCGACTAACTTTCGCGACTCTCTTTTCTCTTTCAGCGTCTATAAACTGGAACACGCGTGCTGTAGTTCTCAGTACACGCAGCCCAGCCAAACGGAAAATCGTTCTAGGTTCAGTATGCATGGTTCGATCACCATTGCCAGTGCTACCACTTGAGTGCCCCATTCTTCTCCAGTGACTCTCTCCACACTCGTCTCAAAGCGCCGGTTTGGCCACTTATCTTCTTCTTCGTACAGGAAGGTAGGTCCTTTGAACCACCTTGCCGCGCTGCTGAACTCGTTGGGTGTTACTCTAGTAGCGTCATCTGCTGGGTTCTCCTCTGTCGGCACCCATCTCCAGTCCCGCGGTCCTGTCAGATCGATGGGCCACGGATGTCTTGAACTTACGCGGGCCTGGTTTTAACCACTGCAAACCATGCTGGAATCGGTCCAATACCATTTCTTCGATTTCTTTAGAGTTTAAGCACCTTGCCTATCGTAGCCGCCAATCTGTTTCCCAACAAGGCCCCTTCTAATTCTAGTCGGGACACCGTCACCGGCCTTGTTGGTGTTACTCGGGCTTTACCAGCGGTCAAAATCACGCTCACTCTCCCATCAGGCTCTACTATTCTCCAGTAAACTGCTGCTGCGTACGCCTCTTTGCTGGCGTCGCTGAAAGTGTGAAGTCGGCCTTCTCCCTGGCTACCCGACAAGCACCGGGGAATTGTCAGTCCTTTAAGTATGGACGCCTTATAGCGTTTGGAATGATAGTGAAGAACGTGTGATTCGAGCTGACGCTATGACAATTAGAATCACCAAAAATTGAACCTAAGCGTAACATATCAGGCTACTGGCCGTGTTTAGAATTCGATTTTGAAAATCAAGTATATTCCACTGATGTGAATTGTTATGTTGTCGCTATGGTATACGGCTCTGATGAATTTTCTTATTCGATTTTCGTTCGGTGTTCTTCACTATTTGCTTGTGTATTGAGTGTGTATCTGTTAGATACGCTACACTACTCCCTCCTCAGTAGCTTCGTTACGATTTAGCTTCATGGGCGAACGACGGAGTGAACGAGAGAACGTCGGAGCAGGCGAGTGTGCCTGGTTGCTGTATGTGGAAGTCATGATAGTGTGTGAAGTTCTGTTTACTACGGGAAAGTGTGTGCTGTGTGTACAGATCACGTCGTAGTCACCAATTATAGCATTTGGAATGATAGTGTAGAACGTGTGATTCGAACTGACGCTATCACCAAAAATTGAACCTAAGCGTAACACACCATCTTGGCGTGCCAAATATCCTGTATTAGCATTTTCCCCTGTATGAGCATCATCATCATCATCGGCACTACAACCGGGAACCGGCCTTGGCCTTATTTAGCAAGTCCTGAGGCTTGTTAAATTTTCCATAATGATTTATTTTGTCTGGGCAAGGTCATTAGTCTTGCGCCAGGGGCTCCCCGACGGGGAATCGAACCCCGGTCTCCCGGGTGACAGGCGGGTATACTAACCACTACATTATCGAGGAGCCTGTATTAGCATAGGCGTTGCAAATCAAAGCGGGTCAAAGGTTGACATTACCGCACCGGGGACTTCTCTTTTGGCAGGCATCCTTTTCCCGGTGACGACTTCCGAGGGAGTGTTCCGAAACTCTACGTTGAAGGCCAGGGTGTCTACCGTCCTTAGCCATCTGAGCCCAAGGGTCTTTTCTTCCTTTGATAATGCAAATGCTTTTGATAGGAGTTTCTCCTGAAAACCTTCGAGAATCTGGAGTATGTTGCTACTCCATTCCTTGAGTGCAAGGAATGCATGGATCTTTTTCACTGCCTTTGCTATATTTCTGGCCTCTTCTACAGTCGCGAAACTCTGTAGGTAGTCGTCCTTGTAGTGGCTTTCACGGATGATTTGCGCTGCTGCCGGATGTTCCTCCTCGAGTTCCTCCGCGTTTTTGTTCATCACGTAGATTCCACTCGGTAGTGATGATGTGGCTCCAAACACCACGAATGTCATGCGATATTCTTCAGGCTTGCTCTCCGTGTCTCCGTCGCGCCAAAGAAACCAGCCATGGTCGGCTTTGCGCATCTGGATTTGGAGGAGCATTTCCTTGATGTCGACGATGATAGCGATTGGTCTTTCTCTGAATCTGACCAGCATCCCC
Source organism: Microdon myrmicae (assembly GCA_963931805.1). Taxonomy (NCBI): domain Eukaryota; kingdom Metazoa; phylum Arthropoda; class Insecta; order Diptera; family Syrphidae; genus Microdon; species Microdon myrmicae. The sequence continues at coordinate 159,424,823 of OZ007498.1, read as the reverse complement.
CAGATCGATTGGAGGAGATCTTGTCCAGGGAGTAAGGCGTCGTTGAGGCTCTTGCCACCGAATTTGGCTGCTGCGTCGAACACTATTCGAGGCTTCTTCTTTTTCGGGTGTATTACTGCGAACTGTGGGAGATAGAAGGTTCTTCCTGGGGTTGTGTTCGCCGCCGCCTTTTCTGCATACTCGTTTTCTAGCAAATTGTTCATTTGCTCTGTGTACTTTAGATCCTTTTATTGGCCCAGATTTCTCCCGATATTCAGGAGGCGTCGATAGTCCTGGCTGTAGTTGTTGGGCAGCACTTCGTCATCGTTTTTCCATAAAAGCCCTGCCTCGTATCTTTCATTTGGCAGTCGTCTCGTGGTTTTTTCCAAACCTCCATGGCCTTTCTGTCGCATCGTTCCCTGGGCGTCGCGGTTGCACGAGTTAACGAAAAAAAAAAACAAATCGTGGACCGAATTTCAATCTGCGAATCGCTACTGAATCGCAACAAAATTGACCCATTTCTAAAGCGGATAGTTACTGGTGATGAAAGTGGATTACTTATGACAGCGCCAAGCGAAAACGTGGTCGTGGTCAAATCGCGATGAGACAATGCAAACGGTGGCCAGTCCAGGATTGACGGTCAGACAGGTTTTGGTGTGTATTTGGCGGGATTGGCAGGAAATCATCTACCATAAGCTGCCCCCTACGGTTAAACTCTTAATTTGGACGAGTACTGTCAACAATTGGACCGTCTGAGGGAAGCAATCGCCCAAAAGTGGCCAGCTTAATCCAATAGGAGAGGAATTGTGTTCCATCCGGACAACGCCAGGCCACCCACGTCGATAGTGACTCTCCAGAAGTCACCTTATAGTTCGGGCGTGGCACCAAGTGATTACTACCTGTTCCTGTCTATGGGAAATGATTTTGCGGGTGAAAATTTCATTTCAAGAGAAGCTTGTGTAAATCGAGGTGTCTATCAGAGAGGCATAATGAAATGGCAACAAGTTATCGAACAAAACCTTGCATATTTGACCTAAATCGGATCATTCTAACTATGCTAAATATAGCCTTCAATTTCTTTTTACTAGACCTGTGGGGGTTTTCTATATTACATGGAGAACCAACCCACAATTCCAACCACAATTTCCGCCTTATTTCGACCGCTTTCAGTGTGTCATACTAACCCCTATCCCACCGTCCAGTATCCACCTTAGGATCATTGATTTCCCAAAGGACGCATAGCTAAACTCATTACGCTATGCAGGTAATGCATAATTGAGTTTAGCTACCCTTTTGCCATATGGCAATTCTATTTTGCTAGCCCATGCGATTTCCACCGGAAATCATATCATGTCGGTTAGCAACAACAAGTCAAAGCAAACGACGCTGTTGCATAACCATGCAGCGGCTGGGGTAATTCCAAATTATTCGAGTTTGGTTTTCATGATAAATTACCCTAGCTAATTTGGCGCCACTTCGGCTTTTCTTCAGATCATCCATTCGCTTGGGATCAACGACCTCATTTTACAGGTGAATAGCGCAAACTATATTTTCCTCTCCTCCACAATTCTGTCTTTCCATAGTTCGATGCACTCTGACATCACCACAATTACCGCACTAGGTCAGTGGATCACTCTCAGACGCTGCATTAATACACACACACTAAGCCAGATCAACCCTGGGTTATTGTGCTTTCCTCTTGATTTCTTCATCCTTTCTACGCCCATCGACGTCGAACGAATACGCAAGTACTTATCCACCTCGATGAGCGTGGGGAATTGAAGGATGCACAAGAGAGCACGATTACCATTGGCTTATCGCTGTGTGAAAGCAGAAATCCCAATTTCCATCCCTAATTCCAATCAGTCGCTATTCAACCACTACCGCCGGAGGTCACGCCGCCGCGATTCGTGAAATCGGTCGGGAGTTAATGCTTAATAATCAAGAACTTCATAGTGCACTAGCTAAATCGAAACGCGAAATTTGCTATTTAAATTCGTTGCTTATAGAGCAACTCGGCTGAAGAATCGTATTGTTGCTGAACTACAAAAAATTACAAGTGTATAATTAGAGATAAACTTAGTATTAAATAAAAATAACAACAAATTCAATCAAAATCAGTACCTTCTACTTTCTCCTGTTCTTTACCTGTTGTTTGGGATGTTTGATATTATTTATGCAGTGACGTCGTGGGGAAGTAAGTGAATCTGTGCCCATGACCGGCATAATACTTCTTCGTACCCTCACAGACCTATTACTCGTACATCGAATGATTTACCATAGGACTTTTCTTTCGAAAGCGGCTAAACGACATTTTTCCTTTTGCTAAACAGTCAATTTTTAAATAACTAGATATTTTATATATAACATATGTCTAACGGATTGCCAATACAGATTTCACAACATTCGGTTCACCTTTTTATAAATTTTTGTTATTAGACGAAAAACCTGTTAAGTCAAAAGGAATCGCTTTGGACATTTCCATTGTTTTTGATCATGTCGGGTATAGACTCTTATACTTTACCTTCTTGATTGGGTAAAAAGTCTCCTTGAAGGTCGACCCATTCAGCGTGTTGTAGACAGTATGGTTTTCAATCTCTTTTCTATTAATTTTTGAGTGTCAGCAGGCTCTACACTGGCCCCAAATCTATTTCATTTTTACATTAACGATTTGCTGATATCAATGGGTAATAAGGTAGTACATTGATTTCTTTATTTTCGAATGATCGACCAGTCAAGGCATCGATGTCGTACCAGCTGAATTGCATTCAGATCGCCACTTTAAATCGAGATCTGTTAAAATGTTTACAACGAAGGAAGGTCAACCAAGTTGATTTCAATGAATCAAATTCAATTTACAACTTTTACAAGGGAAATTGAATCGTTAGTGCCACAACTTTTCATGAACGGCCAGGTCATTAAACCTAACGAAAACAATGATTAGTTCAACATCACAATCAGTGCGCGATTGTAACATGGTATGAATTTATTGCAACTATCGACAAGTCTGCTTCAAAGAAACTGAATTCTCTATTCAGAGATATTTTACTTTGATGCAATTTCTCCTCGGTGGCAAGTACCAACCTAGGATCATGCTTGACTATTGTTAACATTTTTGGAACTCTGCTCGCTCCTAAGCTTGCTTTTTTCTACACGATAGCCAAAACTCAATTTGCCGAAAAGAGTACATTTAGTTTTTCGCTCAAATAAACCATTCCGATACACATCTATGTATGCAGAACTTTTTGTTCCCTAAATAAGATTTAATAATGGGGTTTGCTTAACCCAGTGGAAGCCGATGCCCTTAATATAAAATATTGCCTTCTGTCGTCAAAGAGTACTCGTGTTTCCGAGATACACACATTGTTTGTGAATAACATTTGAAGATTTAAAACCAGAGAAGTATTATTGTTTTTTGTTCCAGGTCGATTTTGATTGGTCGGCATATCGGTTTGAATGACTTCTGTTAGTTGGCTTTCGGCAGCCGCAAAGAGTGGTCGATATAAATTTATTATGACACAGCTGAAATCACAACAACGTGTTAAAATTATTAAAAATCTTTATTCATCTAATAGTAGTAGTATTTGTTGTTGTTGTATTTTATTGCTTACATTTTTTAAATTTGAAACAAAATATTTGATGAATAGAAGACATTTAGTGCTTTTATAGAATTAAAAAAGAAAAACAGGCTTGAATGCCTTGTGGGGCTCTCTATATTACACGGAGAACCAACCCACAATTACAACCCAATTTCGCCCGCTAACCACGCACCACGTCTACCCCAATGCCTTCCTTCGGCCTATTTCACCTGAAAAAGGTATACACCAAAAGGACGCATAACCTGAATTCATTATTCTATGCAGATAATGCATAATTGAATTCAGCCCTTTCTTGCCATACGGCAACATTATATCATAAACTACATTCGATTTCCGCCGGAAATCACAATTTCATGTTTGGTTAGCAACAGCAAAGTCTGGGGAAACGATGCTGTTACAGCATCGCGCAACGGCTTGGGTTATCGAATTCTTTTAGTTTGTTCCCACGCTAATATGTTCCCAAGCCAACGCGGTATCCTTTTGACCTCCCTCAGACAACACTATTCGCTGGGGATCAATAACCTCAGAGTCAGGTGAATAGCACAAGAAATATACTTTCCATTCCACCCATTTCCCCTTCTCGGAGTGCATTGCACTCTGAGAACAATCCAATATCACACTGGGTCATACGGTCACCATTGGTTCTGCTTGCGATGCATGCGAAGTAGAATCATTCCCGAGATCGTCACGCTCTCCTTTTCGATTCTTCCATTCTCCGTAGGTTCATTGACTACTGAATAAATTCACAAGAGTTTATTCACCTCGATGAGCGGGGAAATGAGAGAATGCAGATGAGACTGCGATCAAGATTGGTTGATCGTGTGGTAAGAACTAGTAGTTAAATTTCATCCCTCGAGGAGGGCAGTCAAATTTCATTCCTCGAGGAGAGTAGTCATGTTTCATCCCTGAAGTAGTGTGGAAATCACAGGAGTCGAGAGTGTATGTACGGTGGTAGTGTGTTGTTACTTCATTATCGCGCGACTTCTTTAATTGGATTTAAATCCTTTATCCTGTATCCCAACGCGAGATAATAGCAGTTCAAATATAGTGATTTCGTTATGCAATTACACGGCAATCCAAATTAATCGTATTTACTAAAACATTAAATCAGACGTTCGTTAGTGATAAATTTATTTTGGGCGATGAAATATAAATGGCCAAAAATAGTAATCAGTGTTGTTGAAAGCGAACCGAATAATAATATGGGAGGACGTCTTCCAGTACTATAGTTTCTTCTCCATCCTTTTAACTTATTATTGTTTTACCCCAGAGGAACTCATTTATAAATTCCCTTAAATATTATTAAAGTTGTTATATAATATAGATTTAAAATAGCCAGAAAAAAAAGTAAAAGAAATAAGTTGTTGAATTATTTTATTCCAATTGAAAATAAAAAAGAAAAAACTCTATGCGAATCGAGCTCCGCAAATGTGCGTAACGTTCGGCAGTGCTCTGAATTAACCAGAAATTCTGATATATCCGATAAACTAAACAAATGCACAGGAAAAAGTGAATGCAAATGCCTATAAAAAATGCACACGAAAAAGTGGTAGGCAGATGCCAATGCCTATAAATAAATGTGGAGTATTTGGTATCGATCCAGCGTGTGAATACATTTGATCTCATATTCGAACTGGAGTATAGTACAGAGGCGCGGACAGCTACCTTTCCTTCAAGGAAAAACCGGAAGGTAAACTCGGACTGAGGCCCAATCAGGAGAACAGCATCTAGGACATTGTCAAAAATTAAAAAAGGGGGTAACTTTTGTGAAAAAATACAAACTCCTAAATTAATTGTTAAATCATCTTTAACAAAGTATTGTTTCTACATTTTCCGTATAAACCAAATGTTATTTTAAAAGAGTGAACACTATAAACAAAAATAAAAATAAAAAGTTTCAACAAAAAATAAGATAAAGAACATTTGATTAACTAACATACCACGGCGTTTTTATTTTATTTCCTTATTCGTTGGTGAATGTTTCTGAGTTCTATTGGCCCAGTGACACGTTGGGGAGTTAAGTGAACCAGTCCCCTTGCTGGCACCCCATACATAAGCCCCAACAGCCTCTTCGCATTGACTAAAGTAATAAAAATGTCGGTTTTTAGGGTGGAGTATTAAAGACACAAGGAAAATTTGATCAAACATATGTCATTACAAACCGACAAAGCAAAAATATGTATGAGTACAATATGTTACATATGTTGAGGGTAAGTGACGATTAGACCAGAATAATAATTTAATAGTTTGTGGAACATTTTCCTAAGAACACGCTCTTCCCTGGACTACTCAAACTTTTTCGGTTCCTTTTATATATTCACCGAGATTTACAACTTCCTTCACTACAATTATCTCACAAAAACACAAAACAACCTGATAAATGACCTAAAATCTTTTTTCCACTTTATTAACTACAAACGTAAATCTGACGCCTATCCCAAGTCCCTTTCCTACGACACGATTACATCAACCCACCCACAAACTACTGTCAACCTTTTTCCTGCTTTCTTAAAAAATTCCGTCAAGGACAACTCTTTCGAGCATACCCACTTTTACTTCAAAGACCTGTCCAAATTCTCCTCTGGGCCGTTCATCTATCAAATTATCCAGCATAATCTAGTTGAAGAAAAATTAAATTTGGTTAACGAGTTCAGCCCTGGACCTGATGAACTTCCGGCTGTCCTTTTAAAAAAATGTTCCTCTTCTCTTTCTCTCCCACTACCAAAGAAATATTACCGTTCCACCGCCAAACTGTCACATATTCCAAAGCGGTTCGAAGAGATTCTTTACAACGCGTTATGTTTCCCCTGTAAATCCATCATCTCCTCCAACCAGCATGGTTGTGTCAACACCTCCAATATAATGTATGCAGCTTACGTAATAGGTAAACTCCGTCCGGCCCCGCGATGGAATATCTGAAAGAAAGTTCCGCGGGGATCAACGGGAATAAGTGCCTGGTGGGAGGTGGTTTTAGTCGGCAAAGACCCGGCATGCCTATGGATCGGACCAGAAGTATCTTTACCACCTTCCTACCGAAACCAAAAAAAAAAAAAAGAAACCCCAACCAGTATGGTATTATTACGGATAGGCGAACACCACCAATCTAGTTGCATTCTTATCCCACGCTCTCCGTGCCTTAGAGAACGGCAACGAAGTCGGTGTAATCGCAACCGATTTCAGCAAGCTTTTTGACAAAATCTCTCACAATCTCATCCTCTTTATGCTATCCTCCTTTGGTTTCGAACCCCTACTGATTAAGTGGATTTCTTCCTATCTTAACGATCGAATCTACCGTGTCAGATTTGGATCCACCCTCTCCAATCCTTTTGTTCCCACGTCAGGGGTTCCCCAGGGCAGTCATCTTGGACCCCTCCTATTTAATCTTACTATTAATGATATAGACTCCAGTATCAAGCACCCCTCCATCTCTCTATATGCGGACGACACAAAACTCTTCAAGACGATCCGATCTTCCGTCGATTCCTCACTTCTCCAAATGGATGTCGACAGCTTTTCAACTTCGTGCCGAAACAATGCCTCGAACTAAATATTGCCAAATCTCATTCAATCACCATCTCCCGTAAACGACCCCCCTCCCCGCTACGTTCCTATGTCTTACTCAACCAACAGATAACACCTGTACAAACGACTCGTGACCTTGACCGTGACCCACATATTGATGACAATATTGTCAAGGCCAACTCTATCCTTGGTTTTGTGAAACGTTGGTCGAAAGAATTCTCTAATCCTTACGTTTCCAGATCGCTCTATATAATCTTTGTCCGCCCCCTTCGTGAATATGCTAGTCAGTTTTGGTCTCCCCACTACTCATCCCATATGAGTAACAACGTATTATGACCAAACTAACAAATATAATGGCCAGTTGTAACATTATATTTGTTAGTTGGGTCATAATACGCTGTTACTTATATAAATGTATCCAGTTGTAACTTCATATTCCTGTGGATCATGGGAAGTAGGACTCATGCAGCCGATGTTTTATATATATATAGTATTGCTTTGCCTAGCTAATTAAGGTCGGTCTGTTGGCTGGGTCGCCTGATAAAATTTAGCGAAGGTTGAGTTAAGATTTACAGGGTATCAAGTTTTGTATACGTACCTGGGTAGTACCCTAGGTACTTGTGGGGCTTTTCAGGGCCCGAAGAGCCATACATCATTCGATCCCCACTATTCCAGGCAAACGACTCATCTCTAAGTCGAACTTCAGCAAGGTTGCGTAACCTTGCTACGGCATTTACCCCCAGCCAAATCGCTGGAATTAATACAGTTACCCAATCGGATAACTGTTATGCATATCCGTTAGGCAGCTTACCTATTCTGTGGGGGGTTTTCCTTCCAAACCCCTTTTTTCTCCGTCACCATCCCCGAAAAACATTAAGTCCACGGCAAAGCTTATCACTTAGCCGTGGCATCGAAAATTTATCCTCGGGCAGGCATGGATTTCTGAAAAAAACATTAAGTCCACGGCAAAGCTTATCACTTAGCCGTGGCATCGAAAATTTATCCTCGGGCAGGCATCGATTCCTAAAAAAAAAAAACATTAAGTCCACGGCAAAGATTATCACGTTGCCGTGGCATTTGAAATCTCCTCCTCAGGCATGCATTCTACACCGGGCATCTCGTTTCCATAGCCTTATGCTATGGAAACATCACCAACAAAGAGTTCCTTTGTTTACCCGTTTTCTTGTTTGCCCATGGCACTCCTAGCATGCGGCTATTAGGTCCCATTGGTTTGCCACCGCCGACAAGGTTTCGGCTGAGGCAAACCAAACATTTCCCTAATTACCAGCAATAGCTGGTTTCCTATTATCGGTCCCCACCGATCAGGGACCGCAAACAAGCAACGAATTGGATGCAGCCAGCAAGAGTTTACTTTTAACATCTGGCAATGGCTGCACCCTATATTCGTTGCAATATCTAAACATGGCATTGGCACCATAGAGTGTTATGCATACACAATTCCCTATTAACGGCCGCCACCCGTCGGCGGACCAAAGGAAATTCACATCATCAACCTAAATGTTGATTTATGGCCTCCCATAGGATGACCAGATATTCATTGTTTGCATTCGTGGAAGATGCAGTTGCGATGCTGGCATCCATGTTCGGTCGCCGGACGATCGTATGCGAGGCATACACACATATGCATAATGTATGCCTATTCCCCGGTCCAATCACGATTAACTACCTCGAGTTAATCGTGTGGCTCCTCCCCTTTTGCGGTTTTCTTTAGGCGTCCCTTTTCTTTTGTGGGCATTAGATACCCAGTCAGATTTAATTATTCACGGTGTGCGCACGTGCCAAATAGACGCCCGAGCCTTAACCGAACAGTGTCGGAGTGCTGTTGCGTTTTTGAATTAATTTTGAATAACTATTTGTTGTAAATTAAAAGAATCTTTTAGAAGTACCATTGTAAAGTGCGAGACTAAGTATATACCTTAGCAAAATTAAATAGTTCGTCTCGGTGCGCGGAATGCAACAAACATAAATTTTAAAAAAGTTCGAGTGATCTTATTAATATTGACTTCCGTAATTATATACAAAGTTAGAATTGTGAACACGATATACCTTCAATAAACAAAACCGTTAAACAAAGATCCTCCCGTGCCGTTTTATTTATTTTGTTCTTGGTGCGTGTGTTTTTGTAGACAATTTTGGTGAAGCACTCATCGTTGGTGTCCGGTGATTTGTCTTTTCGTCGGTGTGTTTTTAACGAACTCGCATCCTTGCCGATGCCATAGTAAAAACACCACCACATTGGTGATTTGTCTTTTCGTCGGTGTGTTTTTAACGAACTCGCATCCTTGCCGATGCCATAGTAAAAACACCACCACATACTTACTCTCCCACACTTTTAGTCGCAAGAAAAGAAAAACAACTTCTCCTCGTTATAACTTTTATTTCTTCCTTCGTACAGCTTCCTTCCAGGGTCAGCCAATTTACTACAGTTGCAAGGTCCAGGACGTGGGTTCCTTTCCTCTCCCCCTTCCGATCTCCTCTCATCGTTTAGTCTTAATTCTTAGAGGAAGAAACGGACGTGCTTCCTCCTAACCATTAAACGGGCAAAAACACACGCCACAACTTATACGATAGTAACATACGTTCACCGGCCATTTACTCAGATGACGGATTTAAAATCACAACACAAGAATTGGAAGAACTCTTAACAAATTTACTTTTTATCGACAACGAAACAGAAAAGACGAACCAAGAACTCTTATTCTTTTGTGTTTCTTTTTTCTTCTGCTAACCGCACACACAATTCAAAATTTTTTACCGTCTCCTAACGTCAACAACGGTCTTCTCTCAACCACCGTTCACTCCCCTTTCTCTCTCAGCCCTCACTCAGCATCTTCGCTTTTCGAACAAATTCATATTCGACGATGGTTGACTTCTTAACTAGCCAAAGCCACCACCGCCAAAGGAAATGGGTTTTCCCGCCCGCCGCATCCAATCCAAAACACGATTGGCTTTCAAAACAAGCTTGGTATTGTGTGTTTGTTAACCACACTTCAATGAATTAATATTTTTTATTCATTAATGCAGCCGAGTGTGTGTTCTGCCAAAACAATGACGACGGACGGGGTCCCCACACATGGGCTCACGCCACGTATTAGCGATCCCTCACAGAACTGCAGCCGAGAGTTTGACCTCCCACACGACCGGTTAGGACTCCCTCGCCTGGGCGAAGTGATCCCCTCCCAATAAACAATCATAGCGCCGCCCGGCAGGCGAATCTATAGCGTTTTTAAATAATAGTGAAGAATATCGTGTGATTCGAACTGACGCTATGACAGCTCGAATCACGAAAAAAATTTGACCTAAGCGTTACACACCAGGCTACTAACCGTGTTTAGAATTTGATTTCCAAACTCGACTATATTCCACTGGTATGAATTATTTTTATTTTATCGCTTGGTATACGGTTCTGATGTATTTTTCTTATTCGATTTTTTTTCGTTCGGTGTTCTTCACTATTTTTGCTTGTGAATTGTGTGTATCTGTTAGAATCGCTACAAATCTACCTCACTCTAACACTTCTGCAGACACTGGACCTGCCTTCGTGGCAGGATGTGGGTGTTGGTATATCGGGGTTGTCCCGTCTTGGCGGCGAAACCAACCTACCCTTGATCTATAAATTAATTTGCTCGACCACGTGAAATCTGAGATATATTACGCGAGCCAGTGCGACTACACGCCAGGCTGTCGCTTTCAGACTTGGTATTTTAACCGGCGACTTACCTTACGAGGCTTGAAGTTTGCACCCGGAGGCGGTTCCTACGAAGATTGCTTCTCGGATACGGGATCACACGATTCGTCATCGAAAATGAGTCCCGTAGTCGTGCTACTATGTCATCCTAAAGGAATGGTGAGTTATTCCCTAGGTGTAGGCATTTCAAAGCCCGATCGTACCTCTAGCACTGAGGTTTGCCCCTGCAGTTTGCGCTGGGAGTGCGCCTACAGTATTGGGCCTGACCTTAAAAACTTTTCAGTTAGACTCGTAATTTGGTATTCCTCGACGAAAGTCCTCAACAAGGGCGAAGATATCGGAGAGAAAACTGAGTCTGGCCAGTTAAATCAGGGGGCTCGTTCGAGCTTAACCCCTCCCACTTTACTGGCATGTCTGAATTCTCCCTCGGCCATCTCATCCCTCTACACATACAACAACACCAAGTCACAAAGAAACTTGAAGAACTGAAAGATGATTTTAGTCCCGGCCCAGACGCACTCCCTGCTATCCTCTTAAAAAATGTTCCTCTTCTCTCTCTCTCTCTTGATCGCGTCAATTTTCAATCTATCCCTAGCTCAAGGTCTATTCCCTAACTTTTGGAAATCCTCTTACATAACCCCCATACATAAAAAGGAAAAAAAAACGATATATCCAACTATCGTCCCATTGCTAAGCTTTCGCACATACCTAAACTGTTCGATGGCCTACTATATGAGGCGTTAAGTTTTCGCTGCGCACCCATCATCTCTCCGAACCAGCACGGCTTCCTCTCAGGCAGGTCCATTACTACTAACCTTGTCGAATTCACATCCCACACACTCCTTGCCCTAGAAAACGGCGATGAGGTCGACGTAGTCGCTACCGACTTTAGCAAGGACTTCGACAAAATCTCCCATAACCTCATTCCCTTCAAGCTATCCTCCCTCGGTTTCGAACCATTGTTGATTAAGTGGGTCTCATCCTATCTTAGTTAGCGAACCTGACACGTGCGATTTAGATCCACCCACTCCGATCCTTTTTTCCCAACCTCAGGTGTCCCCCAGGGCAGTCACCTCGGCCCACTCCTATTTATCCTAACCATAAACGACATAGGCTCCTGCATTAATCACTCCTTCATCTCGCTTTACGCGGATCATTCCAAAATTCTTAAGACAATCCGCTCTCCCCTGGACTCCTCACTTCTCCAAGCAGATCTTGACAGCTTCTCGACTTGGTGCCAAAATATTTGTCTAGAAATGAATATCGCCAAATGTCACACAATCACCTTCTCTCGGAAGAGTTACCCCACTCACCCACGCTCCTATCTCTTACTGAACCAACCGATAACATCGGTTGGATTGATTCGCGATCTGGGCGTCCTATGCGACAAGGAGCTCAAATTTAACGCACATTTTGATTACATAATCCTCAAGGCTAACGCCGCCCTTGGGTTTGTCAAACGCTGGTCGAAGGAATTCCTTAACCCATACGTCACTCTACACAACTTTTGTCCGGCCACTACTCGAATACGCTAGTCAGGTCTGGTCCCCGTATCAAGTGACTCACATTCGCAGGATTGAGGGAGTTCAACGTCGTTTCTTGCGCTTCACCCTCCGCGGACTAAACTGGGAAAATCCGCTGATTCTACCACCATACACAAGCCGGCTCCGTCTAATCAATCTAAACACACTTGAAGAGCGCAGAATCCATGCCGATATCATCTTTGTCCATCGCCTTCTGTCTGGCTCAATCAATTGCCCAAGCTTGCTCTCCACTTTAACATTGCATACAAACCCCCGTCACGTACGTAACCCACGACTGTTTTACGTGCCCGCTCATCACACTTATTACGGCGCTAACGAACCCATCTCGCGTATGCTACGACAGGCCAACTCTTTCCCCACCTCCTTCGGTTTCAACATCTCCACCCCCACTCTTAAACGACGTCGCAGATTAAACCCGTCCTAAATCCGCCCCCTCCCTGCAATAATCCCCGCTACCCTGCAATCCTACTTCTCCTCTCCTACCCTCAAAATACTTCCCCCAGCCCCACCCACAATTTCAACCTCTTCCCCCGGCTCACTAACCCCGCCCCCTACCAGTACGTACGTCTCACAAATGCCGAATTTACCACCCCCACATACACTCGCTCCTCCCTAGCCTCCTACCTCTCCCATCGCACAGTCACCTTCACCTTCCTGGTTTTTTTCTTTTTTTCTCCTTCTTACTCTAGTTTTAAGATAGTCTGTAAGACTTTTTATATTAATTTAATTTAAGTTAATGGAAGCTTGCATTAAGCTAAATAAATGAGGGTTCTGCCCTCACAATAAACACTAAACTCTCACCCCACCTTCTTTGACTTCAATCTCACCTCTCCCGCTCTCAAACGTCGTCTCCTCTCTTACGCCTCCCGACCCCAACCCGCTCACCGCCTACGCTCTACCGCACTCATACTCACACCCTAGCATCCGGCTTATCCTCGCCCTTCCCTGTCCTACCACTTAGACTATTATTCTATCCATCTTTGTTTAGTTTCCCATTCCAGTTTTTAAGTTACTTTAAAGTTAGTCCCCCACCACCAACCCGCATGCCATCGTTTTAAGTTAGTTAGTGAGTCTATTTATGAGTTTATATGTTTATACGAGTTGTACTAAGCGAAATAAACTTAGGGTTCTGTCCCCTATTCATTCATTCATTCGTTAAAATATGAAATCGAGCAATAAAGCTCTACAACAATATGTGCAACTCCGTCATTACAAAACAGTCCGAATGTCATCACCTGTTTCCATCGTACTATAGGGTGGGCCATACATTTTTGGACATTTGAAACATGAATAAAAATAAAACTACAAATTGATCATTTATTTAATGTATTAAACGTTTATTGAAATTTTTTTTTAAATGACGTCGTCGAGATGTGCCCCGTCTCGTCGAAGGCACTCCTGCAATCAACTACGCAAACTTTGGAAAACTCGCTGACGCATGCTGCGAGGTATCACGGCTATCTCCTCCTGGATGTTTTCTTTCAGTTGGAATATGGTCGTCAGTTTATTAAGGTACACTCGACTTTTCAGGTATCCCTTGACCCAAGCTTTGATTAAATTTACACTTAGATACTCATTTACACGGCGTAATCCGCATTCAATTCTATGGCGTCGTACAGTAACGTAGGAATCGTTGTTTTTGTAAAATTGTTTTACACAAAAAGCACGCTGTTGTCCCGTGAAGCGCTCCATCGTGACTAAAATTGCATGAAGCGACGCACAATTCCCCGCCACTCGAGCGCCCCTCCCTCTAACGGTTTTTAAGAAATCAAGTGTTGCCATTTGCAAAAATGTATGGCCCACCCTATATTAATTCAAATTAATTCGAATGAAGTCATAGGTTGGGTACCTCGCCAGAAGTATTTGAATGCTTAAAACGCCCTCACAGAGTGCGTGCTGCTTCTCACTAAAAGCGAATTGCAGCCACACAAATAAGCAATTAACAATTGTTCTTCAGTCCAACTATGCGAACGTGAAACATTCCGTGGGGTCATGTGTTTCTCGGGTTTGCAATCTTCAGGCATTCAAGACATGTATGCACCCAGATCTACTTTCTGAACCAATAATAGTAAGTGCTATTAAAAATGTGCGCACGTATTACGGAAGAAATACAAGATCTTCTCTCCAGTACTAGGTTAACAGAAAGCCCTTAATATTCAAATATAAAGTCGATTATCAAAAAAAAAATTCCATGAGTCCGTGAAAGGTGCAGTACTTTCAGTATTGCTTTCATTAGCATATATGCCAATATTAAAAATCAATAGTATGTAGTCTTTAAAAAATGGTTTCCGCTTGGCTTAATGTTTTTGACGCATAATTTTCAAGAACCCAAGCGGAACCCGTTCTGTAGGGTGTTCAAATTAATATTTTAGAAATGAAATCGCAAAATTTATCGACGGCAAAATACTGTATACGTAAAATATCTGTGCCTTTCATACATATTTATTTCAATATTAGCATATCGGATGCGTGAGATAAATAGTCAAGACATACCTAATAAGATGAGTAGTTAAACAAGATAATTTGAACAGATATATAAAATTACGGTTTAATGTTCCGATTTGATGACGTTGGCCGATTAAGTGAATTTAAATTATGTTTTACACAATCCACTTTATTAAGTTCACATTAATTAAGCGCGTTTGTAAACCATCAATAAAATGTTCATACTTTCAGTGACAATGTAAAATACAAATCAACAAAATATAATATATTTATGGCATGTAAAGCAAAAACGGTATAATAAAAGACACCATACGTTGGTGATTGTATTGTACTACTATAGGTAAATATTGCTGAGAGCTTAGGGTTCGCTGGATTAATTATTTTTAATAAATAAGAGCCGTTAAATCGATTTTGAATTACTGTAACACTTTATTAGTCTGTTAATAACAACCGTTACTTTTACCGTACACATAACGATTTCTTGACTTATCGTTTCCGTACTTATTGCGTCTTTTACTGCTTACTTCTTACTTCTTCCTTTTTCCCGATCTGCGTGCGACGTATTTATACCGTTTTTCCTCATTCTGATTCGGTGTTTCGTTTCTGTCCGTTCCATAGCCGCGAATTTTCTACTGTTCATAGTCTCCAATTTTCCAGTACTTTCTAGAATATTCTAGTACTTTGTTTTGGACTTTCTAGAATATTCTAGTACTGATTGTCATATGCGTCACAATATTATTATTATAAAGTTGTAATACTTTTCATTCTCAAGGTTATGTGCAGTGGAATGATTGTTTTTACTTTAGTTAGGTTGTGTGGAGCATCACACTAAAGTGTAAGCGGAGAGATGACAGACCTTTTTGCATTACCTTTTCTTCACATCTGTATTTTTCTCCCTCATCCCTGAAACATTAGTATTGGAAGTAATGGTTATTCTATGTTAGTTATTCGCCTATGAAAACCTGAAATTTCACGAGTCCACTAACTCGATTACGCTACCGTATTCTGTCTGCCCTCTTTTTCTCCTCGATGCGCACCTCATGCTACTTCCTCAAGGTCACACCTGATACGAGGGTTGCCTCTTATGTTTCGGGATTTGGCAACCCTAGTGTTGCAATCCGGCAATTGACAGCTTTGTCGTAAAGTTGGACATTTTTGAGGTTATACGCACTCAGAACGTTTTGACATACGAGCGCTATTTGTGTTGTTTACAGTAACTTAAAAGATTCATCTCGGCCCAAAAATGGAATTAAATCGCCAACATTTTCGTGCGATTATTTTTTACAACTTTCGGCGTGGATTAACTCAGCAACAGTACATGGATGAACTTAATTCAATTTTTGGCGATGAAGCTCCATCAAGGACCAGTGTTTATCGATGGTCGTCCAAAATCAGTTGTTGTTCCGAAAACCATTGATGCTGTGCGCGAACTGATATTGGAAGATCGTCATGTGACCTATCGTGAGATTGAGACAACCTTAGGCGTTAGTGGGACCAGCATACATTCAATATTGCATAAACATTTGACTGTCAAAAAAATTTGTTCGCGTGGATCCCACACAATTTGTCAATCGCCCAGAAAAAGGCTCGTGTCAATTGGTCGAAAGAAATGCTCAAAAAATACGATCGCGGTGCTTCGAAACATGTCTATGACATCGTGACAGGTGATGAATCGTGGATTTACGCGTATGAGCCCGAAAGTAAACAGCAGTCGACTGTCTGGGTGTTTCAAGATGAACCAAATCCAACAAAAGTCGCCTGTTTTTTTCGGAAAAACTGGACATGTCGCAACCGTACCACTAGAACAACGCAGAACAGTCAATTCTAAGTGGTACACAACCATTTGTTTGCCAGTTGTCTTCCAAGAAATCAGGAAAACCAACCGCCGAAGACGGATCACTCTTCACCACGACAATGCGAGCTCTCACACATCGGCTGCGACAACTGCATTTTTGAGCACCCAAAACATCGATTTGATGGGTCATCCGCCGTATAGTCCTGACTTGGCACCGAATGACTTCTTTTTATTCCCGTACGTAAAAAACAAACTAAGAGGTCAACGTTTTTCGACACCTGAAGAAGCGGTTGCTGCATTCAGAATGCATGTGTTGGAGATACCTCAATCAGAGTGGCAAAAGTGCTTCGACAATTGGTTCAAACGCATGCAAAAGTGTATAGATCTTCATGGGGAATATTTTGAAAAACAATAAAGTGATTTTCGATGATCAATATTTGTTTTTGTTCTCTAATCCCGAAATATAAAAGGCAACCCTCGTATTCTCCTCCCTTCTCCGTCACGACTTTCCCGTTGGTCTGCTGTCAAGAATTCAAGAGTCTTTTGTCGTTATCCATTCTCCCTACATATCCGATCCATCTTAATATTCGTGATCTGATGATTCGTTTCCACTGGAAGTTATGTCAATCGCCGAAATCATAAGATAAACATTTCTGACTTACTTGGCTATATTTGCACATACTCTTTACATCGTTTGTCAGTTTGGTGTACTATTTTTTGTTCTTTATGCTGCCTGGAAATTTGTATTTAAAGGAATTGTCTGATCTTAGATAGTGATCTCCTTTGTAAACTTGTTGTTGATTTTGCACGACCAGATAGTGAGATTAAAAGTATTACACTCTCCCACAGGCAATAGGAACTTCTGAGGATTTGTAGAGAACCCAAAAAACTGTATCGTTTTATCCATGGGCCCTATGAGTAGGGCGTTAGAACATACCCACAGCTAGCCCGGCTTGTCGTAAGAGGCGACTAAAGGCCGAGTTGTAGCCGGAGTCCCAACGCCCTGTCGCCCGGTGAAATGCCACCCCATCAAGCTTTAGGCTCCGTGAAATGATCGGGAGAAATCCCTGGCCATCTTTCGGAGCTTGGGTGATGGACAGGGTCGAGAAAAGGTTGGTTTAGGTGGTAGTCGGTCCCAAGGTAAGATACCACCCCGTCACGCTGTACATTCCGCGATATCGTCGAGAGAAATCTTCGACGGTGTTTCGGATGTTTGGCTGATGGCCCGGACTGACAGGGAGATAAGTCATGATGGTACCTTCTGATATAAAGAATTCCAGAGGTAAGCTAGTCTCCCATTCGGATCTCCGGGGGGGACTATGTCAGGGGGAACATCATGCAGATATCATGATAAATAACCGAACTTTAAGAGGTTCGTCATCACATAACCGGGCTCGCTCTCGAGACTCTGCCCACACTCGACTGGTGACGGCATTTTGTAACATCAGAGGCTTCGGTTTCACCAATACGAATGTTAACGCCGTCCACCAATATTTGCAAACAACGAAACCTGATATTCTTGCCCTAACTGAGACCCAGGTCGATTCGCCCACTGCTTCGACATATCTTCGTTGCTCAGGATACGACTTACATTCGAGATTCCGTTTTAAGGGCGGAGTTTGCGTTTTCGCGCGGTCCGGTTTGGCTTGCCAGAGGATGGAAGCGTTGGAACCCAATAATATGGACATCATATGGTTGAGGGTAGTACTGAGGAATTCTGTTAAATTTCTCTGTTGTCTTTACCGCTCTCCGAATGACGATCGACCGGCGACATTTTTCGAACATCTTTCACACACCGTCGACTGGATACAGACAACCCAGTTTCTGAAATTGTTTTCCTTGGCGAGTTTAATGTGCACAGTTCCGGCTGGTTGGTACATTCTAACAGAACCGACGAGTCTGGGAGGCTGGCGGAGATGTTTGCTGTTAGCCACAACTTGACTCAACTCGTGGACGAACCAAAGCGAGTGCCGGATGCCCGAGGCGATTATGCGAACACCCTGGATCTGTTTTTGACATCCGAACCGAGTATTTATGCCGTAGAGATTTCTGCACCACTGGGAAACTCTGATCACTGCTTGGTATCTGTCGCGCTAACACTTGCATATCAAGCGAATAACCGGCCTAGGCAGCTTCGCCATGTATAGAAGCATGGGGCGGCTAACTGGGACGATTTGAGAGATTTCTTCGCATCCTCTCCATGATCGGAGATGTGCTTCGGAGACTCCGATGTTAACGCTTGCGCGGAGTCGGTATCAGAGATTATTCTTCTGGGGATGGAGATGTATATTCTATATTCCATCAAACGAAGTTCATCTGATAAACCGTGGTTTGACAAAAAATGCGAGCTGATTACAGCGGAAAAAAATAGAGCTTTTAAGCAATGGCGCTCCAATCTCACTGATGTTAGCAGAACGAATTTTGTTAGAATCAGAAACGCGTGCAATCAGGCGATTGATACCGCGAAGAAAGCGCACAACGACAGGGTGATCGATAAACTCTTTCGGTGCCCAACTGGTTCGCGCTCCTTCTGGTCAATGGCAAAAGCTGTCAGCGGTATTTCGCATCCTCCTCTTTCCCTCCGTTGGTGGCAGACAGTGGGACGTTAGTAATGAATTCAAAGGGTAAAGCTAATGTGTTTGCGAATTTATTTTCCGCGAATTCCAACCTTGATCCCGGCCTTTTGGAGCCACCTATGACCTCGCCGGTACGGTCTTCGATGCGGGATGTGAGATTTCGTCCGCGCACTATTCAACGCATTCTACGTGAACTGGATTGTAGAAAGGCAACCGGCCCGGACGGAATACCGGCAATAGTCCTTAGGAACTGTGCTCCAGACCTATCACCGATTCTTGGTAGACTCTTCCGCTTATCTTATGCACGGAGGACCTTTCCTGCCTGCTGGAAAATCGCTCGAGTTCAGCCAATCCCAAAGACGGGAAAAAACTGTATCCCACAAAATTACCGTCCGATAGCATTACTGTCTACTTTATCTAAGGTAATGGAAAAAGTCATCAATACAGAGTTGGTTAAGTATTTGGAGTGCAACGGACTTCTGAATGACCGTCAATATGGATTTTGTGGCGCCGGTCCACGGGAGACCTTTTGACACTTATAACCGATATATGGACATCTGCGATTGAACGGCATGGTGAGTCAAGGGCGGTCGCATTGGATATCTCCAAGGCTTTTGACCGTGTCTGGCACGGCGCATTGCTGAGCAACCTTCGTTCATATGGACTTTCCCAACAGCTTTGCGACTGGACGGGGAGCTTCCTCGAGAATCGATCGATCCGGGTTGTTGTGGACGGCAAGTGTTCGGATCTGTATTCTGTTGATTCGCGGGTGCCCCAAGGTTCTATTTTGGCTCTAACCTTGTTTTTGCTTCACATAAATGATTTGTTGGAGACAACGGATAACAAAGTGTTTAGTTTTGCGGATGATAGTACCCTTGTTTCCTCCTTTTCGAGTATTCGGCCGAGTGGTGCATCTGCGTCGCATCAGCTGAGATGTAGACAGATTGATTCTCTGAATCAAGATCGAGTTAAGGTCCTGCAGTGGGGATGGGGCAATCTCGTCGACTTCAATGCAGCGAAGACACAATCTACAACATTCACAAGGAAAAGTGGATCATGGGTTCCACAGCTGATGATGAATGGCCGGACCCTTGAGGCTGGAGAAAGCTTGAAATTGCTCGGTGTCACGGTCTGTGGGAATGTATCATGGCATAAACACGTGTCGAGTATCGCCAGGTCAGCCTCAGGAAAACTGAGCTATCTTTTTAGAGGCAAGAAATATTTTACTCCGGCCCAACTTCTTCTCCTATATAAATCCCAAATTAGACCCGCGCTGGAATATTGCTGTCATGTTTGGAGCTCGACCTACTTGAGAGCATACAGAGACGAGCGATCCGCCTGATCGGGGACTCGGCGCTGACGTCGGGACTACAACCGCTATCATATCGAAGGCGCGTAGCCGACCTCTGTCTGTTTTACAGATATTATCACGGGTACTGTTCTTTGGAGATTCGTGGTATTGTTCCACGCAATTCGATTTATATGCGATCCGCAAGACAATCCAACGGATCGCACCAGTTTGCGGTTCATATCCCAACAGCGCGAACATCCCTGGATCAGAACTCGTTCCATTACAGAGCGGGGAAGCTTAGGACCTCCCTTCCCATGTGAGTGTTCCCGGAGCGTTACAGCCTCCAACTGTTCAAAAAGAACTGCAACAGTTATTTGATGGCATCTCGGGGCGCCCACTTGGCGCTATGGGTTCGCCTCTCCCGAGAGAAGTCTAATAAAAAAAAAAACAAAAACAAAAAAGGGCGTGTCGAATAATAAGCGGAGGCTGTAGACAATACGTTTTCCATTACTGACCACCCAACCTTTTTGCTTGCAAAAAGCAGTGTGGCTACTGTTTCTTATCCTCCTTTGGTATTTAATATTTTCTAGGTAACCTGTTACAACCAGCTGGCAAGTTGTAAGTATATTCTAACACCTAACCTC
Source organism: Microdon myrmicae (assembly GCA_963931805.1). Taxonomy (NCBI): domain Eukaryota; kingdom Metazoa; phylum Arthropoda; class Insecta; order Diptera; family Syrphidae; genus Microdon; species Microdon myrmicae. The sequence continues at coordinate 159,403,719 of OZ007498.1, read as the reverse complement.
ATAAGGATATGTACTATATTAAGGAAAGGGCCAGTACCACAATGTCACTAGTGAAATGTCCCAATCTTGACCTTTCTCGGGAATATAATATATTGTGGTTTGAAAATAGGTAAGTACAAGATGTATACAGTGACAGCTAGCAAGCTTGAAACTACTTAAGACATTTAAATGGAGTATTAAATAATACCTTCCGGTTGGGAACGCATTCGTGGTCACTAACTGCAATTCGCCACAACTACAGAGAACACTTGCACGGATTCTGCCGAAATGAGGTGTATTATATAAATTTAAACTGATCGAAAAATATATTGCAAGAGGAACAACCTATTTTCCTACTTTGAGTACAATGATTGTGCCACACCAGAGTTAAGCCAACAAAGGCAATACTCCGGTCCCACGGCCACGCTAGAATTTCGCACCATTATAAAGATCTAATGGATTTCGATTCCGGGTACAAGTTCAAATAACACCCACCGACTGCACGTCAAAACAATCGCCGAATATCTCTGGTCTGGGCGCCAGATGTTCTGTGCAAACAGAAGGCTGTGGAAATGAAACTCTCTCAGCGATAATGATGATGTATGCAAGATGACCTTCCCCTTCCAGGAAACAAAAAAATATCCCGTGGGAGGTGATAACATGCTGCTGACAGAAATTCGGAAGTTCTGTTAGCAGAGCAAATAGGGAATATTGTTTTTGGATAGATACAGATACCAGTTTTGAATCTGGGTATCGTGTGAGCAGGATATGGTTGAGGGCGGCAGAGAGATTTAGATCGTCAAGGCGAGTACAGTTAGAGAACTCCGACGAGGAGGTATCCGCGTAGCGAAGTTAAATAACCGAAAAGGAAATCGCCGGCCCGAAGTCTCGTAACGTTTAAATACTCGAATTAACAAAGTCGACATTAAGAATCCCAACGGGGGAGTTGGATCGGCAGAGGCATCGACGAACTTCGCGCGTGTGTACAGTGACAATAAAAAAAAAGAATTGAGTGTAATTAATTAGTAACTACCTTGTGCTACGGATTAGTTAAGTTAAGTGACAGTCTACGTATATGTTAACCGCCTACATGTACGTTAAAACGCAAGACAATAAAAATTAAAATTATAATAAAAAGGAAATGTTCGCAGTGTTTTTATTGTGTGGTTGTGTTCTTTCCGTGTCGGTTGGTGAACAGGTTGTTCCTTTTGTTTGTGAACAGTGTTTGGTGGAACACTTCGACTAAGGCTAAATCCACCAAAGTGGTGACCCCGACGTGATTTAAATCGTGAACACGCACGTACAATTTAAAACAGTAAACCGCGTAATAACAATTATATAAAAAGTGAATACGACCGAAAACGAACGCGACTTAAAACGCAGACAGTGCCGAAAAATCACAAAAATAAAACAGTTCCGGAAACAACACAAAGTGCCGAAAAACAACACAGACAGTACCAGTAGAGGAAGAGTTCCAGTACCAGTGCCAGTGCGAAGTGACCCAAAAACCACCGAATAGCAGCCATCCTCGCCACGAAGCAGGACCCACCTCGACGCCCACGGACGCAGATTCAAGCAGGACAAACCGCAAGTTTTTGAAAAAAAATTTTCTTTTCTTTTAAAATATATCTATTCCTTTTTTTTTTTCCCTCTCCCTTGAGCTCCCTCTGAGCCAAGAAACGTAACGTACATAGAGCTCCTTCTGAGCCGAAAAGTGAAAAGCCAATTTTGAAATTTACAAAGCTCCTTCTGAGGCAAGGCAAAAATCAGTGTAAATTTATAAAACTCCTTCCGAGCAAATACAAAACGTAGAACGAATTATGTATATGAATGTAAGGCAGACCTTTTTACAGCCATAATAGTAATAAGAAAACGGTCTACTATAGAAATATTTCGAAATATAGAATAAATTAATAACGACTGGTTAACTTTAAGCATACGCTCCAAAAACAAAACGTTTTTTGTACTCCCTATTTCAATTATTGTGATGAGTAGAAATTAAGCAAGAATCCAAGTGTTGTCCGGTGCGAGAATTAAAGAAATTGTAAGTGCAATTTTAAACGGCAGTTGAAATTGCTACGAAAACGTGAAAAAGGATTGTATCGTTTGGATTTCGTTTCTCGTCGATACTTTTAAACCTGTTACTAGCCAATCAAAATTAAATGTTTCACTTTTCCTATATTAAAACCTCGTATTGATTTTGTTTACTGAGATTATCGAGCAGACTCGAAAAGATTAAGAGGAAAAGAATTAAAGTAAATCTATTTTTTGTTAGTAATAATAAGTAAAGTATAAGGTGACACCTTAACTAAAATTCCGTGACACTTGTGATCATTGTAAGCTCCTTCAGAGTCCGAAACACAGCGAACTAACAACACACGCTCGACGTTTTCGTTCCTTCCATCGATTGAATTAAGACGCACGATTAAATTAAGACAATTCACGGCCGGAACAACGCAAAAACAGCGCGTATAGAAAAAAAAAAAAAAAAAAAAAAAAAAAAAAAAAAAAAAAAAAAAAAAAAAAAAAAAACCTCGATCGCTCTCACTTCCGCGTACTTCTTGTCCTCCTCCGAACGGAAAAGTTTCTCTCTGTCCGCCCCCAGCACAGTCGAACAACACGTAGGATCCTCTGGTGTAGGTCCATCCTTATATCATCTTAGGAAACTAGATAGAATCCTTTTGATGCTAGGCCCTTTCCCTGTCAAATCTTTGGAATCAGCAGGTTGTTTCGTCGCGCTCCACTAACATTAACGTCTCCAGAAAAAAACTAAACGCGAACCCCCGCCACTAAAGCAATCCGCGCACCGAGCGACGGTAGTAGATGCCAACCACAAGATCGCAAGCTTCGATACAGAAAGCGAAAACGTTGAGAGGAAATATAATCGCTCTCCCACAAAGAAAATTAACGCGAAACCTCCCCAAGTCGACAGTAACCGCTAGATCGAAACCAGCTGCCGAAAAATTGAAAATGGCAAACGACGCCGGACCTTCGCCAACGACATCACAGGCTCCTGCCCTCCGTCAAGAAGCCGACATCCCATTCCAGGCGGACCACCGCCCACAACTGCGTAACGCAATATTACCGGACTTCACGTCCGACGACCCAGATTACTGGTTCGGTTACGCCGAAAGGGTTTTCAGAGTGGAAGGAATCACCGACGAGGAAGTGAAATTCCTCGTGGTAACACGGGTACAAGACCCAAAATTAATTCCATATGCGAAGTGTCTGATAAAAACCCCATCTCCGCAACCGTACACCGCGTTTAAGGAAATGGTGACTAACGCCTATAGCGAAACGCCGCAAAATCGCTTGCGACGTTTATTACGGTCGACCGACACCTCTGGGATGCGACCATCCCAGCGCGCCGCCTATTTCCGTGCGCTGGCCGGAACGGACATGTCCGAGACAGCCTTAACGGCTATATTTCGAGAATCTTTACCAGAATACGTTCAGGCAATCGTCGCGCCTCTAGCCGAATCTGGTCTTGATGAGCTAGCGCGACACGCCGAGGCAGTAATGGCCACGGATAGATCCCGAACGGATCTCCAATTCCTTCCGGCAACGAACCCCGCGCAAAATCCACCTCTGCCCCAACCACGAACCTCCACGGTAACGTGCACTCATGCAACACAAACGAGCAATGAGATAGAACGCTTAGGCAGGCAGGTCCAGCAGTTGCAAGCGCAACTGAATAACCTCAGCGTGGGGAACAATTCATGGCCTGGCCGTGACAGATCACGGCGACGAAGCAGGTCGCGCGAAAACTTAAGACGCGGGCGTGGCGGATCGCGCACGCCAACCAACGAAAACACCTTGGGCAGGTGTTACTTCCACCATCGTTTCGGGGCACAGGCCAGGAGGTGCAGGCAACCTTGCAACTGGGTTCAGTCTAGTTCTTTAAACTAGAACTGCCGACCGTCGAAAAAGCGCAAACGGCCGGCAGCCCCCAATTAAGTCGCTTGTCAATTTACGACGTGAAGTTAAATGTGGACTTCATTATTGACACAGGTGCGGATATTTCCGTTCTTCCGCGCTCATACGCACCTGCAAATCGGTTGCCGGGTAAATTGAGATTGTTCGCCGCGAACAATACTCCAATTAAAACCTACGGACGGAAATTAATAACACTAAAAATAGGCCTACGTCGACCAATTCGATGGTACTTCGTAGTGGCCGATGTGACCGAACCCCTAATAGGTTCGGACCTGCTGCGACACTACAAACTAGTAGTGGACGTAGCCAGCAACAGACTGATGGACCCGTTAACGTCTCTCTCTCAGCCAGTAAACGCAAAGGCGGGAGAGGCATTGACGTTAACGTGCACTGTCGCAAACGGACCATTCAGCGATCTGTTGCGAGAATTTGCGGATATAACAGTTCCGCTTAGCAATCCCCGACGTGCAAAGGCCGGCGTTTTTCATCACATTGAAACGCGCGGCCCCCCAGTGAGCCAACGCCCGCGCCGCTTGGCTCCCGAAAAATTGCGCGAGGCTCGTGCAGAATTCGAGTATATGCTCGACTTAGGAATCTGCCAGCCGTCCGACAGCCCATGGGCGAGCCCACTTCATCTCGTCAAAAAGAGTAACGGCGAGTGGCGCCCATGTGGTGATTATCGAATGCTGAACGCAATAACGACACCCGACCGATATCCGATAGCAAACCTGCACGACTTTTCTTATAAGCTGCAGGGGTGCGAAGTTTTCTCGACCCTCGACCTCACGAGGGCGTACCACCAAATCCCGGTGGCACCCGAAGATATACCGAAAACCGCGGTAACCACACCTTTTGGACTATTCGAGTTCAAGGTGATGACATTCGGTCTCCGAAATGCAGCGCAAACGTTCCAGCGCTACATAGACTCAGCTCTCCGCGGACTTGACTTCTGCTACGCGTATATCGATGATATACTCATAGCATCGAAAAACATGAGCGAACATCGCTCCCATTTGAAGCAAGTGTTCGAGCGCCTCCGAGAATTCGGCCTGGTAATCAATCCAGACAAGTGCCACCTCGGAGAATCGGAAGTCAAGTACCTTGGCTATTGTATAAATGGCCAAGGCGTCCGCCCATTACAAGACAGGGTGGAAGCACTAATGCAGTTTCCTCGCCCCAAGAATGTGCGAGAACTTAGGCGTTACTTGGGAATGTTAAACTTTTATCGCCCAACGCTTCGAAACGCCGCACAGGTCCAGGCTCCTCTGAACGAATACCTAGTAGGAGCCAAACGAAACGACAAACGACCGATTCAATGGACCGAGTCAGCTGACCAAGCTTTTCGCTTATCGAAAGAGCAGCTGGCGAACGCAACTTTGCTTCGACACCCCATCGAAGGAGCCCCATTGTCCATACAGTGTGACGCTTCCGACACTGCAATTGGGGCCGTACTCGAACAAGAGTGCGATGGTAAATGGGAACCGCTGGGCTTCTTCTCAAAAAAATTGAACCCGACCCAGCGACGATACAGTGCCTACGACAGGGAGTTACTAGCGATTTACTCCGCAGTAAAGTACTTCCGGCACATGGTCGAAGGACGCCAGTTGACGATCAAAACTGATCACAAACCACTGGTGTACGCTTTCCGAAAGAAAGCGGAAAGTTCAACTCCACGACAGGAACGGCACCTGGATTTCATCGGGCAATTTAGCACCCGAATCGAATATGTTCCAGGTGCAGACAACGTAATTGCAGACGCTTTTTCGCGTATCGATGCGATTAAACTCCGAGCGCAAATCGATGATGCCGACTTGGCACAAGCGCAAGGAGAGGACCATCAACTCGAGTCCCTATTGAAAGCGGAGACAGCACTAGTTATGCGTAAACTTCCTTTCAACGACTCAAACGATGAAGTCTGGTGTGATGTATCGACGGGGACAGCTCGCCCCTACATCCCAGAAAAGTTTCGAAGGAATGTGTACGAAACATTCCATAACCCAGCCCACCCAAGCGGACGCGCAACCGCTGCGGCCGTCCGACGTAAATTCGTCTGGCCACATATGGCCAAAGACATCACAAATTGGGCACGTAATTGTTTGCAATGTCAACGTTGCAAAGTCGATCGACACAACGTGCTACAACCAGCACAGTTTAAGCTCCCCGAGGCACGATTCGCCCATGTACACATCGACATTGTGGGACCGCTTACGCCGTCGAGAGGTTACATGTACCTCCTGACGATGATCGATCGCTTCACTCGGTGGCCAGAAGCAGTGCCACTACGAACAGTGACCGCGGAGAATGTAGCCAAAGCATTCTATTCGACTTGGGTCACACGTTTCGGCGTCCCAGCCACTCTCACAGCTGATCGAGGACCACAGTTCGAGGCAGCGATTTTCAGGCAGCTGACCGATCTACTCGGCTGCCAACAAAGCCACACGACAGCTTATCACCCCCAGTCCAATGGGATGATTGAACGATGGCATCGCTCACTGAAAGCCTCACTGATGTGTCACGACGATAATCAATGGCTGGACGTACTACCGACAGTTCTTTTAGGCTTGCGCACAAGCATAAAAGAAGACCTGGGAGCCTCAGCAGCAGATCTGACTTACGGAACCAATCTGCGCCTCCCAGGAGAGTTCTTCGCCGATGGAGAACCACCGCTCGAACAGTTGCCAAATTTGGAAAACCTACGCAAACTTATGCGAAAGGTCAGGGCAACACCTGTCGCCAGACACGGTTCCAAGAGGATATTTGTTCACCCAGAGATGGACAGCTGCACGCACGTCTTCATCAGGGTGGACAAAGTTAGGAAACCTCTAGAACCGCCCTACGAAGGGCCATACAGGGTGCTGGATCGGATAAACAACCGTGTTTTCTCTGTAGACATCGACGGCAAGCCGTACACCGTCAGTGTCGAAAGATTGAAACCGTGCCACCTGGAACTACCACCAGATACCGTACTGGGAGAAGTGCATCAACAACCAGCGGCGGTAGCCGAAACCTGCCCCGTACGCCACCCAGCAGACTCCCACGAAACGCCAGGCACGTCAAATGTTGAGAATCAACCGAACCCCCGCGAAATGGTCGCGCGCGGGGCGTCGGACATCCTACACGGACCGATAACGCGGCAGCGCGCCCGAGATCTGCGCGCACAAGAAGACGCCGCGAAGATTCTCAATGTACGGCAACCTGAAACCCCAACTTCTGACAAGCGAAAAAGAACGACGAACGCGCTAACTTTCGCTCCTCTACCACCCAAACACCGCCCAATACGGAAGGGAGCACGCTCGTAAAACTCAACTACACCCCCCAAGCAACTAACTACCTCATATCGTGACTACGTCACTAGGGGGGGAGTGATGTAGCGTTCTACGAACGCACAAGTCTACTCAGGTAAGGTTCCTATCTTCAAAGAACGTACTTACCTGAGAGCGTTGCACGCGCCCACAGACGCGTGCCCCAAAGCCCGCGATAGGGCCTGCAACTCGCAGCCAACGTTGAGACCGACACCAAAAAAGCAAGGAACTGAACGTTCCCAAAGCTTTTTAGGTCAAGCTCAACAATTATAACTCTTCATGCCTGAAACAAAGGCATAAACATCCATGCGTTCTAATCCTAAGAAAAAAAACCAATTCCCAAAATGCCATACATGCTGCCTGCGCCCAGGAACATCTCATCGAACCGGCAATTCCGAAATTCGATACAAAAGAATTGCTACATCAAAGAATGAGCCGATCAACGGATGCACGTGCGGGTAATCTAACGCGAGGACCACCCAAATCCGTTGAACAACAGAAGGCAGCCACGACCTATCGCAATCGAATATATCTCAACGAGATATCCGATGATTTATGAGGAGTTAAGCCAACAAAGGCAATACTCCGGTCCCACGGCCACGCTAGAATTTCGCACCATTATAAAGATCTAATGGATTTCGATTCCGGGTACAAGTTCAAATAACACCCACCGACTGCACGTCAAAACAATCGCCGAATATCTCTGGTCTGGGCGCCAGATGTTCTGTGCAAACAGAAGGCTGTGGAAATGAAACTCTCTCAGCGATAATGATGATGTATGCAAGATGACCTTCCCCTTCCAGGAAACAAAAAAATATCCCGTGGGAGGTGATAACATGCTGCTGACAGAAATTCGGAAGTTCTGTTAGCAGAGCAAATAGGGAATATTGTTTTTGGATAGATACAGATACCAGTTTTGAATCTGGGTATCGTGTGAGCAGGATATGGTTGAGGGCGGCAGAGAGATTTAGATCGTCAAGGCGAGTACAGTTAGAGAACTCCGACGAGGAGGTATCCGCGTAGCGAAGTTAAATAACCGAAAAGGAAATCGCCGGCCCGAAGTCTCGTAACGTTTAAATACTCGAATTAACAAAGTCGACATTAAGAATCCCAACGGGGGAGTTGGATCGGCAGAGGCATCGACGAACTTCGCGCGTGTGTACAGTGACAATAAAAAAAAAGAATTGAGTGTAATTAATTAGTAACTACCTTGTGCTACGGATTAGTTAAGTTAAGTGACAGTCTACGTATATGTTAACCGCCTACATGTACGTTAAAACGCAAGACAATAAAAATTAAAATTATAATAAAAAGGAAATGTTCGCAGTGTTTTTATTGTGTGGTTGTGTTCTTTCCGTGTCGGTTGGTGAACAGGTTGTTCCTTTTGTTTGTGAACAGTGTTTGGTGGAACACTTCGACTAAGGCTAAATCCACCAAAGTCTAAACCAGATACTGATGTCAAATAGTCCATTAAATAAACTCTTATTAAACTTCCTGAATTTGTAAATATCTACATTAAAAATCGACCCACAAAATCGGCCTTTTCCACTTCGCAACCGGTTACCTTAACCAGTATTCGCAGATTCAGTTCATGGTCTTCTTTCTGCTCTGTATTCGTTCAAGTTTTTGTTTATACTTATAATGTTTATCTGAGTGATGCATTCACCTGGATGGTATTTTGATATCGACTATCGCTCGCAGAGATAGGCAATTAGTGCCCTTAGGACCGTAGGACTGGTATAACTTGTAGTACGATAAACACAGTAGTATACATGAAAAGATATTGTTTATGAAATGTCGGAAAACTTGTGACCAATTAATGAGCCTTTATGCATATGGTGTTTAATTTAAAATTAAAGTTAATCAATTCCTAAGTTGGAATCCATTGCATAAACATTGCTGACCTTGGAATCTCATTGCCCTTTTAGATACTAAATCAATATTATAAGTGTGTAAGATTGACATCTCTTCGCGAAAACTTTGTGCGCACGAAGAATGTGAATCTTCAATGACTCCCACTTTCATATACAATAAGAGTTCAAACAATAATAAGAAAAAAAGAGATTCAAAAAAGTGTTCGACAAGACATCATATTATTATGTTCAGAAAGTAGTCAAATTATGGACGAGACCGGACTAGGCCATTGCAAACTAAACTAAAACTTAAAATTGAGGTGAATTAACTTAAACTGTTAATGGAATACTTTAAGACAATGGCGAAAGACATATGAATATTTTTCATGGGTATATATGTCTTAATGAGGTTAGGACGGTACATGAGACTCGGGTTGAGTAGTAAACATTAACATTCTCATTGATAGTTAATGATGCCTTGCTGCCTTTGCTGATACATAGGTTAAGTAAGGTCCTTGGTGACGTTGACAGCTGCGGGTTCCTCTCTTCTGGTCTGCACGGCGACAGGTAAGGTATAATCATCTATAAAATATGGAGAAATACTCCGATGCGATTTACCATCGCGTACGCAATCGACGCTTCTCCAATGGAGTGTGGTAGCGTCGTTCTTTACTTAGCCGCTTTTTTTTATTATACTTCTCTCAGGAGAGGCGAACCTATAGCACAGACACGGCGCCTCGAAGTGCCAGCAAATAACTGTTGCAGTTCTTCTTACACATTGGTCTTAAATTCCTTTTTTTAAATACTTCCCTTAGGAGAGGCGAACCTAGAATCCCGAGTTGGCAGCCCGAGATGCCACCAAATAACTACTGGAGTACTTTTTGAACAGTTGCAGGTTATAACGCTCCGGAAACACTCGTGCGGGGAGGGAATTCCACAGCTTTCCCACTCTATAACGGAACGAGTCCTGATGCAGGGATGTTCGCAGGAGATGAATTGCAATTTGGTGCGAACCGTCGGATTGTCTTTTGGAACGCATATAAACCGAATTGCGCGGAACAATACCACGAATCTCCAAAGAACAGTACGCGTGATAACATCTGTAAAACAAACAGCGGTCAGCTACCCGCCTTCGATGTGATAGCGACTGCAGTTCCGACGTCAGCGCCAGTGGATCGCTCGTCTATGTATGCTTTCAAGTAGGTTGAGGGTATTCTCAGGAGCGCAGCTCCAAACAAAAGAACAATATTCATCCGCGAAACTGAACACCCTGTTATACGTCGTCTCCAACAAATCATTGATGTGAAGCAAAAGCAAGGTTGGACCCAAAACAGAACCCTGGGGCACCCCGGAAATAACAGGATACAGAACCGAACACTCGCCATCCACAACAATCCGAATGGATCGATTTTCGAGGAAGCTCTTTGTCCAGTCATAAAGCCGCTGGGAAAGTACGTATGAACTTGTTCCGTGCCAGATGCGGTCAAAAGCCTTGGATATATCCACAGCGAATGCCCTTGACTCAGTATGGATCTCAATCGCAGATGTCCATATATCGGTTATAAGTCTCAAAAGGTCTCCCGTGGACCACCTGCTACGGAATCCGTTTTGACGATAATTTAGAAGTGCGTTGCACTCCAAATACTTAATTAACTCGGTGTTATGGTCCTTCTCTCAGGAAGCGTGTCTCCTTGTGTTGAAAAGGATGAGGGATCTCTATAGACCGCTTCTAAGGGGACCCGTTGCGGTCGCCACCGTGCTTCCGGGTCCTCCGGGAAGAGTGACAACCGATTGTTTATAAAAGAGGCCCGGAAATCGGCCAGGTTTAATTAAAAAGGCAATTTTTGTCTTTTGAGTTTTAATTTATTTGCTTTAATTTAATTTACTGGCGTCCTACCACTTCGGACGCCAATTGAGACTGATCCTCGAATCTGAAATTCATCGCCCTTTTATACAAATCTTCATTGAGATATGTATGTGAAAAATTGGAGAAAAGGGATGGAATATCTATTTTTAGAATATACACATCTGGCTGCAATCCAGATGGACATAAGGATTTTAGAATTGAGTGTATGGGAACGAAATGGATATCTTTTAATGTGTTTGTTTGCATATGAATTTGGCAATATGAGTATGATAATTAAACAATTCAATTTGTCTAACATTGGATTGAATGTTAGTTTGGGGATATGGATTAATGATAAAGTAGGTGGGTAGAAATGTATGTGGGAGGAAAATGATAGGGCTTCTTGGAGCACTACATCGGCATTGCTGATGGTAACATAGGCAGTAATTTTGTGGGCGACGCTTTTTCCCCGGCTGAATTCGAGCGTTTTTCCAGCAGGAAAGGTCCTTCGTTCATAAGATAAGCGAAAGAATCTGCCAAGAACCGGCGACAGTTTTGGAGCACAGTTTGTGGAAAACCAACCCACAATTCCAACCCAATTTTGCCCACTAACATCCCAAAAGGATGCATTAGTGAATTCTTTATTTTATGCAGGTAATGCATAATTGAATTCAATACCACTTGCCATACAGCAACTCCATTGCATTAACTCCATGAGATTTCCACCGGAAATCCAACAAGCAAGTCTAACCAAACGACGCGGTTGCATCATCGTAAAACCGCTGCGGTAATTTTCAAATTCTTCGAGTTTGGTTCCAACGATCATAATTCCCAAGCCGTGGCAGCGTCCTTTGACCTCCCCCAGACACTCTATTCGCTGGGGATCAATATACTCTTTAGGCAGGTGAATACCACAAACCACTTTTCATCCCATTTTATTTTCCCCTTCGCTGAGTGCATTGCACTCTGAGATCAAACCGATGTCCTAACTAGGTCACTCGGTCATCACTAGATTTTGCGTTCGTGCATGCAAAAAGCCAATCAACTCCGAGATCAGCGTGCTCTCCTTTTTGGTTTCCTCATTCCCCCTATGTCCATCGACTGTCGAATGAATGCACAGGTGTTTATTCACCTCGATGGGCTGGTAAATGAAAGAATGCAGAATAGAGCACGATTATGATTGGTTGATCGTTGTGGATTACTGAGGAGCCAATTTTTCATCCCTCATTGGAGATAGTCGATTATTAATCACTGAAGTGTACACGTGTCGCGAGTTATTTTTCTCTTAACGCTGTCGAGTCAAGGAGTACGGAGTCCACGATCAACTTACATCTCGATGTCCAGAAAATAATAATTTTTTGTAGATTACATTGTTCTGTTAAAAGGAGAAGTTTGTGTAAATTCTTAATGCATAAATTGTAACAAACTACATATCAGTGTCTTACATCCATTTGTGTAAAAAGTGTAATCATCATCATCATCATCATCGGCACTACAACCGGGAACCGGTCTTGGCCTTATTTAAGCAAGTCCTGAGGCATTGTTAAATTTTCCATAATGATTTGTTTTTTCCGGGCAAGGTCATTAGTCTTGCGCCAGAGGCTCCCCGACGGGGAATCGAACCCCGGTCTCCCGCGTGACAGGCGGGTATACTAACCACTATACTATCGAGGAGCCTCAAAAAAAGTGTAATATCGACATTTAAACAGTACTCTGTTTTAACAATTAAAGCAAATTTTAAATTAGGTTTCTTAATATTAATAACGAATAAAATTATAACGTTGAAACTCTAACCCTAAATTGTGTTTTATTCTGTGAACAATCGTTGGGGATATAAGTGAATCTGTTCCCGTGACCGGCACACCATACTTGTACTCCCACAAGTTCTTAAGGACTACTGCTGGTACTCCATCCGGGCCGGTTGTCTTACTACAGTTCAGTCCACTTCCGCTCACACTGTGTTCTAACATTTAAGGGTACTTCAAAATCCCCGTTTGTGTGCGCGTTAGTGTAAAAAAAAACTAAGAATGCGTTGAGCAGTTCGTGGGCGGAACCTCACATCCCGAATCGAAGACCCTACCGTCGCCATCACAGGTGGTTCAAAAAGACCGGCATAGAGGTTTGAATTCGCGGAAAATAAATTCGCGAACACATTAGATTTATCTTTTAAATTTGTGATTAATGTTCGTCACTAACGGACGAAAAGAGGAGGAAGCGAAGTTTCTGCTGATAGCCCTTGCCATTGACCAGAAGGGACGCGAACGAGTCGGGCACTCAAGGAGTTTATTAGTCACTCTGTTGTTTTAGGCCTTCTTCGCGGTATCAATTGTCGGGTTGCACGCCTTTCTGATTCTAACAAAATTCGTTCTATTCACCTCGGTGGGATCGGAGCGTCATTGTTTAAAAGCTCTATTTTTTGTCGCATTTTTTATCAAACCAAGATTTATCACATGAACCTCGTTTGATGGAATGCGGAATGTAGATCTCTATCACAAGAATAATCTCTGTGACCGGCTCCGCGCATACCTTAACATCGGAGTCTCCAAAGCACACACCCTGTAGGGTAGGTGGTCTTGCGCCTGCATAGGTGCTGATTATACCACCAACCCACTAACACTTTCACTGTCATTATTAGATAATTGTTCCGCCGCAGCAAAAGAATCTGTTCATCAAAAGTTTAGAAAAGGAAACACCAGGATGTAGTTTGTAGTAGTTGTTTTTATTGTTTACTTGAATGTCTGACATTTGCAAATAGCGATTTCCGGAATTCCGGTCATCGAACACAGGGATTTAATTTTGGTCACTATAGTCTGTAAGTTTTAAATAGATTTTGGAACACAAAGTTTTAAATAGATTTTGGAACACAAAGCTTTAAATAGCTTTTGGCACACAGAACTTATTTCAGATATGGTTGCTGGAAACGGTTATTAACTTATTTTTACTTTAAAAATCCACAGTAACGCAACTGCTGCCGGAGCAGCTCGGAGTAAGTACATCCTTAGATAACGAACGCTTAAAGCTCGCGACCACGCTCCTCTCGTGTAGAATTTAGACTCTCTGTATATACGCGTCCCGCAACGCTACCGGGTCGGATGTGGAGAACCGACCGGCTCGGTCGGGTAATGGAAAACGACTCACCGAGGGTTGTAATCCGACGCTTGATCCAACCCCCAGTTCGATGGTGAGATCGGAGGAAGAAAGAGAAAATTTCTCTTTAGGGTGTGGCACCAAAGGAAATGAAATCTTTCCTTTATTCCAGTAACCGATGGAAGACGATCTCTGGTATGCAGTGGCTTGTATGTGTGATCGTGTAGATCATATTCTTTAACTCATGCGCGAAGCTCACAAAGGACATTAGTCTGGCGCAAGACTAATGACCTTGCCCGGAAAAAACAAATCATTATGGAAAATTGAACAAGCCTCAGGAATTGCTAAATAAGGCCAAGACCGGTTCCCGGTTGTAGTGCCGATGATGATGATGGAAGGTCATCACTAATGGTGATGTGCATTGTAGTTGTATAAATAAACCGCAGTCATCGGGGAAAAGGTGCTAATGGATTTTTTATTTATACAATGGGAAATGTGTATCGCATCTATTACCGGCGATGACTTGTCGTTATGAACAAACAAGATGCCCGACGTTGCTTTGGTCGTTGGACAAAGGAATCGCCAGCCAATGTGTATGTAAGAACATTGTTGTACACATGGTGAGGCTGGGAATAGCCGACGCAAAGATAACATTCCCTGATTATGTGTTACATTATATGTGGACCGAATTGTTTCCTGTCAGGAATATGATGCTTGGCCTATAACAAATTCTTTGTAGGAATTTTGACAGTGCATTGAATGTATGAAATGTGAGAATTCTTTTACAGGAACCTTTAGGTTATGCATTAGATAACCTTGATGCATGGAGAATGCCCTTGTGAGTGGAATGTTTGTAGGTGCTAATGTAATTGCATTAGCGAAACAATGCGGTTATAGGAGCTTCAGGGCTGGTAATTTGGTAATTTGGGAAGGTGAATAGTGGCGTTTAGTGGAACTGCCACAACCCCACCACAGATGTGATGCGAAGAAATCTCGCAAATCGTCCCAGTTGGCAGCCCCATACCTCCAAACATGTCGTAGCTGCTTAGGTCGGTTATTTATCTGAAATGCAAATGGTTGCGCGATCGATATCAAGCAGTAATCTGAGTTTCCCAGTGGCACAGCAATATCCACGGCATAAAGGCTTGGCTCGGATGTCAAAAACAGATCCAGGGTGTTCGCAGGATCATATCTGGTATCCGGCACTCGGGTAGGTTCCTCCACGAGTTGAGTCAAATTGCGGCTAACAGCGAACATCTCCGCCGCCCTCTCAGCCTCATCGCTAGCATATACCAATCTGTCGCAGTTGTGTACATTAAAATCACACAAGGACGACAATTTCAGAAGCCGGCTAGATCAACTGCATCCAGTAAATGAATACGTGAAAGATGTTCGAAAAGTGTAGCCGGTCGATCGTCATTCGGGGAGCGGTAAAGACACAAAGAAATTTACAGGATTCCTCAGCACGACCCTCAACCACATGATGTCCAAGCCTTGGGTTCTAAAACCTCTCTCCTTTGGCAAGCTAAAGGGGGGCGCGTGACGACGCAGACTCCAACTTTAAAACGGAATCTCGAATGCAAGTTGTATCCTAAGCAACGAAGATAGGTAGAATCAGTTGATGAATCGACCTGGGTCTCAGTTAGGGCAAGCATTCACGTTTCGCTGTTTACAAATATTAGTGGACGGGGTATACATATGTATTGTTGAAACCGATGCCTCTGATGTTACAAAATGCCGTTATCAGTCGAAACTTGACGGAGTTTGAGAACGAACCCGATTACGCGATGAGGAATTCTTTAAAGTTCCGTTATTTATCAGAATATTTGTCTGATGTTCCCCCTGACATACGAGGGTGTGCTGAAAAGTTTCCGACCTCAACATGAAGGTAGCAGCACTCGTCATTAAAAGTAGGTTATCTCATTAGGTATTGTGGCGGTTCCGCCAAACCCCCTGTCTACTTACCGTAAAACCCCCGTTATTGCAACCCAATCTACATCAGTTTCTGCTAATGTAATATCATTAGCACCTTTAATGCTTCACACATTATATAGATCAAATCTATAATCTTAAAAGTCCCTGTAAAAGAATTCTTACCTTTTCTTGCATCTCTTCGCATACAATTTCGGTAAGAGTTCTTTATTACCTTATCATAAATTACCTGAAAGAAAATTCATCGGTTCATATATAATACAACCGAATATCAGGAAATATTACCCTTGCGTCGCCTATTCCCAGGTTCATTCATGAAAAAAAAGGGGGAGGGGGGGTGACGAGAGGCCGCCTTTAGGGAGACAAGGACAAATGTGTCCTTCATCTTGCCTCTGGCTTCTGGTCATCTTGCGATAACCAGAATCACCCACATCCGTGAAAATGTTGTGCTCGGTCTCAAGATATCTGAAAAGAAAGCGGAAGGACGTATCTAAGGATAGTGTGGACAGGGTTAGTTCAATTCTTCTCTAACTACTTGGATGGGGGGATGGTGGGAAAGAAATCGTACAAGACCGGTAGGTCTTGAGTGCGGTAGTAAGCGCAGATCACGTCTTTGGCGTCTGATAATCTGCGTTTTGGTCGGTGTGTATGTGTGTCTGTTTGTGCTGTCTTGTACTGTGCATGCGTGTTTGTAGTGTGTCAGCAGTAGACCCTATGGGATGGGTCCAGGAATCCTCTATTATAAAGGAGAATGTTGTTGGGAAGGGTGCTTCCTTCAGTTTTGTACTGAAGAAGAAATTATGGTGGTCTGATCCGAAGAGATTGAGAGAGAGAAGGGTCAAGAACGCACGATTCCCGTACAAGTGGGTTCTCGCTGTTCTGAATGCTTTCGAGGTACTTATATGCTAATTGTAGCAAGTACTCGTCGATAGGCGTAATGGAGGCACCTTCGTATAAGTGAGAGTTCGGGTAATGGCGACCGTCAGA
Organism: Microdon myrmicae; assembly: GCA_963931805.1. Taxonomy (NCBI): domain Eukaryota; kingdom Metazoa; phylum Arthropoda; class Insecta; order Diptera; family Syrphidae; genus Microdon; species Microdon myrmicae. The sequence continues at coordinate 159,386,797 of OZ007498.1, read as the reverse complement.
CCTTCTAGACTGGTTCGTGCATCTTCTGAGAAGTTTTCTTTCGAAAACTCGAAGTCTTTCCATTTGGGCCGAAGATATGCAGGACCATATGGGAAAGGCGTATGATATTCCAGATCGGATTAGCTGCTTATAGCAGAGAAGCTTAACTTTGGTGTTAACTTTGTTGCTCCACTTCAAGATGTTGTGCAGTTGCTTAGACCGATCGAGGCCCCTTTGGAGAATGTGGGTCACATGTTTGATGAAATTCATTTTTGGGGTATAAGTGGCCCCGAGATATTTCATCTTGTCCTGTGGTCTACTCGTAGTACCTCCCATTGATATTCGGATATTCTGTGAATATCGAGAAGTAGGAATTATAGCTACTGCGCTAGATGGGATAAGTCGAATTTTCCATCGACTGTAATAGTGATAGGGTTCCTCCAGATGACGGTTGAGTCGGTTTGTTGCGAGTTTTGGGCTTTTAAAGTGTACACTAGGACGTCATCCGCATAGCAAATCTGGATTACTCTACCATCCACAGGGCGAGGAATATCTGAGGTGTAGATACCGCTTCATTCATGTGTACAACAAATCCCTTTCATACACATTGGCTGGCGACCTTTTTTTCCCCATCAATAAACAAACAGCAATAGACGCTGAAACTAATTTCCTTAGCACGCAATGTGCAAACAAAAAAACGCCGTTCTTCAAAGGTTTTCTGGCGATACCATAAACATCGTTTGTGGTATCCCAAATGCAATTACCAATTAATTAGTTCCAGCTTATTCATTTAGCTGACCCTAATCACAGACCGATGCATTAGGTCGCTTCTTCTTTGTTCTTTTTCCCTAGCTGTACGTTTTGTTTATCCTTCCTGGAATGCATCGATAAACACGATAATGTGATCTTCACTCACGCATACCATTGCACTGAAAAAGTGCATTTCCTTGGTGGCCACACTCTTAAGAGAAATATGTTCTCTCTCTCTTCCATTCCTTAACCCTACCCGAGGATGAAATTCAAACCAGAGTTCTATCCTCGAGGAGTCTTATACCATCCTTTGACCACGTTGGTCACACGACACTCCCGCTCTCTGCGCGAGTTATAGTTTTTAGGTGACCACCGAGACCAAAACCGCTTTTATACCAATTAGTGAGATCTTTTCAAATACAGAGACTTTTTCATTGTTTTATTTCTTTTATCCACTATTTTTCTTTATTGTCATTAAAGGAATATTTTGTTTTACAATTGTTGCTATCTACCTTGACTAACTCACTGAGTTTACATACTCCTTATTTATGATACAGACACTTAACTATCTGAGACAAGAGTCATTACACAGTTCTCTTCTATTTTTTATTTTTTTTTATTTAGTTTTGGTCTTGTTTTTTCTTTTGTCAGTTTACACTTTAGTTATAATTCACTTCCGTTTTCTTTTATTATATTCCAACATTACTTAACTCAATATAATAACTTTATGTTAACTTCTATCATTTCTTTAATTTTCACTTTAGTTATAATTCACTTCCGCTTTCTTTTATTGAGTTCCAATATTCCTTAATTTAATATAATAACATAAGGTTAACTTTCATCCTTACTTTAGTCTTCACTTTAGTAATAATTCACTTCTGATTTCTTTTATTGCGTTCCAACATTACTTACTTTAATATAATAACTTTAGGCTAACTTCCATCTTTTCTTTAGTCTTCATTTTAGTTGCAATTCACTTCTGATTTCTTTTATTGAGTCCCGCATCACTTAATTTAATATAATAACTTTAAGCTAACTTCCGTCCTCTGTCTGCACTAATTCCGTAGATTCCACTTTTCACTCTTCTATTACCGTAAGCTGAATCAATCTACTCCCGAACTCTTTCGATCCATTCACTCTAGCAATGCTATACCACACCACTCTATGACCAACCACTGACTGCCTGCTAATTATCTCCTAAACCTTTCGCGACACTTCGGGGTCAATACCTCCCTACGACGATACTGCAATTACCTTTTAATTGTCCTCATTTCCGCTTGTTGCCCTCAGTTCGCAACTACTGTGTTTTCGCTGAACCCGTCAATACTTTGTGGGGAGGAAGTAATGTACCTGCATGGGTACTCCGTTCTACTTCCTCCTCCATCATGTATTGTTCGCCGCGCAAATCACCGAACCAAAAAAAACGAAACAAAACAAAACCTACGCCACACAAAAACACTGGAGGGAAAGTTAATGTTCTTTTATTTTATTGGATGTATTGGTTCGTTTTCACAAAAACTATTGAACACTTTCGTATGAACTTAAGGATATTGTTTTATCAAAGAGACTATTGCATACCGATTTTTTTTTTTTTTTGCCGAACTATATGTTTTCGATAATAAACAATTTGGGTTCAATAAATTTACGTTATTTCATAGATTCACGGATAAATTTACGTGGAAAAAAATAAACTAAAACTTCCTAGAGTTGAAAAATAAAACACACACGACTCACGGGGGTGCGAACTCCGACGCACCCCTCGATGGTAAAAGGGTGGCCCATCGTATTTACGCGTACCGAGCGCAAAGGTAGCGTAGTGGAGACCCGACTGACTTGGTCTGGTGATGGAATGAGACTCAAACGATATCCTCACCAATAAGGATATCCTTTTTTACCTACCACCAGGGAAACGTAAAGTCTCTCTTGGTGGTATAGGAAACCAGATCTTGTAATACAGGTCATGGTGGTATGTGTGGGATCGTTGAGATCAATGCTATTCACACGTGCAGTGGAACAGCGAAACAGGCAGGCGGCAAGGACAAAAGAAAAGGCGACCAAATGGTTCACTCTTTAATGAGGGTCATGTTTATACGATGCCTCGTCGCTATTTTCGACGTTAGGAGAAAAAGGTGCTAAAAGCAATATGGATGTTTATGGCATCTCTGGCTGCAATAGAAACCGGGTTCATATTTGCATTAGGAAATGCTGGAGAATTTGGTTTCAGCGTCTATTGCGCTAATTATATGCACCTGCTTGGGTTGTTTGTTGGTAAGACAAACAAAAAAGGTTGCCAGGCAATGTGTATGTATGGTATATGACGCGGCTGGGAAAATAGACGGCGCGATATTTATGGTCCCTGTCATGACGGTTACATTGATTGCAATCCGAATTATTTTGTTTACAGGAATTTGTCTGGTGCCGAATTGGTTCAGAATACCAAATAGGAAAACAAAGAAATCTTATGAAAAATTGTATGCGAAGGGATGCATGAAGGTAAGTTTTCTTTATAGGGATTTTAGGGTTATAATAATTGGGTCTGTTTGATGCGTGAAGCATCTAAGATGCTAATGCGAATTGCATTAGCAAAAGCTGGTGCAGACCGGGTTATGGTTATGGGGGTTTTTTCAGGAAGGCGAGCCGTGGGATCTGGCGGAATCGCCACAACTTCCTCATTGACTTGAACTCGGGTTCAAACTCTCCTGTTGCGAACTGACCCAATTAATTTCGTTTATGCTTTGTATGCAATCAATTGCCTTTCCGTGATTTGTTAATTGTTCCGGAATATGCAATTGATTGCCTTTGCATTATTGGGCAATTGCTTTCGGCATATGCAATCAATTGCTATGGAAAATGAAACTAATCGGTTTTACACGATTTGCCAATTGCTTCGGAATATGGGCTTACTTGCATTATCGTTTTGTGGGGTCATTCGAGTTTAAAATCGAATGGCGTTTTTAGGTTTAGGTGTGTCAATGATCTCTTGTACATCATCCTTGACTATGACGCCATCGACATGTTTTGCTGTTGTGGGGGTTGTTCCTCAGGAAGCGCGTTTTCTTGTCCTGAAAAGGACGTTTGATCTCTTTATTGATTGCTCCTGGAACAACACACTTCAGCAAGGGGTCGTTGCCGTGCTTCCTCTGACCCAGAGGGAAGAGCAACGTCCTGATTGTTCGTAGGACGTAACCTAGGGGATAGCGTCCATATACTCCGCAAACCTTAGTACCGGTTCCTGTACCAATTCTGGGAGTCGTCCTGGTACACGAAAGAATTTTACAACGTTGGTGACAACACACAATTTTCAAAATATTAAAAGAAGTTTCAATTTTTGTTTAAGTTTTATTGTTGATTTAATATTTGAGTATTACTGCAGATGTAAAACTTGCATTGGAAAAATTACTGCTCGGTGGCAGGAGGATTTAGATACTGCCGCCTCGAAATCGTTTTTCTATCCCTTTATAAAGGAAAACACTTCGAAAATTGTATCCCAAAGATACACATTTTCGTACAACAATCTCGATTTGTTGGGTATTTCGAGCGAGATGTTGTATTTACACAAGATAAGAATGAATTCTTACGAAACTATTACGCAGATGTGTGAATGTATCTGCTTTTGGTTTTTGTTTGTTTTCCTGAATGGAAAATTTTCAGATAGAGATAATGATCTCTGAATTTTCGGATTTGGGGGATGCTGTGGGGCAAATTTGAAACGTAAACGAATATTAGATTCGTTTATTGTAACTTTTAATTTTAATTTGGATTTTGGGTTAATAATGCCGTGGGGGCAAATGTTAAGCGATAAACGAATGTTTGATTCGTTTATTGCGAATTTTGGGTTAAGTTTGGGTTTTTGTGGGTTTTGATGGGTTTTTTGGTATTAGCTTAAGATAGCTAGGATTTGGATGTAGGAATGAGGGAAAAAGGTAGTAGGGCTTTTTGGAGCACTACAGACACACTTAACACGCGCGGCGGAGAAGCGTATATAATTAAGTCAAGTCGAGTAAGCGTGTTTTCAATTAAAATAAGTTTAACGTCTGATATGTTGTCTCTGTGCGTCCTTCTATCCTTGTGCAATTGTTTTGTTTCGTTAAGTCAATTAAGTGTAATCGATTTACGGACCGATAAAAATAATAAAATTATAAAGTTAACGTCGAACAACATACGTCGGTGTTTTATTTGTCCAGTGATTACTTTCCGGGTGAACAGTTTTCCTCTAGTGCTTGGCGGAACATTCGCGGAACTTTTAGTGGAAGTGATGGGGAAGAAGTGAGCCGTGTGCCCGTGTCTGGCACGATACTTCTCGCCCCCACAGTATCACCATGACTTATCTCCGTGTCAGACCAGACTGACAGCCATACATCCAAAATCTAGTCGAAGATTTCTCCCGACGATATCGCCGAATGTACAGCGTGACAGGATGGTATCTTACCTTGGGACCGGCTTACCATCTACATCAATCTTTTCTCGAATCGGTCCATCAACCAAGCTCCGAAAGATGGCCAAGGATTTTTCCCGACCATTTCACGGGGCCTATAGCTTGAAGGGGGGGTATTTCACTAGGCGACGGGGTGTTGAGACTCCACCTCGGCCTTTAGTCGCCTCTTATGACAAGCCGGCTTAGCTGTGAGTATATTCGAACGCCCTACTCACAAGTCGTGTATTTATTGTAAATTAAATTAAAAAGGGGACATGAAGAATCAATGTTTCAAATATAAAACTCGTTTATTTTCGTCTTTGTAACAACAATTTTGGAATAATATAACCGAGTAAGGAACCGCCTGTGTAACGAATATTATGAACAGGTCAGATGTGAAAACACGACGGATATCCATCTAATAAGTGCCTGTAATTGATCGTCATCAAACATTCAGTGATTGGTTGAACTGTACTATATTTCGGTCGTTGTCCCTGCAGCACAATTTGAGTTATATTCTCAACAAGAAAGCGATCTGGTATGGGAAGCGGAGGGAAATTGAAATTACTAGTACCTTTGTAATTACCACTCAGACGCATTAGTTAAGTATGACCACGTACGCACATGATAATTCTAAATAATTACAAATGAACTACATTTCAAAATTATTTTTTAAATCTCTAGTATCCGAAATAAAAGTCGTATTCCCTGAGTCAGTTACCAGCTGTTGTTTCCCAGGTTTCCCATTTAGTTTGCATGGTGAATGAGAATAGGTTCTGGGAATATGTGGTAATATTTTGCAGTCAACAAGGACGTAGTCGCAGCCGAATGGTCGATGGAGTCAATGTCATTGAATATTAAACGACGCCACATTTTATTTCTCATAGAATAGGAGTTTATGTATCGATAGAATTTTTAAGCTTGTTCCACGCTGAGCAAATAAAGAGTATTTCATAAACGTAATTACACCCAAGAACAGCTGTCCCTTCAATAGATATAGAGAAGCAAGTATCGTTCTTTTCGTTGATATTCTCAAGAAAACGAATGTCCTTTCGGATAAAGTAACTAACTCCCAGTCGTTTGGTGCTCTCTGTGAATTGTGGTTCGTTGTTTGATTAAACACTATTTACACAACAACAAAAGAAAAAGTAAGCTATTTGGTTTGACGTATCCAATTTGTTATGCAGGTAAATGTGAAAAGATTTAACCAAAATAATGTTTTTGTTTCATTTGATTTTCATATTGAAATTGGAAAAAGAACAATTTTGCGGCTCCTATTAAAAGTGATTTTCATTGCCTTTACACGTGGAAGTAAATTCCTCAAATGAATATTTGATAATATTTAATGGATAAATTACACGTGTGTTTTATATACATTTTTTTATGCACTGTTAAAGTTTATATATAAATATTTTAAAGCTCCATTATTTAAAATTCCAGAGCTAACATTTAAAAGAAAGGAAAACAATTCATTTATCTTCTAGACGCGGTAACTCGCAGTCTTCCGTCCTACTTGTGGTTGTGGTGCAACCAATTTTGTCTTTTACACTAGTTGCTTACATTCAGTGGCACTTCACTAGGGAACTCTAATCTAATTGGTTAATATATATGGGCATTTAACTTATCAGGTGTTTTATTTGGGGTCAAGTGAAAGGTCGACGAATTTAAATAAAATATTCGGTCCCAAACATAATTCGCGGTTCTTGGGAGCATCGCAGTTAATTAACCCAAAAAATATTTTAATTAATTCACGGAATCCTATTTACTATTTACATTTTAATTTTTTTTTTCCGTAAAATGCAGAAAATGCCACTGACCTCAAACATCAAAAGTTTTAGCGTCAATCATCTAGTTAAACTTAAGGTTAATAAACCGCATTAAATAAAATTGTTATTTCGTTATATTAGTTGGTAATTTTCATTGTGCATACGAAGGTGAAATTATGTGTCCATGATTTTGGAATTCGACGTGGTATAATCTCAAAAGCAACCTACCTGTTTTTCGGATTATACAACCACAATATATGGACAATGTGAACCACCCTTGTTACGTCATTTACATGACAAACTCTATGGTTCTAAGATATTTTCTGATCGCTCTTTTTATGTAGAAGTTAAAGAAAATTGCATAAGTTTATCAATCGCAACTTCCTAAAAGTTTCGGCAATTCCGCGTTAACGTTATCCTGCTCATAGGACCGCCTTCAAGAAAATTTCCATTTCTGGAGACGGTGTTTTTGTTTCCTATTGTAGCAACATGGCTAGTCGGAGAAGTATATTTGATGTTAAGAGAGGTTTTTTAAAATTTGATTTCTGTCAGGAAAGGCGAATCTATAGCGATCAGTCGTTGGTTTGGGGAGCTATTTTTTCGAAGTCGAAGTTTATTTGATGAAAGGAAATTCTTTTCAGTGAGTTGAGTTTTAAGTGTTACCTATTTAGAAGTCCCTACGAAGAAAATATTAAAAAATAGGAAAGCAAAATATTCTGGATGAGTTAACTAATTGTTTTGTTAAACTTATTAATAAAAAGTTTTACAACGTTTACGGAAATACTCGGTTTTTATTTACTTGTGCTGTTTAGTTTAGTTTACTGAGGGCAGAACCCTCATTTATTTGGTTAAATACAAGCATAATATAATATAATATCTTACAGTTATTATTATTATTTATTGCCCTGTAGGAACCTGGAAGTTCATAACCTCACCGACTCGACTCCGCCATCGTTCCTGTGCACTCACTTTCCACGCCTGACTATTTGATCCGATCTCCTTAAGGTCAAACCTAACATTGTCCTCCCATCTCCGTCGTGGCCGTCCTACCGGTCTCTTCCCGTTGGTCTACCGAAAAGAATTCTACGTACGGTACTATCGTTGCCCATTCACGCCACGTGTCCGGCTCATCTTAATCTTCGCGACTTGATTACTCTCACTATTGTAGGTTTGTGGTATAGCTCTTCCAATTCGTGGTTGGGGAGTTTCCTCCATTGTCCTGCCTCCTGGTCATATTTACCTCCAAAGATACCCCTTAAAACTTTATTCTCGAATACGTGGAATTCGTTTTCTTCCCATTTTGTGAGAGCCCACGTATCGCATCCGTATAGAACAATCGGCATGATTATGGTTCTATAGACACGGAGCTTTATGTTACGTGACAACAGTTTGGATTTCAGCAGTTTACTGAATGCGTGTCAACTGGCGTTGCGGGAATGCAGTCTTTTGTTAATTTCCTTCGACATTTCGTTCCTGGCCGTCAGTATCGTTGCCAAATATTTAAATTTTTTAACTTTTTCAAATATCTTGCCTCTGACGTTTATATGTGTTCCCTGAGTTCCACCTGCTCTCGCCGTAATCATGTATTTTGTTTTGTTTTCATTTATTTCTAGGCCCACCTCTTCTACCGCTTGCATGATGATTTCATTGTTTTTACTTACAGTTTCTAGAGTATCGCCCAGAACGGCGATGTCATCCGCATATGCGAGCACTTATGTGACCCCGTTCAGGGATGATCCGGCCATGTTGTCATCTTGTACCTTTCTGATGACATACTCGAGCACAAGGTTAAAAAGACACGGTGATAGGCCATCTCCCTGTTTTAGTCCGTCCCGGATTTCAAATGGTTCTGAGAGGTGGTTGTCTATTCTAATACGCCCTTTGTTTTCGTTCATGCAAATTTGAATGAGGGCGGCATATTTTTTGGGGTTCCCAGCTCAACTACAATATGGTAGAGTCTTTGTCTTGCGACTGAGTCGTAGGTTTTTTTGAAGTCAACGAACCGTTGGTGAACCGTCTCTCCGTATTCCCACTTCTTTTCCAGCAGTTGCCGTTTTGTGAACATTTGGTTGCTTGTTGACCGCTTCCTACAGAATCCGCATTGGTGGTCTCCCAGTATTTTTTCTGCGTACGGTGTGATTGTCGCCAGTATGACATTTGTTAGTATTTTGTATGTGGTTGGGAGCAATGATATTCTTCTGTAGTTTTCGCAGTCAGATCTGTCGCCTTTTTTGAAAATAGGGATGACTATTGAGGTTTTTCATTCTTCCGGAGTGACTTCCTTATCCCATATTGTTTGGATGAGCTGGTGGATTTTTCGAGCGGTTGCCTCTCCTCCATGCTTCACAAGCTCTGCCGGTATGCAGTCGACTCCGGGAGCCTTGTTGTTTTTCAATCGGTTTATTGCGTCTACAACTTCGTTGAGAGACGGCTCTGCGATCTGAGGCGCGGCTGTATGTACGCTTAGTGCATTTATCTGTGGGTGATGGGTGCGTACATTGAGCAGGTTTTTCAAAGTACTGCTTCCATCTTGTCACGATATTGTTTGTTTCTGTGACCAGACAGCCGTTTGCGTCTCGAATTATTTTGGCTCTTCCTCGGTACCCATTTATAATTGAATTTATGTCGACATACATACCTCTGATGTTCTTTGCCCTAGAATTTTCTACCATTTTTTCGATCCGAGTTTTCTCCCATTCGGGTTTTTTGCGTTTGAAGAGCCTTATTGTCTCTCTCCGAATTGTCGCGTGACTTTCTGCGTTGACTTCATCATATCTTTCTAAGTGGATCACTCTGAGGCGTTTACGTTCTTCGATCTTCGCCCTGCACTGATCGTCAAACCAAGGTTTGGACTTAATTCCTTTCTTAAATCCTAATACCTCTTGGGCTGTTAGTTTGATTGTGTCTCTGATCGATGTCCATTTAGTGTTCACACTATTAGCTTCCTCTTCCTCACTGCTCGCATTCTCTAGGATGCTAAATCTATTCGTTAGTTCGTCTTGATATTCAGCCCTTTTGGGTAGGTCTTTCAGTTTATCAGTGTCGAACTTTTTACTTGTCTCCCGTGACTGCCCATGTGGGATTGCTGCGAGGCGACTACTGATTTTGCCAATCACTAGAAGATGATCGGAGTCGCAGTCTGCTCCTCTATATGATCTTACATCAAGGATATTCGAGTGGTGTCTTTTGTCTATGAGGAAGTGGTCTATTTGGTTATGCGTTACGCCGTCGGGTGAGATCCATGTGGCTTTATGAATTTTCTTGTGCTTGAGCATCGTGTTTTTACTAACAGATCTTTTGACGCTGCGAACGTGATAATTCGAATTCCATTATCATTTGAAACGTCGTGTAGACTTTCTTTACCTATAGTTGGTTGGAAGATATCTTCCTTTCCAATTTTCGCATTGAGCTCCCCGAGGAGGATTTTAACATCGAATGATGAGATCCCATGAAATACACCCTCTAGGGTCTCGTAGAACGTGTCCTTCGTTTCTTCGTCCGCAGATTCTGTTGGGGCATGTACGTTTATAAATACATAATTGTACCATCGGCCCTGTATTTTTAGCACCGACATTCGGTCTTTAATAAATTGCACATCTTTTACATCTTCTTGCTTATGATGAAGCCAGTTCCGAGGTTATGTGTATCGGTACCTCCACACACCAGTGTAAATCCGTTGGTTTCGATTACTTGATGTGGGAGTCGGGCTTCCTGAAGCGCGACGATGTCCATTTTATATTGTTTCGTGTTTTCTACGACCGTCTGTATCGCGCCTGGTTTATATAACGTTCGAACATTCCACGTGCCGACGCGTATATCCCGCTTTTTACGTTTTTCCCTACGTCTTCTTTTTGTCGAGTCGGTGTTTTCCTGATGATTTGTTCCCTTATGGTAGTGTTGGCTCATCACACCTACGCCTACCGGATTTTTTGTGAGATTGTTTTTTGTGTATTGATCATTCATTTCATTGGATAACTCTGGGGTTTCAAATGGTCCGCCATATCAGAGTCCCTCTTTGATATGTTAAGATCTGTTTACTGCTCTGATTCGACCTGGTGTCAGAGAGGCGCCGTTATAATACAGCCGGTATACCCCTGGCTGCAAACCATCCAATGGGCACGGTGACGCGTAACACCCTGGATTAGGGGCGGTGTTACTCGTCGCTAGCCTATCTGACATGGGTGGCCCTACTGAAACCGTATGCTTCCATCAGCATAGCCTGAGCGATTCATCGTAGTTTAAGCCCCCGCACCATGTCAAGGTTTCTACCAAGCGGGGGCGTTTTTTGAGTCATGGGAAAGAAATTTCTTCAGAAATGACATCTACAAGATTGCAAATACAATAGATGGGAGAAGGTTGTAGAAGCGGAATATGGCATGCAAACGCATTTTTTTGTCACTTCTTTTCCGTAGTGAAACCGCACGAAGTTCCTTGGTTAAAGGATAAAGCATGATGAAGCATAATTTATTTTACATGATGATTGAGCTTTAATGGAAAATTATATAAGGTTCGCAACTAAGTAATTGCTAATTTGTTCAGATAAATACAACACATTTTTTTGAATACAATGAATAAACTTCAATCAATGATATATTTTCCATTTTGTTCGATTAGCTTTTGCCATCTTGCTGGCAACTTCATAATTCCGGAACGAAATTTGTCGAACCAATTCTGGCACTGTCTTTCTTTTAAGGCTTCTTCACCATACACATGACGTCGCTTTTTAGCAGCTTGCGCTGCGTTCTTTACTTTACGGGAATAAAAAAGTGAAACTTGAGATCTTCGTGCTTCAGTCTTTGAAGCATTTCGAGCAGAGCCTTCGGTTCCATTTCAGGGTCGACTGCCTTTAATAGAACTGTTACGCTCCTCTTTTTTTTTATGTGGAATTGTTATGTTATCGCTATGGTATACGGCTCTGATGCTTTTACTTATTCGAATTTCATTTCGGTGTTCTTCACTATTTGCTTACATATTGCCTGTGTATCTGTTAGAAACGCCACAGTACCACAAACATTGATCTTCAAGGATTTTCCCATATCTTCAGTCAATACCTATTCACACTCAAATTTACACGAACGGGGGAATCATTCTTCAGTCGAACACCAAGAATCTTAAATGCTCTGTGAGTCTTTTGTACTATAATTTTCATATGAATATGCATCGATGCACCTTTTCATTTTCTCCCATCCACACTGTGCTCTAACGTTTTTATAAATGTATACATACATAGTCGTATAGTCTGTTACCTGTTGACCAAATTTAAAACATTATATGCGTATCGTATTTCCTTGGTACCTTTGATACCCAGCGCTACAAATGGAACAAATTTTTAAATCATCCAAGTGCCTCATTACCTTTTGGTAATGATTGCGAAATTGTTCATAGGTTGCGGTTGGAACATTAGAGACTTAACAGCCGCATAAGTTGCCGAAGTTTTGTGATTTGTATATTGTAATGGACGAAATAAATAGTTTCAAATACGTGGGTGGAGAACCCGCATTTTTCGCATTTCGAATTATCGGAATACTTCACCAGTTAGTTAATCAGACAGTTTAAAATAGCGACTGCAGATAATATTTTAATTCACAGAACTCGTTTTTTCGTTGTGAAGCACCTTATTTACATTATTTCAGTGTCAGAGTCCACACTCACTAATTGTAATTATCACCATTTTATTTTATTTTCTACCACAACGAATAAATAATCTCTTGGTTTAAGCAAATTTATTTGATTAATTCGACTTCAATCTGTCGTAAAGCAGTTGCAATTTTATTCCACATAGATACTACGAACCAGTTTATGTTTAGGACATTCAACTTAAGCAACGTATTGATTAGCAACAACAATAAATTGATTCGTTTCGTAAGATTGCTACGTGTGGTTTGTTTAGCTCATTACAAAAAGTGCCATAAAATACTCTCTAATGTAGTATACAAATAAAGGTGGATACGAAATCATACAGCTGACACTTTCTAAAAGCAAACAACTTATAACCGGCAAAACATGTAGATAGGTCACAATTTCTTACCTATACAATTAAGACTACGGTTTTGAAAGACTTAGGTTCTTGTTCTCAGGGAGGATTTAATTAGCAGCTGTGCCTTAGGAAAATAAAGACACAGAACAAACATAAACATTTCTTGTTCATACAAATTAATGAATATAACGCATTATAGTAAAGCAAAAACATTAATTGCGATAAAAGATGGTTGAAGTGAGAAATAACTGCTTAGGTGTTTGAAGAAATGAGTATGCGAGTTGTAAACAATCTTTTGTGCGTCAAATTGTGGTTTCAAAAGGGGTAGCTGATATGAATGTAAATATTAATATTTTTGTAGCACGGATTGCAATTTATTCACGATGATTTTCCATGAATTCTTTTTTTAAGTAATACATTTGAATATTGTTCGTGTTTCCCTACCCGTTAAATATGTGGATTTCCAAGTAAAATTATAAAATACAAAGCAAAAAAATTACTGTGGAAATGTTGTGCCTCTATAGCCACATGCCTTCGACTTGGTTTTTCCATTGCAAATTATGTAAATCATCATTTAAGGGGGATTATTGGTTGCCCTGTTTGGAGGAGACTTTTAAATACCTTTTACGACGTAGAAATCTCCTAAATGATTTCCTTTTGTGGCTTTTTATACTATAATTGATATCAGTGGCAAGAAAGTGCGACGACTTATCTGCTCACCTGAGGAGTCTGTGCTCGGCTATAAATATGAAACAATGGCAAGTTATGTTGTCCCAAGCTGATTTCAAACATTTTCGACCCTCCTTGGGCTGTGGTACCGTATCACCACGCACCACGATAACCTCTTGGTATAATGTCTTTTACCAAAAACCTAATTCCCATTTCGTTTTTAATAACACTGACTCAAACTTTAAAACTTCTAAATCAAACTCTTGATTCCCGTTAAATTATAGGGTTGCAACAAAGCGACGTGTACTTGTTTAATTTTTACTTAGCTACTGCACATAATGCGATTTTCCCCACGCTGCACCCCTCATTCCAATCATAACTAATCCCTTAAATTCCCACCCCCTGCAAATGCATGCCCATCCCCTTCTCCCTAAACCGCGTCGCATGCGCACCCCTCTTTCCAAACCAACAAAAACTCGAGCCATTAAGGAGGTATCCTGGTGTAGCGGCTTCAAAAAATCGATTTCTGTTGTTGTTTAATCGATAATATAGCACTTGCAGAATATGCTCTCTCCAAGTATGAATTTGTATTTTAGCGGGTCCAATTTAGCTTGAAAAGTACGCATGCCCGAGCACACTCTACAGTGTTCGGAACTTTAAGAGCATTTTTCTCAAACCCATATGATATTTTTTTAAATGAAAGGTTAGTTAATTTTCCACTTGATGAATGTATTTTCAGAAGTTAAAATTTTGTTTATAAAAAGTTATAAACAAAAATAAGTTGAAAATATTCCCCCCAAAAAATCCCCTTTTGTTAAATGAGGTATTTTTGTATTTTTTTTTAAATACGTTAAATACTTATCAATTGACTACACTCATAAACTAAACAAAACCATTTTTCTTTTCTTTAACGGATCATCTAACGAGCCTCTAGACTCCACATCGCATTTTTTTTTTTTTTTTGGCGTTGATGTCTTTTACTTATAACTTGCTTGTTTATGCATAAAATTTAATGAAAAAAAATAAATAAATGCCCAAATTTGCAATAATATATATTAAATAGTTTTTTTCTAAAAAGAAAAACGACAAAATCGACGTTTTTTGACCTTCTATTCCAGGATACCCCTGGCTCCTCGATAGTATAGTGGTTAGTATACCCGCCTGTCACCCGGGAGACCGGGGTTCGATTCCCCGTCGGGGAGCCCCTGGCGCAAGACTAATGACCTTGCCCAGAAAAAATAAATCATTATGGAAAATTTAACAAGCCTTAGGACTTGCTAAATAAGGCCAAGACCAGTTCCCGGTTGTAGTGCCGATGATGATGATGATACCAGGATACCCATAAACCCTATCCCAAGTCAAATTATAATCTAACTCCCAAATTCCAGCCGCTTTAACACCTTTCACTCTAAACCCCCCTTCTCACCCGCCCGTAAAAAAGTCCCTCACAATCATAACATAACCGCTCGCCCCACATCACATTTCCCCCTGTCTCGAGTCCCTTCCCCCTGTCCGATCTCAAAAGCAGTATACCAACTTCCACAGATCACATACTCTCAATCCCATACACCCCCCCCCCCCCCCCCCCCCCCCCAATTATCATTGTCCTCAACGCAAATCTGCCCCTGCTTTTGTAAAATTTGGTCGAAAGAATTCCTACATCCCCTTCTTGAATGTCTGGTCCCCTTGCTACTCATCCCATAATGCAGGATTAAAAGCGTGCAACGTTGTTTTTTGCGTTTTGCCTTCCGAGGATTGAATTGGGAAAATGCTCGGACTCTTCCCCCATACGCAAGCCGTCTCCATCTAATCTTAATCTTAACACACTTGAAAAGCTCAGAATTCATGCCGACATCCTCTTTATCCACCGTCTTCTCTCAGAGTCAATCAACAGCTCAAGCCTGTTCTCCTCCATCACAGTTTACACAAACCCCCATAACCTGCAAAACCCTCGTCTCTTCTATTTGCTCGCCCATTACACTTCTTTGGGTTCTAATGAACCCATTTCCCGAATGCTGCGGTGGCCAAACTTCTTTGATTTCAATCTCACCCTTTCTAGTTTCCCAATTTAATCTTACTACTGTAAAATTCACAGCAACATCAAATGCTATACACCCGTTGGTTCGATGTCGCCGCCTGTTTAGTCCCTGATTTGTCCTATTCTGGGACTCCCTCTGTTGGTGTTGTGGCCTATATGGTTTGGAAGGTTCGGGATTGGAAGTGGTTGTGCATCTTGTGCAGGGCAATCCTTTGTGTATTTATCCTTTATGTATTATGAGTATTCACATGGAGGAAGGGCCTGTAAGGCGTGAATACTGAGGTGGACTAGTCCGAGTCTGATTTGGGTCGATTTTCCTACTGAAAATTGGGTTCGCAATATTTATAGTCGGTGCGGTGAAAGTTGTGGGGTTGTGATTTGGATTGAAAACTGTCTCGTTTCCTTAACATCTCCTTTTAGGTTACTTCCATTTGGAGGAGCCGCGTTATTATGTTGTCAAGAGGCTGATCCCTGAAAGCTAATAGATAGTGTCGGAAATGATCCTGTAGCGTCTCTAACAGATACACACACAATACACAAGCAAATAGTAAAGAACACCGAACGAAAATCGAATAAGAAAATACATCAGAGCCGTATACCATAGCGATAACATAAGAATTCACATCAGTGGAATATAGTTGAGTTTAAAAATCGAATTCTAAACACGACCAGTAGCCTGATGTGTTACGCTTTGGTTCAATTTTTGGTGATTCTAATTGTCATAGCGTCAGTTCGAATCACACGTTCTTCACTATCATTCCAAACGCTATAATCCTCCCTGACTCCAACCATTAAAACAGACTTCGCCAACCTCTCAATCTGGATGGCGAATGCGGCACTACTTACCTGACCGTATGAGCGTGTCGCCGCCTCCTTGCCAGATCGCCACAGCTTGTTTCAAACGAGAAACGAAATCGGTGATGTCTTCTGCGTGAAGTTGTCGCATTCTGGAGACTTGTGAATACAACTCCTCATATGACTTTTGCGGCAAGAACGCCGTCCGAAGCCGCTGCACAAACTCCTGGAAAAATACCAGGGCTGCCCCACTGATTAACCGATAAGGTTCTACCATCTATACTTACCTGGCATCGGGGATACCGCAATCAAGGAGGCCCGGATCCCCGGGAGTGAAATCTAGCCATTGCACATTGTGTTAGATTGACGTCCGCGATTATACTAATGCGGATAACTTGTGCGTTCAATTTTTATTAGTCAGGAAGAACGTTGGCGGCGTTCCTTTTCATGCAATCTGCCTGTTTTTTTTTTTTTTCGGTAGGAAGGTGGAAATCTTCAAAAGATACCTCTGACCGATCCAGAGGCATGGCGGACTTTTACCGCCTAAAACCTCCTCACGTCAGGCGCATATTCCCGTTGATCCCCGTGGAGCTTTTTTTTGAATATTCCATCGCGGGGCGGGACGGAGTTTACCTGTTACTCCGCTCGTCGCGTCGCAACTGCTGCATCATTCCACAGAGAATACCATTTATTACGGGCCATGCCTGTTTTGAACTAAGCATGTATTCTATTACTCCTCCCGGACTAACTGTCCGTCTCATATGTCTCTCCAAAATCGTTCGCGCGGTCTCGAATCTCACGCGTTCTGTGAGTACGTGTTCTGCATTTTCTCTTTTGCCATCGCAATACACGCAGTATGGGTGATTCACATGCTTATACTTGTGCAAGTATTGCCGAAAGCATCCATGTCCTGATATTAGCTGAGTCGGGAGGTAATTCAGCTCTCCATGTTTTCTCTTCACCCATATTTCTATATCAGATATCATGGTGTGGGTCCATCTTCCTTTGGTGGAAGAATCCCACCTTCGTTGCCATTCTTTTAGTCTTGAGAGCTCTAATTGTGTCCGCATTCTCCGAAGATTCTCTTGTGAGACCTCATGCAATGCAGCTTTTTCTTTAGCTGCAATGTCAGGTGGCGTCCTCCTGACCAAAGCATTTATGGCATCGCCGGATACCGTTCGGAATGCGCAGCATACTCTTAGTGATGCCAGCCTATATGGTGAGTTCACCCCCCTCATGTACGACTTATACTGTGCGACTCATGCCCATATGTGAGTTGCATACGTTATAATGGAGGTGTTGACACTGGTTATAAGTTTCTTTATGTGGGGCCGGGGTCCTCCAACATTGGGTAGCAGTCTTGCCAAAACTTTACATACTTCTGCCGTTTTTTCACTCGTTTTCCTCGGGTGTTCTTTGAAGCTCAACCTGTTGTCGAGTATAACACCAAAATATTTAATATAGGGACTGGATCTGATTATTTTTCCTTCTATTTCCAAATCAAGGTGCTCAACTTTCTTGCGGCTGCTTATTAACACTGCCTCCGTCTTATGTACAGCTAGTTTCAGTCCGGCCAAATCTAGCCAGCATTTAATGCTCTGGATTGTGTGGGAGCAAATATTCTCCAGGTCATCTAGATGTTTAGCTACAGCCACTATTGCCAAATCATCTGCGTATCCAATGATTTTAACCCCTTCTGGTACATTGATCCTGAGCACACCATTATAGCGTTTGGGATGATAGTGAAGAACGTGTGATTCGAACTGACGCTATGACAGTTAGAATCACCAAAAATTGAACCAATGCGTAACACATCAGGCCACTGGCCGTGTGTATGAATTCGATTTTTAACTTATGTGGAACTGTTATGTTATCGCTATGATATACGGCTCTGATGCATTTTCTTATTCGATTTTCGTTGGGTGTTCTTCACTATTTGGATGTGTACTGTGTGCATCTGTCAGAAACGCCACACCATCATACATGATATTCTAGAACACCGGACCTAATACAGATCCCTGAGGTGCAACCGCTGTTATTTTATATTCCTGTGGTCCCTCATTTGTGTCATAGAGCAGTCTTCTATCCGAGAGATAGTTTGCTAGAATACGCACCAAGTAGGATGAGACTTGGAGATCTCCCAACGTTTCTAGAATCCGATTCCAGTTCACCGAGTTAAATGCATTTTTAACTTCTAATCTCACCACCGCCCAATATTTGTTCGTACTTCCTAGCCATCGTGCTCCAGCTATCGCATTGCGAACGATGTCGCACACCACATATAGTGCCTTATCGGTTGATCTACCTTTCCGGAACCCATACTGCCATTCAGATAGCCCTGATGTTCCCTCAATGAATTGTTCCAGGGAGCGGCAATTACTCGCTCAAGCAGTTTTCCTGTTGTGCCCAGCATGCAAAACGGGCGATAAGACGATGGTGCTTCTGGATTCTTAGCTCATTTTGATATAAGTACAAGCCGCTGTTTTTTGCATCGTTTAGGAAAGTATACTGTTTGAAGGCAAGTCCTGAA
Organism: Microdon myrmicae; assembly: GCA_963931805.1. Classification (NCBI taxonomy): domain Eukaryota; kingdom Metazoa; phylum Arthropoda; class Insecta; order Diptera; family Syrphidae; genus Microdon; species Microdon myrmicae. Next base: position 159,367,879 of record OZ007498.1, on the reverse strand, counting down.
GAGACTATAGCCTTTGCGACGATAGTGAAGAACGTGTGATTCGAACAGACGCTATGACGGTTAGAATCACTAAAATTGTAACCAATGCTCAACACATCAGGCTAATGTCGCGTGTCCGAATTCGATTTCTAAACTCAAGTACACTCAACTGATATGGAATTGTTATGTTATCGCTATGGTATACGGATCTGATGCATTTTCTTATTCGATTTTCGTTCGGTGTTCTTCATTCACTATTTGTGTATTGTGTATGTATCTGTTTGAAACGCCACACTACTCCCTCCTCAGTAATTTTGTTACGATCAGCTTCGTGTGGGAACGATGGAGCGAGAGAACGTCGGACCAGGCGAGTGTGCCGGTGCTCTATGCGGAAGTCGTGATCGTAGTTGTAAAGTTCTGTTTACTATGGGAAAGTGTGTATGTGTGTGTACACAGATCACGTCGGGTTATTGCGTTAAGCAAGGATAGTGAAGACGGTGATTTGAACATGCGATGAAACGGGTGATAAGGCTACTGGCCGCGTGTGTGAATTCGATTTCTAAACTACACTCAACTGATGTGGAATTGTTATGTTATCGCTTTGGTATGCGGCTCTGATACATTTTCTTATTCGATTTTCGTTCGGTGTTCTTCATTCACCATTTGCTTGTGTATTGTGTGTGTATCTGTTTGAAACGCCACAAGACTACTGAAGGCTTCCGGATTTGTTGTTAAAGGAGTCTTCACTACAGCCTTAGGGATACCATTCAGCCCCGAGGTTTTTTTTTGACAACCCTTGCAGCCAAGAGCACCTCTTCGGTAGTCACGGGAGGTATCCCTCCTTCAGTGATACTCCAGTCCTCTTGCACTCTCAACACCTCATCACACTAGGGGAAAAGGACAGTAGCGATTCTGGCCATGTCAGTTTTACTTTTTGCATTTGACTACTGTTGTTCTGGAGTGTTTTCATGACTATTCTGTAGACGCTGCCCTACGGGTTGTTATTTAATTCATCCCTTTGGGAGCAGAACGCGTCATTTACTTTTGCGGATCTCATTCCTCAACTCTTTCCGTTTGTTGACGAATTTCGCGTGCAACTGTGGGTAGGTGTTACGGTTTCTTGCTCTTTGTTGCAAGCGTCGCAACCTGTTGCACTCCGATCGCGTATGGGCGATTTCTGGGTTCCACCGATACACTGGTTAAATAGCCCCTACTGGTTGTGTTTGTCGTGGCATAGGAGCATCACATGCGGTAGTTAGCCACTTCATGACTTTTCCATCCTGGCTGTACGCATCGGCCTCGGCGCAAACTGTTCACATCGGTCTTCCAGTATATAATCGAGCAGTTTCGCATCGAGGTCCTTCTCGTTCCACCCCTTTTTCTGGGCTTCCTTCGCCAATTTGCCAGTGATGAACCGCCCGTGTGGAAATATTTCGTACATCACGGCTTGGTGGTCACAATTGTGGTAGGTGTCCAAAACTGGCCACTCCATACTTCTTGCTAACATGGAGCTGGCAAACGTGATGTCGATTTTGGACCGGCCTCTCTCGTTTATGGAGGTGTCATCAGCACCATCATGGCGCAGGGCTAATAACCTTGCCCGTAAAAATAAATTATTATGGAAAATTTAACAATCTTCGAGATTTGTTAATAAGGCCAAGACCGGATTGCTGTTGTAGTGCCGATGATGATGAAGATCAGCACCATCAATAAGTAATACCACCTAATACTGCGAAGGGTTGGAGTAGTGCCTGGCCTCTACTGTCTGTCCTTGTGCTTCTCCATTCTACTGCCCAAGCATTGAAATCTCCAGCACCTATAACGGGGCTCTTATCACTAGCTTCTTGTGTTACCCTATCAAAAAAGCATTTGAATTCTTCTATTTTCCACCTTGCAGGAGCGTAACAACAGTAGAAATGAATTCCTTTGTTCTTAGCCTAGGCCATTCCTACCAGCCGCCGGACACTTCTGCACTCCATAGGGGAATTTCCAGTTGTCCAGATGGCCGCTGTTCCGTTGCTGTCTTCCTCCCATGTACTAGTACCAGTGCCAGGCACCCTGTACTGCTCTTTGATGAGTACCACGTCGGCCCCATATTCCTTAACCGTTTGGGAAAGGAGATCTTGTGCGGCTCCACAATGGTTTATGTTAATTTGAATGCACTTAAACCTGTCCATTTTTATTCAGATCATCGCGTTTTTAAATGCTCCTGTTGGGTGGTTGTGCCCTTGCATCCTGATTCGCAGAACATGCATTTTGGTTGTGCGTTACAGCCCATTGCTGTGTGGCATTTTTCTCCGCATTTCAAACAGTTTTCCGAATGATCTTCTTCGGATTTGCAGGATTACGCCACATGACCGTATTGCCAACATCTGAAACATCGTGTGGGTGTGATATGTTTTCGAAGTCTGCATCTCACCCATCCAACCCGTAGGAAACTTGTAGCCAACAACATGCTTGCCTTTTCTCTTGGTAAGCCGATCATGGCAGCCTGCGGGCCATCTGGTTTCCTTCTTACACTCTATACCACTTGCTTTGGGATCGCGTTCAGTGCAGAGAACTCTATAGCGATCGCTGTCCCGATTTCCTCCACAGTGGTCACCTCATCTAGATCACGACACTTAACCGTGATTTCCTACGACACTGTTTTCACACTGGCATCTTCCTTTAGTACTTGTTATATCTTTGCTTTCAGTGCCTTGGTGGTGGCCTCTGCACGGCGTTTCAGTTGTAGCAGCAATTCCCCTTTTGCTGTCATTCGAATTTTATTCACGCTATTTCTGAGTTCACTTAACTCGAGCTTGGCCTTCATGAACTTCAGTATATCCGCATATGTTTTTCTCCGGTTTTGATATTATTATAGCGTCCGGGTGTGGCCTCTTTTTCACAATGTTGGCTTTCCCAGTATACCCTCTGGAGGCACTTCACCCTCCAGCTTCGCATCCCCCCTCCTTCCCTTCTGTCCAATCGTAAACCAATTGTAATCGGGTGACTCATGATTGATCTGGCCCGGAACCTGCTTACGTCTGTGTGCGAGTTTTGTTTTGATTGGATTGTAAGTTTTCATCGCTTGTTTCAGATGGCTTCTTTAAGCGATTTACCAATGACCCCGACCACCTCTCGCACGGCATTAGTACTATGCCTTTGCTTTTTAATTTTGATTGTCCTTATCAATTTTGCAATCCGCCCTCTGAGCTGTCCGAACACCATCACCTCCATTGCTGTTCTGACCCGCGGTTGTCTCTAGGTAAATCGCCACTGCTTGTTACCGCCATAAATTATCCAAAAAACTTTTTGGCGGATTTTTGTCTTTGGTCGAATGTCGACGGCTGATGTGTTCCGCCGAACACCGTTCGCAGACAAGAAAAAAACACACTGGAACACGGAGCGAATACAGTTGCAAATGAAACCCTGAGCCTTGGTTTTCCAGCTTTTGGTTTTATTAAAGTAAATCACTTGATTCGGTTTTACACATAAGGGATAATCGTTTTACAAACAGCAACATTCAACATTCTATCTCCACGGTCACACAAGTATCTCGGTTTTTTTTCACTTTTACGTATCATTCACTAATTCTCTATTTTGCCTTTACCACTACTATACATAATCGAAAACGAAAATTGTTTCTTGCATTGGAATCTCACACGTCGCGTCTTAATTACATTTACTTTTTTTGGATTACGTTTGAAATATTACACGCAGGCGACGTTCTGTCTTTGCCTCTTCTTGTGCACTTCCTCCTTCGTTGGGAATCGCTATTTCGACTGAGGTTACTTTCTCTGGGGATGTTCCTATTCACCCCATAGTTTTCTTTTCCCTTTCGCTGGTGGTGACTTTTTCCCCTTTCGCTTTCTATGGGTGGTGACTTTCTCTCAATCGAGAATCTCTCCACCAGGAAAGATCCCGCTCACACATACAGACGCGGAGGTTATTGTCTGCTGGCTGTAGATCATTCTGTGATTATCGGAATTTTCACACTTCTGTTGTGTTGGTTAAGCAAACAATCGGATGTGTGATTTACTTTAGGCGATCCTGGGATAATGGTAATCATCATGTTTACTTTGCCCTATGGGAACAGAGTTTTCGTTTATTGCTGTTGTCCCGCAATGGCCTTTGTTTAGGCGAAGTACATTGCGGCAGGGACAACGGTTTTGTAGACGGATTGGTATTCTAGCAATTCGCTTATCGCCGGGGATGTGATGTTTTCCGACATCTGGCGCAGCTGTGCCAACCGTTTGTGTATATCCAGTTGATAGATCGATACACAATTTCTGTGCTGGGTCATGTCCTTCGATCGCCGCGCAGGCGTAGGAAAATTGTTCGGGACTTGAGGCCCACGTATCTATGGATACGATGTTACATTAACTTCCTTGGAATTAAAGCCATTAAACACAAAAGTGATTTTACATTTATGTAACATTACCAATATCCGCAGGTGGCCTCCAAGGTGCAGAGCCCCTAGTTGATAGAATAATTTAGGTAAAGGAAATCGGCAAATTAGATCCGTAACTTTGCGAAAAGGATGGGCTCTGAAGAGTGAGATTGTCGGGCTTGATTTGAAAGCAATATCATGGCTCGTGTACTCGTTCTTGGTAAATATAAATTATATAAGTTTGTTCCTCGGATAGTAGCTTATGTATCCAATTGTGGAATTTCTTTGTTAAAAATCTTAAGATATATTTAAATAGATACTGACATCTACGGTACAGTCACTGTCACAGCGAAGATGCGTGACGGACTCTTTTACAGATATTACCATGAAAATAATTCGTTCGAAATCCATTAAAACCATTTGGTTTTCGTTGTTTTTCTACACTTTTTCACTACTTTATTATTTAATAAGGTTTATTAAAATTAGTTCGTGGGGATTTACCATTTTCGCGAAGAAATGTTCAGGCTTTTACCGGAGCTCTTATGACCGATTGATGGGTTTACAATTACAAAACAAGAGATGCTCAAAAGTTTAATAGTTTTTGTGAACTACAATTCTGGCTGCTTGGTCCTTTTCGGGTTGTTGTTCTAAGCATACGAGGGTTGCCTTTTATATTTCGGGATTAGAGAACAAAAACGAATATTGATCATCGAAAATCACTTTATTGTTTTCCAAAATATTCCCCATGAAGATCTATACACTTTTGTATGCGTTTGAACCAATTGTCGAACCACTTTTGCCACTCTGATTGAGGTATCTCCAACACATGCATTCTGAATGTTTTTTTGTTGGATTTGGCTCATCTTGAAACACCCAGACAGTCGACTGCTGTTTACTTTCGGGCTCATACGCGTAAATCCACGATTCATCACCTGTCACGATGTCATAGACGTGTTTCGAAGCACCGCGACCGTATTTTTTGAGCATTTCTTTCGACCAATTGACACGAGCCTTTTTTTGCGCGATTGACAAATTGTGTCATTTGCGAACAAATTTTTTTGACAGTCAAATGTTTATGCAATATTGAATGTATGCTGGTCCCACTAACGCCTAAGGTTGTCTCAATCTCACGATAGGTCACATGACGATCTTCCAATATCAGTTCGCGCACAGCATCAATGGTTTTCGGAACAACAACTGATTTTGGACGACCTTCACGAAATTCATCTTGGAGTGAACTACGACCACGATTGAATTCACCATACCATCGATAAACACTGGTCCTTGATGGAGCTTCATCGCCAAAAATTGAATTAAGTTCATCCATGCACTGTTGCTGAGTTAATCCACGCCGAAAGTTGTAAAAAATAATCGCACGAAAATGTTGACGGTTTAATTCCATTTTTGGGCCGAGATGAATCTTTTAAGTTACTGTAAACAACACAAATAGTGCTCGTATGTCAAAACGTTCTGAGTGCGTATAACCTCAAAAATGTCCAACTTTACGACAGAGCTGTCAATTGCCGGATTGCAACACTAGGGTTGCCAAATCCCGAAACATAAGAGGCAACCCTCGTATTATTGATTGGTTACATGAAATCAGTCTACTTCTATTCAAGGTGTTCATAATAAAGGAATACCTACCCATGATCGTTGTAACTGCCATTTATGAAGTCTGAAAAACGAATGTCGCGTATTATTGTATTTTGGCTGGACAGATAACTGCCACTTTGTTGTTTAAAACACGAGTCTGCGACTCGTTGCGATACTTAACAGATGTGAGTTCAAAATGTTCATCTAATTCAAAATTTATGTGAAAAGGATACCAGGACCGTGAATACTCCATTTTATTTTCACTCCTTTGTTACCATAGAACCAAAATCTAAGACAATCCTTTTAAATAAATAATACACAGCAGTTATGATATCCCTCGCCAGCAAACGTGACGGGTTGCGTAAAAAACCCTCAACAGCATTTCTATTTTTGTTTTTCAGGGTATTTTTCTAGTCGCATGCTTTGAGATGCTTAAAATTTAAATGAAAACTTTAAAAATCGATTTGCTTGACGTAAAGCGATTGGGGATTGAGTTGCTAATTACATTTCTGTGGGGTGTAATACACGAATGGTGTCTGTTGCTTAATTACGGCGTCTGATGTTTTTATGCAATTAGCACATCGAAACGAAATATTTGTTTGAGTATCTGAGTGTCATAACACCATCATCCTTGGCGTCGCTTTTACTTTTTTTCCATTTTGCTCTTTGTCAACACTGGGGAAGAGTCCACTAATAATCACAGAGTGGTTAAGTAAACGGAAGTGGTTTCAAATATTTTCTGTTTGCAGTAGTATATGGTAAAAGGACACGTTTCTATGTGTCGTCGGTGATTCTTCTAAGTTGGGGTCACGCTGTATCCATGAACCGTAGGCAAATGCATCTGGAGCGGATTTGATCTTATTCGGTTGAGAGAACAGAATACTGCTTGTCGGAAAGGATGAATAATGGTATAAGATGGATGATTTTATGGATGGGGTATGTGGTGGATGGATTAATGCAAGGACCTTTGTAGGAAGCTCTCTCGTTCAGAGAGCAATTACCATATGTAAAAGGATATGTTGTTAAGCATGATATGGGGTGACGAGGAGTAACTCTAGAATACCCTAAGTGCAAGTCGACATTGTAAAATGAGGCCGCATTTTAGATAGTATGTGACTTAGTGGCTTTCGAGGGGCACGTTATGGCGCATACTCGTGCCATAGTTACATTTGCTAGGGAGAAATTTCCTAGTTAAACCGTTTTTTTGCATTCAGTATGTGAATTTAAGTATTTGATTGCGGTTTGTCGAAAGGCTACAATAACACGACTTTGTGTTTTATAGAAATATCTTCAAAATATTTAGCAACAAGTGTGTTGCAAATTGTCAACTTGGTGTTAAGTTTTTTTTCTTGGTTTTTTGTTCTTTGTGTTGGGTATGCAATTGTGAAAATGGTTGAAGAGTTTTTGGAAAAGTTACCGGAAATCAACACACGATATGAGGTAAGAAACGTTTCAAATAATTGACACTTTTTTAATAACTGCCTTTCACGTCAAATAAAATTTTCAAACCGTTGTTGTTATTATTGTTCTCGTCTAGTTAACTTAAGAACGAGATGATTTAACTTTTAAGTGTGAATTGACTGTAAAAACAAAACCATCCATGATAGGTCTGGAGAAAACGACAGAAGCTCAAAGTTTTGCCCGTAGTAACCGTTTAACGGCGCGAATTTACTTGTTTGCTCAACAAGCTTTGAAGTGCCAATTGCAAAAAATATTTAAATTATTGTTCTGTTGCGTTATTTATAAATTTCGAAATATGGCTCAGCCCTTGCTGACTTAGAAGTTAATCGGTATTCTTCAATACCGGCTCGTACGTCAAGAAATGTGGGATCCACGCACGTGTAGTTCCAATACGTATGAGAGTTTGTCCGGTATCGCGTGCACAGTGTGGAAAAATTACGTCCATATTTTTATAATTCCTCTGTGGCGTTCAAATGTCATTAATCTCAAATTATTATATTAATGGTTTCGGTTTTATGGAATACAAGTAACGTAATACCCATAATAGACAGGCCATGTTTCGCAGATGTTTTTAGATGTGATGCGCGGCCCCTCATCTATTGTCGACTTAAGCTTGCATCTCACTTCAAGGTTCATTATGTATAGATGCACTAAACGATTATGTTGGATTCGATTTTTTTAAAAATTCGATTTCCCTGAACCGATTTGATAGTACATGATAGTACATTTTGATGCATTTAGTTTATGAATATATATATATATATATATATATATATATATATATATATATATATATATATATATATATGCATATGTTAGTTGTACAATTTTGCTTCCACCGTTTTTTTTCCGGAATTCGAGGCTTTATTATAAAAAACTGGTTATACATTTATGATTCAAAGTATTGTCCATCGCTGGCCACTGCTTTCTCCCATCTTTCCGGCAGCATACGAATCCCGCGTTGAAAAAATTGGTCATCTTTTGAATCGATCCACGAGTCGATCCAATTTTTTACTTCCTCATAAGACCGGAAGTGCTGGTCAGCCAGGCCGTGTGCCATTGATCGAAACAAGTGATAGTCCGAGGGAGTAACGTCTGAAGAACACGGCGGGTGGGGTAGGACTTCCCATTTCAAAGTTTCCAAGTATGTCTTGACCACTTTCGCAACATGGGGTCGAGCATTGTCATGCTGTAAAATCACTTTATCATGTCTCTCGTTGTATTGCGGCCGTTTGTCTTTCAATGCTCGGCTCAAACGCATTAATTGCGTTCGATAACGATCGCCTGTGATTGTTTCAGTCGGTTTTAACAACTCATAATACACTACGCCGAGCCGGTCCCACCAAAAACTGAGCATGACCTTGGAACCGTGAATATTCGGTTTGGCCGTCGACGTGGAAGCATGGCCGGGATATCACCATGATTTTCTGCGCTTGGGATTATCATACTGAACCCGATTTTCGTCCCCAGTCACAATGCGATGCAGAAATCCCTTCCGTCTTTGCCTTGCAAGCAGCTGTTCACAAACACACTAACGCCGTTCAACATCTCTCGGGTTCAACTCGTACGGCACCCAATTTCCTTGTTTCTGAATCATTCTCATGACTTTCAGGCGTTTTGAAATGGCTTGTTGCGACATTCCCAATGATCCTGCCAATTCTTGTTGCATTTGACACGAGTCTTGATCAAGTAATGCCTCCAATTCTGCATCTTCGAAAGCCTTCTCTCTTCCACCGCCGTGCTGGTCTTCGACGTTAAAATCCCCGTTCTTGAAGCGTTGAAACCACTCTCGGCACGTCCTTTCACTAATAGCGGCCTCACCATAGGTATTTGAGAGCATTCGATAAGCCTCAGCCGCAGATTTCTTCATATTAAAGCAGAAAATTAAAACCTCCCGCAAATGACGAGAATTTGGCTCGGAAGCTGACATGTTTAATCGAGAATAACTTTATGATGCAGACACAAATCGACTAATATTTCGATGGCGTTATGTTTACAAATACCTAAGCTTATTGTATGACATCTATGATCTATTTATTTCAACTACCACTTAACGCTACAGCCTTCTATTGAAAAACGGCGGAAGCAAAGTTGTACACCTAATATATATATATATGTATATATATATATATATATATATATATATATATATATATATATATATGTATATATATATATATGTATGTATATATATATATATATATGTATGTAAATATATATATATATATATATGTATATATATATACAATTGTATATATATATATATACATATATATATATATGTATATATATACATATATGTATATATGTATATATATACATATATGTATATATATATATGTATATATATATATGTATATATATATATATATGTATATATATATATGTGATCATTGACCACAATTTGGCTAAAAAAACAATAAGAATATATTTGGCAAAGTCAAATTACTAAATAAGGTCGATTTACTGTTCTCACTATTATTCGATTTACGCTCACCCACACACCATAATTTGTATCGATTTTTAACAAACGGTTGACAAAACTTTTTTTTAAAGTCGTTTAATATTTCACTTAAGGCTTATCCATTCTTTGTCCGCAATAGGAAAAAAGACTTTCTCGATGGCTCCACTTAAAGTTTATTTATTCGGCTTAATATAAGCTAATTACACTAAATATAATTCTTATAAACCAACTTAAAACTAATGTAGTAATTCAAAAAAAAGAGAAAAATCAAAAAGAAAATTATATAAGGTATAAATATAATTCAAAAAACATATAATTAAAAAAAAAAAATATAAGAGCAAAAAAAAAAAACGAGGGGAGAGAAGAGGATGCCGGGGTAGGGGAGGTAGGAGGCTGGAGAAGAGCGAGTGTATGTGGGGGTGGCAAATGTGGCATCTGTGAGACAGCAAACAGTGAGCGGCATATGAGTTGGAATAAGTACGGGTTGTGAGGGAATAGACTGTGGGAAGGGCAAGGTCAGGAGGGGTAAGAGAGGAAACGGAGTTTGAGTGCAGTAGATGTAAGGTGGAAATCGAAGTAGGGTAGGTTAAGAGTTTGCCCACCCCAGCATTCGCGAAATGGGTTCGTTAGACCCGTAAGAAGTGTGGTGGGTGGGCAGATAGAATAGACGAGGGTTTCGCGGGTTACGGGGGTTAGTGTGAAGTGGAATGATGGAGAGCAACCTTGAGCAGTTGATTGCGCCTGAGACGGTCGATAAAAAGGATATCGGCATGAGTTCTGCGCTCCTCAAGTGTGTTGAGGTTAATCAGGTGGAGCCGGCTTATGTATGGGGGGAGAATCCTAGGATTCTGGGGGGGGGGGGGGGGGGTGTTTGCGCCTAGCTGCCAAGAGCCGAATTCAATGCCAGTGTAAATACTCACACTGGAATTCGACCCATGACTCCCTAGGATTGCAATACACAATTAACATGGTTGTAAACACAACCATCATTGTGTAATTATCCCAAATGCATCCTAATCCCAAAGATGCTTTTTAATGAATTTTTATTCCCACGGTTCGACCACCCATGAGCTCGCGTCACGAGCCAACAAGGTGATCCGCGCACAAAAGTAGTTTAGTCGATCAAATAGTTTTAAAGGAGTCGAGTCTCCTGGAGTGCGCCCAAAAAGTCGAGTTCGAGATACGGTGGAGTTCGCCTGCGCGAGTGACGTCGAGTGTTTTTACGTGTAGTTTAGTAAAAATTAATAAATAAATAATACCAAAAAATAAAAGACAAGTAACAAACAATGTATAAGTAATTAACTGTTTGATATTCGAAATTTAAAAGTTAAGTAAACACAAGTCAAGACTCTTTTAATTGTGAAGCGTGTGTCCTGTGTCACTGCCATTAAAAATTGAATTAATGTATAATACAATGCAAAAAACACCGACCAGTAGTTACAATAAATGACAAAATTCCAACAGTGTAACCAGTGTTTTATTGCATCAAATTGGGTGGAGCAATCCGTGGAGTAGGAGTTAACCAGTGCCAAAGTCGGCACACATACGTTCTACCCCACAGATACATTCACACATCTGCGTAATAGTTTCGTAAGAATTCATTCTTATCTAATTGTCGTGAGTCAACATCCGAATCCGTTTGTCTACGGGCCGGATCTGATGCTGTGACAAACACAACGAAACCAACCACCCTTGAATCTTCCTCTTCCCATTTAAATAAAGTTTGTGGTAACGAAAAAGTTAAGGAAACTGCTGAAAAACTAAGTTCAGGAAAACATGAACCTGAAACTCTAATATCCTCAGTAAAAATAAAACAAAACACCACGGTCGACTACATAAAATTGCATTCACGATCTCAACAAATAATGGAGATTCCATTTAAAGAAAAATCCAGTCAAGAACTGATTATTAAAAAATCCGAGATCATGCCAGGGATATATCTGGGTAATAGTTTGACAACACCACAGGACAACAAAATAAAGGTATTACTAATGAACACATTAGACACCGATCAAGAAGTAAGCACCAACGACATAGAAGTCGAATGGGAAGATCTGGATGACTACAATGTGTTACAGGCGGATGAAACTAAGAACTTTCTAAAAAATAGGCTTGAACGGCTAGAATCACTCCTAGAGTTGCGTCATTGTAATCAGGAGGAAAGGATATCTATCCTAGACATCTGCCGCAGATTTAACGATCTCTTTTACTTAGAGGGCGACCATCTCACACACACTGACGCCATAGAACATCAGATCATCACGGAAGAAGGAAAGCCCCCACTTTACATAAGACCATATCGCCTCCCAGATAGCTCGAAGCAAGAAATCCACAAACAAGTGAATGAAATGCTTCAGGATGGGGTGGTACAACCAAGTTTCAGTCCTTGGAATTCCCCTCTCTTACTAGTACCCAAGAAGGCAGGACCTGATGGGACAAAACGGTGGAGAGTAGTTGTCGACTTTAAAGCACTCAATAAATTAACAGTCGGAGACGCATATCCATTGCCCAATATTACAGATATTTTGGACCAGCTGGGAAAAGCTAAGTATTTTAGCACTTTAGATCTAGCAAATGGTTTCCACCTAATACGCATGGACAATAGAGACAAGGCAAAAACAGCGTTTAGCACACCCTTCGGACATTACGAATATAATCGAATGCCCTTCGGACTTAAAAACGCACCTGCCACATTCCAGAGGCTTATGAACAATGTACTCATGGGTCTCCAAGGAATAGAATGTTTCGTCTATGTAGATGATATCGTAATTTGCGGATACGATCTGAACGATCACAATTCCCGACTTACCAGAATTTTTGAGCGATTACGAAGGCACAATCTGAAAATACAACCAGAAAAGTGTCACTTCATAAGGAAGGAGCTCACCTACTTGGGCCATGTTATTTCAAAGGAAGGTATAAAACCAGATCCAGAAAAAACGAAAGCGGTAAAAACTTTTCCAACGCCCAAGAAACAAAAAGACGTAAAATCTTATCTCGGTTTTGTAGGTTACTACAGAAAATTTATTCCAAATTTCGCCGAACTGGCAAAACCTTTAAGCAGATTGCTCAGGAAGAATGTTCCATTTTATTGGGATGCCTTTTGTCACGAGGCATTCACAACTCTAAAAAGAAAGGTTATTACCCCACCAATACTGGCTTATCCAGACTTTAACCGGGAGTTTATAATAACTACGTATGCTAGCAATGTTGCGTTAGGAGCAGTGCTATCTCAAGGTACAATAGGACAAGATAAACCTATTGCTTTCCCTGGCCGAACTTTAAACGACGCAGAAACTCGATATACAACGTTCGAAAAGGAATTATTGGCAATGGTTTTTGCACTAGCCCAGTTCCGACCATATGTCTACGGACGAAAATTTGCAATAGTCACTGACCATAGCTCTCTACAGTGGCTTATAGGACGAAAAGATCCTACATCCAGACTTATGCGATGGAGAATTCTACTCGAACAGTATGAGTACACAATCGTCCATAGAAAAGGAAAGCAAAATGCAAATGCTGATGCTCTCAGCCGTATAACAACGACTGCCCCAGTAGATCCCAGTAAAAATAATATCCTCGTCACCACACGAAGTAAAGCCAAACTCGAAGAAGATGATGGAGTGATATTTGACAACGTTGAGATCAAAGCAGTTATTACGACACCAAGTTGAGAAGCTGTCGAGATCCGTTTGGAGAAGTAAGGAGTCGAGAGGAGAGATGATCGTTTCGTAGAGTTTGGGGTCGTCCGCATAGAGGGAGATGGATGAGTATTTAATAATGGAGTCAACGTCATTGATGGTAAGGATAAATAGGAGGGGACCTAGATGACTGCCTTGCGGAACCCTTGACGGGGGAAGAAAAGGATTGGAATGGGAGAATCTGAATTTGACACGGTAGGATCGATCTTTCAGATAAGAAGATAACCATTTGATCAGTAGGGGTTCGAAAGCTAGGGAGGACAGCTTAAAAAGGATGAGATTATGGGAGATTTTGTCAAAGGCCTTGCTGATATCGGTGGTGATTACATCGACTTCGTTGCCATTCTCTAAGGCACGGAGAGTATGGGATGAGAACTCGATCAGATTGGTTGTGGTCGACCTACCCGAAAGGAAACCATGCTGGTTGGGTGAGATGATGGATTTACAACGGAAAGATAACGCGTTGTAAAGAATCCCTTCGAACAGTTTAGGGATTTGAGACAGTTTGGCGATGGGTCGGTAGTTGCCTATATCGTTGTTAGGTCTCTTTTTATGTATGGGGGTGACATAGGAGGATTTCCAGATACTAGGGAAGTTACCCTGTGAGAGGGATAGATTGAATATCTTTGATATCGGAAGAGAAAGAGAAGAGGAACATTTCTTTAAAAAAACAGCTGGGAGTACATCAGGTTCTGGGCTGAACTCGTCTTTGAGTAAGTTTAATTTCTCCTCAACTACGTGATGCTGAATAATTTGAGGGGTGAAGGGGCCGAGGGAGAATTCGGGCAAGTCTTTGAAGTAAGACGGATCGGGCTCGAAGGAGATGTCTGTGAAGGATTTTGTTAGGGGGTCGGTTGAAGTAGTGGCGCCATAAGAAAGGGAGTTAGGACAGGCGTCGGATTTACGTTTGTAATTTATAAAGTGGAAGAAAGATTTGGGGTCATCGATCAAGTTGTATTGTGTTTTTGTGAGGTAGTTGGAGTAGAGGGAGTTTTCGAGGTCGGAAAATTTATAAAAGGAACCGAGATAGTTGGAGTAGTTTTATAAGGAACGCGTTTTGAGGAAAATGTTCCACACGTTATTTCTCTTGTTCCGAAGAGTGCGGAGTGTGCGGTTGTACCATGGCGGCGATGAAACTGATGACCTGTGACGAGAATAGGGGACATCTAGGGCGATGGCATAGTAGATCTCTTTAGGACTAAATACCCAAATAAAATAATAATCAATTCTTCAGGAATGTGACAATGTTTTATAAACAGTTTCACAGTCCCATCTGGTGAAGGAATCAAAAAGTTTTTGAAAATTGGGATTTTTTTGGTCTTCTGGTTTGAAGATTTTTGAAGGTGGGTTTTTTATTTGAATCCAGACGACCTTAGCAGTATGCAAGTCGAAAAAGATCGGTGGCTGTTGATCTTAATTCGGTGCACTGTAAAAAAAAAATTTAAGAAACTCACAATAAATAAAGTCTAAGTTGAATTTTAACTATTCTTCGCTTTGGTAGATATAGTCAAATCGAGTGCATAGCAGACACCTGCATCTGAGACAAGAGGGTAAAAAAGCGAATGGATTTGATTTATTTCTAGTGCTAATACTATTTTTTTGTTTTTATTATTCCAAATATATTTTGTCGCCTTCACAGTAGTCCTTCTCAGACATAATACAGTTATCCCAACGTTTTTTTTCCAATCTTCAAAACACTTGTTATAGCCTAATTCTAGAAAAGTCTTTAAAACTACCATCTCCAGAGTTTTAGGAATAGTCACAAATTACAGAGTGGCAAATCAAATGAATATGGAGGTTGTGCAACCCCGGTCGAATACTTCTTGAAATCTCCCGATGAATCAATGTATTTAAGAAAATCATTTTTTAAAACCAATCGAGATTGTGAAAAAACTCCTTGATCAGAATGTACATAATATAATCTTTACATTGTTGACGTGCCGCGAAAAATATAACCGCAGACAAATTTAAACAATGCATCGGTACATTGCGATCGTGCGACCGAAATTAGTTTATTTAAGAACAAGAAGTAAAGCCGAGAAAATCGAATCGGCATGTCGATTACTTAGGCAGTGACGTGGCTTTCACGGTGCGATCTATCCCAGAAAGGCTTAGACAATTAATCGTTTAAAAGCCTTCGAAGAGTCTGCAATCGAGTTTAAAAAATAGTAATCGGGACGAGAAATCGGAGCTGGAGTAACATGCCGTGGGAAAGTTTAAGAAGAATAAAGATTTATGTCGATTTCCATTTAACACGGATACATGTTAAGCTTGTGTGTTAAGGTTAATTTCGTTGTTTATGAAATTAAAACAAACATTACACATTAAACCAACGATAAAATAAATACAATGCTACGGAAGTACTTTGAAATTGTGAGTTGAACAATTTTCTTTTATACAGGAGGTATGCAGTGGAGGTTTAGGAATTGTAGTAGCAGGAGTAGTATAAACGACCTGTGGCGTCTCTAACAGATACACACAATACACAATCAAATAGTGAAGAACGCCGAACGAAAATCGAATAAGAAAATACATCAGAGCCGTATACCATAGCGATAACAAAAATAATTCACATCAGTGTTGAGTTTAAAAATCGGCCAGTAGCCTGATGTGTTACGCTTCGGTTCAATTTTTGGTGATTCTAACTGTCATAGCGTCAGTTCGAATCACACGTTCTTCACTATCATTCCAAACGCTATAGACCCATTTACACCACGCGAAGAAGAGTGAATAGTGCCAACGAAACCGTAAAAGATCGCATTGGCTTTCTTATATTTTTGAATGTCAAAATATGAAGACATGTGAGTAGGGCATTCGAATATACTCACAGCTAGGCCGGCATGTCGTAAGAGGCGACTACAGGGGGAGTGGTAAGTGGGGCCCTGCGGTGTTTCTAACAGATCATCATTATCATCGGCACTACAACCGGGGACCGGTCTTGGCCTTATTTAGCAAGTCCTAAGGCTTGTTAAATTTTCCATAATGATTTATTTTTTCTGGGCAAGGTCATTAGTCTTGCGCCAGAGGCTCCCCGAAGGGGAATCGAACCCCGGTCTCCCGGGTGACAGGCAGGTATACTAACCACTATACTATCGAGGAGCTTGTTTCTAACAGATACACGCACAATATACAAGCCATTAGTGAAGAACACGGAACGAAATTCGGATAAGCAAAGCATCAGGGCCGTATACCATGGCGATAACATACCAATTCCAGATCAATCGAGTGTACGTGAGTTTACACATCGAATTCGTATACGCGGCAGTGGCCTGATGTGTTGAGCATTGGTACAATATTTTAGTCATTCTAACCTTTATAGCCTCGGTCGGAATCACACGTTCTTCACTACCGTTGCAAACGCTATAGTCACAACGCCCTGTCGCCCGTTGAAATGCCATCCGTCAAGCTATAGGCTTCGTCAAATGGTCGGGAGAAATTCCTGGAGCATGGCTGATGGACCGGTTCGGGAAAAGGTTGGTTTAGGTGGTAAATCGGTGAAAAGATGAGATACCACCCCGTCACGCTGGACATTCGGCGATATCGTCGGGAGAAACCTTCGGTTTTGTTTCGAATGTATGGCTGATGTCCCGGACCGACACGGAATAAGTCATGATGGTACCTACTGAGATAAAGAATTCCGGAGGTGAACTAGTTTCCCACTCGGATCTCCGCGGTACTATGTCGGCGAGAACATCATGCAAATATTCTGATAAATAATCGAAGTTTAAGGCCTACGACATTGCTCGTTCTACACGCTCTGTCGCCGTTCGACTGATAATGGCCTCACCAATACGAATGTATACGCCGCCCATCAATATTTGCAAACAACGAAACCTGATATCATTGCCCTAACTGAGACCCAGCTCTATTCGTGAACTGGTTCCACATATCTTCGTTGCTCAGGATTCGACTTACATTCGAGATTCCGTTTTAAGGGCGGAGTCTGCGTCTTCGTGCGGTCCGATCTGGCTTGCCAGAGAGATGGAGGCGTTGGAACCCAATAATATGGATATCATATGGTTGAGGGTCGTGCTGAGTAATTCTGTTAAATTTCTTTGTTGTCTTTACCGCTCCCCGAATGACGATCGACCAGCGACATTTTTCGAACACTTTTCACATACCGTCGATTGGATACAGATCAACCACCCAGCTTCTGAAGTTGTTGTCCTGGGCGATTTTAATGTGCACAATTCCGACTGGTTGTTACATTCTAACAGAACCGACGAGGCTGGGGGACTGGCGGAGATGTTTGCTGTAAGCCACAACTTGACTCAACTCGTGGACGAACCGACGCGAGTGCCGGATGCCCGAGGCGATTGTACGAACATCCTGGGTCTGTTTTTGACATCCGAGCCGGGTATTTATACCGTAGAGGTTTCTCCGCAACTGGAAAACTCAGATAACTGCTTGGTATCTGTCGCAGAAGACCTTGCATATCAACCGAATAACCCTAAGCAGCTTCGCCATGTATGGAAGTATGGGGCTGCTAACTGGGACGATTTGCGAGATTTCTTCGCATCCTTTCCATGGTCGGAGGTGTACTTCTGAGACTCCGATATTAACACAGGCGCGGAGTTGATCACAGAGATTGTTTTTCTCGGGATGGAGATTTACATTCCGCATTCCATTAAACGAAATTCATCTCATAAACCTCGGTTTGATAAAAAATGCGAGCAAATTACAGCAGAAAAAAAACTAAACTATGAGGGCTCCAATCCCACCGAGGTTAACAGAACGAATTTTGTTAGAATAAGAAACGCGTGCAACCTGACAATTGATACCGCATGAAAAACTTAAACTCCATGAGTGCCCAACTGGTTCGCGTCCTTTCTGGTTAATGGTAAGGGCTGTAACTTTGCTTCCTCCGTTATTGACGGGCAGCGAGACCATAGTCGCAAATATAAAGGTAATGTGTTCGCGAATTTATTTTCCTCGAAGGCAAACCTCGATGCCGGTCTTTTGGAGCCACCTGTGATCTCGCCGGTACGGTCTTCAATGCGGGGTGCGCGGTCCCGCCCGCGTACTATTCAACGGATTCAACGTCAACTGGACTGTAAGAAAGCAACAGGCCGGAACGGAATATCAGCAATAGTCCTTAAGAACTGTGCACCACAACTATCGCCAGTTCTTGCCAGGCTCTTCCGCTAATCTTATGCACGGGGGACATTTGCTACTTACTGGAAAATCACTCGAGTTCACAAGTGTCTCCCACAAAATTACCGGCCGATAGCATTAATGCATTCCATCAAATGAAATTCATGTGATAAGGCTTGGTTTGATAAAAAAATCGAAGGTGATGAAAAAGGTCATCAATGGCGAGTTAATTAAGTATTTGGAATGCAACGGACTTCTGAATGAGCGTCAATACGGATTTCGTGGCAGGCAGTCCATGACAAACTTTTTGACCCTTATGGTCAATATATGGATCCTAAGACTGTGATTGAAGTACATGGTGAGTCGAGAGCGGTCGCATTGGATAACTCCAAGGCTTTTGGCCCCGTCTAGCACGGGACATTCCTGAGCTGGCTTCATATGGACTTTCCCAACAGCTTTGCGACCGGACAAAGAGCATCCTCGAAAATCGATCGATCTGGGTTGTTTTAGACGACGAGTCTTCGGATCTATATCCTGTTAATTCCGGGGTGCCTGACGGTTATATTTTGGCTCCAACCTTGTTTTTGCTTCACATAAATGATTTGTTGAAGATAACGGATAACAAAGTGTTCAGTTTTGCGGATGATAGTACGGTTGTTTCCTCTTTTTCGAGTGATCGGTCGATTAGTGCATCAACGTTGCACCAGCTAAGATGTGCCGGATTGACTGTCTGAATCGGGATCTGGATAAAGTCCTAGCAAGCCCAATCTCGTCAACTTCAATGCAACGAAGACACAATACACAACTTTAACAAGAAAAAATGTATCGTCGGTTTCACAGCTGATGATGAATGGCCAGCTGCTTGAAACTAGGGAAAGCATGCACTTGCTCGGCGTCACGTTCTGTGGGAATGTATCGTGGGATAAATATGTGTCAAACATCCCCATGTCCGCCTCTGCAAAACTGAGCTATCTCTTTACAGCTAATAAACCTTTTACTCCGGCCCAATTTTTTCTCCTGTATAACTCTCAAATTAGACCCGCGCTCGAACATTGTTCTCATGTTTGGAGCTCGGCTCCTAAACATAGCCTCGACCTACTTGAGAGCATACAGAGACGAGCGATCCGCCTGATCGGGGACACGACTCTAACGTCGGCACTACAGTTACTATCACATCGAAAGCGCGTAGCTGACCTCTGCCTGTTTTATAGATATTATCACGAGCAGTGTTCTTCGGAGTCGGCGTTTTCACCGTAGTCAACACAGAAAGATACGCGACGATTCGGAAAGAGACACTGAGACACTTCAAACACAAAAATCGCGAATGGGAGAAGACTCGGATCGAACGAATTCTAGAAAATGACAGAGCAAAGAACATCAGTGGTATGTGTGCCAGCATAAATTCAATTAGAAATGGCTAGCGAGAGAGAGCCAATATGATTCGCGACGCAAACGACTGTATGGTCACAGAAATAAACAATATCGTGACAAGATGGAAACAGTACTTTGAAAGCCTGCTCAATGTGCGCACCCATCAACCACAAATAAACGCACCAGACATACATACAGTCGAGCCTCAGATCCCAGAGCTATCTTTCAACGAAGTTGTAGACGCAATAAATCGATTGAAAAACAACAAAGCTCCCGGATTCGACTGTATACCGGCAGAGCTTGTGAAACATGGAGGAGAGGCAACCGCTCGAAAGATCCAGCAACTTATTAAAAGAATATGGGATAAGGAAGTCACTCTGGAAGAATGGAAAGCCGCAATAGTCGTCCCCATTTTCAAAAAAAGCGACAGATCTGACTGCGAAAACTACAGAGGAATATCATTGCTCCCAAACACAAAAAATTAACAAATGTCATACTGGTGAGAATCACACCGTACGCAGAAGAAATACTGGGAGACCACCAATGCGGATTCCATAGGAACCGGTCAACAAGCGACCAAATGTTCACAATAAGGCAACTGCTGGAAAAGAAGTGGGAATACGGAGAGACGGTTCACCAACCGTTCGTTGACTTCAAAAAAGCTTACGACTCAGTCGCAAGGCAAATACTCTACCATATTGTAGTTGAGCTGGGAATCCCGAAAAGGTATGCCGTCCTCATTCAAATCTGCATGAACGAAAACAAATTTTATAGTTTAGTGAGAGCAGAACCCTCGTTTATTTCACTTAGTACAAGCGTTAAAAAGAATTTAAAAGGGCGAATTAGAACAGAAAACCACCTCTCAGAACCATTTGAAATCCGGGACGGACTAAAACAGGGAGATGGCCTCTCACCATGTCTCTTTAACCTTGTCCTCGAGTATTTCATCAGAAAGGTGCAAGACGACAACATGGCCGGATCATCCCTGAACGGGGTCACACAATTGCTCGCATATGCGGATGACATCGCCGTTTTGGGCGATAGTCTAGAAAGTGGAAATAAAAATTGTGAAATCATCATGCAAGAGGCAGAAGTGGTGGGCCTAGAAATAAATGAAGACAAAACAAAATACATGATTATGGCGAGAGCAGGAGGACCTCAGGGAACACATATAAACGTCAGAGGCAAGATATTTGAAAAAGTTAAAAAATTTAAATATTTGAGAACGATACTGACGGCCAGGAACGAAATGTCGAAGGAAATTAACAAAAGACTGCATTCCGACAATGCTAGTTGGCACGCAGTCAGTAAACTGCTGAAATCCAAACTGGTATCACGTAATATAAAGCTTCGTGTCTATAGAACTGTGGGTAGTTTTTACGTTGGCATCAGCAAGGATGCAGGTTGCACAAAAACACCACAGATTGTTCACGAAAACTGTTCTCAGAAGATCGTTCACCCACGGAGCATGAAAATAAAACACAGTAATGGTAGCTGGAGATACATTTATTGTTCACTGATGACTTTTACTATTTGTCGAATAAGGGTTATTAAACTTCTAATTGAAACACGTGTGGCCAATAAGAATACAAATTTTAACCGGAAACGGTGTTGGAATAACTTTAGTCTATCCCGGCACATCAATATTAATTAATTAATTGTTTCTCCGCGCGTGGTGCTTTTTTTAATTTACTTGTCCTGGACATGAAAATGAAAGTTTAGACTTGGCACCAAAGGCAAAATTAACTTCATCAGCGAACGCAACTCGATTCCGACTTGACACCGCAACAACTCGACTTCACTCGTTGGGTGGAACAAAAAAAACTACGAGACGCAACGACCTCGGCACGTCTGTCTAGTTAGGCGGATAAGATTTGACTCCCTGGATGATGCAGCTCACATCCATCTGTTCGATGGCCGCGAATTGCATAGATAAAGGAGGATTATATATGTGGGCGTATAGGAAAAGTACAATGCCCTGCGATGAGGACGATGATCGGTGGACACCTGATCAAACAGAAGTACATCGTTGGTGATGAATCGCAGAGATCGAAATAGATTTTTGTTTCAAAGTAAACAAAAACGCTATTTCACAGATCAATGGTGTATATAATGATGATGATGATGCACAGATGATGTATATGATGTGCCTATGATACAAAAGGGGTCGTCATGGTATTTGCCTAAGATTCCTTGGAAACACCGATGATAGGCAATATCCAATCTAGTCATATGGCTTCAGTGCACAAGGAGGTAAATTATTTTGTTGACATAAGTCAACAGGAACCTCGTCGACGGCGGCAAAGGTCAGGCTGGATGGCCATATGTTTAGAATAATATGCGGGTAAGTAAAACGCACACAGTGGGATACTGTATGTTTAATTTAGGTTTTCAGGCGGGTCATCATATGCATGGCATGGGTAAGGTTACCTAAATAATGATCTTTTCTATGCCCAAATTCCAGGATCGGTTGATAACCGATGAAAGGGAATTGTCGCAAGTGTTGCGGACCTAAGGGTATAGGCGCGATATTCACTTATGAACCGTAGCAAGAATACCGGCTACAGCTATGTCAACAATTACGCTGGCCAGCGTGTATTTATTTTTTATAATTGCTGACAAGCTGAGCCGGTTGTCCGGCACGGTCCATGTATGAATGAAATAATTTGTTTGGGGTCCATGCTTGATAAGATTTAACTTTCAGGTGAAAGAGAATGAAGGGTAGCTTACGCTGCCCCAAAATTGCAGGTAGGTATAGTGGGTTTGGAAAGTGGTTAATTTAAGAGGATGGGCGGTTCTTTGGGAATGTATTAAAGAACCGCCACAGAACCATAATCAAGCCGATTGCTCTATACGGTTGCGAAACATGGGCTCTCACAAAACGAAAACAAATTCCGCGTATTCGAGAATAAAGTTTTAAAGGGGTATCTTTGGAGGTAAATATGACGAGGAGGCAGGACAATGGAGGAAACTCCACAACCACGAATTGGAAGAGCTATACCGCTAACCTACAATAGTGAGATTAATTAAGTCGCGAAGATTAAGATGGGCTGGACATGTGGCGCGAATGGGTAACGATAGGACCGTGCGTAGAATTCTTGACGGTAGACCAACGGGAAAGAGACCGGTAGGACGGCCGCGACGGAGATGGGAGGATAATGTAAGGTTTGACCTTGAGGAGATCGGATCGAGTGGTTAAGCGTGGAAGGAGAATGCACAGGACAGGGAACGATGGCGGAGTCGGGTCGGTTAGGTCATAACCTTCCGGGTTCCTATAGGCCAATAAATAATAATAATAATAACTGTTCTTCGGAGACTCGTGGTGTTGTTCCGCGCAATTCGGTTTATATGCGCTCCACAACACAATCCGCGGATTACAGCGATTTGCGGTTCATCTTCCGACGGCACGAACAACCCTGCATCAGAACTCATTCCGTAACAGAGTGGGAAAGCTGCGGAGCGCTACAACCTGCAACTATTCAAGATGAACAGCATCGGTTATTTGGTGGCATCTTGGGGCGCCATAAGTACGCCTCTCCTGAGAGAAATAGAATTAGGAGTATAATAATAAAAACAAAAAATAAAGAATAGGATTTAAAGTTGAGATCCTGTAATAGTATGAGATATAGCATAGTTGCTACGTTGATTTACTCTTGTACATAGAAAACAATAACAATTGAAAGTAAAACTTTATCCCCGAAAAGTTAATAGATAAATTCTGATTGGAACTTATGCCACAAGCTGATAAGCAATATTCTATAGGTTCGCCTCTGCTGAGAGAAGTATAATAATAAAAAAAAATGATTAACCACAAATACTTGGCAGTCTTTGAAATCAGATCTCTAGGATCTGTGTGATGAAACGCAAGGTTAACTATTGTGCCCATATTAACATCACATTCATATGTTATCTATTGACGCATTTTTACCAAATGTTCTTAGTAAATTAAACTTCCCTGTATATTCAAATTAAAAATAGATAAAATCACTTTGTATCTTTTAGGAGTATGTTCCTCAACTATAATTTAGAGATGACAAATTCAAAGCCATATGTCTAACTAATTTGATTAAGTAACATTAATTATATAAAATAATTATCGAATTGAGGACCTATCTAAAGCCGAAAAAGATGTCAATAACAGAAAGCGATACTGAGTACGATTCTAATAGAAGGGACAGGCAGAGTATCACTGGCCAGCAATGGGTAAATCAGCGGAACTATAATTATCGACCTTGTTCAAAAGATAAAAAGACAAGGTCTAACGTTCGTTCAAAGATCTTTGTAAGTTTTTTTATTAAATGTTAATGAGGCGTGTGTAGTAAGCCGAAAGTATGTTTCAACGGCGGTTTCGTTCTTTTATATCTTTTAGCGTGAAGAATTTTTATAAGAAGTTCCATGTCCATTTGGCATCGTAATCGAAAGCATTATCGTTTTGTAATGAGTTAATTAATTTATTTTGAGTGTGTAACATGTTTTTTAACGATTTAAATGTGTTTGTTATTCTCATAAGTACAAAAGTGACCAGCAACCAAACTTCAATGTACAATTGACACGGTAGTAAACATTTTGCATTAAACTCTTAACGACAAGTAGTGTGACGTACTGAATTACTAAAATTCAATGAATGTTAAGTTAACCAAATTAGTTTTTATACATTTGTTACGCCCAAAACCACCCACCCATAAATATATACTTTGGAGTAACCCTCCACCAATGAATTGCGGTACACGCAAAACCATCCACTAAGTGGATGAAGCACTCCCCAAGCCTTAGCATGCCCCATACACTAAACGGGCCAATACCAAAATTGATATCAATCAAATTGAACTAAACGTTCCATTTGCCTATATCAATTTCAATAATTCAATATCAAAGAAATTGAACTACACGTGCAATTTATCCATATTGAATTCCATAAAAACCCAAAACGTGATGAAGCAGATGTTCACACGTAAATTCCCCTGGTTCCAAATCTGCGGACCAGATGACCAACTCTTAAGTAAAGTTGGTAAAAAGCATAAAATGCACGGCGACACCGTCCCCTTAAATCCTATTCAAGGAAACATTTCCTATACGGAAAAAAGGACGGCGATCGTAAAAACACTCGCTGAACAACAATACCCATAAGATACAAAATATCTTTGGCTCCGATGTTCAGTAAAAAAGAAATTACCAAGTCTGGGCACTGTGAGAAATCCCAGGTAATACTTAAGGGATTCCAGACGGTTGCCGATCCAAGGTACAATACCTTGGGATCAGACAAAGCATGTGCGGGCTCACAAAAGAAATCCGAATACAAAGGATCTCGAGTGCGATCATCGCAACACGTTGCCTTGTGTTAGCGAACGAAAAAAAGAGGGTTTCCTGCGATCAAACGATCGGAAAAGGAAACGAGTTGGTTTTTGCTAGTGGACGAGGACGGTCACAGATTTTGAGAACAAAATCACATTTTTCTATAATTATATATTTAAAAAAAAGGAAAACTAAAGAAACATAAAACACTATATGAATATGATCAGTGTTTAGAAATATATCGAAAATAAACTATGCCTTTTTGTGTTTAAGTGACAAATAATTTTCAAACAAAAAAAGAGAATAGAAATGTGCAACTTGTTAACTTTGTGTATACGAATTAAGTGAAATAAATATATCTTTTGTTCCCAACGAAGAAAAAGTGCAGCCAGCGTGTTTTAAATTAGAATCAGCTTATAGCTGTGTCACTTAAGTGCCGTTCTAAAATTCCAAACGGATTACGACCAAGGACCAATCAAATTCAAATGACCAGCGGGAAGAAGGATAGCCATAACCCTACAACAGGGAAGTACTCCTAATTCAAAGGTCAAAGTAAAGGACAAGGTATACCAAGGAGTACCTCCATCGCCACCTCAACAATTAAACCAAGTAAGTCATCTATATACATACATTTATTTTTGCAACCAAACCGTCGGCCCACGACGGAGAGATATAAATATAACATATTAAATATACAACAAAATGGCGCAGCCGGTAGGATTTAGGTAAAGCCCTAGAACGGACGGTTCTAAGAAGAGCTAATAAACCCTAAATCCTGCGAACCTTAAAAATGTATGTTCCACATAATATAAAATAAATAAAAAAATAAATAACTAATTATAACCATTCACGATCGTACTGGGCAAGACACATTTCCCCTTTAATCCGGAGCTGAGCCTGGCTTCGGAGGTACGATACGATAAATTACATCTCAACTAAACCACAAATACATAACATTTTGACACAAACCAATAACTACATCGGAGGCAGCTCATAAAAAAGAAGAGGATCCACATTCATCATTTTTCCAGTTTCAACATAGTATTTGAGAGTAAATCTTTTCACTAGATTTGTTCAATATTATCATTTTTTTTTTAAGTTTTGGTTCAAAATAAAGACAAACTGTATAACTAATTACATATCTTATTTAACAGCATATGTGTTCGTATATCATATTAACATAAGCATTTCTGTTTGCACGTTCTGCTCTCCTGGTGTTCTTTCGGTTAAACTCATTATTGAAATACCAAGATTCCAGGAAATTTGTTTCGTTCCTTTTGCTTTCTCTATTCTTGTTGCCAATTACATTTTAATTTTACTGGTTTTTAACCCTGGTTGTGTGATGATTTATTCTTTTAATTTCCACTTGAAATCAGCTTGATTTGCATTACGTACCAAATACAATTATTCTCTGGTATTAATTAAACTTGTGCTTGTCCCATTGTTTCGTGTAACTCATCGTTTGTTTTGTGGTTCTAGGTCCCTTCCGCTGGCTATTCCTTACGTTTCCTCTTGTTAATTAGTCAGTAGAGACATTTCACGTCACTGACCCATTTGGTTGCACTCCTTTCGCGTTCACATTCGTTTATCGTTCACCACTCAATTTCACTGCTGCCCCCCTCCATGAAAACGAGGCAGCAAGTGAGAGACAGTAAAGTAGTCACACACACGGTGAATACCTCGACCCCATCAAACCCTAACGACCCCCCCGATTCATTACTAAATTCCCCAAGGCTACCCCGAAGCGAAACCGAACGGTTAGAAGGGTTAAGTAGAAGAAAATTGCACTTTAGCGATCCGGACTTAACTCTTATCCCAAACACTACGGAAAAAGAATCTTCGGCCCAAATACCAGACAACAGGGAAGACGAAAACGAACTCTCTCCTAAGTCAGAAATACCCACAAACACAATGTCGGGAGTTGACAAAATGTTCGACTTCGTCTCACAAGCGGTTCCTGTGTTCTCTGGAAAAAAAGGTCCAAATGCAGAGATTGAACTTCAAACGTTCATAAATGGTTGCAAAAAGGCCCTTGACTGTTTAGAACAGGACCAGGAATCCACGTTCCTTAGGTGGTTGCCCATGAGGCTAGACGGTGAAGCACACCGGCTGATACGTGAGGTAAAACCGAAAACTTTCCTAGAGTTTGAACAGCAACTAAAAACCGCTTTCCAGCTGCATGAATCGTATGAAGAGTTGTATTCACAACTTTCAAGAATGCGACAACTCCCTGCGGAAGATGTAACAGAGTTTGTTTCCCGCGTGAAGCAGGCCATTGCGCGTTGCAGGGAGGCGGCGGAACATTTTTACGGACAGGCAAGCGGTGCCACATTCGCCACCCAGATCGAGAAAATGGCGAAATCCGTGATAATGAGCGGCGTCAGAGAAGACCACTTCCGACACCATGTGCTAGCTTATGGAAATGGGCCTCTCGAGGATATAATAACACGACTGTCCCAGATGGAAAAGGCTCAAACAGATATGTTGCAACATCGCAACTGCCTTTTCTTAGGAAGCTCGGCCGGCATTAACAATCTATCAGCCGAATCAACAGCCTTCAACCCTGTCTACTCGCCTACATCCGCACCAAAAATGACCCCTTCGATCCTCCCAGAACATATCACACCGACTCTGAACCCGCACTCAACCACTCCACAGAGCAGCCAACCACAGCATTCACAGGCAGCGTATTACAATTATCCCCCTCCTGTGAATACACCAGTAGGTATACCATCTCAATTTCGCAGAAGTCAATTGGACACCACAATGACGTGTGAAAAACAAAATCAGCACCCACAGGTTCCTCCCTTCGTACCTAACCCTCTACAGGAACACACTCCACATCAAATTTATAGTAGGACACATGACCCTACCAACACACAGCACTCGCTGCCTGTGACTTCGATACACCCGCACTAACCACAAGGTGAGTTTCTACCGTTAGGGCCTGCGGCCTCGGTACCACAAGCGGGCAGGAATGGCCAGTACCACAAAAATCAAAGCTCACAGGTCCAAGGCGCTCGTCAACCGCACCCACTAGTTGCACGCCTGACGTGCAGCTTTTGTAACAAAAAGGGGCACACATATGATGAGTGCCTAAAAAGGCGAAATACTCCGTTCTGCCGGGATTGCAGAGAATATGGGCACGACGTAAAAGATTGTCCTGCACATTATGCACCACCACAACGTAATCCCAGACCGTCCCCACAAAATAGGCAAAATTATCAGCAGAGGGAGTCCCAAAGGAAATCACATCCGGGACCTAACCAACCCTCTACTTCCAAAAATCCAGCAACATCACACCACCGAGTGTATAGCATTCGAAGTTGCTGCGAGTTCTGTGGCCGCAAGGGTCACACGTTGGACAAGTGCGGATACAGGGCAAGGTGGGAAAAACCACGAATTTCCCCAACACACACGCAAATGGCCATGACTACACGTCAACGCCAGAACCCACAGGCCTATGCGGTAAACCATGGGTGGAAGGAAGTTTCCAGGAAAAACCCCCAACGATCACCCCGTCGGCGGAATAAAGGAAACAACGGCAATAGCTCTGGTAGTTCCGAGTCGCGGCATACCCAGAAGCACGACAGACGCCTGAAACCCCGACCACAACACCGTCGGCCCACGACGGACGAAAGCCGCTCCAGCTCTACCAGCTCGGAGCCCACTAGGTTTCAAAGGCAGACCAAAAGCGCACCTGCAGGCTCGGAGAGCCGCAAACCACGACCACGGCACCGTCGATCCAAGGCAGGCCGAAACCAATCCAGCTCTGCTAGCTCCGACTCTACAGAGGCTCCAAGGCAGAGAGGCCCTCCCAAGAAAAGTGGAAAAAGGTGCAGATTTTGCGGTCGACGCAACCACATGGTGGCGCAATGTACGCAAAAAGCAGAATGGGAGAAAACGGAAAACTCCCAGAGGTCGGGTCGGGAAACCCCAACCCGACCGAACTAAATTCACAAATCAGCAAAAGCCGCCCTCAGCTCTCACCGACACAAGTCCCAATTATGCAACTCCCTTTGGACATTGGCCTTAGAAACACTACGCGCCTAATCGTGGACACCGGCGCTGAAATCAGCCTCTTAAAGCTGAAGGCACCCCACCCCAATTACACGGTGGACGCCCAAAGAGCAACGACACTCCAGACGCTTTTTGGTAAAGGAAAGTCCAGAGGAGGCTGTTACGGGAATTTCACTTTGCACCGGGATATTCCTTGTAGTTTCCAAATAATGGACTCATTGCCAGGGGTATCGGAAGACGGGCTGTTAGGTAACGACTTCCTGTCGAAAAATTGCAAAATCAATGGACCGGGTGGTCGTTTGGAGTTTCCCCAAACAACCATAAACCCTGAAAGTTTTTCCGTGAACTTCGCAAATAACAAGACAGAAAGGGTTTGGCATAAGGCAGCCGAACGGGAAACACTACCATGGGGACCTGGGAAGGTCCAGACCGCGGTCGAAATTCACCCGAAGACCCTACCCACACAGGGAAGGGCTGCGAAAAAATGCCGCTCCACGTTACATCAACAGAACCGTACTCCGAAGGCCGAAAAGCGCAATCAAGGAACAGCGTTGGTAGAACCCCCACCAACCAACCCCCCTGAGGTCGAAATCATCCTGAGCAAACCAATAGTAGTACCAGGGCGCTCACGAACAATAATTGGGCTACCCATAAAAATTCGGGAGGAGGTTATTCTGCTACCTAAAGAAGTACCCGAAGGGATACTACTCTCTAATTGTATTTTAAAAAGAGCAAAAGATGCCAAATTAACGGCACTCAATATTCTGAATCGCCCCCAGACAATAGATCGAGTTAAGGTTGAGTTGCACTCAACCAGGGATTACTCAATGATCCCTTAGGAAAAGCGAATTAACACGTCGACGGAACTTCACGCTGATGACGAATCGAGTAAGCCCGTGCCCAAAGCCAAACGTACGGAGGAACAGCACCTCCAGTATATTAGACACCTGTTCTCGAACGGCCAGTCGCCTGTAGAATCAACACAAGATTCAAGGTTGGCGCAACTATACGAAGAACTCCACTTAGGAGGAAACCTATGTCCTCAAGAGCGCCAATCAATAGTGGAATTATGTGAAGAGTACAATGACATTTTCCACCTTGAAGGCGATTACTTGACCCATACTAGTGGGATATCACATGAAATACCTTTGGTACAGGACCAAGCGCCCATCAACCAAAGGATGTACCGTCTGCCCGAGTGCAAAAAACAAGTGATTAATGAGCAAATTCGGGAAATGCTAGAGAACGATATCATACAACCTAGCAAAAGTCCATGGAACTCACCCCTATTGGTAGTTCCAAAGAAAGTGGGCCCCGATGGAGAAGCCCGATGGAGAGTTGTTGTTGACTTTAGGAAACTGAATGAAAAAACCATCGGCGATGCATACCCCCTCCCTCGTATTGAGGATATACTAGACCAATTAGGTCACTCACGCTACTTCTCCACACTTGATTTAGCCAGTGGCTACCACCAAGTCTTGGTAGATCCGAAGGATCGAGATAAAACTGCATTTAGCACAAACTACGGACATTACGAGTTCAAACGTATGCCATTCGGTCTAAAGGGAGCACCGGCTACGTTCCAGCGACTCATGAACTATGTCCTAACTGGGTTGCAAGGTATCGAATGCTTTGTTTATTTGGATGACATTGTCATATATGGTAAAAATCTGGAAAACCATAACGACAAACTCCGCAGGGTATTCGAACAATTGAGATATCACAACCTCAAATTGCAACCGGAGAAATGCAGGTTCCTACAGAAAGAAGTAGTCTACCTGGGACATGTCTGTTCCGAAAAAGGGGCAATGCCAAATCCCGACACAACCGCCAGTGTCCGAGATTTCCCCATTCCTAAGACAGTAAGAAACGTCCAGTCATTTCTAGGCCTGGCGAACTATTATCGGAAATTAGTTCCAAACTTTTCAAAGATAGTACGCCCTTTAACAAACTTGTTAAGAAAGGACGTAAAATTCACGTGGTCAGACAAATGCCAGCAGGCATTTGAGAAAATAAAGGAAATATTGGTCTCACCGCCGCTATTAATCTATCCAGATTTTACCAAACCCTTTAATCTGACCACGGATGCGAGCAATGAAGCGCTAGGAGCCGTGCTATTACAGGGTGAAATAGGTAAAGATCAGCCCATAGCTTATGCCAGTCGAACCTTAAATAAAGCGGAAAGAAATTACTCCACCATCGAGAAGGAGTTGTTGGCCATTGTGTGGGCGACTAAGAATTTCCGTTGTTATTTGCAAGGGCGCAAGTTCACCGTATACACGGACCACAAGCCATTAAAGGGAGTATTTAACGTGAAAGATCCCACCTCGCGTTTAACTAGATTCCATCGCAAATTATTGGAATTTGATTACCAGATCGAGTATAAACCTGGTAAATATAACACCAATGCGGATGCCTTAAGCCGCATCCCGCAAAATTGTGATGAACCTCCCACACTACAAAGGTGCAATGTAGTAACACGCGCCCAAGTTAAGAAACTAAAGGCGAGCGAGGAAACCCAGGGTAGTCAAATGGACGACGAGTCATCTCTTCACGAGGACCCTATTCCTCCATGCATAAAAGAAGGGATGGAGATAACAAACCCTGACGAAATCCAGCATCTACTACGGGATTACCATGACCACCCTTTAAGTGGGCACCAAGGGGTGAGCAAAACATATAAGAAAATACGTAGGAACTATTGGTGGAAGAACATGATGCGCGATATAAAACAATACATTAAAATATGTAAAATATGTCAAACCATGAAATCTTCACCGAACCTACGTATGCCGATGGTAATTACCGATATTGCTAAGCGGCCCTTCGAGCAGGTATATCTGGATATAGTAGGCCCGCTTGAGAGAACCCCAACAGGCAATCAATATATACTCACGTTTCAAGACAATTTGTCTAAGTATATAGACTGTTATGCTTTACCTGATGCGGAGGCAGAAACGGTGGCCACGATCTTCTTTGACCAAATAGTTGCTCGGTATGGTGCTCCGAAGCAACTGGTCACCGATCAGGGAACCAACTTCCTAAGCAGCTTGTTTAAAAGTGTGTGCAAGCTGCTCCGTATCAAGAAACTCCAAACCTCAGCGTACCATCCACAATCGAATGGAGCTCTGGAACGAGCCCATCGCCCACTCGTAGAATACCTACGCAGTATTGTGGATGGGAATTCTCAGTCATGGGATCAATACCTGAGGACGGCAACATTCGTGTACAATACCAATGTACATGAAGGTACCAAACTTACGCCAATGGATTGTCTCTTTGGTTTCACCCCAGAGGTACCATCTAGTATAAAACAACCTCCGGAACCAGTGTACAATCATGAGAGCTACCATAAGCTATTGAAGTACAAACTTCAACGTACGTATGAAATAGCAAGGCGTAACCTATTGATTTCCAAAAGAAAATCCAAAGAGTACTACGACCGTACGGTACGCCCTTTCACATTTCATGTGGGCGACAAGGTTCTGGTACGGAACGCACAGAAACAAGGGAAATTAGCTCCCATTTGGAAAGGTCCTTATAATGTGATGGAAGCCAAGGGCCCTGTTAACTCCGTAATTAAAATAGGAAAAAGGAACGTGGTGGTGCACAATAACCGCTTAAAACCCTATTATGAATGACAGGAACCACCCAAATACGTGGTGATAGATTATGTAAAAAATTCCAACGGTAAACAAAAGAAATGAACTAAGGGAAACCAGAAGATGTAGAATCCCCTCAGGAACGTTTAAATTACCAGCTCAAGAGCCATGATATACGAAACACATATGTCTACACAAAAAAAAAAAAAAGAGAAAATATACACATAATAATAATAAGTTAATTGTAAAACTATAATAAAATAGTATTAAATATCAAAATAAAAATATAAATAAATTGTAAAAATACAAATTAACTGTAAAACTATAGAAAACATTTATTAAATATAAAAATGGAAATAGGAATAAATTTTTAAAAATACGAATCAATTGTAAAACCTTAATAAAATAATAAAAATGCAAATTGATAAAATTATAAGAACATAAGTATTAAATAAAAAAAAAAAAAGACAAAATATATACATAATAAAAATACTTTTAATTGTAAAACTATCATAGAAAGTTATTAAGGATAAAACAAAAAAAAAAAATCATTAAATAAATACTATAATAATTAATTGTAAAACAGTAATGAAATGAATATATAAGAAAAACTTTATTGTAAACATATCGATTAAAATTGTATCATGCGATAGTCAAAATATATCAACATATGTATATCGAAAAACAAGATTAAGCTAAACACATTGATTAAAATCCATTAAAACTATAGTAAAATATACCAACACATGTAACTAACACCAATTTATGGTAAACAACAAAAAAATCATCTGATTTGTTAAATAACTAAAGTAGATCCTTAATTAAATAATAAGTTACGAATATTATACAAACAATTTTTTTTTAATCTTAATACCTATATAAATTCAGAAATTAGAACAACAATGCAACTATAGGATAAT
Source organism: Microdon myrmicae (assembly GCA_963931805.1). Taxonomy (NCBI): domain Eukaryota; kingdom Metazoa; phylum Arthropoda; class Insecta; order Diptera; family Syrphidae; genus Microdon; species Microdon myrmicae. Next base: position 159,334,007 of record OZ007498.1, on the reverse strand, counting down.
TAAAGAAACGTATATGCACTAACGCAATTATAAATAAAATGAACAAATGTCAATACCTACACATATATACATACTTATATCTATACATATACATAATTATACGTACAAATAGATACATAAAGATACCTATAGTCCCAACAAATGTAAAATAGTTAAAGGGACAAATGAAAAAAAAATATATATATAATAATTTTATATATATACATATATAAATTTTTTACTGTAAACCGCCACGAACACCAACCCCACACTACACCACACATGTTTTCACCAAAGGAGTATTATTCCTCTTCCAAGAATAATACCCATTTTATAAAGGGGGGAGGATTGTTACGCCCAAAACCACCCACCCATAAATATATACTTTGGAGTAACCCTCCACCAATGAATTGCGGTACACACAAAACCATCCACTAAGTGGATGAAGCACTCCCCAAGCCTTAGCATGCCCCATACACTAAACGGGCCAATACCAAAATTGATATCAATCAAATTGAACTAAACGTTCCATTTGCCTATATCAATTTCAATAATTCAATATCAAAGAAATTGAACTACACATGCAATTTATCCATATTGAATTCCATAAAAACCCAAAACGTGATGAAGCAGATGTTCACACGTAAATTCCCCTGGTTCCAAATCTGCGGACCAGATGACCAACTCTTAAGTAAAGTTGGTAAAAAGCATAAAATGCACGGCGACACCGTCCCCTTAAATCCTATTCAAGGAAACATTTCCTATACGGAAAAAAGGACGGCGATCGTAAAAACACTCGCTGAACAACAATACCCATAAGATACAAAATATCTTTGGCTCCGATGTTCAGTAAAAAAGAAATTACCAAGTCTGGGCACTGTGAGAAATCCCAGGTAATACTTAAGGGATTCCAGACGGTTGTCGATCCAAGGTACAATACCTTGGGATCAGACAAAGCATGTGCGGGCTCACAAAAGAAATCCTAATACAAAGGATCTCGAGTGCGATCATCGCAACACGTTGCCTTGTGTTAGCGAACGAGAAAAAGAGGGTTTCCTGCGATCAAACGATCGGAAAAGGAAACGAGTTGGTTTTTGCTGGTGGACGAGGACGGTCACAGATTTCGAGAACAAAATCACATTTTTCTATAATTATATATTAAAAAAAAAGGAAAACTAAAGAAACATAAAACACTATATGAATATGATCAGTGTTTAGAAATATATCGAAAATAAACGATGCCTTTTTGTGTTTAAGTGACAAATAATTTTCAAACAAAAAAAGAGAATAGAAATGTGCAACTTGTTAACTTTGTGTAAATGAATTAAGTGAAATAAATATATCTTTTGTTCCCAACGAGGAAAAAGTGGAGCCAGCGTGTTTTAAATTAGAATCAGCTTATAGCTGTGTCACTTAAGTGCCGTTCTAAAATTCCAAACGGATTACGACCAAGGACCAATCAAATTCAAATGACCAGCGGGAAGAAGGATAGCCATAACCCTACAACAGAGAAGTACTCCTAATTCAAAGGTCAAAGTAAAGGACAAGGTATACCAAGGAGTACCTCCATCGCCACCTCAACAATTAAACCAAGTAAGTCATCTATATACATACATTTATTTTTGCAACCAAACCGTCGGCCCACGACGGAGAGATATAAATATAACATATTAAATATACAACACATTACTTAATTCATTAGCTGAAAATACGTAGAAAAAATATTTTTGTAATTTAACAAATACCTACTTTAGAATAGCGAAGGACGCGATTAACGAATGTATCAGAACTTATTCGTGACATCCATTCATTACAGATGGTTAAAATATTCAAGAGCACTTAAAATTTATTTTAGGTATGTTTGCCCTTTCTGTACATTAAGCTTTCAGTTGATTTGGGTAGCATATGCGAATATTCTGACTATCCAAAATTGTGTTTGTATATATAATCATTTTCATCCGCTCTTCGTAACAGCCGGTTTCTTTTTAAATCCGGATAGAATTTTCAATTCTTCTTGATCAAATATATTCATATCCCTAGTGCCCATACACATATTTGACCCAACATGTGCTATTTACTTATGTAAAGAAGAGATGGACATCGAATTTTTCCGTTAAAGGAAGTTTGCATGTTTATTTTATCATATATTCCCAATGAACATCTGCGTAATTTACCAGGAATGTCCATCAATGCTCCTTGAAGAATTGGTGTAGTTGACGTACATAAAGCGTAGTCGTTTTTCGTTTAGACAAGCGGCACTGACTTAGAAGGGGTCAAGGAAAATGTATGCCTGCAAGGTTTGGATATTTATTGACCTTGAACTTCCTCCAGAGGATTCGACAGTTCTTCTATTGAAGAAGTTCTATGTTATTGCAAGTGAATTATTAATCCTGTGTAGGGGAGTATAGATATGTAAAAAAAGAATAAACAGTACTCCTAGAGAAGGAAATATCATGACATGGGGGTAAAAGGCAACGAGTTTTGGTATGTGACTACAGCTTTAATCACAGCTTGGAGTTTAATTACTCGGTTTCGTATCAGTAAGTTTATCATTCACTGCTGTTTGCTATATAGAAGATCGAATATGGATAAAAGAAAAAATTCTTCTTTGATATGCGGATGAAATGCCTGATGGGGACAGGTTTGATGTAGTGTGGGATTGGTTCTAGCCACTAACACCATCCACTTTTCCTTGTTTGGAGAAATATATGTTTTTGTGCGACTATTGCAGTTGACCAACTAAACAATATGATTACCCAAAATATTCATTTTAGATAATTCTTGACCCTGTGACGATCCCAAATGTCACTCACGAACACGCAACCATAGTGAAGAATGTACCACAAAAGAGAATTGAAAAAAAAAACAGATCCGATCGTTAACGTATTGTAGCGAGTTTAGGGTTCGCTGGATTAATTATTTTAAAATAAAAAAGAGCCGTTAAATCGATTCTGAATTAATGTGACACTTTATTAGTTCGTTAATAACAACCGTTCCTTTTTACCGTACACATAACGATTTCTTCGCTTATCGTTTCCGTAATTATCGCGTATTTTACTTCTTCACTGCTTACTCATTACTCATTACTTCCGCACTTATGGCCTGCTTCACTTTCTACTTCTTACTCATCTCCACGATCTGTGTGCGACGTACGAGGGTTGCCTTTTATATTTCGGGATTAGAAAACAATAACAAATATTGATCATCGAAAATCCCTTTATTGTTTTTCAAAATATTCCCCATGAAGATCTATACACTTTTGCATGCGTTTGAACCAATTGTCGAAGCACTTTTGCCACTCTGATTGTGGTATCTCCAACACATGCATTCTGAATGCAGCTTCTTCAGGTGTCGAAAAACGTTGACCTCTCAGTTTGTTTTTTACGTACGGGAATAAAAAGAAGTCATTCGGTGCCAAGTCAGGACTATACGGCGGATGACCCATCAAATCGATGTTTTGGGTGCTCAAAAATGCAGTTGTCGCAGCCGATGTGTAAGAGCTCGCATTGTCGTGGTGAAGAGTGATCCGTCGGTTGGTTTTCCTGATTTCTTGGAAGACAACTGGCAAACAAATGGTTGTGTACCACTCAGAATTGACTGTTCTGCGTTGTTCTAGTGGTACGGTTGCGACATGTCCAGTTTTTCCGAAAAAACAGGCGACCATTTGCTTGGAAGTGCTTCGTGCGCGAACAACTTTTGTTGGATTTGGCTCATCTTGAAACACCCAGACAGTCGACTGCTGTTTACTTTCGGGCTCATACGCGTAAATCCACGATTCATCATCTGTCACGATGTCATAGACGTGTTTCGAAGCACCGCGACCGTATTTTTTGTGCATTTCTTTCGACCAATTGACACGAGCCTCTTTTTTGGGCGATTGACAAATTGTGTGGGATCCAACGCGAACCAATTTTTTTGACAGTCAAATGTTTATGCAATATTGAATGTATGCTGGTCCCACTAACGCCTAAGGTTGTCTCAATCTCACGATAGGTCACATGACGATCGTCCAATATCAGTTCGCGCACAGCATCAATGGTTTTCGGAACAACAACTGATTTTGGACGACCTTCACGAAATTCATCTTGGAGTGAACTACGACCACGATTGAATTCACCATACCATCGATAAACACTGGTCCTTGATGGAGCTTCATCGCCAAAAATTGAATTAAGTTCATCCATGCACTGTTGCTGAGTTAATCCACGCCGAAAGTTGTAAAAAATAATCGCACGAAAATGTTGACGGTTTAATTCCATTTTTGGGCCGAGATGAATCTTTTAAGTTACTGTAAACAACACAAATAGCGCTCGTATGTCAAAACGTTCTGAGTGCGTATAACCTCAAAAATGTCCAACTTTACGACAGAGCTGTCAATTGCCGGATTGCAACACTAGGGTTGCCAAATCCCGAAACATAAGAGGCAACCCTCGTATTTATACCGTTCCCTCATTCTGATTCGGCGTTTCGTATCCATCCGTTCCATAATCTCGACTTTTCTATTCCAGTTTTCCAGTACTTCCTAAAATAATCTAGTACTTTGTTTCGGACTTTCTCGAAGATTCCAGTACTGATTGTCATATGCGTCACACTACCCTCCGCCTAGATTAGTTCGTCCCGAACTAAGTTCATTGGTCTCCCGGGCCAACAAAAGCCGCCAGTCGGTTGCGATGCACCACTTTCATCTTGGCGTTCGGCATCTTTTCAAATAACTGGAGCGGTTTGTTCTTTGGAGCTGACAGTAAACACCAGCCTACGGCGTAGTAATAGACTTTCCATAGATCGTCGCACGTTAATTCTGGTTTCATGTGTTCTTCTCTATAGAACGCCATGAACGGCCCCTCTAGCTGTTGATTACGCCTACAATAGGGCGTAATCTAGGGCTTGCTTGATCTTTCCCCCCCATATGTGGTGGCTTACAATAGCGGTCTCGACCTCCAACATCCGTTGATCTCTTTTGTTCGGAAACAGTTGATTTACAAAACGCATATTTGTAAATCCATTCAGCTTCATCTTGTAGTTCATTGGGTCCCTCTGGAACAGGCGTAACCGGAACTTCGCGCAATTGCATTCGGTCAGGCATATCTGTTTTACGGATTTCATTGTCCAAATCAGTAAAGTGACCCCTTTCCAATTCATCACTGAAATGTTTTGCCGCCTCAGTTTCCCTGTGACTGCGTTCAGAGCGGCGTTCAACATAGTCTTCGTCGTCGAATAGCTGTTCGTCTATAGCCTCACGCGCTGAACCTTCATCGACGTGCTGTTCCTCTCCAGCACTTTCTTCATCCTGTGTACGACGCAGACGCTTGGAACGCTTTCTGCCTTCGACTTTCAAACCAAAATTCTCTTCAATAAGGTCACAGTCGTCGTCTTCCAGTCGGTCGTCCAACTCGTCATCATCATTGTAAATCCGTTTCAGGGAACGGCCTGAAGCATCAGTGTCTTCATCATCACTGCCGTCCCCTTCAATCGGGTTATCATCGATGAAATCCTTCAGTTCTTCACGTAACACATCATCGTCATTTTCCTCCTCTTCCTCACTGCTGTCGGCCATAGTTTTGCTCTTCCTGAGTTTCTTCATTTCCGGTGGCTCCAATTCCCCCTCATCCTCAGCTTCTTACGCTTCCGAGTCCCAGAATTCTTTCATACACTGCCTTTGGGCATCCAATTTTGCCTTAAACTCTACAGCTCGCGCGTCCAATTTTGCGTTAACGTCTGTAGCTCGCGCATCCAATTTTGCAGCTCGCACATCCAATTTTGCGTTAACGTCTGCAGCCCACGCATCCAATTTTGCAGCTCGCGCATCTAATTTTGCATTAACGTCTGCAGCCCACGAATCAAGTTTTGCAGCTCGCGCATCTAATTTTGCCTTAAACGTGCCTAAAGTCCACTTTCAACGTGAACTGATGCGCATTCACAGATTGGCGGGTATCGCGAGAAAATGTCTGAAGGGGCGGAACACATTTAGCGAGTTCAGTTGGACAACGATCGTGGTAATACCTATAGAAATAGAGATAGGCATGATACGTTGCGACTGTGTTCTAACGATGGAATTGATCGACTTACGGCTGGGTCCCCAATAAGTTTCACTGCTCGCTTTTGCATCCTGTCGAGCACATGTAGTGCAGCAAATGGAGTTGAACTCAATTTTTGGACAAATATACGCCTTGTAAGTAGTGGCCAGGTTGGATGGAGTGAAGTATCTTTTGCATCTCTTAAGGAACCCCATACATTTGTCTGCACTTTTCGCAGCTTCAAATATGTGGTCATTCCAGTTAAGAGTCGAATTAATTCGAGTGCCGAGGATTCAAAATTGCTCGGCTTCGTCGATGCAAGTACCCTTCACAGACAGTATATTTACCTTGGGGCTCACCTTTGACGACAAGAGACAGCACTGGGTTTTTAGGGTACTGAACTCTACTCGGTTAGATAATCCCCACAGATATATCTTGTTGAGGTCTGAATTCAATGTATCAATAATAAGTTGCTGGTTGGTGGTGACGTTCGAAGAGTTTGGACAGGAGTGTTCGTATGAGTATGAGAAACTCAACGTGCTATCATCAGCAAACGAGTGAATTGGGTTGTGAGTAATTGACAAGAGATCATTTATAAAGATGAGGAAGAGAGTGGGTGAGAGTACCGAACCCTGGGGAACACGTGCATTAATTTGATGGGAGACCGATTTGACACCATCAAGAACCACTTGGATTGAACGGCCAGAAAGATAGTCTCTTATCCATTGGATCATGGAATTGTCCACTCCATACGAATGCAATTTTGACAAAAGGGCTGGATGCCAAACTCTGTCGAAGGCTTTTGAAATATCCAATGCGACTACCTTACTTTCACCTAGGCAGTGGATGGAATGGCTCCACTTTTCGGTAAGGTACGCCATCAATTCTCCTGTGGACCTGTTGCTACGAAAGCCATATTGGCGATAATTAAGGAGGTCATTTGATTCCAGATATTTCGAAAGTTGTCGGTTGATAAGTGATTCCATTACCTTGGAGAGAATAGAAGTTAATGCTATGGGTCGATAAGAAGAAAGGGATGATTTGTCACCCTTTTTGGGAATTGGCTGAATGTTCGCTGAGTTCCATCTATTTGGGAAACCGCCAGTAGAGTAAGGCAAATGGAAGAGTTTCCGCAGCGGTTTAGAGAACATTTCTTCAAGAGAATTGGGGGAATGCAATCGGGATCAGCGGCTTTGTTTGCGTTTAGCTCTTTGAGTGCGCGGGCAACAGTACGCGTTTGGAAGCAAATCTGGCTCATGGTGTGCTGCTTATGCTCAAGTTGAGGTGAAACTGACGTGGTATCAGGCAGCATTGAGTTGGCTGCAAAATATGCAGCAAGTAGATCCGATTTCTCTATTGCAATGGTTACTGGTTTGTCATCGACTATAAGCGAAGGAATAGATGAAGAGACCGAGTTTTGAATGTTTCTCACGAAGGCCCAGAAGTTCCTACTACCTGTGGGAGTGTGTAGTATTCTTTGTCTCACTCGCGTTGAATATACGCATTGCAGTCATTCCTAGCTCTCTTCAATCTTTTCCGGTTTCCCCAGTATTGTTTGATTTATACAACCGGAAGCTCAACTCTTTAGCCTTAATGGCTTCTCTCCGTCCGGAATCGAACCACATATTTGTCTTGGGTTTGATACTATTTACTCTGTGTGGAATAAAGGTCCGCATGCCAAGCAGAATCGTGTCTGTCAATGTATCCCCTATAGGGTCAACATCGTTATGCAGGAAAAGTAACGACCAATTTAACCTCCAAAAAAAGTCGTTCAGACCTTCCCAGTTGGCTTTCTCGTAGAATCATACTATTTTTTGGGAGCTTTTTCATTAACGTTACTGTTGGTTAGAGGACATTTAGCTGACACGACACAGTGGTCTGAAGTGTCCATAGGCGAAGAAACTTCAATTGTGTATTTGTTTGGATGGGAGGTGAGAAACAGGTCTAGTGTGTTGACGAAATCACCATATATATCTGCCACCCGTGTTGGCTCATTGACAAGTTGACTTAAACTATTTGAATCAGCAAAGAACTGGTGGATAAGCAATATCATTTCGTATGTATGTAGCTATACCACGATGTGGAAAGAACAGTGGCACTAAGTTATATCCAGGTAGATTAAAATCTGTATTAGTAATTACCTGGGGTTCGCTAAGTCGAAGGATAGTTGGTTTCTGGCTAGAAACATGATCAGACACAGAAGAGAAATTGCATCTCAAGCCGCGAATGTTACACAAATCAACGCGAAATTCCCGCTCCATTGAAACGGCCCTACACAGAAAACCAATACCGCCTCGGGAAAGGATGCAAGATGCAAATGCATGCATTGCAATTTTGGGAGACATAATGGCAATGTTGTTACAAAACTATAGGCAACATTTAACTTTTGTACACCTAAAACAGTTTACAAACACCCACTTTATTAAAAAAAAACGCACTTTTATTTGGAACACACAAGTATTAGTTTTATTTACTTAATAAAGTAAAAAATTTATGATGTAAAAGGTTATTCGGTGAACAAATGGAATAAACTATAAGTCTTAACTGAGTTTTTACACATACACACGTTTATTTTAACATGCGCTATTTATTAAACGTGCGACTCAATATATTCATCCAGCAATCACTCTTCGTGCGTTCGCCATATATACGGGTAAGACACACGACTCTGATTTTTAAAACATGGAAGATTTTTAGAATGTCCGACTAGGATCACGGTTGCACATACACTTTTTGTCACTCCTTCAATCGTGCAGACCGAAGGATACATCCATTGTTAGCACACACAATATATGCATGTCTCGGAGTACATTTTTTGTTTGCCTAACATTGAAAATGTTTACGACCTACGAGACCTGATTGTGTGGATGCGTGTGATACAATTCTCAGAACCTTGTATTTGAACAAGTGTTCATTTATGTTCAACGATGGGAAAGATATTTTGTATAACTTATTGCTTCGTTACTATGGAATTGTTATCTGTTTTCATTAGCAAATTATTTCTTTTGTGCCGTCATAGATTTTTTCCAGATGTAATATCTGGATTCCATTTGCGTGTGTATGCATTTAGGATTTCATGCACTCTTACAGGTGCTCATTGAATTGGATGTTTTGATTAGGATTAATCAACATTTGGGGGTTCATTTCATTTCATTTTTACAACATTTTTTATTTTTCTTTTTATATTCTTAATTTCTAAATTAAAGGCTAGACAAAAAATGCTTAAATTCTAGCTTAATTATCTTATATAATTACTTACTGGTCCTTCGCAGATGCTCTAAGCTAAACATTACTTAACATTTGTATCATTTGCCTTTCGGCGACAGAACTTTGTGGGAGTACTTATAATTATTTGAAAGAAAAAGAAAAATTTGGAAAACTTTGTGTCCATTTTTTTTGTTTTTTTTTCTTTCTTAAAATCCAACTTACTTAACTTGCCTAATTTTTTTTTTTAATCTTTAATTTTATTTAAAGCACTTAACTTAACTTAACTTAAATCTTATACTACCCTAATTCTAGAAAAGCTAAGTCTATGTAAGCTAGCTGATGATAGTATGATTCTATACCGACTTTGGTACCCAGGTCTTTATATGCCATTCAACCACATTTGGGGGTTCACATGAACGTGAATGCTGTTAATGGTGGGGGTGACAAAAAAGGGTAAGTATTAGGGGATTTGAGGCGTTGCGTGTCACAATGTCTCCAAGCATAATGTACGTAAATACAAATCCGTTTTATAAATATTATTAACTATGATTACTATGATTTTTTTTTATTAATTGTTGTTTAACATATTTCTTTTTGTTTCAATAAATTTATTTTTTACTTCTACTTCTCTTTACATTTTTTAAAGTGTTTGAACGAACGATTTGTTAATTTTAAAATTATCGGAACCGAATTGACCCAACTTACTTTCGATGGTGGAAAATGAAATGTTTACCGTGCACCAGGGTTTGCCACCAAAAAGTTACATTAAGTGGTTCAAGGGCTAAAATGTAATACTTGGCGAACTGAGGTTGTTCTTTGTCATTACTATACTATTACTATTTATTGGCCTATAGCAACCCGGAAGTTCATGACCTCACCGACTCGACTCCGCCACTGTCCCTTGTCCCATGCGCTCTACTTCCACGTTCGACCATCGGAGCCGATCTCCTCGTGGTGCAACCTCACATTGTCCTCTCATCTCCGTCGCGACCGTCCTGTCGGTCTCTTTCCTGTTGGCTTACCGTCAAGAATTCTATGCGCGGTCCTATCATTGCCCATTCGCGCCACGTGTTCAGTCCATCTTAATCTTCGCGACTTGATTACTCTCACTATTGTAGGCTTGTGGTATAGCTCTTCCAATTCGTGATTGTGGAGTTTCCTCCATTGTCCTGCCTCCTCGTCATATTCACCTCCAAAGATACCCCTTAAAACTTTATTCTCGAATACGCGGAATTTGTTTTCGTTTTGTGAGAGCCCATGTTTCGCAACCGTATAGAGCAATCGGCTTGATTATGGTTCTGTGGCGGTTCTTTAATACATTGCCAAAGAACCCCCCATCCTCTTAAATTAACCACTTTCCAAACCCACCATACCTACCTGCAATTTTGGGGCAGCGTAAGCTACCCTTCATTCTCTTTCACCTGAAAGTTAAATCTTATCAAGCATGGACACCAAACAATTTAAATTTTTTGAAATTTTTAAATATCTTGCCCCTGATGTTTATGTGTGTTCTCTGAGGTCCTCCTGCTCTCGCCATAATCATGTATTTTGTTTTGTCTTCATTTATTTCTAGGCCCACCTCTTCTGCCGCTTGCATGATGATTTCACAATTTTTATTTACAGTTTCTAGATTAACCCCCAAAACGGCGATGTCGTCCGCATATGCGAGCACTTGTGTGACCCCGTTCAGGGATGATCCGGTAATGTTGTCGTCTTGTACCTTTCTGATGACATACTCGAGGATAAGGTTAAAGAGACACGGTGATAGACCATTGCCCTGCTTTAGTCCGTCCCGGATTTCAAATGGTTCTGAGAGGTGTTTTTCTATTCTAACTCGCCCTTTTAAATTCTTTTTAGCCCTTGTACTAAGTGAAATAAACGAGGGTTCTGCTCTCACTAAACTATAAACTTTGTTTTCGTTCATGCAGATTTGAATGAGGGCGGCATATTTTTTTGGGATTCCCAGCTACAATATGGTAGAGTATTTGCCTTACGACTGAGTCGTAAGCTTTTTTGAAGTCACCGAACAGTTGGTGAACCGTCTCTCCGTATTCCCACTTCTTTTCCAGTTGCCGTATTGTGAACATTTGGTCGCTGGTTGACTGGTTCCTACAGAATCCCCACTGGTAGTCTCCCAATATGTACTGCTTCCAACTTGTCACGATATTGTTTGTTTCTGTCACCAGACAGCCGTTTGTGTCTCGGATTATTTTGGCTCTCCCTCGGTAGCCATTTCCAATTGAATTTATGCCGGAATACATAAGTGGCGGTTCCGCCAAACCCTACTGTCTACTTACCCGAAGAACCCCCATAACTATAACCCAACCGTCAAAGTTTTCTGCTATTGCAATCGCGTTAGCACCTGTAAATGCTTCACACATTAAGTCATCAAATGTATTTAGCTAAAAGCTCCTGGAAGAGAATTCTTACCTTCATTCATTTATTCGAATTCAAAATTCCCTATAAGAATTCGGTTAAAAACTTCATTAATCCCAAGCCCAATTCGGCACCTTCGGTTGCCAGGCAATCTCAATCTTACATACGCATTTTTCCTAGTCGAATTCCTGAAAACAAAACAATTTGGTTTACATATAATGTAACCTTCATAACAGGGATCATAAACATTGCGTCGCCTATTCCCAGCTTCGCCATGTGTATAATAAATTCCCTTACATACACATTGGCTAGCGACCTATACCCAAGGGTCAAAAGCAAATATACGCATCTCGCGTCTTAAACCATAAATTAAATCCTACAGCATAGGCAAATGCAAATCGGCATGGCATCGATGCAATAAACACCAATTCCCTGTAAATAAGCTAGAATCAATTAGCGCCATTTCGTGGTGCATAGCGGCTATAGTTACAGCTGCAATGCATAGCTTAGACAATGATCTACCCGATTTCTTTGCCTTCCCATATTTCGGGATCTGCTTCTCATGACTAGCGGCATGAACAAACAGAAACCCCAATTAGCACCCAATGAGATTCGGCCTGTTTACTTAGCCGAACTCACATCTCATGGATGCACATTATTCCCTTTTCTTTGTTTTCAGATACGTTCTCATGGCTTTGTCCCATGAAAGAACCAATGTGCACACATACATGTGTATCTCTATGATCTCCTCTATGAGATCAGGTTACCTACCCCCAAAGAGAGACTTCACGTTTCTCTTGGGATGGAAAATGCTGTCTTCATTTAAGAGAGCCAGTTTCACTCTGCGAATTTCTTTTGACAGCGAATGAATATCGAATGAATATCCTTTTACATCCGCCGACCGGGCAAGTCGTGGACATGACACTCCCGCTCCACGGTGCGCATGGGGACGCGAAATTCAACCGCGAGTAATCGTTAACGAGACGGGGTTAGTAATTTTGGAGTTAAGTTCGTTCTTAATAACGGCAGTGTGAATTAACGAATCGGGTGGTCGTTAACGGGAACTTTGCTTAGTGCGTAATCAAGAAACAGTTTAGTGCATGAGAACATACAATAACTACAAAATATACCAATAACTATAATTCCGTGTTTTATTCCTGTGTAGTGTCCGCTCAGTGTTTTGTCGTCCATCCGGCTGGCGATGTTTCTTGGTGGAGATTTATAAAGGACGTTGGAGGAGCGAAGTGAACCAGCGCCGTTCGCCGGCGCAACATACATCGCCCCCCTCTGATGTCCTTTGCTCTGGCATTTTCTATGATTTTTTCGATCCTAGTCTTCTCCCATTCGCGTTTTTTGCGTTTGAAGAGTTTCATTGTATCTTTCCGAATTGTCGCGTATCTTTCTGCGTTGACTTCATCATATCCTTCCAAGTGGATCACTCTGAGCCGTTTACGTTGTTCGATCTTTGCCCTGCACTCATGGTCAAACCAACGTTTGGACTTAATTCTTTTCTTAAATCTTAATACCTTTTGGGCTGTTTGTTTGATTGTGTCTCTGATCGATGCCCATTTAGTGCCCAGATTATTGGTTTCCTCTTCCTCACTACGCCCATTCTCTAGGATGCTAAAGCTATTCGTTAGTTCGTCTTGATATTCAGCCCTTTTGCGTAGGTCTTTTAGTTTATCAATGTCGAACTTTTTGCTCGTCTTCCGTAATTGGCCATGTGGGTTTGCTGCAAGCCGACTTCTAATTTTGCCCATCACTAGAAGGTGATCGGAGTTGCAATCTGCTCCTCTATATGATCTTATGTCAAGGATATTCGAGTGGTGTCTTTAGTCTATGAGGAAGTGGTCTATTTGGTTACGCGTTACACCGCCGGGTGATATCCATGTGGCTTTATGGATTTGCTTGTGCTTGAACATCGTGCTTTTCACTACCAGATCTTTTGACGCTGCGAACGTGATAATTCGAATTCATATAAATAAATATAATTAAAGAGACAAACAAAGTTCTGTCGCCGAAGGCAAACTGTACAACAATAGTCATATTACGTTTAGCTTAGAGCGTTCGCGTAGGACCAGTAGGTTTTAATATAAGATAATCAAGCTAGAATTTGAGCATTTTTTGTCTAGCCTGTAATTTAGAATCTAAGGAAAAAAAAGGAAATAAGAAAAGCTGCAAAAATGAAATGAAAGCAATTATTGAAGAGAATTTTTGATCGTTTCGAATAGCCTAAAAAAATCGTTCCATTTGAACTTTTCGTTAACTAGTGGGTAATGAAAATGCAATTAACACAACCATGGGGTGTGACGAGTCCGCAGGAAAGCAAATTTCAATTATGTTTTTATTAGAGTGAATGCTGATGAACAAATCGTGTAATGGCAAACTGACCATCATTAGGTGGCACACACCTTAGTTCATTTACGAGCTAAATTAGTAAAGAGTGGGCCATAAATGTTTGCACATTTTAAACATGAATAGAAATAAAATGTTATTTTAATATAATAATAATAAACGTTTATTGAAATTTTTTTTTTAATGACATCGTCGAAATAGGCCCCGCCTTCTCGTTGGCACTCCTGCAATCGACTACGCAAACTTTGGAAAAGTCGCTGACACATGCTGCGAGATACGGAAATTTCAACCTCCCGTGAATGTGGCCGCTCTGTTTATTTAATATTCGTTGTCGATCTCGTTTGCTCGAACTTCTTGACCCAAGATTTGATTAAATTAACACTTGGACACACTTACACGGCGTAATTCGATTCTAAATAGGCTTCGTACAGTACACAGGAATCGTGGTATTGTAAAATTGTTTTACACAAAAACCACGCTGTTGTCCCGTGAAGCGCTCCATCGTGACTAAAATAGCATGAAGTGACGCACAATCCCCCCCCCCCCCCCCTGCGGTTTTTAAGAAATCAAGTGCTGCCATTTGCAAAAATGTATGGCCCACCCGATATTTGCTTTTACCTTTACAATTTTTTCAACGTAAGAGATTAAAAATGGATCACTCAATATCATGAATTCTTAAGTTCATTGTACGGTCTTTGCACCGGTCTAAGACTTTTTCCTGAACAATCGATAAAAACATGTTTTGCACAATTATAGTGTAGCGGTTCTACGAACCATACAACTCAGTACAGGTTGAGGCATCCTTTCCGCAAAGGAACTTTACTCACTTTTTTCAGCACACGTGCCCACATTCTTGTGTCCCAATAGTCAGTAACCATACCTGAAACAAAAGGTTATAGGGCATGCAACGACGTTGAACCCGATATCAGAAAGCAAGGAACTAAACGTTCAAAAGCTCCCAATATCGAGTTCAACGCATCCATACATTGTATTCAACCCAATCCCAAAAGGCAGTAAACCATCGCACCTAAGCAAATGCCCCATGCAAATGCCCCATCCTAAGCATCAACGCCATGTTTCCAATGAAATACCATTGTCGATAAATAAACCGAACAACGGATGCCTACTCTGGTAGCTAATAGCAATTAGCACCTAAATCCCCTGCATGACCCTAACGCAAAAGCCACGCTTATGCAAACATGGCATATCGTTTCGCTGCCGACCAATAGTCATGCAATCATAAACATCTTAACGTAGACCGCTCGCTAGATGTTTATGGTTCGAAAATACTAACAAAGAAACTATACCAATCCCACGGTTCCTTTATTACCCATCTGAAACGCACAAGAACATTGTTAGATGGGTAACCTAAATAAATCCCACGGAAAGATCGGAGAATAAGCGGCGGCATCCGATCTTAAAACAAAAGGAACAAGATTCCGATAACCAACGGCTAATGATGTGGATGATTATGAGGAAGGACTTCTCCTTTTCAGATACTATGGAAAATTCTCTTTTCAGATGCAATGGGAAATTCTGTTAACGAATACGATGGGAAATTCTGTTTAGCAGATTGGATGGGGAAATTTTCCTTTGTAGATGCGGGATGAGATGTTCGGATTGAATTGAATAGATAGAGACAAGAGTCTAGAGGATATAGTCGAACCGAAGAGTCTATTAGGAGCATCCGTCCAGAAGAGACAGTTAGAGAAACCCAACCGGGGAGCTGGATAGGCAGAGGCAACGACGATCTTCGCGCGTGTGACAAAAGAAGCAAAAACTAAGAATTGAGGGTAATTAATTAATAACTCCCTTGTGCTCCGGATTAGTTAAGTTAAGTAACAGACTACATATATGTTAACCTCCTACATGTACGTTAAAACGCAAGACAATAAAAATAAAAATTAAAATAAAAAGGAACGTTTTCGCAGTGTTTTTATTGTGTGGCTGTATTCTTTCCGTGTTTGTTGGTGAACATGTTGTTCCTTTTGTTTGTGAACGGTGTTCGGCGGAACACTTCGACTATGGCTAAATCCGCTTATATAGTACTACCTCAATCTGAAGCTTTATAATCTTAATATAGAAAGTGTTCATTCAGATTTTCTACATTTACTAGTTTTTTGCTCATGTCCGACTTTAAGAAATCTTTTATTTACCGAAACGATTTCCCAGATGTTTTTTTTTCTTCCGAAAACAAAAGTTTTCTAATAAAATACTGAATCGGTTTAATTAATCAAGATTTATATTTTAGGGCATTTATTTCATTTAAATGTGTTTTATTATGTTGCTGGTGATCTAAACGTAATGCGAAATGTCTGGTAACTGTTCGGCGCATGTTCTTCGTCATCACACCCACATGTGCTTCTTCTAATTGTTAAAATTCTCGAAGGCACTTGTTATTTACGAGCTGAGTTAAGAGCTGGGTATATTATCCTTCTGCGAAAACATCCAAGAAAAATAATGATTATTTCAGTGTACGGGTACAGTATGAAGATTTTGTCAATACAGTCGGGTGGCAGATCGAATTCATCGAACATGCGTTTCTATTCGTTTTTGGAATTCCATACAGGAAGCAATACGATGATATGCCCTCGAATCTGAAATTTTAATCATGAGAAGTCAATTTCGGCAGAAACTAATAAGCAATTGGTGCCGTTCACAAACTAAACCACACAGCTACTTGATACTCTGACAGTATTGATGTGAAGGGTTATGTTTACGAAAGTGTCACCTGTTAAATACCAGCAGTGCAATATCTGGCCTAGGCCAGGAACTTAACAATATATCTTCATATTTTTCCCTGCAGCGCACTGCGCCCATTGTTTGATCGAACAGTGGGGAGAAAAATACCTTTGCTTACAGAGTATTTCATACAGAATTTATGCCACGCGTCATTAAGTAAAACTAGGAAAGCGGTAGCACAATTTGACACTCAACACTAGAGTGTGGACCGAATGAAGAATAACACTTTTCACAAAGGATTTTATTACAAAAAAAAAAGAAACAATTTCTATATTTTTAAGTTATTTTAAGTTTTTATTGTATCGAGAACCTCTTCGCTCTCCTGAATCTATCTTTAGACTGATTATTAAATTGTTACATACTTAAAACGAAACCCATCGCTACCATGTGTTTCATATACCTGAAACGAAAGTTATTGCTGCCATATGGATTGCATGGTTGCACAAAAGATTCCAAGAATTGTTTCTCGGTGCCGGATATCACAGGTATTAACGTATTGGATTTCTTTGGAAGTATTGGTGCACGGTGGGAAAATTATAATACTGTAGCGAGCTTAGGTTTCGCTGGATTAATTATTTTTAATAAATAAGAGACGTTAAATCAATTTTGAATTAGTGTAACACTTTATTAGTCCGATAATAACAATCGTTACTTTGACCATACACTTAACGATTTCTTGACTTATCGCGTCTTTTACTGCTTACTTCTTTCTTTTTCCCGATCTGCGCGAGTTAACACCCCACGCACATTGGACTCAGATAAAATTGAATCACTTCTCTTCCTAATCTAATTATGGAAAATTCCCAGATCATCTCTGACCTTATCGTCAACATCTGCACACAACACAACATACCAAGCCATGGAAAATTCCCTATCTCCTACATCGTAAATCATCTACGATAAGAGCTTGCAAAATATCATCGAGGAAAACTCCCAGACGGTGTTATCTCCTACATTGAGAATCACACCTGATAAGAACACACAACTTCATCTATAAGAGCAGCGACAACAGGATGAACGAGGCTTCTTAATCTCCACGCCGGGGAAGTGCGTTGACGAATGTTCATAAGAACAGAAGACACTAGTATTAAGAGTTAAAATAATGTTAGACTAGGTTTATAAATTAATAAATATATTTTTCACTATAACCCTCAGATCTATCATTAACTTGCGCGACGTATTTATACCGTTTTTCCTCATTCTGATTCGGTGTTTCGTTTCCGTCCGTTCCATAGCCTCGAATTGTCTATTACTCATAGTCTCCAGTTTTCTAGTACTTTCTAGAATATTCTAGTACTTTGTTTTGGACTTTCTAGAATATTCTAGTACTGATTGTCATATGCGTCATAATACTTTATTAGGTTCTGTTATGTTGGTGACCTCTATCTAGGTCGTTTGTGTTGAGTTCTATAACCAATAACCCGAAGAAATATATTAGCGAAAGACAAATCTAGTTTCACTATCGGTTAACCGAGCCAAGTTAAAGGCGATCAAGTTAGCATATTTCCTACTGTACATTCAGTGATTGTTGTAATAGCCAGCAAAGACATCATACAAGTTTCACTGCACTAAATTGTGTGAAATGTTTTTATATTTAGTTTGTGAACAGTAAGTATTACCTTTAAGGCATTGCCTTTATATCCCTTCATTAGCGTGGTCTATTAGTAAGATCCTAAATGAATCTCAAGATAACGTAGTAATTCCATCTTGTGATCACAATTTGTTTTGCCCCTTTTTAAGCATTAGCAGTTGAGTTGGCGTATTTCTGTTGAATGAAATGTTGTTATACAAAACATTATTACAAGTTCAAAGTAACGTAATTGTCTTTCTTGTAGGATATTGTGCCAATGGAGCAAATCAGTTCGGTCGTTTCAAATGGAGGTGGAAGTGTCACAATGCCTAAGGACGATGACTACAGAACTCGCATTATGAAAAGTAACGAACTATATATTAAAAAATTCAGTAAATTTTACTCATCATATCATGGATTTATTTTTTCTTTTATTTGGGCTGCGTCTATTATCGCTTGCAGTAAAACAAATCGGTAAGTAAAAAATCTTAACTTGTTTCTAGGTATAACCTTTGACTAAACAATATTACTATTAGTTGTTGATTGCTTGTATTCAACATTGCATGTCACGGGTGTTTATTTTTGATAGAGATGTATCAAATAATTACCATTAAAATTTATTTTCCGAGAAGCTTAATATCTTGATGCAGTCAAGCTTTCAAAACATCAGAAATAAAATATATGGAAAAATAGAAGCCGGATAAATATTGGCGAACTTATTGATTGGTTTCTTGCTTCGGGGTAAAAGGCGGAATCTACTGAAAACCAGTTGAGCAACATGTTTCATTTTTATCGATTTATGCCAACACAATCTCTTAATCTCAATGATACTACTGTAAGGAAATTTATTTGGAGGTGGGCTTTCGTTTTAAATTACGAGCTCTCTGTTTTCATTTTTTTTTGTTTAATTTTAGTTACCTCATTGTTAACTTTTTGTTCCTATGATAAATTATTGGATATATGAGTTTTTTCTAGCTTGAGAGCACGTGACTGCCTCGTGAGTACCTAAGCATCATGTCTAATCCTTTCTGTTCACTTTAATTCTAAGTGACGAAATTGGGGGTCATTATAGGCTCATGGGGGCTTACGAATCATGTGGACCAACTCTTTGAAAGTTCTTTTAAAAGATGATAAAAGCTACCACAATTTGCCAGGACGACGTTATAACCAACTATACTATAACTAACCTACATACATAGCTTGGAAATTAGCCGTTCAATTAGAGCCAGAGGTTGCGATAAATAAAACTTTAATATGCGCGCGCTGTATTGCATCAGCGGTGTACCCGAAAAAGATTCTGCCGAGTTTTTACAGCCTTTTAGCAATAAGCCATTTTAATGGAACCTATTTGCCTTTCCTTTGAAACCCCATCGGATGATCTCATTTAATTTTCTATTGTATAATCTTATTACTTACTTTTTTATTATGTCTACGTCTTAAATAATTCTCTTGTGATATAAAAACTTACAATGCGCTATGAAAGAGAGAAATAGTGAGGATGGTTAGGATTTCCAATGACGACAGTTCCATTTAAACCAATGTTACGTAAAAACAATTTTTGATGACATGACGTAGCGAAACCAAATAAAGCACCGAGATTCCCAGTCCTCAAATATTACACAAGGAATTTAATGGTCAAAATAAAAAAGCATATGAATGTTGTTACTTATATTTCTGACCAAATGTTGTCAGGTCCAATCTGACTTTTTCATTGGTTAGCTTGATATATTTTAGCATAAATACCTCAGCACATTTTGACTTACAATCTCTATTTGCTTTTTACGGTAACATGAGGAATGTATCTTGGTCAAAAAAGAGCACCTCGAACATTTGCGTGCGATTATTTTTCTAAGTTCCGTCGCGGATTATCAAGGTAAAAGTAGACCGATGAACTTAATTCTTTAAATCGCGATGATGCACCATCTTACGGCACTATGCAAACGTGGTAAAACGAATTCAATCGTGACTGTTTGTACATAAGGCGTTACGGAGATCCCTATGTAGTTGGCGCATGAATGTCTTCTCTCTTCGTTCATCGTCTAGTACACTCCCCGGCCAGCATACTCACCACGCCTGTCAACCACCAGCTGATAATGCGTCATCACCTAGGGACGGCGTCGAGCTGTCATCTAGATTTGAATATGACTAAGGTCTTTTAGTCAGTCGACCTTCAACTTTCATCCGTTGCAGTCAGTCTGCCTTCTTACAGGGGTTGCCATCTATTCGTTATTATTCAGGAAAGTGTTTGTTACACTACCTATAAAACTAAGTATATAAAGGTACAGTTTTCACAATAAAGAGAGATCTGCCGAGTTTATTTGCGCGTTCGTGAATTCGCATCGGAAGTTCAAGGACTGTGACCAAAAGTTCTGCCGCATCATCCCCGACGCCATCTCCCCGGTCGCCTCATCTGCGTGCCATCATTGGTGGCCACTCGCTCGTCACCAATATATATATACATATATACATACATATATATATATATATACATATATATACATATATATATATATATATATATATATATATATATATATATATATATATACATATATATATAAACATATATATCGGGGTTTCCAATAGGGACTTGACAACGCAAACCATTTGAGATATTTCGAAAACTTTATTATCGACTTGAAGTACAATCAAAACATTTATGAATGGAACTCGACGTTGTTCATATAGCCACCGCGAGCACGTTCGCAGCAGTCGATTCGTTGGACCCAATTTTCGATGACTCTTCCAACGTCTTGTTGGCATAGGCCAATGACTTGACGTAGCCCCAAAGAAAATAGTCTAGAAGCGTTAAATCGCACGAACGAGGCAGCCAACCGACTGGCCCATTTCTTAAGATAACACGCTCATCAAACTTACTCTTCAATAAATCGATTGTATCGTGTGCTGTGTGGCTTGTGGCACTGTCCTGTTGAAACCACATGTCGCCCAAGTCCATATCTTCCAATTCAGGTCAAAAATAATCGGTAATCATGGCACGATAACGATGGCCATTCACAGTAACTTAACGATCGTTATCGTCGACGAAAAAATATGGCCCAATGACGCCGCCGGCATGCAAACCGCACCAAACAGTTATTTTTTGTGGATGAAGTGGTGATTCATGAAGCTTCGTCACTTAAGAAGATTTTACGATGAAATTCATCATCTTGGCGCATCTTTTCTAGAGCCCAATCGGAGAACGTACGTCGCTTCAAATGATCCATCGGCTTCAATTCTTGAGTCAGCTTGATCTTGTATGGGTGTAAACCAAGATCCTCACGCAAAATTCGCCATAAAGTGGTCTGGGCGATGCCCAATTCTTGAGAACGCCGTGGAATTGACTGATTTGGATCGTTTGCTACGGACGCCTGAACGGCGGCGGTATTTTCGACACTTCGACCAACCCGTTGTCTCACTGGCACGGCAACATCACTCGACGGATATGTAGACTCAAATTTTTCCACTAAAGTTGTTATTGCCTGTCTACTAGGGCGAGGATTACGACCGAAAATTAGAGTTAACGCCCTTAAAGTTGCGGTCACCGACTCCAAATTTCGGTAGTAAATTTTTATAATTTGCAGACGTCGTTCGTTCGTGTACTTAACCATGATGAAAATGTTGAGTTTACTGAATAAATTGACAGTGATATTTTGATGATTACTGAAAGGGTGCGTTCACAAATTAAATTCAAAGCCCGATATAACGTTCGAACATTCCACGTGACAATGCGTATATCCCGCTTTTTCCGTTTTCCCCTACGTATTCTTTTTGCCGAGTTGGTGTTTTCTTGATGATTTGTTCCCTTATGGTAGTGTCGGCTCATCACAGTTAGGCCTACCGGGTATGTCGCCCTACCCCAAGCAGATTTAATTATATGGTAGTCCTCTAAATCACTACACATTATAATAATTTTCGCATTATTGATGCGTTTTGCTTCAGAGTTCTTGCGTATTAACTTACTAAGTTTAATTATGTCCTTGATCTCCATAAGGCTTGTGGGAGTTTATTCTACATGAGAATCAAACCACAATCTCAACCACAATTTCCAGCTTATTTCCACCTTATTTCGACCGCTTTCAGCGCGTCGTACATATCCATTTCCCTCATATGTTATTCACCTGAAATACATAATTTCACCAAGGACGCATAGCGAAACTCATTATCCTATGCAGATAATGCATAATTGAGTTTAGCTACAATCTTCGCCATACGGCAACACTATTGCTCTAACCATGGGATTTCCACCGGAAATTCCATTCGAATTGGTTAGCAACAACCAAGTCAAACCAAGCGACGCGGTTGCATCATCATCCATTGACTTGGGTATTTACCAACATTCCACAGATTTTCCCCATGGTATTATATCCCCAGCCGTCCTATTGACTTTTCCCAGATCACCCATTCGCTCGGGATCAATGATCTCTTTTTGCAGGTGAATAACATCAGCTAGGTTTTCCTCTCCTCTGAAATTCTGTCTTTACATGGTTCAATGCGCTCTGACTACACCATAGCCGTACCACTGGGTCAGTAGGTCATGTCAGTAGCTGCATTTGATACCAACACACACAACCAAAGCTACCCCGAGATCACAGCACATCATGTTTCTGTTCTCTCATTCTCCGTGTCCGTTAATTACCCAATTGACTGAAGTTACCACACTTCAACGGGCGAAGCTGAGAGAGCATAGGCGTGGTTTCTTTTGGTTGTTCTGTGTGTAAAGTGAAATACAGAATTTCACCCTTAATTCACCAGTCGCATCTCAACCACTGCCACAGGAGGTCACGCCGCTCGAGGATCATGAGGAGTTCTCGTTTATTATACCCAGTTATAATTCAATCGCCATCGCGGGCAGACACTCTATTCCATGTAAATCTAGGGAAAATTAACATTAACGTTAAATAACAGCGCGCACACGCTGCGGTAGTTGAATAACGACCGACTTGAATTAGGGATGAAGATGGGTAATTAATTTTTTTTTTTTGCACCAGACAACCAATAGAGAACACACTTCTGCTCTCTCATTGCCACGCCCGTCGATGTGTGGTGAATTACTTCGGTTAATTTGATAATCGACGAACATGGGAGAATGAGAGAGCAGACACACAAAGTCTATGATCTCGGGGTGGGTTTGGTTGTGTGTGAATGAATCAATGCAGCTCTGAGAGAAACCCATTTACCTAATTCGGTGAATATGATGATCTCAGAGTACATTGAACTGTACGAAGACAGAACTGTGAAGGAGAGGAAAATTAAGCTGGTGCTATTCACTTGCGAAAAGAGACCATTGATCCCCAGCATATGGAGTGTCTGGAAAAAGTTAAAAGGACACCGACTTGGCTAGGGAAATCTGATCATGGGAACTAATTTAAATGCTTCGATAATTTCCCCACCGGTCGCATGATTAAGCAACCGCGTCGTTTGATCAGACTATGCCGTTGTTAACCGATATGTTGCGATTTCCGGTGGAAATCTCATGGGTTAGCGAAATGGGGTGTCGTATGGCAAAAAGGTAGCTAAACTCAATTATGCATTATCTGCATAGGATAATGAGTTTAGCTATGCGTCCGTTTAACATGATTTACATGTGGAATCGCTTATAAGGGGAATGGGTAGAAATGACGCACTGAAAGCGGTCGAAATAGGGTATGGAATTGTGGGTTGGTTCTCCATGTGATATAGAGAACCCCCACAATACAAATTTACATCATTTTTACTTATTACATGGTTCTCGTTCGCATCTGACTTATGCCTTTTGGCGGTTAAATTCGGTTGAAGATTCTTCATTCTCCCGGTCTTTTTACCTATGACCTGACCTTCGTTCATGCGCAGTGCGTCACTTCTTTTTTTTTTTCTTTTTAATGTTTTTCGTGGATTTTTTATTTTAAATTGTTGTTTGTATGATGACACATGTGATCGAACCATTAAGTCTTTGTTTATTAAACATATGCGCTCGCGCACTCTCTAATGCGCTCACGCCTTTTTTGTTGTTGTTATTAACGTGTATACAACATCCACACTTGACCGTTATTTCCTGCGCAAGGATGTCACACGCATACGCGTATACGCCCGATACTTTTAATATTTTTTTGTTGACGAACGACCACCGATTTAGTTCGTTTAACGACTTTTCGGTTACTAAGAAATTGTTGTTCCATATTAGAATCGTCATGAAAAAATATTATGGCACTACAAATAAGAGCTGCAACCCAACCTGAAGAATCGCCCACTTGTTGCACATAGATGCACAATGGAATTGCAGCGATGAAATCCGCAGTCTAATCCTAAGTGCAGGGATTGAAATCTACTGATGGAATTTACTTTAGGAGATCTTACAGAATCCATTATGAATAATCCGTCTTGAATCACCACGTATTTGGATTAATTCGTGGTAATTAATATTGTAGCGAGCTTAGGGTTCGCTGGATTAATTATTTTTAATAAATAAGAGCCGTTAAATCGATTTTGAATTAATGTAACACTTTATTAGTCCGTTAATGAGAACCGTTACTTTTACCGTACACATAACGATTTCTTGACTTATCGCTTCCGTACTTATCGCGTCTTTGACTGCGTACTTCTCACTTCTTACTTTCTACTTCACCCCATTATCTGTGTGGGACGTATTAACACCGTTTCCTCATTCTGATTCGGCATTCCGTTTCCGTCCGTTCCATAGCCTTGAATGTTCTACTGTTCATAGTCTCCAGTTTTCCAGTAATTTCTAGAATAGTCTAGTACTTTGTTTCGGTCTTCCTCGGATATTCTAGTATTGATTGTCATATGCGTCACAATATTTAAATACAGGTAGTCCCCGACTTACGACCATTATTTTTCCAATTTTTTATATAGAAAATAACTTAAAGAAGACAAATATGTAGTTGTATATCCCTAAAATGTATGAGAAAAATTAAAAAAAAAAACAAAGTAAATAAATTCGATTTACATACATATTTCAGTACAAATAATACATTACATTAGCTAAGTCGGAATTTTTTTTTTATGAAATTCGACTTGCGACTTAATCGACTTACGACCGATGACCAGGAACCTATCTCGGTCGTAAGTCGGGGAATACCTGTAGTTGCAATCGCTTTTAAATCTCATTTACCTTTTACATCAGGTCTCATGCGTAGGGGTGGGGGAGTGGCGATTCTTATCAGGAAGTCAATTCAACATTCACTTTTACCTGTAATTCCAACTAGGCTTGTGGAGAATGTAGGTGTAATGATTAAGTTAAGAAACCATAAGACAGTAAAAATCTATTCTGTTTATTTCCCTGGTGGATCTTCGTCGGATATTAAAAGAAAATGGCTCAAGCAAGATTTAAAAAAGTTATTCACAATGAATGGTGAATTTCTATTAGGTGGTGATTTTAACTGCCGGCATAGAGATTGGGGGTGTGTAAGAGCAAATGCTTGGGGCAATATATTGGCTGCCCTTCCATTGGCACTACCAATTAATATTTTTTATCCACCTTGTCCAACTTATTTTCCCGCAGGTTCTCGTGGCATCCCCTCTGTCCTTGACTTGTTTGTGTCAAATGTCCCTGGTCTTATAACAGAACCCGTTTCGTTAAGTGCTCTCAGTTCAGATCATAATCCTGTTTTTTGTAACCTTTCTTGGTTGGGTGAAAGAAAGATTCAATATTTCCTGGACATGAAGAATGCTAATTGGAATTCATTCAAATCAAAGATTAAAATGAGCCTTCAAAATAGTACTACAAATCTTGAAAGAGTGTCTTGTAAAGATGATGTTGACCTTATTGTACAAAACTTTACACAAGCTATAATTTCTTCGGTTGATGAAAGTATTCCCAAAAGAGTAAAAAAAGATATTTTTAAAAAACTTCCAATCCATATCTTAGAGCTTATTAAAGTGAGAAACATTCATCGAAGAAACTGGCAGAATTACCGTCAGCCCTTTTCTCGATCAATGGTTTCCCATTTTAATGAGCGCAATACTGACCAGATACAAATCCATCGTAATAGAGAATGGAACAAAAAACTGAGCGTTATGGATAAAAATGCTAAACCGTTCTGGAATGTAGTGAAGTTAATCAAGAATAAAAACAGTAAAATACCATTTCTGAAGGATTCTTCTACTACTTTTTTTACAGGTTTTGAACAAGCAAACCTATTTGGAACAAGTTTTTCAAAAAATCACTTGGTCTCTCAGCATTTGGGTGAATTTGAAACTAATGAGCTTGTCGGTAACAGAATCGAAAGATTCGACACCACAAACGAATTAACTCCTCTAAATGCATTTGTAGAAGAAGAAAACGTAAGAAATGTAATCAAGTGCTTGCACACACGAAAAATAGGAGGACTAGACAAAGTTAAGAATGCCTATCTAAAACAATTGCCTCATATTGGAATTAAATACTTAACATTTATAATCAATGCATGCCTTAAATGTCAATACTTTCCTCAATGTTGGAAAAAAGCAATGGTTGTACCTATCCTTAAGGCTGGAAAAGCCCCAGATAAACCTGAAAGTTACAGGCCAATTAGTTTACTTAGCAACATAAGTAAAGTTTTTGAAAAAATCCTGAAACAACATATTTTAAAAGTTGTTTCAGATAAAGATATTTTCCCCGATATCCAATTTGGATTTCGACGCTTTCACAGCACCTCACACCAGGTTAAACGAATTTGCAGCCATGTTCTAGACCATCGTTCACGTGGTCAATCAACGGGCATGATATTGTTACACATTGAAAAAGCTTTTGATTCCGTATGGCACAATGGGATAATATATAAAATGATACAGTTCGACTTTCCTTTGTATTTGTGTAAGGTCGTCCAGAGTTTCTATCCAATAGATGTTTTCAGGTTCATGTCAATTGTGATGTTTCTAGATTGATATTTTTTTATTGTGGCGTCCCCCAAGGCTCAGTACTTGGTCCAGCTTTGTACAATATCTACACTTCGGATTTTCCAAATCTACCGCAGTGTGAATCAGCTATCTTCGCTGACGACACTGCAGTATTTGTGTCGCATGAATTTTCTCTCAACGTTGAGACAAATCTAAAGCATGCGATCGAGATACTTGAAAAATATTATATGAAATGGAAAATCAAGCTAAATGTCGGGAAGACACAAGCCATCTTTTTTACACGAAAGAGAAAAGCTTGCTATCTTCCCAGCAGTCAGCTGCAAATAAATGGTACCACGATTGCATGGGAGCAATCCGTAAAGTATCTCGGTGTTCATCTCGATACAAAACTCACATTTAAACAACATATTCAAAGTACTCTTAATAAAATGAGTATTGCTATTAAGATGCTTTACCCTTTTATTATGATAATGAAAATAAGATTATTATTCATAAAGTTATTTTCCAAGCTATACTGTTATATGGGTTTCCAGTATGGGGTAACGCTGCAAGGTGCCATTTAAAGAAGTTACAGGTATCACAAAACAAAGTCTTGAAAATGATGCTAGACCTCCCTTGGCACTATTCAACCTTAAGTCTCCACGGAAGGGCGGATGTTGAATTGATTTCTGAAAGAATTCGTAAACTAGTATATAACTTTAACATCAGCTGTGACAGTTCTGAAAACCCTCTCATAACCCAGCTTCTTGCTTAATTTGTCATAATTTCATGTAAATATTAACATTTTGTATTATTTATTATTGGCTTTTTTTTTTTTTTTTTTTTTTAATGAAGGTTTTTCCTTTTCGTATTTTCCTTCGATTTATTCTTTTAATTATTAATTATACATGTTTTTCTTTTCTTTATCCAAGATAATGTTTCAGTTGTAAGATATAACTTATCAAATCTCTGAATTGTAAAATGTGCGGTCACAGACTTTTTTTTTGAAAATATTATTACGAAATAAAAGATCTCTCTCTCTCTCTCTCTCTCTCTCTCAGGTCTCATGCGTTTCATAAAAATTAGAAGTTTGCAATATTTTAAAATGTCACAACCAAAAATTCAACGCCCGTTTCAGGACCATAATACAATATTACAATAATTTCCATAGCAAAGTGTGGTAAGAAAATGCGTTTCCAGCCTATACTATTAGAGTACCGAAGAGATATAAAACTAAGCAACCGCGACATCAGCGACTAGAATTCTTTAGATCATAGACCTCAAGTGTATCTTCTGTTAAAAAGTTGTATTAATTTACGTGTTAAATTAACAATAAAAAAAAGAACCAGATTTTGCTGTCAAGATTGAATTATTCTATATTCTTGGTTTGAGATCCATATACTGCTCTAATTTCCTTTATAGGTAGCAAATTGTCAAGGTCGTATTTTAATAAGTAGAGAATCACGTTTAAGAATTGTGCCAATGAAATGTTATGTGCTGAAGAAAAGAAGAGATTTAAAGTCGAAAGGAGTGTGATTAGTAATATAACCTTGCTGTTAATTTATACAATAATAAGAATGGTACGACTGATCAAAAATTCTGGCGCGTTTGTGAATTGTTTACTAATACAAACCACCTCAGTTGACTGAGATGAATTGGAAATAAAATCGATTTTAATCCGAGTAAGCAGTGACAGTTGATCTCTGGTTTATAGCGACTTCCTATATTATGTACCCTACTAGTGAAAAACACCAACAGAGACAGTTGACATACCTGTTGCTGACGTACACAATCTAAATAGGACTCAATTGTTTCATTTAAAATACCTAAATACAAAAAGAGCTCTGTGCTAAAATAAACTGAGAAAGAACTACGAACAGGTAATCAAATTTAAGAGTCAAGATTTCACAGTTCACTGGAAAGATATTTCAATATGATACTTCCGTCACTTGTATATCTTGTAATAAATTTTATGAAAATTGGTTAAATTATTGGCATAATACTTCATGGATTTATAATTGAAAGCCATCCCCTAGTTCGACCCCGAACCTTGTAGTTTCTCTCAATTCGCACATCTTTGGACAGGTTCTCACCTCTACTTTCAGTATTGTTTCTCTACGGGACTGTGATGAATTTCTATACCGGAATAACTATTTCCTTCCACTTCGTTTTTGGAAGGCTATTGCAGATTTTACTCCCTATAACTGATTGTTCTCATTTAACTTATTGACAACCAATATTTTGTTGTCGACGGCTTGACCGTTCTCCACTAACTAAGTGTACATCCTGGTAAACGTTGATATCAATAACGCCATGATTAATTTTGTATATACTTTTTGCCAGCTTGATTATAAATGATATATTAGTTGGGGGAAAGAGAAGTTCAACATTTTTTTTCTATATGACTTCAGAGATATGTCTCGTAAAGTAACAAAAAATTCAGATTTGTGTTCGTTTAAAAATTGACATTCTGTATTAGAAGAATTCCTTGAAATTATTTATTTATTGCACGATTCAGTTGTCAGTTATGCGGACAATACTTTATAATTTTGTTACGCGTCTGAAATTGTGACTGGTGAATATAGTTCACAGACAATAATCACGTCAGGACATCAATTTAAAAACTTAATTTTTACTGTCGACAATAAATGATACGACGGTATTAATAGTTATAGTTTTGAGCCAACGATCTTTCGTTAGCAACAAACTTTGTATAAAAGAAAACAAACGCGATCTTTCCGTTTATTAATCTTTATTATAGAGGATCTTCCCTCTTTCGAATCTATCTTAAGACTAATTTATAATTGTGTTTTTACTTAAAATCTAACATTGCAATCTTAATAGATTGTACCTCAGGTAGTAACAAGAATGTCTACCTGTTAATAGGTAATTTAGGTATTTAAAATATAATTGCATTCAAACGACATTATAGAGATATATTCGTTTTGTTATGCTTATTTTATATTCATGTGATGTTTCTGTTATGGATATGTAACAATTAATCTCAGAAACGTTAAAAAATTAAACTATTATTTCAACAAATAAGAATTAGAGAATTTCTTTGAAAACCGAGCAAAATAAAACGAATTATAAAAATTATTATTTTTCAATGATGTAACCAAGAAGAACACGAAGAGATGGCAGTCCAAACATTGTTCTTAAACACTTGCCCCTTGAAGCAGTGAAGGTTTACACTGTTTTGTTCAACAGCGCTCTAAATAATGCATAATATCCAAGCCGTTGGAAAACTGCAGTCGTCCACGCCATCCTCAAAAAGGGGACGGACAGAAGCAAATCCGGCAATCTTCGGTTAATTAGTTTGCTTCCAAACATCAGAAAGGTATTCGAGAAAATTATAATATACTATAAAGCATTGATAAACTGATGTGACGAAAATTGTATCACTCCGAACAACCAGTTTGGTTTTAGATCGCAACACGATACGGTTCACGCTGCGACAAAATTGACACCGACATACAGTGGCACAAGGCAAAGCGACAATGCACAGAGTCCTGTTTGGTTGACTTTAAAAAAGCTTTCGACACCGCATGTTTAGAAGGCCTTTTATATAAGTTATCAAATATGGATATACCTGAATAGTTGTTATGCATTATCTACGATAATGGGTAAACAGTTTGTGGTGAAATGTGAAGACACAATCTCCAACAAGACATTTCACAGAAAAAAGGATTTGCAGCAGGAAGCAGTGAATTCTCTTATCTTGTAGATACACCACTACACTTTCGAGACTAAAGAGCATTCAAAACAGTGGATTGTTAAAGGAGAACGGGCTCCAAAGAAGGCAAAGACGGTGAGATCAGCTGGAAAGGTTATGGCTGCTGTGTTTTGGAATTCACGTGGTATTATCTTTATTGACTATTTGGAAAAGGGACAGACGAAAACTGGACAGTATTATACGTCATTATTAGGACAGCTAAATGAGGAAATATAAGAAAATCGTCCTCATTTTCTAAAGTCTTATTGACCTGTGATGGTTCTTTAAAGCTTTCCCAAAAAACCATCCATTTCTTTAAATCAACGTGCTTTTCCCTCACTCCATAAACCGCCATACTTACCTGCATTCGCGCAGCTTAATTTGTCTTTCAAATAACTTTCACCTGAAATGACGACAGTATTATACGTCATTATTAGGACAGCTAAATGAGGAAATATAAGAAAATCGTCCTCATTTTCTAAAGTCTTATTGATCTGTGATGGTTCTTTAAAGCTTTCCCAAAGAATCATCCATTTCTTTAAATCAACCTGCTTTTCCCTCACTCCATAAACCAGTATACTTACTTGCATTCGAGCAGCTTAACCTGTCTTTCAAATAACTTTGACCTGAAAGTTACACCTCATCAAGGCATGCATCACATTGAATTTTTCCGTTTCATATTATATGAACCATACCATATCTCCATCGACTCGGCTCGTCAGCAATTATAATAGATAAACACTCGCTGGCCAGCGTAATTGTTGACACTGATGTAGCCGATGGTTTTGCTACGGTTCATAACCATTTATTGTCCCAATCCCGAGGTTCGCAACACTTGCGACCAATTTCCTTTATCGGTTATCTACCGATCATGGGATTTGGGCACGAATATGATTGACGTTAGACAATCATACCCTAGATCATGCCTAACGATGCTCCGGCCTGTAGATCAAACAAAAGCCACCATAACCTTGGCCATAGGCGAGCAAACCCTAGGTTTACTTATCGCCACGGAAAAATCTATTGCCTGCAACGGCATAAGTCTGGGGCGATTATGTAAACAGCCGATGTCCCCATATAGCATCGCCTAAATCACCAATAATGTGTATCGCATTGTTTGAACCTTGAAATATCGTTTCTGTTTATTTAGGACACATAAATCTATTTCTTCCTTCGGTGATCTTCGCTATCGCGTATCTCAATAATGCCTGCAATTCATTACACCAGCCCATGTTTATTCAGGTGCATTTTCGTCGTTGCAGATATGCAGCCTGAAGGGCATCGTACTTGTCCTATACGACCATTTTAGAATCCTCCCACACCGATGTAATCCACCACCGTTGAATCTGACGGATATGGATTGCATCGGGGAGTCAGATTTCGTCATCTTAAGAGTGCACACGCACTATACGCGCCTATTGAGGATTTTCTTTATACGGAGTGGAGCCCAAACGGAGTATCTTTTGTCTCGTGCGCCATCCTATGTAGAGCTTGTGTTGAAGTCCGTCCTTGCGAGAGTCGCTTGATATAACCACATAACCATTGCTGTTCGTTGAAAGGAACACTAAGTGCTGTAAAACGAAAATTGAATTTAATCAGGTTTATTGTGTTAAAAGAAACATGTGGTTAACGTGAAATCAAAGTATATTAACCAAGTTTACTGTTAAATTAGGAACACAATTATTTAGTCTAGTTTAGTGTGAGGGCAGAACCCTCATTTATTTAGCTTAATGCAAGCTTCCATTAACTTAAATTAAATTAATATAAAAAGTCCTACAGACTATCTTAAAACTAGAGTAAGAAGGATAAAAAAAGAACAAAACCAGGAAGGCGAAGGTGACTGTGCGATGGGGGAGGTAGGAGGCTAGGGAGGAGCGAGTGTATGTGGGGGTGGTAAATTCGGCATTTGTGAGACAGTGACAGTGCAGGGCATGTCTAAGTACTGGTAGGGGGCGCGGTTGGTGAACTGAGGGAAGAGGTTGAAATTGTGGGTGGGGCTGGGGGAACTATTTTGAGGGTAGGAAAGGAGAGGTAGGATTGCCGGGTAGGGGGGATTATTGGAGGGAGGGGGCGGATTTAGGACGGGTTTATTCTGAGACGTCGTTTAAGAGGGGGGGTGGCGATGTTGAAATCGAAGGAGGTGGAGAAAGTGTTGACCTGTCGTAGCATACGCGAGATGGGTTCGTTAGCGCCGTAAGAAGTGTGATGAGCAGGCACGTAAAACAGTCGTGGGTTACGTACGTTACGGGGGTTTGTATGCAATGTTAAAGTGGAGAGCAAGCTTGGGCAATTGATTGAGCCATACAGAAGGCGATGGACAAAGATGATATCGGCATG
The DNA here is from genome assembly GCA_963931805.1 of Microdon myrmicae. NCBI lineage: Eukaryota > Metazoa > Arthropoda > Insecta > Diptera > Syrphidae > Microdon > Microdon myrmicae. The sequence continues at coordinate 159,300,898 of OZ007498.1, read as the reverse complement.
GATTTTGCGCTCTTTAAGTGTTTTTAGATTGATTAGACGGAGCCGGCTTCTGTATGGAGGTAGAATCAGCCGATTTTCCCAGTTTAGTCCGCGGAGGGCGAAGCGCAAGAAATGACGTTGAACTCCCTCAATTCTGCGAATGTGAGTCACTTGATACGGGGACCAGACCTGACTAGCGTAATCGAGTAGTGGCCGGACAAAAGTTGTGTAGAGTGATCGGGTGACGTATGGGTTAAGGAATTCCTTCGACCAGCGTTTGACAACCCCAAGGGCGGCGATAGCCTTGAGGATTATGTAATCAAAATGTGCGGTTATACACCCATCCATCGGATTAACACAAATAAAAGAATGTTTTATAACCGGAAACCATCAACTTGCTTTATTCATCGACTTCTCCAGGTAATCAGTGCTTTGTCTCAATATCGTTGGTGTTCCGTCGACTTTTACTCTGTGGGTGTTTACTGAATCCGCGTCCGTGCAGACGCACGAGTAATAACACCCCGCAGACCTGCCCTCATAGGTTCTCTCAACCATGCCATTGCATACGCCGACAATTTTGTGGTGTATAGATCTGAAGAACAGATTGATGTTGATAATGGAGGTGTTGACACTGGTTATGAGTTTCCTTATGTGGAGCCGGGGTCCTCCAAAATTGGGTAGCAGTCTTGCCAAAACTTTGCATACTCTTGTCGTTTTTTCACTCGTTTTCCTCAGGTGTTTCTTGAAGGTCAACCTGTTGTCGAGTATAACACCAAGATATTTAATATTGGGACTGGATCTGATTGTTTGTCCTTCTATTTCCAAATCAAGGTTTTCAACTTTCTTGCGGCTGCTTATTAAAACTGCCTCCGTCTTATGTTCAGCTAGTTTCAGTCCGGCTATATCTAGCCAGCATTTAATGCTCTGGATTGCTTCGGAGCAAATGTTCTCCAGGTCATCTAGATGTTTATCTACGGCCACTATTGCCAAATCATCTGCGTACCCAATGATTCTAACCCCTTCTGGTACATTGACCCTGAGCACACCATCATACATTATATTCCATAACAGCGGACCTAATACAGATCCCTGAGGTACACCCGCTGTTATATTCCTGTGGTCCCTCATCTGTATCATACATCAGTCTTCTATCCGAGATATAGTTTGCTGGTATGCGCACCGGGTAGGGTGAGACTTGTAGATCGCACAACGCTTCTAGAATCCGATTCCAGTTCACTGAGTTAAACGCATTTTTAACATCTAGCGTCACCACCGCGCAATATTTCTTTATACAACCTAGCCATCGTGCCCCAGCTATCCCATTGCGAGCGATGTCGCACACCACATATAGAGCCTTACCGGTTGATCTACCTTTCCGGAATCCATACTGGAATTCAGAGAGCCCCGATGTCCCCTCAGTGAATTCTTCCAGGCGAGTGGCAATTACTCTGTGGGGTTACAGGTAGGTGTGCCAACGTATACACCGTTTCACCCGGATCCCCATCGAGTCGTTCCGCCGAAAGTAATCACCATGTACTTCACGAAATGATAATATACACACTGTTTTGGTTGAGTTTATTATATTGTGGTTACAAGTCCATTCAAATTGTGATGTCTTCATAGTATAACTTGCATATTGCGATTACACTTATGTATTAAAACTATTTACGATTATGATTATATAATTATACCGACACGTTTAAATTGTACCAGCTTTATAACACGTCGTATTCAGGGCCGTAAGTGTAATCTGGGTTTTCGATGGTAGGCACGTTTCGACCGGGTGTTTTCTCTTATATTTCTCTCTAATTTCGTTTAAATGCAATCACCCTTTGCAACACTGAACCGTGGGTATTACGCTAACTAAACGGGGAGGCACCTCGTGTGGCGCGACGCGGCGCGGCCGACCGCGGTGGCGGCGGGCCGACGATGGGCGCGTGTGGCCGCGGTGGTGGTTGCGAAGCGACTAATGTGTGTGCCCCCGGTGGCGGTTGAAGCTCGACTGACTAATGAATGGAAAGAATCCATTCATCGCGTCGCGTCGTGCCGGTTGAGTCATAGCTGAAATAAACTCGTCGTCACTCACGAGGAATTTCGAGAAGAGTTGCTATGCTTGCATAGGAATTCAGTTCCAGCGAATCCTCGCCGTATAAGCTGAGTTGGATTCGTTGGTTGTGTATACCGGGAAATTGGCATAGCCGAGTATGACCAAGGGTCTTGATCGTTGTGGTTGATTCGTGAAAAATTAGCTGTCGCTTGGTTGCGGACGAGAAGTATGATTTAAGGAGGAAATGAACCGAAATGGTTTTCGAGGGAAATTGGAATTGCTTGGGTGCAAGCAAGGAATACCAATTAGATAAGATATTAACCGAAGTAATTTCGGGGAAATGTATGCGGCTCGGTATAGTTGGTGGTGGTGGTTAGTGTTCGTTGTAGGTTTGAATACGCGTTTTATTACAGCATATGAATTTCGGGGAAATAAGATTGCTTGGTCGCCAGGAAGGAATATGGTTTAGATAAAGAATTGACCGAAGCAATTTTGGGAAAATGTATGCGGGGATGATTTAGAATATATTCTGTTGAATTATATTCTGTTGTGGAACTTGGGGTGAGTTCATTGCAAAGTTTGGAATGTATGCTATTGCGGATTTTGCATGGAGAGTTGGGTTAAAGTGACGCGCTGTTAGCGGTCAAGATTGGTTAGAATTGTGGGTTGGTTCTCCGTGAGGTATAGAGAACCCCCACAACTCGCTCAAGCAGTTTTCCTGTCGTGTCCAACACGCACAACGGGCGATAAGACGACGGCGCCTCTGGATGCTTGACTCCTTTTGGAACAAGCACAAGCCGCTGATTGTTCCATTGTTTGAGAAATTATCTTGTTTGAAGGCAGGTTGTCAAGAGACTGTTGAAGACTTCCGCCTTTTTTGTTAAAGCAGTCTTCACTACAGTGTTAGGGATACCATCCAGTCCCGAGGTCTTGGTTTTTTGACAACCCTTGTAGCCAAGCGCACCTCTTCGGTGGTCGCGGGAGATATCTCTCCTTCAGTGATACTCCACTCTTGCACTCTCAACACCTCATCGCACTGCGTGAAGAGACCAGCAACGATTCTGGCCATGTCAGTTTTACTTCTTTGCATTTGACTACTGTTGTTCTGTAGTCTTTACATGACTATCCTGTAGGCGCTCTCCCATGGGTTGTTATTTAATTCATTCCTTAGGGAGCAAAACGCGTCATATTTACTTTTGCGGATTACATTCCTCCACTCTTTCCGTTTGTTAACGAATTCCGCATGCAACTGTGAGTAGGTGTTACGGTTTCTTGCTCTTTGTTGGAAGCGTCTTAACCGGTTGCACTCTTAGTTCTACCAATACACTGGTTTGATAGTCCCTCCTGGTTGTCTTTGTCGTGGCATAGAAGCATCACATTTGTATGCGTATATCTCAGTCTATATGTATTTTGTTTACCAAAATTATTTCATCTTGTCCAACATATTTACGCGATAGTCCTTAATCAGAGAGTTCGCATCAGTTCGTGTGGAAATTTAACTTCATGAGTATGGTTAAAAAAAGGCAGTGATTGTTCACAACAGGAGCCGAAATCGACCCATTTAAAACCAATGTACATTTATATTTTCTTTAACTTCTCGGTATTGTCGTATAAGAATTGTGCTTTGATATCTGAATGTATTCCGAAATCTCTTTTTGGGCGCACGGTTCGTTTAAAAAAAAATATTTAAATTTTCAGGAGTTGTATATCAAAACGCATAGCTATATCCGCATCGTCCTCCTTGTCTCTCGCCCACACTATTCTTTGGCATTTAAATACATTGTATCCAAAACCCCTTTTTTGCGAGCGAGAAATTAAAAAAAAAAAATTTGCCCATCCAATAGAAAACCACACACCATGGTATTCATTGACATAATCGTGATCATACTTTCAAGCGAGCAAATCTCCCCGTGTCCTTGGAGGTATGCATTTGTCATTTTAATGATACCCGAGATATAAATGTTTATTCACTATAGACTACGTCGCCCCTCATACACTATTAAACCAATTGTACGGTTTGAATACGAAATGACAATCAAGGAGACATGCGCATTTTTTTGTTTTGTCCATATATTTCCTACCCGACACTTTACAGGACACATACTGCCACTAGCACCAATGCTAAGTGGTGACCACTATTTGAATTTTAACAGAACTCTAGTAATTTCTCATAGAATAGCGGGTCAAGTTTTTCACTATCAATAAAGAAAAATTTAGGAAATTTTGTGGTTTAGTGTCATTAGAATACATCACCCAAAAAATTATTGCAATTGAAGTGGATAGTAAATTAAATATTTTCATTTTAAAATTACACCGTATATCGAATAATCTGCGATGACTAATGTAATGCATCCTCATTCGCAATCAATCAAATTAGCTACACCCGCCGGAGGAGGGAGTTCACGGGATAGCTTGACACGACGACCTGATACAGCTTCAGGATCATCAATGTACAGCAAAGGTAAGAGTTAGACATCCTAAATTCATTATACTACAAGTGAATCAATATACAACTGTAGCACCTAACCAATAAATTTGCATTTAAAACGTGTGGATCATACTCATACTAGAAGACTAAAACACATTGTACAATCTCACTGAAGAGGTTCATTTCATTCTGTAGACTTCTTCTAAGGGGTAACTTTGGTAATCAGTTACATTCCGAGGAATACAAATATAATTAGCCGAAAGTGGATACATTTTTCAGCGTCTTAACACTTTTTATTGAACGCATTTTCGACAATTTGTTAAAGAGAATACTCGGGATGCAATACACTTGCTCTAAGGTCCCCCCAAAACCTCTTCAATGCAGAGAACTTCTGAAGTATTTTCAAAATAAATGTTTAAAAATCAATAAAGTTAACTCAGCAATTCGCGTAATTAAATGCAATTAGAACAATAGTAATTTACTTTTAGTCTGTCGTCATTTGAATAATCCACAGTTCTATATTGGAAACAATAACAAAAATTAAATTTCGGTGAACTGATTATAGTTTTTTTTTTTGCGCTGAATGTTAGCCTAGTTTGTATTTTCTAAACTAGTCCTCATCCAAAAAAGAAATATAAAATTAAGGCGAAACTCTGAGTGCTCGTTTTATTACACAGCAACTCAGTAATTCAAAGCATTTTCGACTAACTTTAAATAGTTTCCATTTTAAAACAAAAGATGGCGGAAAAGCATATACTCGTGTAAAGGATATTTTAATAAGAAGGAAAGATGTGTAATGTGAATGAAGCTTAAACCTTAAACGGTTTTTAGCCAAGTTTTTTATTTGATATGTTCAGTTTTTGTCAATTTTATGTGATGATTCTAAAATGTATTAAAGTTATTGACATAATCGCAGCTGAGAGTGCAAATGCAACATTTTCCACGAAATTAAAAAAAAAAAACTGGGTCGGTGGTACATATGAAAACACTATTGCGTGCTCGTACACGTAGTTCAGTGGAAGCTACTGCAGCGTTGTGCACGAATGTGTCCTAGAATCCAAATACCTCAATTCGTCATCTTGCGCGGGAATTCAATCTGTCCACGACCACAAATCCAAGAAAGATTGTCAAAAAGCCTCTATACTACATTCACAAAAGGATACTATTTGGTGCATTTTTAATAGAGAACTCATTGGACCTTTCCGAAAATGATAGGGGATATTCTGGTTCGGTGAATGGTGGGTGATGCCGTGCAACGCTAAACCAACTATTTTTGATCTGAATTCAATACTATCGACATCAAGAATGTGCCATTGTAACAGGGTGGTGTCAAAAGCCACACCCCCCCCAAAGTTTTATTGGATGAAAAGTTTCCTGGTCGTATCATGCGACGAGGCTGGCGGAGATGTTTGCTGTCAGCCACAACTTGACTCAACTCGTGGAGGAACTGACGCGAGTGCCGGATGCCCGAGGCGATTGTGCGAACACCCTGGATCTGTTTTTGACATCCGACCCGGGTGTTTATACCGTAGAGGTTTCTGCGCCACTGGGAAACTCAGATCACTGTTTGGTATCTGTCGCGCAAACACTTGCATATCAACCGAAAAACCGGCCTAAGCAGCTTCGCCATGTATGGAAGTATGGGGCTGCTAACTGGGACGATTTGCGAGATTTCTTCGCATCCCTTCCATGGTCGGAGGTGTGCTTCCGAGACTCCGATATTAATGCTTGCGCGCATTAAGTAGTCCGATTGTGGGTTTTTTAATAAAAAGATAACTTTATTATTTCTTTAACTTAAATTTAGGACTACTTATTTTTAGTATTATAAATTGCGGCTATGCCGATCGGTGTCTCTAAGCGGAGTGAGTTACTTAAAAAAAGAACCATGCTCACCGTCTCAGTATCCCAACAGAAAAAGGAAGTAGAATCCCTCTACCACTATTATTTGACTGTCGATTCGTTAGGATTATCCGAGGCGACATCTAGTAGTTTGGATGGTGATGCGTTTTCGTTAAGTTGTATGGAATTAGACGATTCGTCTTTTGGGTGTCAATAAATGATCACCGCTTGGGTGATTCATACTTTTATATAATTCTATATGTTCTATAGTCCCGCAAAGAATGAACAAATGGGGCCTTAACTCGCGGAGTCGGCATCAGAGATTATTCTTCTGTGGATGGAAATGTATATTCCACATTCCATCGAACGAAGTTCGTCTGATAAACCTTGGTTTGATAAAAAATGCGAGCAGATTACAGCGGCAAAAAATAGAGCTTTTAAGCAATGGCGCTCCAATCCCACCGATGCTAACAAAACGACACTCGATTGGTAACAGCATTTTGTAACATCAGCGACATCGGCTTCACCAAGACGAATGTGAGCGCCGTCCGCCAATAGTTGCAAGCAGCGAAACTTGATATCGTTGCCGTACCTGAGACCCAGGTGGATTCGTCAACTGATTCGACATATCTTCGTTGCTCAGGATACGACTTACATTCGAGATTCCGATTTAAGGGCGGAGTCTCCATTTTTTCGCGGTCCGATCTGGCTTGCCAGAAGATGGTGGCGTTGGAACCCAATAACATGAACATGATGTGGCTGTGGGTCGTGCTGAAGAATTCTATTAAATTTTGTTGTTGTCTTTACGACTCCCCGAATGACGATCGACCACGGACATTTTTTGAACATCTTTCACGTACCATCAACTGGATACAGATCAACTACCTGGCTTCTGAAATTGTCGGCCTAGGCGGTTTTCATGTACACAATACCAGCTGGTTGGTGCATTCTAACAGAACCGACGAGGCTTGGAGGGTGGCGAAGATGTTCGCTGCTTTGGAGTCTTCGATGTTAAATTATGCATGGAGTCGGTCACAGAGATTATTCTTCTTGGAATGGAGATCTACAATCCGCATTCCATCAAACGAAATTCATTTGATAAACCTTGGTTTGATAAAAACAAAACAAGCAGATTACAGCGGTGAAAAATAGAGTTTTAAACGATGGCGCTCCAATCCCACCTTTGTTAACAGAACGAATGTTGTTAGAATCAGAAACGCGTGCTACCAGGCGATTGATACCGCGAAGAAAGCTCACAACGACAGGGTGATCAATAAGCTCCTTCGGTGCCCAACTGGTTCGCGCTCCTTCTGGTCAATGGCAAAAGCTGTCAGCAGTAACTTCGCATCCTCCTCCTTCCCTCCGTTGGTGACAGACAGCGGGACGTTAGTCACGAATCCAAAGGAGAAAGCTAATGTGTTCGCGAATTTATTTTCCGCGAATTCAAACCTCGATCCCGGCCTTTTGGAGCCACCTGCGATCGCGTCGGTGCGGTCTTCCATGTGCGATGTCAGATTTCGTCTGCGAACTATTCAACGCATTCTATGTTTAACTGGATTGTAGGACGGAATACCAGCAATAGTCCTTAAGAACTGTGCTCCAGAACTATCGGCGGTTCTTGGCAGACTCTTTCGCTTATCTTATGCACGGAGGACTTTTCCTGCCTGCTGGAAAATCGCTCGAGTACAGCCAATCCCAAAGACGGAAAAAAAGTGTCTCCCACAAAATTACCGTCCGATAGCATTATTGTCTATTTTATCTAAGGTGATGGAAACAGTCATCAATACTGAGTTAGTTAAGTATTTAGAGTGCAACGGACTTCTGAATGACCGTCAATATGGATTCCGTGGCAGGCGGTCCACGGGAGACCTTTTGACACTTATAACCGATATATGGACATCTGCGATTGAACGGCATGGTGAGTCAAGGACGGTTGCATTGGATATCTCCAAAGCTTTAGACCGCGTCTGGCACAGGGCATTGCTGAGCAAACTTCGTTCATATGGACTTTCCCAACAGCTTTGCGACTGGACGAGGAGCTTCCTTGAGAATCGATCGATCCGGGTTGTTGTGGACTTTTTTTTTGCTTCACATAAATGATCTGTTGGAGACAACGGACAACAAAGTGTTCAGTTTTGCGGATGATAGTACGCTTGTTTCCTCCTTTTCGAGTGTTCGGGCGATTGGTGCATCTGTGTTGCATCGGCTGAGATGTAAACAGATTGACTCTCTGAATAAAGTCTAGATAGGGTCCTCGAGTGGGAAAGGGCCAATCTCGTCGACTTCAATGCAACGAAGACACAGTATGCAACATTCACAAAAAAAAGTGGATCATCGGTTCCACAGCTGATGATGAATGGCCGGGCCCTCGAGGCTGGGGAAAGTTTGAAATTGCTTGGCGTCACGGTCTGTGGGAATGTATCATGGCATAAACACGTGTCGAGCATCACCAGGTTAGTCTCAGGAAAACTGAGCTATCTTCTTAGAGCCAAGAAATATTTTACTCCGGACCAACTTCTTCTCCTATATAAATCTCAAATTACACCCGCGCTCGAATATTGCTCTCATGTTTGGAGCTCGGCTCCTAGACATACCCTCGACTTACTTGAGAGCATACAGAGACAAGCGATCCGCCTGATCGGGGACTCGGCGCTGACGTCGGGACTACAGTCGCTATCACATCGAAGGCGGGCAGCCGACCTCTGTCTGTTTTACAGAAATTATCACGGGTGCTGTTCTTCGGAGATTCTTGGCATTGTTCCACGCAATTCGGTTTATATGCGCTCCACAAGACAATTCGACGGATCCCACCCGTTTGTGATTCATCTCCTGACGGCGCGAGCATTCCTGCATCAGAACTCGTTCCGTTACAGAGCGGAGAAGCTGTGGAACTCCCTTCCCACGCGAGTGTTCCCGGAGCGTTACAACCTGCAACTGTTCAAAAAGAACTGCAACAGTTATTTAATGGCATCTCGGGGCGCCCACTCGGCGCTATAGGTTCGCCTCTCCCGAGAGAAGTCTAATAACTAAAAACAAAAAAAAGAAAAAAAATTACGGCTTTGGATATCTTCCTTGGGGCCTATGTCAATACACCAACAACATTTTTCTGACAATGCACATAGGAGAAACGGAGGAGCATGTATGGATGTTATCAAAAATTTGGATCATCGCGCGGATATGCGCCTCGGAAGCCGTGCTTCCTTCTATTATGGACAATTTAATAACTCTCGGATATGGACCCGATACCAGTGGACAGACTTGCTAAATAAGGCCAAGACCGGATCCCGGTTGTAGTGCCGATGACGGCGATGATGAGAAACTCAATGTTCTATCATCAGCAAATGAGTGAATTGTGTTTAGAGTAATTGACAAGAGATCATTTATAAAGATCAAGAAGAGAGTGGGTGAGAGTACCGAACCTTGGGGTACACCTGCATTAATTTGATGGGAGGCAGATTTGACACCATCAAGAACTACTTGGATTGAACGGCCAGGAAGATAGCCTCTTATCCATTCGATCAGGGAACTGTCCACTCCGTATGAATGTAATTTTGATAAAAGGGCTGGGCGCCAAACTCTGTGGAAGGCTTTCGAGATATCCACTGCAACAACCTTGCTGTCTCCGAAGTAGTGGATGGAATGGCTCCACTTTTCGGCGAGGTACGCCATCAAATCTCCTGCGGACCTGTTGCTACGAAAGCCACGGTCATTGAGGAGGTCATTTGATTCCAAATATTTCGAAAATTGACGATTGATTAACTCGAAGGTCACATCCCGACGAATATTACGGTACTCAAAACATCAAAAACCATGCAAAGATTATAAATCAATCGAGAGAATCGATGCCTGAGGGACGCAACAGAGGTACGAAAAAGAGGAAAAACAGACACATGGAAAGAAAAGGGTATGAGTTTTCCCGCACTGTACACTTCCACACAATTTTCACACTACGGCGCGAATTCCATATATACTTGGGATCCCACAGAATACTTGACGCGCGAACCGATAGTGCAGTTGGGGTATCTTGTGTTTATTTAAGATACCCTAAACGGATTACACAATTGACCCGATGGTACGGATCACGAGGCAGAGGCGGTTAGTTTGATGGAAACCATTCGATTCCTTGCTTTTAAAATCAAGTAAACCTTGCATCTGCTAAATATAATCCACACCTTCGATGTTATAGCGACTGTAGTCACGACGACAGCGCCGTGTCTCCAATCAGGCGGATCGCTCTTCTCTGTATGCTCTCAAGTAGGTCGAGGGTATGTTTAGGAGCAGAACTCCGAACATGAGAGCAATATTCGAGCTATACTATTACTATTTACTGGCCTGTATGAACCCGGAAGTTCACGAACTTGTGGCGACTCTAACAGATACACACACAATTCACAAGCAAAAATAGTGAAGAACACCGAACGAAAAACCGAACAAGAAAATACATCAGAACCGTATGCCAAGCGATAACAAAAATAATTGACATCAGTGGAGTATAGTCGAGTTTAAAAATCAAATTCTAAACACGGTCAGTAGTCTGATGCTTCACTGCTTCGCTTTTCAACCGTTTCATCGTGTGTTCAATTCACCTTCTTCACTATCCTTGCTTAACGCTACATAATTGGTGACTATAACGTGATCTGTACACGCAGCACACACTCCCCGTAGTAAACAGAACTTCACACAGGCAATCATGACTTCTGCATAGAGCACACTCGCTTGCTCCGACATTCTCTCGTTCGCTCGTCGTTTGCACCGAATCTGATCGTAACGAAGTTACTGGGAAGGGGGTGGTGTGGCGACTCTAACAGATACACACACAATTCACAAGTAAAAATAGTGAAGAACACCGAACGAAAAATCGAACAAGAAAATACATCAGAACCGTATACCAAGCGATAACAAAAATAATTCACATCAGTGCAGTATAGTCGAGTTTAAAAATCAAATTCTAAACACGGTCAGTAGCCTGATGGGTAACGCTTAAGTTCAATTTTTTTCGTGATTCAAACTGTCATAGCGTCAGTTCGAATCACACGATCTTCTTCACTATTATTTCAAACCTCACCGACTCGACTCCGCCATCGTTCCCTGTCCTGTGCGCTCTCCCTCCACGCCCAACCGTCCGATCCGATCTCTCCAAGGTCAAAAAATATTCGAGCAGTATTCGAGCGCCAGTTTAATTTGGAATTTATACAGGATAAAAAGTGGGACCGGACTAAAATATTTCTTGACTGTAAAAAGATAAGTCAGTTGTCCTGGCGATGTTCTACACATGTTTATGCCACGATACATTCCCACAGGCCGTGACGCCGAGCTATTTCATGCTTTCCCCAGATTAGAAGACCTGGTCATTCATCATCAGGTGTGGAATCAATGATCCACTTTTCTTTGTGAGTGTTGTATATTGTGTCTTCGTTGGATTGAAGTTGACGAGATTGACGGTTCCCCACTGCTGGACCTTATCCAGATCCCGATTCACAGAGTCGATCTGGCTACATCTTAGCTGGTGCAAAGTAGATGCACTAATCGCCCGGTCACTCGGAAAAGAGGATACAAGCTTACTATTATACGTAAAACTAAACACTCGGTTATCCGTTGACTTCAACGATTCATTTAAGTAAAACAAAATCAAGGTTGGAGCCAAAATAGAACCTTGAGCCACCCCGGAAATAACAGGACACAGATCCGAACACTCGCCATCTACAACAATCCGGATCGATTGATCTTCGAGGAATCTCCTCTTCCAGCCGCAAAGCTGTTGGGAAAGTCCATATGAACGAAGTTTGCTCAGCAATGCCCTGTGCCAGACGCGGTCAAAACCTTGGAGATATCCAATGCGACCGCCCTTGACTCACCATGCCGCTCAATCGCAAATGTTCATATATCGCTTATGAGGGTCAAAATCTCTCCTGTGAAACGGAATCCGTATTGATGATCATTCAGAAGCCCGTTGCACTCCAAAACTTAACTAACTGAAACACAGTTCTTAAGGACTATAGCCGGTATTCCGTCCGGGCCGGCTGCCTTCTTACAATTCAATCCAGGTAGAATGCGTTGAATAGTACGCGGGTGGAACCTCACATCCCGCATCGAAGACTGTACCGCACGGTCACAGGTAGCTCCAAAAGATCGCCATCGAGGTTTGAATTCGCGAACACATTAGTTTTATCTTTTGTATTTGTAACTAATGTCGGTCAATAACGGGGAATAAGAGAAAGAAGCGAAGTTACTGCTGATTGCCCTTGCCATTGACCAGAAAGGATCCGAACCACTTGGGCACTCAAGGTGTTTATTGCTCACTTTGTCGTTGTAGGCTTTCTTCGCGGTATCAATTACTTGGTTGCACGCGTTTCTGAATCTAACAACATTCGTTCTGTTAACAAAGGTGGGATTGGAGCGCCATCGTTTAAAACTCTATTTTTCACCGCTGTAATCTGCTTGTTTTTTTTTATCAAACCAAGGTTTATCAAATGAATTTCGTTTGATGGAATGCGCAATGTAGATTTCCATTCCAAGAAGAATAATCTCTGTGACCGACTCCATGCATAATTTAACATCGAAGACTCCAAAACAGCGAACATCTTGGCCACCCTCCAAGCCTCGTCGGTTCTGTTAGATTGCACCAACCAGCTGGTATTGTGTACACGAAAACCGCCTAGGCCGACAATTTCAGAAGCCAGGTAGTTGATCTGTATCCAGTTGATGGTACGTGAAAGATGTTCGAAAAATGTCCGTGGTCGATCGTCATTCGGGGAGTGGTAAAGACAACAACAAAATTTGATAGAATTCTTCAGCACGACCCTCAGCCATGTCCATGTTATTGGGTTCCAACGCCTCCATCTTCGGGCAAGCCAGATCGGACCGCGCAAAAAATGGAGACTCCGCCCTTAAATCGGAATCTCGAATGTAAGTCGTATCCTGAGCAACGAAGATATGTCGAATCAGTTGACGAATCCACCTGGGTCTCAGGTACGGCAACGATATCAAGTTTCGCTGCTTGCAACTATTGGCGGACGGCGTTCACATTCGTCTTGGTGAAGCCGATGTCGCTGATGTTACAAAATGCCGTTATCAGTCGAGTGTCGACAGAGCCTTGAGAACGAGCCCGATTACGCGATGATGAATTTCTTAAAATTCGGTTATTTATCAGACTATTCGCATGTTCCCCCTGACATAGGCTACTACCTTATTCTATGTTTTCTTTTATCGCATTTGCCTTTCTGAGAAAACAATTATTAGAGTAAACCGTTTTAGGAATATTGTGTGATTTTGCAAAGGCAACTTCGTTGACCTTGTTTGGTACCTTATAGGTGGGATCGCATGTTAGTCAGGAAAACAGTGTTTTCCTGCTTGCGTTCTCAACTGAAATGCAATATGTTAACATGTGATTTTTTGTTTATGTTTTTATTTTTGCTTTGGTTTCTTTATTTCGTGTTTATCAGTTAATCAGCTGAAAATTATGTTTTGACTTGGAGTTTTAGTGGATGTATGTATATTTTGTATGTATGTGTTTTTTGTTTATAAAAAGGGATATGTATGTGTATTAATTTTTGTTTTGATTTCATTTGGTTTCTCAGTAGAACAAAAGCGCTAGAGGTTATTGTTTTTGTGTTTTATTTCACGGATGAGCTCGATTAATATTGATTTACAAAAATGCAAACGTGTCGCTTGATTTTACGAAGAAGCAGTATTGTCATTGAAGTTGGTTGACAGCTAGCAATTTAGTTATTTATGCGTTGTCACGACAATTGTTTGCTGACTGTTGTTGAATGGTTACGATGGTTGTATTCAATTGGTTGAATCCAGTGCGAATTCGCAACAGGTATAGAGTAAAAAGTAAAGTAGGTAAAAACTGGCACCATTCAAAGAAATCGTCGATTCAGGTGCTCGAGAATCGTCACTATAGTTTGAAAAAGCTTTCGCAAAAACTATCCATCTCTAATGAATCAGTTTGCGGCATTTTCTTTGTTACTTTGTGTATTAGATGCGGCGAGACATGGCTTGGTCCAAAAGAACTGGCTTTCCTTAGAATGTGGCTTCGAAAAGAGGGTTTTTGACTAAAAACGGTGCTATCTGACCGCGCAAGCGCCATATCCTCCAGATATGACATCTTGGAATTTTTTCTTGTTTCCGAAACTGAAAATACCACTTCTTGAGACCCGTTTTGAGGTGATTTAGAAAATTTGAAGAGAACATGGAAAGTAATCCGGAAATGTGCATATAACAAATGTGCAGGTTACTAGCTTTTTAATTTTACTTCTCCCAGGAAGGTGAATCTATATAGCGCTGAGTCAGCGGCCTGTGATGTTATTTTCTCTCGGCCGGGGTCATCAGCCAAGCTCCGAAAGATGCTCAACGATATCTACCAACCATTTCACAAAACCTATCGCTTGTATAGTCTGCTGTACAAGACCATGGTCTTACCAGTACTCATGTATGGATCCGAGACCTGGATGTTCAATAAAATTCACTCTGAACTCTTAGCCGCGTTCGAGAGGAAGGTCTTAAGGAGAATTGTTGGCCCCGTATGTGAGGGCGGACGATTCTGGAGACGCTACAACCATGAGTTGTACGCAATCTACCTTGAAGCTAATGTTGTAAGAAAAATCAAGCTCGGTAGATTCCGGTGGGCGGGACACCTAGCTCGAATGAGCGAAGAGGAGCCTGCCCAGAAATTCCTTTATGGCAAGATGTATGGAAGGAGACAGCGCGGCAGACCTTGTCTGCGATGGAGGGATGGCGTAGACCAGGACGGCAAGAGCCTGGGAGTACCAAACTGGACGACATCGTCTTGAAATCGGGGCCGATGGAGAGATTTGTTAAATAAGGCCAAGACCGGATTCCGGTTATAGTGCCGATGATGATGATTGCTTGTATAGTGGTATTTCACCGGGCGGCTGGGCTTTGGGGCCCTGTTTTTTTTCTTTTTTTTTGATGCGCCAACGGATGTGGAATCTTCATAGATACTAGCAGCCCGTGCTACTAGCATGCACGGTTCGTGTAACTGGAACGACGGTTTCAAGTCGCACGCCTGCGAACTAAACCACACCCTCGCTCCCGTCAACCACTCTCCCCGCGGGACTGCCGTTAGGTATTCCTTCGCGGGGTTGGTTAGCTTTATGTTGTTTTTTTAAGCTGCTCTCTCCACGTCGGCTATTTGTGCTTGCCTTACTTTCTCGATTCTTCTAAGTTCGAGTTGCACTTTGGTCACATATGCGCTTATCTTCATCCAGTTATCCTCGGAGCATAGCATCTGCTCTATGAGATCTTGCGGGCCTGGGAGATTGGGTCTTCCTTCGTTGGACCGTCTACAGTAGAACACCACATGCTCCGTATGTTCTTCTTGGTTTGGGCACGCTGGACACAACGGTGAGATGCTGTGTCCAAAACCGTGCAGATATTTGCGATATCCACCATGGCCGGTCAGGAACTGGGTAAGATGGTAGTTGCAAGTACCGTGGTCTCTCTTCATCCAAGTGGCGATAGATGGGATTAATTTGTGCCATCTGCCTTTCGTAATATTGTCCCACCGAGTTTGCCATATGATTAATGAGGTTGCTTTCTCTTCCTCCTTAATCTCCTTGACTACTGTTGGTTCCAGTTGCCTTGACGTTCTCCTGTTGTAGATTCTTAACATCTCGTCCGCAAGGATATCGATTGGGACCATTTCGGTTACGACAAAAGCAGCTTCGTCCGAAATGGTTCGGAAACCGCTGATGGTTCTTAACGCACAGAGTCTATAGACTGACGCCAGCTTTCTCCTCGCTTCCTTCGTCGTCAGTATACTGGCCCAAGCAGGGGCGGCGTATAGTAGGACCGAGGTCACTACTCTAGACATCAAGATTCTTCGTGGATATCCAGGTCCTCCGATATTTAGTAGTATTCGAGCAAGTGCTGCTTGCAGCATTGACGTTTTTTTGCTAGAATACTTGACATGCTCTTTGAATTGTAGCCTGTTGTCGACCATAACTCCTAGATATTTTATTGCATCTTTCGATCTAATAATTTGATCTCCGACCCTTATATTCATGTATTCCACCTTATTTCGGCTAGTTATTAAAACCGTCTCTGTTTTGTGGTCTGCTAGCTCGAAACCAGCTGATACCAGCCATTCTTTGACTTTCACCACTGCCTCGTTAGTAGCTGCCTCTATCTCATGAATATGTTTTGCCACTGTAACAAGGGCAATGTCGTCCGCAAAACCTATCATCTGGACCTGTTGTGGCAACACCAATCGCAAAACGCCATCGTACATGATGTTCCATAAGAGGGGTCCCAGAATTGATCCTTGTGGGACTCCTGCTGAGACCTTGTGGTATTTTACACCATCGTCTGTTGCATACCTCAGCTTCCTGTTAGTGAGGTAGCTGGAAATTATTGTCTGGAGGTAGTGTGGGGTGCCCATTCTGTGAAGTGCACTATTTATGAATGGCCATTTTGCCGATTTAATGGCATTCTTTATGTCCAGTGTTACAACTGCACAGTATTCCTTTGTGTCCCAGCGCCACCTCTCTCCACTTATTGCTTCCGTCGCAATGTCCACCACTCTCTTTATGGCGTCGACGGTGGAGCGCGATTTTCTAAACCCGTATTGTTGGTTCCATAGGGCTGCTTTTTCTTCTGCTACGGTTAGCAGTCTTTCGTATATCACTCTTTCTAATATCTTTCCCATAGTGTCTAGAAGGCATATAGGGTAATATGATGAAACCAGGTGGTTTTTTACTTTTTGCTAGGAGCACCAAGTGTTGCCGTTTCCAAGTTTCTGGAAAGACACCTTCCTCTGGACACGTTTGCATGGTGGTTATAAACATGTCCGGTCCACTTTCAGCTGCCGGTTTCACCGCCTTGTTTGGAATTCCGTCAGGACCCCGGGCTTTGCCGTCCTGTATCCTCCTGCATGCTGACTGTAGCTCGTCTGCCGTGACTCTCGGGATGTTTCTCCACCACTGTCTCGCTTATTAAGTCGTAGTGTGGGGATGTGCCTTGTGGAAATAGTTGGTTTACTATTGACTTCAGCATTTTTGGACATGATATCTGCGGGGACCTGGAACCCTTCAGCTTACTCATTACCATCTTGTACGCCGTACCCCATGGATTTATATCGGCTCCTTCGCATAGACTTTGGAAGGACCTCGTTTTGCTGTCCTTGATCGCCCTTTGTAGATTGCGCCGTGCTGCCCGGAACTCGTCCAAGTGCTCTTGGAAGTTGGCTGTCCTCCTAGACCGCTGCACTTTACGTCGCGCTTGTAGACAGCGAGTCCTGAATGCCTTTATTTCCTTATTCCACCAATAACAAGGTGTAATAAATTCTCCGTTAGATCGCCTGGGCATAGCTGCATCGCACGCTGTCGTGACAGCACGGATGAGTTGGTGTGACTGGGCTTCGGCTGTTTCAGCATTGGTTACATATTAATTCAAAGGAGTCCTTGTCAAAAGATGTGTCTTTCCATTTCGGGCCACCTACTTGGAGACTCATTGTACGTTTGTTTTGTTGTAAATTGACTATAATGGCCTGATGGTCGCTGTGCGTGTATTCCTCGCTGACCCGCCATTTTAACTTACGTAGGAGGGAGTTGCTCGCAAAAGTTATGTCGATGACCGATCCTCTTCTTCCGTTACGGTATGTATTTACCCGTCCGTTGTTTGCAATGCCGATGTCCAGAGATGCAAAGGTTTCCAACAGAATACGGCCTCTGGTGTTTGTTGATCGGCTGCCCCATTCCGCTGCCCATGCGTTGAAGTAGCCGGTTATAATCACTTTAGGCCTTCCTTGGGCATCTGCCACCAAATTGTCCAACATGGCCTGGTATTGCCTAAGGGACCAACTCGGCCTGGCATAACAGCTGTAAAAATGTATGCCATTAATTTTTGCCCTGACAAAGCCCTCTGTTTGTTTGTAGACAGACGTCTTGAAAGGCATGTCTTCCACCTAACCATATAGCTGCGGTATTTGTTTTGTCACTCTTCCATATGTTGTTGCTGAGAGCCTTGTACGGTTCGCTGATGAGTATGACGTCAGCTCTCTCCTCCCTAGCTGTTTGTTTCAGGATGTCTTGAGCTGCCTCACAGTGATTGAGATTAATTTGGATAATCTTCATATTTGTTTCCCAGTGAATGCTCTCCTAAATACAATGCATTTACTGCTGCCAGCTATATGCTTTGCCTCGTCTGGGTGGTCCTTTTTACAGAACATGCATGGGGGTTCGCTCCTACAGTCTCTTACTATGTGACCCTCAGTTCCACATCTTCTGCATAGCTTGGACTAGTATTCATCGCACTAGCATTGTTTGGCAATGTGTCCGAACTCAAGGCATTTGGAGCACTTTCTCAGCACCGTCTGTTCCCGAGTGCAACAAATAACCCATCCAACTGTAATTTTTTGTGCTCCCAGCAGACCAGACGTATTGTCGCTGTTTGAGTTCCTCCGTACGCTTTGCGCAATGCTACTATATCGGCCATTGGTATCTCTAGACCAAATTGAGGTCTCACGATCTCACAGATTTTCTCTTTTGATGTGCCCTGTCAATCACTCAGTAATTGTGCTGAACTGCACAATAGCAAGAGTCGTCAGTTGAACCTAGGTTTGCGCAATCAAACTCAGCCATTGAGGTTGTTCTTCTTCGTAATAAAATGTACTTCTTTTTCTTCTTTGTTAAAAAAAGGTACCTCTTCAAAAAGACTGGTATTTTGAAACAGGCAAAATAAATATTGATGATTAATTGATTAGTAGTTCCTTTAATCGACTCCCTCCCGATTTTAAATTGTCAGAATGTAACCATCATAAGACGCCTTTACGCAGATTTTACTTGCTTTTTTTTTTAGTAATTTTCGATGAAGATTTTTAAATGGCAAAGTGTCAACTCCATAAATGTCAGGATTATATAAAGAGTTAGGCAGTACCCTACATTTTGTTAGTCTTGAATTCATGTTTTTGACACTGAGATTCGATTTGGGGAGATGTATTCTGCCTTATAAATGGATTTAATCGACTGATTGTTTTCCTTAGAACAATGACATGTCATACAAAGGAGGGGGCATCAAAGAAACAAAGCATTTGCAATTTATTTCACTTTCTACATGTCCTGCGAAAGGCTCTTATCGATTTTCGATTAGGAGCAGCAGAAGGTAAAAGAGAAATCATGTTTATGGAACTTGCACTGTCAGGCATAATATAAAACCGCGTTGTCAGAACATAAAAAGAACGGCTACGGTAGGTTGTCACCGCCAAACATGAATCCTTAAGGGGATTAACGTGTACTTCACTTAGCTAACTTTGAGACTGAAATGCAAAATATACGTAAAGCAATCATACGACTCAAGTTTATTTATGGCGGTTGATTCCCCAGGGGGACTTTGAGCCTAAATAATAAATTCAATATACTCGCTAATGTGTAATCAAATATCTATCTGATTTTTACTTTAACATGATTTCTGGGAAAAGACTAAATTGCACGGGGAAATGAACACCACACCTGTTTACACGTGACAGTATTTACGGAAGGATTATTGATTATCGCTTAGGTAAATTGTCATTCGTTTGCCAATACATCCTCATAACACGAAAATAATTGGAGTGCAGTTTAACACACGTTTAAAGTGAACATTTATTGAAATGCAATGGAACGTACGTTGTGTATAGTATATCTCATTGATCTAATCAAAACAAAACTACAGGAGCATGCAATTTATCCTGGTTTGAAGAAATGTTCCCAATAATTAGATTGAATAAGTTGATATATAGCGGAAACCTCTTCTATTCTACGGTCAATTTCACATTAAATGTATGTGGCTGTTCCGGTCCTATTGACGTCCTCTGTTCAAATATAATTAAGCTGTTCATTTTGATCGACATGGTAGTGTCGTATGCGTGCTTAAATATTCAATGTCGTGTTTGAGGAAGTCTCTTTGGGCAATCGAGAATGGTTAAGCAGTTGATGAAGACGTGGGTTTCAAATTAAGTTTTGGCCGTGGAACGATGAGTTAATGTTGATACGGTTCTAATGGATGATTGAGCTCCAACTTCTTCTATGATAACCCTTTTTTATAATAAGACAGTTATTGTAAATGATATAAGTTTAAAAAGAAAATTACAATAGCTATTCAAATTTGATAACAAACAAAAGAAAATAATTACAAAATCTGGTCTGAGATTATGACGTATGATGCCTCCGGAATAACTGAGAAAAACGGGTAAGCTCGAAAAGTTCTTCTGGTTTAGATATTCTAAACACATCCTCCTCCTCTGAAATGTAAGATTTTCCTTTTGGATCATAAAATCTATCTATCTGTAAGGATGCATAATTTCTGAATTTGACATACGTACATGCTGTACATCTGCACTCCAAATCAGTCCATTCTTAATGACTATTATTCGTCCCAATGTCCGATGTATTCTCGTGCTCGACTAGTAATATATCGGCGATTTGCTCACTCGCACGTCCCTAATTTCATTTGCATTTCTTGTGAATTATGAAGGTGCTTGTTACGTCACTCCTCCAGCAAAACATTTACAATTGAGATATGATATCCTTAGAGATTTTACGATGCTTGGCTGGTGAATTCCGATCACAAAATATCTGGGTGTAAGAAACGTTAAGCCCTCTTTATCACATTTATCACGCACTCAGTGATGTTGGGTTGAGACGGTTACTGAAACCATCTCGAAAGCGGGAATACACCCTTTACAAATGTCAGCTCGGATATGAATTATTCTTGAATCATTGTCGTTTTTTAATGTGTATATAAATTGTTTTTCATCACCAGTGATAATTCCTCTCAATAAAGTCTTTGGCGGATTTTGTATGTTGTTGTCAAAGTGTTCAGCCGAACACTGTCCACGCATACAAAATTAACAACCTGGAACATGGAGTAAATTCAATTGCAAATAAAACAGAGTGAATTCTTTTTGGATTGTTATTTTTATTGTTGTTGTTTATTATTGTTTTGGAATGTTATAAGTTTTTCTTATGAAATAAGTTACAAGCAATTTATTGAAAAAGAAGGTTCCGGTCGTATCTACAAACACATCGTATGTGATAACAAAATATGAACGATCGAAGCACACTTAATTCCGGGACACCATTACTTTCCGATACACGTTACTTTCGTTTTTTTTTTTTTTTCAAATTTTGCTGCGCGAACCGATCTCCTGGTAGGGTTTCTCTGTAACGTACTCTATTACACGGATGCTCGAAGTATACTGAAAAATTCTCTTCCCCATTTCGAATTTGTTCATCCCCCATCTGAAACAGAAAATTTCCCATCCAGTCTGCAAAGAAAATTTTCCCATCATAGATCATTCTCCTTTCCGTCTTCCTTATCGGAATCTTGTTCCTTTGTTTGAACGATCGATCGTACCGCCTCTTAATTTTCGTTTTTTACTTGGGATTTGTTTGTGTTCCCCATCTGGCCCAAGACAACGAGGGTTCTTGTGCGCTTCAGATGGGTAACGGGTCAATTGAAAAGTCCCCGGCCTTCCATAGTAAAACACATTTTTTTGGCAAAATTCGTTTTTTTTTATTCAAACATAATTCCCTTCGAGGGTGATACACTGATTATAGCGACCATCCAACTTTTCGATACCTTTTTTGTAGTACGATTTGTCCTTTGCTTCAAAATAGGCCTCAATTCAATTCAATTTTTATTTAGTAGATAATTACATTTATGGTATATTTTACAACTAGTACTTAAGAGATTTAGGATAGCAATTCCTTTACAACTATAATCTTAAATCTATATAACGACAATAGCACAATTTTAATGAATAACAAATAATAAATTAAGGGAAAACTACAATAAAAAACCCTTATTTGAATCTTAAGACTAATATTGCACGAGCTTCCGGTTATTTTATGTAGTAATGACCTCGATATAATTTTCATAGACAGAGTACATATGTAGTGACTTAGGATAACGCAAGACGGGAAACGAGAACATTGTCAGAAAAGGAACAATTGACGAAGAAGTTTCGATTGATTTTGTCAATAAGGAACTCTACCGGTTTAACGTTGGCGTTTTCATGTAGTTTATGTGTCGAATAATGCCATGACAAATTCAGCAACATTTTCAATATTTTATTTTGACACCTTTGCAATTTTATTTTGTGTGTGCGAGCACAATTACACCATACAGGCGCCCCGTACAGGAGTATAGCTTGAAAAATGGTTTTAAATATTATAATTTTATTTTCGAGGCTAAGCTTTGACTTTCTACACACTAATGGATACATAACTCTTACGACTTTGTTTATTTTGTCAATTGTGGTAGTGATGTGTTTTTGAAAGATGAGTTTTTTATCTAGAATAATACCTAGATATCTACACTCTTCGGACCAATCAATATCAACTGCACACATACTGAGTTTAGTGCCATTTGGTAGGTAACAGTGTTTCCTACATCTCGAAAACCAGACAGCTTGTGTTTTATTACCATTTATTTTTATTTTCCATTTGCTGTAATATACTGCTAGCTTGTCAAGAGCTGCTTGCAAAGAGTTGTAGACATTAGTGAATAAGGCACCCGAAGAGAAAATGGCCGTATCATCGGCAAACATAGCTACCTGAATGTTTTCACCTAGACATGGTAAATCTGCGACAAACCATGTAAATAATATGGGACCAAGGACCGAGCCCTGGGGTACACCATGGTGGATTTGGTGAGTAGAGGATATGTCGGTTCCTAAACTCACAACATATTTTCTCGAACGAAGAAAGCTCTGGATAATTTTGATAAGCGGTATTGGCAGCTTAAGTTTTAGTAGCTTATAAATCAAGGCATCGTGCCATACCGTATCAAAAGCTTTTTCGATGTCTAGAAGAACAAGTCCCGTTGACTCCTTGTCG
Organism: Microdon myrmicae; assembly: GCA_963931805.1. Taxonomy (NCBI): domain Eukaryota; kingdom Metazoa; phylum Arthropoda; class Insecta; order Diptera; family Syrphidae; genus Microdon; species Microdon myrmicae. The sequence continues at coordinate 159,277,764 of OZ007498.1, read as the reverse complement.
ATGAATTTACCAGCTATGTGGTTTTTAATGCGCAAGACTTGGTGGATTGTGCTGTGACCACTACGGAAACCGAACTGAAAGTTTGGTAAGATGTTATTGTCTTCCACAAAACGATCAATCCTTTCCTTAATGATTTTTTCTAAGAGCTTACTTAGACAGCTAAGTAGACTAATAGGTCTGTAGCTTTCGGGGCTGTTCTTCGGTTTGCCGGGTTTCGGGATAGGTATTACTTTTGCTGTTTTCCAACAGTCCGGAAAATAACAATTCTTAAGACAAGCGTTGAAAATGAACGTTAAATAGTTACTTGCAGCAGGTGGAAGTGCTTTGATTAATTTGTTGTTAATTTTATCGAGACCCGCAACCTTTTTTGATTTAGATTTTTTTATCAATTCTTTAACTTTGCTGATATTAGTTGCGTAAGTACTTTCAGCTGGTGTTTGAGAAAGTACATAGATAGTGTTAGCAACTTCAGCTTCAGTATACGCGTCGCTTAGATGCATAGATATGGAGTGGTTCTTACTAAACATGTTAGCAAGTAGGTTCGATTTCTCCACTGAAGAAATAAACAACTTGTCGTGAACTTTAAACGGAGGAATACTGGACCCTCTCTTTTTCATAATTTTTGATATTTTCCAGAACGGTTTGCTTGCTTTGTCAAGAGAGGAAAGGTGTTTATTCCAACACTTGTTCCTATATGTTGAGATTTCGTTTTTAATGATATTATTTAAGACTTTAACATTAACTAGAAAACAATCGAATCTATAACGCAGCCATTTTCTTCTTTCAGAGTTTCGTAGCCTAATCAGGTGTAAGATATTTTCAGGAAGCGGTGCCTTATCAACTGGAGCAATGGAACATTTAGGTATCGCAAGATCGGCCGCTCTATTGATAACAGAAACAAAATTGTTGCATAGGATATCAATGTGCTCGCTGCAGGTTATAGAATTTAGGCTGGTATCACCTAGAACCAAGTTCGTGTTTATATATGATTTATAACAATTCCAGTTGGCGGCGGAATAGTTGTGGTATAAACTGGTACGATTTACAACTACTGTATGATTCACTGTGATCGGGGTGGTCTGAACTTAACGCATTTAGAGTTAATGGTACTGTGCAGTAATTTGGAATATTAGTGATATATAGATCAAGAGTTGAGGGGTTCTTGTTAGCACTCGCTGGGATATAGGTGGGAAGAAGTGGATAAAGTATGGAAAAACTTGGGCTGGATTCAGCAACATCTAGTAAAATGTTACCCCAGCTGTTTGCCCTAAGACAATTCCACGACTGATGTCTGCAGTTTAGATCACCACCAATAATTACCTTGTTTCGAGTGTTGACTCTATACAATTTTTGCAGATCCCGCTTAAAGTAAGTAGATTTCTCTAGGTTTCTATTTCCTCCAGGGAAATAGACCGAAAAAAGACTCACCTTGGAGTTGTCACTTAATGTTACATCTATACTAATTTCCTCAATTAACTTAAGGCGCAATGAAGGACGCAAGGAATGTTCTATACATTTTTTCACAACAATGGCGACACCTCCACCACTAGCATGTACCCTGTCTAGGCGATAACATATGTAATTTTGATGTGAGAAAGAAATGTCTTGTTTGAGCCAGGTTTCTGAAACAAGTGCAATGTCAATATTAAAATTTATCAAGAAACTAAAAAATTCATGCTTTTTGTTTTTGATGCTTCTCGCATTCCAAGTTATGATGTTAAGAGAATTTCTTAACATGTTTTTTCCGAGTATATGTACTTAATAGCTAATGAAGTAATGACGTTAAATTGGTCAGCTTTGGTTTGACAAGCACTAAGCTTGGTTACAACTTCATTAAGAAGAGAGTTTATCTCGCTAAATGAGAACAGGTTATCATTAGTTAAAGTTTCTGACGGATTTTTCTTCGTGTGTGTCGTATCACTGTTGGAAGGTTGCTGGGTTTGATGGAGGCCAGAAGGCCAGGTGGATGAAGGAAGTGAAGGTTGACGCACAGATCGGGGTAGTGGAGGAAAATTATCAATGGATAATCGGTCGGGCACTGTCTGCTGTTTGTCACTCGGAGGCTGTAGGAAGGTTGTATTTCCTGTACCACGTCCGCGTGGGGATAATTTGCGGCGAATGTCTATGTACTGCTTTCGGCTTATGCATTCTGGATCGGTGGATTTATGTGGCCCACTACAATTTGCACACTTGATGACCTCATTTGTTTTGCAGTCGGATGTTTTATGGTTTCCCGAACATATTGCACAGAAGCTATTTATATGACAATGCATCGAGCCGTGACCATAAAGTTGGCAATTGTGACATTGTGTGACCTTACCTGGATTATGTTTTTTAAAGTCCCAGCGAACGATGGTTTTGAACAAGGTGGAGTAGTTCCGTTTTAGTTCGTTTAATTTAACTGTACCGCGTTGAATGTAGACGATGTAAAAGTAGTGTTTGTACCGGGCTTTTGTTGACGGATTTAATGTGATGGTTTTAACATCTAGGCACTTAATCCCGAGTGCAATTAACTCATTTTTCACTATATCGTTGCTTATTAAGTCTAGCCCGGATAACACTACCTTTAATGGACGATTTTCCTTACGTGAGTGGGTGAAAAACTCACATTTTAACCGTAAGAGTTCGGTTCTGATTTTATTATATATGTCCATTGTTGGGGCACATATTTTTTGCCCAAGCGAAATGTTTTTGATTAAGTATTTGTCTATCTTAATGTTGCTCAAAATATCACGCACTTGAGCACTAGTTGTTTTTAATACCACAATTGGCGGAACGGTTTCTTTAGGAAGTTCTGCGCACTGTTCGTCATTGGTCGGATCCATTTCGGGAGAGTCTTCCATCAGACTCTGAAGTGGTTGAAAAAAGTTAGTGTTTGAACACATTTTAGATTTTTCTAGAACTTTATTGTTCACTTTTGAAAGTTTATCGGGAGGTGTTTGGCCTCCAATAACGGGGTCGTAACGCAACCGTTTGCGCTTGATTTTATTTAACACACGTGGCCCAGGGGCCATAACTTAACGGTTATAACACTTGTTCAAATTTTTGTATGCGGAAAACGAGGCAAATAAAACAAGATAATGATAATTAAATTGTGAAAATTATTGTGAAAATAACGGTTGATTAAGATAACTAGCACGAGCAAAACTGTGAGACAAGTTGTCTGTTTGAAAGTCAGCCAGGTACCAAATAGGCCTCAGTTTCGGCGATCACCTCTTCATTCGACGAAAATTTCCTCCCAGCGAGCATTCCTTTGAGATCTGAGAACAGGAAATAGTCGCTGGGGGCCAGATCTGGAGAATACGCTGGATGCGGAAGCAATTCGAAGCCCAATTCATGGATTTTTGCCATCGTTTTCACTGACTTGTGACACGGTGCATTGTCTTGGTGAAGCAGCACTTTCTTTTTCTTCAAATGCGGTCGTTTTTCGGCGATTTCGTCCTTCAAACGGCCCAATAACGCTGTGTAATAGTCGCTGTTGATGTTCCTTCCTTTTTCAAGATAGTCAATGAAAATTATTCTGCGCGCATCCCAAAATACAGACGCCATAACCTTGCCAGCCGACTGTTGCGTTTTTCCACGCTTTGGGCGGGTTCATTGTGTGCAGTCCACTCGGATGACTGTCGATTGGACTTCGGAGTGAAATGATGGAGCCATGTTTCATCCATTGTCACATATCGACGCAAAAACTCGGGTTTATTACGCTTGATCATCTCCAAACACTGCTCCGAATCATCAACTCGTCGTTGTTTTTGGTCAAAAGTGAGCTCGCGCGGCACCCACTTTGCACAGAGCTTTCATCATCATCATCATCGGCACTACAACCTGGAACCGGTCTTGGCCTTATTTAGCAAGTCCTGAGGCTTGTTAAATTTTCCATAATGATTTGTTTTTTCCGGGCAAGGTCATTAGTCTTGCGCCAGAGGCTCCTCGACGGGGAAACGAACCCCGGTCTCCCGCGTGACAGGCGGTATACTAACCAGTATACTATTGAGGAGCACAGAGCTTTCTCATACCCAAATATTCGTGAATGATATCTTTAGAGTGCCTGCTATTTCATTCAATTTCAATTTACGGTCATTCAAAATCATTTTGTGGATTTTTCTAATGTTTTCGTCGGTAACAACCTCTTTTGGGCGTCCACTGCGTTCACCGTCTTCGGTGCTCATTTCACCACGTCTAAACTTAGCATACCAATCCTTGATGGTTGATTTTCCTGGGGCGGCGTCTGGAAACTCGTCATCACGCCAAGTTTTTGCTTCAACTGTATTTTTTCCCTTCAAAAAGCAATATTTTATCAACACGCGAAATTCCTTTTTATCCATTTTTTTCACAATAACAGAAGTTGCTTCACTCAAAATACTATAATTCACAAACTAATAATCTGACATCTGTCAAATTTATACACGCGGCTTTTAAAGGTTGGGGCTAACTAAAGATCATATGGATTTAATTCAAGTGCCGCCATCTATGTGTCGGGCCGGGGACTTTTCAATCGACCTGTTACAAAGGAACCGTGGGATCGTTATAGTTTTTGTTTGCATTTCCAAATCATAAACATCTAGCGAGCGATCTACGTTAAGATGTTTATGATTGCATGACTATTGGTCGGCGGCGAATCGCTATCCTTTGTTTGCACAAGTGTGCCTTTTAGGTTTTTGGGTCATGCTAGGAATTTAGGTGCTAATTGCTATTAGCTACAAGCGGAGATATTCGTTGTTCGGTTTGTTTACCGAAGAACGCGTTTAATGGATGTATTGCATTGATACCCTGAACTGGATGCGTTGGACTGGATGCATCGAATTGGATGCGTATAATTCAATATTAGAGGCTTTTGAACGTTTAGTTCGATTGATTTTTGTTTTTGAATTCAATGTTGGTGTCTGAAATGTTACCTTTTGTTTCAGGTGGGAGTAAGGACTTTTGGGACACGTGTCTGTGGGCACGTGTATTGGATAAAGGTGAGTATGTTCCTTCGCGGAAAGGACATCTCAACCTATAGTGGCTTGTGTGGTTCGTAGAACCGCCACAGGTCCACTTTCATCGCTTTTGAGATGTTTTGATTTCTGTTAAATAAGCCGTCAGGCATCTATCGAGATTTTTAGCAGTATAAACGACTTAGCAGTAAAGCGACTTTAAACTATTGTATGTGAATATACGAGGGTAGGGTGCCAAGTAATGAACACATGCTTGGGAGCGAACAAAAACAAAAGCGGACAAGAAGTACATTAAAGTACAATTCTTAAACTTTAAAATCTTTTTTCTTTCAACATAGTTGCCATTGAGGCTAACACATTTCTCCCATTTTATCTCAATTGTTCAATGACTGTATGCTAAGATACAACACCTTGAAAAGGTAAAGCAAAGAAAAACCGGTGCGACTGGAATCCTAATCGTGTTCAACCGAAAAACAAAGAAAAAAAACTCGAGTTAGCTTTTGATTCATTTTTATACACTATTTGAAACAAATTGCTGCACAGAATCACCCAAGCTTCGTCATACAATCAAAAACCAACAAATTTGAAACACCTCTCACAACTCTGCGAATCACTGCTGAAATCAAGACGACGAATTTTTTACTGCAACTCTTGTCCCGTACCAAACAGCAGTTTTACGATGGTCTTGATTCTCGGCCAATGACCTGCAATCCCTCTACGATAACTCTCCATCCCATATCTCTCTCGTTGACCTAAATTCGAGGCGACCTTTCGATTGGTTGTTGCTTGTGGAAGCTATGTGAGCGTTTGGATCATAATTTTCCTCATTTGCTTCACACATTCCTTTGGTCGAGATTGCAAGTATTTCGCCGCCGACAGTGAAGTCGGTCGTAGACGCGTCATATTGTCTTTTGCAAATTACCGGCTTCCGTACGCGACTTTTACGTGATTACGTAATTGAATTGAAATCTACGTGATACGGTTATGTTTTGGGTGGATCATGTTGCAACAAAGACAAAACCCACACGTTCCTTAGATATTCCAATATGGTTTGCCATACGGTTTTGAATGATTCGCCAGTCATTTTGAATCAAATCATAAACGAATTTCCGATGGGACAGTTCGCTGCGTGTTCCATCAACAATTATCGCTTTTCCAGGCTCGCAACCATGACATTTTATTCCCAATCGATTTACAGTAAACATATCAACAGCATCGGTACCATAACAGTCTTAAAACGATGATAAATTTTAGTAGGAGTCACTTTTTCAGCAGTTAAAAATTCGATAACACAATGTTTAAGTTGCGTTAACATAGCATCAGAACACCTTGTTCGACTTCGACCTCTCTACCCATACTCTCAACCACCACCTCCTAAACCAATCTTAAGCGGCGCTTCTATACTTTACTATACTATAACCTGCCCCCATATCCTGCCCCTACTCCTTCCTTCTTAATTTGTCCTGGTCACCTTAGGTTAAGCCTAGTATATATGAGTATGAGAAAATCAACGTGCTATCATAGGGAAACGAGTGAATTGGGCTGTGAGTAATTGACAAGAGATCATTTATAAAGATCAAGAAGAGAGTGGGTGAGAGTACCGAACCTTGGGGTACACCTGCATTAATTTGATGGGAGGCAGATTTGACGCCATCAAGAACCACTTGGACTGAATGGCCAGAAAGATAGTCTCTTATCCATTGGATCAGGGAATTATCCACTCGATATGAATGTAATTTTGATAAAAGGCCTGAATGCCAAACTCTGCGGAAGGCTTTCAAGATATCCACTGCAACAACCTTGCTTTCTCCGAAGTAGTGGATGGATTATTTTTTTTTTTTTTTTTTTTTTTTTTTTATTGGACTACTCTCGGGAGAGGCGAACCTATAGCGCCAAGTGGGCGCCCCGAGATGCCATTAAATAACCGTTGCAGTTCTTTTTGAACAGTTGCAGGTTGTAACGCTCCAGGAACACTCGCGTGGGAAGGGAGTTCCACAGCTTCTCCGCTCTGTAACGGAACGAGTTCTGATGCAGGAATGCTCGCGCCGTCAGGAGATGAATCACAAACGGGTGCGATCCGTCGAATTGTCTTGTCGAGCGCATATAAACCGAACTGCGTGGAACAATGCCAAGAATCTCCAAAGAACAGCACCCGTGATAATTTCTGTAAAACAGACAGAGGTCGGCTACGCGCCTTCGATGTGATAGAGACTGTAGTTCCGACGTCAGCGCCGAGTCCTCGATCAGGCGGATCGCTTGTCTCTGTATGCTCTCAAGTAAGTCGAGGGTATGTCTAGGAGCCGAGCTCCAAACATGAGAGCAATATTCGAGCGCGGGTGTAATTTGAGATTTATATAGGAGAAGAGGTTGGTCCGGAGTAAAATATTTCTTGGCTCTAAAAAGATAGCTCAGTTTTCCTGAGGCTGACCTGGTGATGCTCGACACGTGTTTATGCCATGATACATTCCCACAGACCGTGACGCCAAGCAATTTCAAACTTTCCCCAGCCTCGAGGGCCCGGCCATTTATCATCAGCTGTGGAACCGATGATCCACTTTTTTTTTGTGAATGTTGCATACTGTGTCTTCGTTGCATTGAAGTCGACGAGATTGGCCCTTTCCCACTGGAGGTCCCTATCTAGACTTTATTCAGAGATTCAATCTGTCTACATCTCAGCCGATGCAACACAGATGCACCAATCGGCCGAACACAAGAAAAGGAAGAAACAAGCGTACTATCATCCGCAAAACTGAACACTTTGTTGTCCGTTGTCTCCAACAGATCATTTATGTGAAGCAAAAACAAGGTTGGGGCCAAAATAGAACCTTGGGACACCCCCAAATTAACAGGATACAGATCTGAACACTCGCAGTCCACAACAACCCGGATCGATCGATTCTCAAGGAAGCTCCTCGTCCAGTCGCAAAGCTGTTGGGAAAGTCCATAAGAACGAAGTTTGCTCAGCAATGCCCCGTGCCAGACGCGGTCAAAAGCCTTGGAGATATCCAATGCGACCGCCCTTGACTCGCCATGCCGTTCAATCGCAGATGTTATAAGTGTCAAAAGGTCTCCCGTGGACCCCTTGCCACGGAATACGTATTGACGGTCATTCAGAAGTCCGTTGCACTCTAAATACTTAACTAACTCTGTATTGATGACTGTTTCCATCACCTTAGATAAAATAGACAGTAATGCTATCGGACGGTAATTTTGTGGGAGACCGTTTTTTTTCCGTCTTTGGGATTGGCTGAACTCGAGCGATTTTCCAGCAGGCAGGAAAAGTCCTCCGTGCATAAGATAAGCGGAAGAGTCTGCCAAGAACCGGTGATAGTTCTGGAGCACAGTTCTTAAGGACTATTGCTGGTATTCCGTCCGGGCCGCTTGCCTTCCTACAATCCAGTTCACATAGAATGCGTTGAATAGTTCGCAGACGAAATCTCACATCCCACATGGAAGACCGTACCGACGCGATCGCAGGTGGCTCCAAAAGGCCGGGATCGAGGTTTGAATTCGTGGAAAATAAATTCGCGAACACATTAGCTTTCTCCTTTGGATTCGTGACTAACGTCCCGCTGTCTGTCACCAACGGAGGGAAGGAGGAGGATGCGAAGTTACTGCTGACAGCCTTTGCCATTGACCAGAAGGAGCGCGAACCAGTTGGGCACCGAAAGAGCTTATTGATCACCCTGTCGTTGTGAGCTTTCTTCGCGGTATCAATCGCCTGGTTGCACGCGTTTCTGATTCTAACAAAATTCATTCTGTTAACATCGGTGGGATTGGAGCCCCATTGCTTAAAAGCTCTATTTTTTGCCGCTGTAATCAGCTCGTATTTTTTATCAAACCAAGGTTTATCAGACGAACTTCGTTTGATGGAATGTGGAATATACATCTCCATCCCCAGAAGAATATTCCCTGACACCGACTCCGCGCAAGCGTTAACATCGGAGTGTCCGAAGCACACCTCGGACCATGGAAAGAATGCGAAGAAATCTCGCAAATCGTCCCAGTTAGCAGCCCCATACTTCCATACATGGCGAAGCTGCCTAGGGCGGTTATTCGCTTGATATGCAAGTGCTTGCGTGACAGATACCAAGCAGTGATCTGAGTTTCCCAGTGGCGCAGAAACCTCTACGGTATAAATACTCGGTTCGGATGTCAAAAACAGATCCAGGATGTTCGCATAATCGCCTCGGGCATCCGGCACTCGCGTTGGCTCCGCCACGAGTTGAGTCAAGTTGTGGCTTACAGCAAACATCTCCGCCAGCCCGCCAGCCTCGTCGGTTCTGTTAGAATGCACCAACCAGCCGGAATTGTGTACATTAAAATCGCCAAAGACGATAATTTCAGAAGCCTCGTGGTGGATCTGTATCCAGTCGGCGGTATCTGAAAGATGTTCGAAAAATATCGCCGTCCGATCGTCATTCGTGGAGCGGTATAGACAACATAGAAATTTAACGGAATTTCTCAGCACGACCCTCAACCATATGATGTCCATATTATTGGGTTCCAACGCCTACATCCTCTGGCAAGCCAGATTGTACCGCGCGAAGACGCAGACTCTGCCCTTAAAACGAAATCTCGAATGTAAGTCGTATCCTGAGCAACGAGGATATGTCGAATCTGTTGACGAATCGACCTGGGTCTCAGTTAGGGCAAGGATATCAGGTTTCGTTGTTTGCAAATATTGGTGGACGGCGTTTACTTTTGTATTGGTGAAACCGATGCCCCTGATGTTACAAAATGCCGCCACCAGGCGAGCGTGGGCAGAGCCTCGAGAACGAGCCCGGATATGCGATGACGAACCTCTCAAAGTTCCATTATTTATCATGATATCTGAATGATGTTCCCGCTGACATAGTCCCCCTCGGAGATCCGAATGGGAGATTAGTTTACCTCCGGAATTCTTTATATCAGAAGGTACCGTCATGACTTATCCCCGTGTCAGTCCGGGCCATCAGCCACACATCCAAAACACCGTCGAAGATTTTTCTCGGCGATATCGGGGAATGTACAACGTGACGGGGTGTTATCTCACCTTGGGACCGACTACCACCTAACCAACCTTTTCTCGAACCGGTCCATCAGCCAAGCTCCGAAAGATGGCCGGGGATTTCTCCCGACCATTTCACGGAGCCTAAAGCTTGATGGGGTGGTATTTCACCGGGCGCACAGGGCGTTGGGACCCCGGCTACCACTCGGCCTTTAGTTGCTTCTTATGGCAAGCTGGCCTAGCTGTGCGTATATTCTAACGCCCTACTCACAGGGCAATGGAATGGATGGAATGGCTCCACTTTCCGGTAAGGTACGTCATCAAATCTCCGGTGGACCGGTTGCTACGAAAGCCATATTGACCGTCATTGAGGAGGCCATTTGATTCCAGATACTTCGAAAGTTGACGGTTGATAGGTGATTCGATTACCTTTGAGAGAATAGAAATTAGTGCTATGGGTCGATAAGAAGAGAGGGATGATTTGTCGCCCTTTTTGGGAATTGGCTGAATGTTCGCTGACTTCCATCTATTTGGGAAGTGGTCAGTAGAGTAAGACAAATGGACGAGTTTCAGCAGTGGTTTAGAGAGTGAAGAGAAACATCTCTCAAGAGAATTGAGGGAATGCCATCAGGGCCAGCGGATTTGTTTGCGTTTCGCTCCTTGAGTGGTTGGGCCACAGTACGTACGGTGTGCTGCTTATGCTCAAGTTGAGCCGGAACTGACGTGGTATCAGGCAGCGTTGAGTTGGCTGCAAAATGTGCAGCAAGTAGATTTGATTTCTCTATTGCACTGGTGGCTGGCCTGTCATCGACTATTAGCGAAGGAATGGATGAGGAGACCGAGTTTTGGATGTTCTTCACAAATGCCCAGTAGTTTCTACCTATGGCGCAGTGTAATATTTTTTGCCTCACTCTCTGGTCATGAAACAACTTTGCGCGGTGAATATACGCATTGCAGTCATTTCTAGCTCTCTTAAATCTTTTCTGGTTTTCCTCAGTATTGTTTGATTTATATAACCGGAAGCTCAACTCTTTCGCCTTAATGGCTTCTCTCTACCCAGAATCGAACCACATATTTCTCTTGGGTTTGATACTCTTTATTCTGTGTGGAATAAAGGTTCGCATGCCAAACAGAATCTTGTCCGGTTTAGAGTCAACATCATTATTGAAGAAAAATAACGACCAATTTAAATTCCCAAAAAAGTCGTTTAGACCTTCCCAGTTGGCTTTCTCATAGAACCATACTGTTCTTATGGGAGTTTTCTCGTAAGCGTTGTTGTTGGTTAGACGAAATTTAGCTGACACGACACAGTGTTCTGAAGTGCCCAAGGGCGAAGAAACATCAATTGTGTATTTGTTTGGATGAGAGATGAGAAACAGGTCGAGTGTGTTGGCGGAATGAGCATCTATATCTGGTACCCGTATTGCCTCACTGACGAGTTATGTTAAATTATTTGACTCAGCGAAGAGCTGATCATAGTGACCCTCAGGTGTAGTGTGTCCGGAGTGATGGAGCCACTGAGAGTTATGCACATTAAAATCACCCGCAATAACGATTTCAGTGTGGGGATATAGGGTCAAGATCTTACCGATGGAATTAGATAGAGCATCAAATTCATTAAAGGATGCGTTTCTATCCAAATTTGGGCTTCTGTAAAGGAAGCAGTAATGTATGATATGCCTACGAACGTGAAGTTTTAGCCACGAGCAATTAAATTCTGGATTGGAGCAGAGCCCATATTCTGGCAGAAGCTGATAAGCAATTTCACTTCGTATGTATGTAGCTAGACCACAATGTGGAAAGAACAAAGGCAGTAGGTTATAACCGAGTATAGCAAAATCAGAAATATCTGTATTAGTTATTACCTGAGTCTCGCGAAGTGCAAGGGTTGCTAGTTTCCGATTACCGATTTGGGCAGACACAGAGGAGAAATCGCATTTTAGGCCGCGAGTGTTACACAGATCGACTTGAAATTCCCGTTCCATTGAAATGGCTTGACACAAAAAACCAATACCGCCTCAGAAAAGGATGCAAGTTGGACCCAGCGATAGTTAAGCGAAAGCAACCACTACAGGTGTTATGCCCTTTTAGTAGATGCACCACTAAATCTGTGCCGAAATCCAGGTCACATCCCTTTCGTGACGAATATTACGCCACTCAAAACATCAAAAACCATCCAAAGATTATAAATCAATCGAGAGTATGGATGCCTGAGGAGCGCAACAGAGGTACGAAAAAGAGGAAAAACAGACACAAGGAGAGGAAAGGGTATGCGTTTTCCCGCACTGTACACTTCCCCGCAATTTTCACACTAAGGCGCGACTTCTATATATATTACTGCACTACACTCGAACGCGTTTGTGGTGATCCGTTTGTTTATTTCGGATCCCACAGAATATTTGACGCGCGAACCGATAGTGCAATTAGTGTATCTTGTGTTTACTTAAGATACCCTAAAAGGATTACACAATTGACCCGATGGTACGGATCACGAGGCAGAGGCGGTTAGTTTGATGGAAACCATTCGATTCCTTGCTTTTAAAATCAAGTAAACCTTGCATCTGCTAAATATAATCCACACCTTCGATGTTATAGCGACTGTAGTCACGACGACAGCGCCGTGTCTCCAATCAGGCGGATCGCTCTTCTCTGTATGCTCTCAAGTAGGTCGAGGGTATGTTTAGGAGCAGAACTCCAAACATGAGAGCAATATTCGAGCTATACTATTACTATTTACTGGCCTGTATGAACCCGGAAGTTCACGAACTTGTGGCGACTCTAACAGATACACACACAATTCACAAGCAAAAATAGTGAAGAACACCGAACGAAAAACCGAACAAGAAAATACATCCTGCCTGAATTATGGTAAGTAAATAAATAGGGTGGTAGCCCTACTAAACTAAACCTACACTCCGCCATATTTTCCGCTCTTAAAAGACACTAAATGCATGCTCGAGCTCGGACCAACGCATGGGTATTAAAAGGGGTTGTTACTTCCATTTGTCGCCATTCGCGTTCTGCAAGCATGTGTGCTATACTTTTCAGCCTACCCTCGTATTTAACCTCTCTGCAATCTCTCGAACCGTTTTATGATAAGTCTGGCTTACAGACAATATGTCCAGTAAGTGCCACTCTGCTTTTCCTATTTTGAAAAATTGAAAAATGTTTTATTGTTTAGTTTACGAATTATGAATTTTTTTTCGGACATAATTTTACGTATAGGGACATATTTCAATACGGTGGATGAGGAATCAATCCGATCGGCTGCATTAAATTTATAATTCACGTATGTGCATGAGCCGAATGATTATTCGTCCCACTTTCTTTGTTTCTCGAAACTCCGACATGCCTCAGACTAGGTTTAGTTTTATTAGTGAGAGTTCGCGACCCATTTAACTACACTCATGGCGTGACCAACACACCAGTACTCGGCTTACGTCTTGCAATCCGAGTTATCGTACAATATGTCGGGAAACATTCAGACAACTCTTGATATTGATGGTGGGGACTGCGTCTTGTATAATTCCGGAGGGACGACCGCTTTCTGTTTTCCGTATTGTGGACTGTATAATTCCAGACAATGCTGGCTGAGCGATTGTCTTACCAGTTCAAAAACAGAATGTATTCAGAAATACATTTATGAAACACTAATCTGACAGATTTCTTTCAAATGATTTCTCATGTGTAAACGAACCGAACTGGACTTAACTTGACTAATATGACTTCAACTAAAACTCCTTGACTGGAACCGATGTCACAGTGTCAATTGACGCAAATCCCTATGGAAATGTTTCTGTTGCCAAAAAAGAGTGTATTAACCATGTTCAGAAGAGAATAAGAGAACTCACCTTCGTAACGTGAAAAAAAAATACCAAAGGCACGGGGACCGAGGTAATTGGTCGGGTAAGCCCATTAATGAACTTACTATTATTTACGGACTTGCTATTAGACGCAATACTGGATCAGTTGAAAAAATGAGAAATGATATATGGGCAACCATCCACCATAAAATATCCGGATATGAATAACACATACCGCAATACGATAAGTGTCCAATCGGAGTCAATTCTTGTTGCTCTTGGCAACGGAGCAAAGCATCTTTTTACTTAAAAGCATAAACTTCCTTTGCATAAAAGTGTTTTCTAAGCAATAAAGCCGATTGACGAAGAACTATGGTCGTCTTTCGCGTTGCTTGGGTGGATACACCCAAAATCAAAACTAATTATTCAACTATTCTATGGACCATCGCACCGAAAACAGTGTCAAGCCAAAAGACTGTACTAGCGGCTGCTATCGCTGCCACCACATTCAACGAGGAGTTATCGGGCTTATTTTCCATCTACGATGCACTAGGAATAACGGTTGAACGTACATTGTTCGACTTTTGCATGGAATAGAACGCCAATCGCATCAAGGCCGTTGAGCGCTCCATTTCCGAGATTGACAAAACGACTAGACGCAGCCTTACATCGGCGAAACAAGAGGTAAAGGACCAGAATACGACTTTGGAAGGGCAATTATACGGTGCTAGGACAGCAGAGTAAAGATAAAAATTATTATATACCATATTATTATAATTTCGAAAAGGTATAGCGTTTTTAAACCATGTTTTTGAAATCGAGACGCAGAAGAACTCGAAGAGTTTACATCCGATTTACTTGAAATTTTAACTGTAACTTCTTTATTGGATTATCTAGTACTACACCCGATTTTAACGATCGGTAATTAAGAAAAAAAAGGGTGGGGGGGGGGGGGGGGGGGTAAAAACGTAAATACAGGGCAAACTCACTGCTTGCTTTCAACCTGGCGAAGGCCATGACGATCCTTGTCCCTGTTCAATCCAAGTGACATGCAGTCTCCACGCGACACTCCTGGATAGCTACTTTGCCATCCGCCAAGTAATGAGCCAATGCATGCAGCGCCATCCTGAGAAAACTTGTCACAGGGCTAATAAAAATTGCTAATTATGCTAATTGGACTAATAACAATTATTATGGACAAACTAACAACTCTCGGAAATAGACCGGATACACGACGACAACCACGGAAACGAAAATGGCTAAACGATTTGAGAATTTTCTCATGGAACGTTCACTCACTATACAGAGCTCGAGCTGCACAGCAGCTAGCCGATGACCTGTCTGAATATAAGGCTGACATTACAGCATTACAAGAAATAAGATGGGCGGGGAGTGGTGTTATTCAAGGAAATAAGTATGATATTTATTACAGCTGACATCCAAATTACCATGTGCTCCGGATAGGGTTTCTAGTTAGCCAAAAACTGAAGCCTGCCATTATCGGCTTTAATGCAATAAACGAAACGCTATGCACTCTTCTCTTGCGAAGCAAGTTTAACAACATAGGCCTTATGAACGTTTACAGACCTACAGAGGAGTCCCCTGACGACGAAAAAGAAGAATTCTACGAGAACGTCGAACGGGCACTCAATGCCTGCCTAAGATACGATGTATGATGTGCAAATCGTTCTTGGTGATTTGAATATAAAAAAACCAAAATATGTCGGTTTTCAGGCACTACGAAGGTTCCCATAGTTTGCATGAGAACACTAATGACAATGACAACTACGAGTCATCGAATTGGTAGCATCAAAGAACTTGATCGTTGCGGGCCAGGTTTCCGCGTAAGGATATCCACGAAGCCACCTGGGTATCACCTGATGGAGCCACTTGCAACCAAATTGACCACGTGTTGATAGATCGCCGCCACTCCTCGAGCCTGATGAAGGTACGAACGTGCGAGGTGCCAATGTCGACTCGGATTACTATCTTGTTGCTATAGTTTTCCGTTGCGGATTGCCTTACGGAGACTTATTGCATCCCCGGATCAAGTCCGAATCAACACGGCTGTCTTACGCATTGAGAACACCAGCAACCCCTTTTGCCATGCGTTAAGACTCGCCGTCGTGGAGCTCCATGGAGGGAGAGTAAGTCGTGGGGCCAGAATGCCGGGCATAGAAGAGAAATGGACACGCCTTAAGAATAGTCATTAGTACGGCCAACTCCATCTTAGGTAGTAGTCGTAGAGATCGGAGTGACTGGTTTGATGATGAGTGCAAACTAGTGACTGAACGTAAGAATGGTACATACCAGGCAATGTAGCAGTCTCATAGGACGCGTGTGCGCGAGGAGAAATACAAAGAGCTCAGAAGATCTAAAAAAAGACTTCACATACAAAAGAAAAGTGCCTGGGAAAAAAACCTTGTCTGTGAAATAGAGAAAAGTGGAGAACGAGGTCCGCACCAGTCGCGGAAGTTCTACCAAATAATTCGCAGTATGACGCGGTGCACACCACGCTGTACTTACTGCAAGGATAAAGGGACAAGAGGGGATTCCGAGAGATTGGCGTCGCAGAATAATTTGCTCTATACATAAGAAGGCAGATATGACAGTGTGCAGCAACTATAGGGGTATAACACTGCTGAGTACCGCCTATAAGATATTCTCCACTATCCTACAAGATCGGATAGCCCCACACACTGAAGTCATCATTGGTCAATATCAGTGTGGCTTCATCCCACGTAATTCAGCGATTGATCAGATATTCACCCTTAGGCAGGCGATGGAAAAAGGTCAGTAATTTAAAATTCCATTATATCATCTATTCATAGACTTTAAGGTCGCCTACGACAGAATAGTCAGGGTAGAACTATATAATGCCATGAGAGAGTTCGGCATTCCAAACAAATTAATACGACTTTGTAGGTTGACCATGACCAACGTATCTAGTCAAGTAAAAATAGCGGGATTGCTGTCCAAACCAATAAACATATTTAATGGACTCCGACAAGGAGACGGCCTGGCCTGCCTCCTCTTCAACCTGACGTTGGAGAAAGCAATCCGCGACTCTGGCGTTACAACTAGAGGGACTATTGTCACCAAGTCCAGCCAGATACCGGCCTACGCAGTTGAAATCGACATCATCGATAGATCCGATTCGGCTGCACAGGACTCCTACAGCCAGATCGAGCAGGTGGCACAAAAACTGAGACTGCTCATTAATGAGGGAAAAACTAAGTACATGGTGGAAACTTCTGCGAGGAGAAGACCTAACGTTGGTCAAACTATCAGGGAGCGGAGCATGGATTTGAAGTAGTGCAGTCCTTTAACTACCTTGTGTCTGTGGCGTTTCTAACAGATACACACACAATACAAAAGCAAATAGTGAACACCGAACAAAAATCGAATAGGAAAATGCATCAGAGCCGTATACCATAGCGATAACATAACAATTCACATCAGTTGAATATATTTGAGTTTAAAAATCGAATTCAAAATACGGCCAGTAGCCTGATGTGTTACGCATTGGTTCAATTTTTGGTGATTCTAACTGTCATAGCGGCCGTTCGAATCACACGTTCTTCACTATCATCCCAAACGCTATAGGTCCATAGTATCAACCGATAACAATATGGAAGAATCCAACAAAGCCTACTATGGTCTATCAAGGCTCTTTAAATCTCGAAATTTATCCAGAACATCCAAGCAACTACTGTACAAGACCATGATCTAACCACTACTCA
Organism: Microdon myrmicae; assembly: GCA_963931805.1. Lineage (NCBI taxonomy): Eukaryota > Metazoa > Arthropoda > Insecta > Diptera > Syrphidae > Microdon > Microdon myrmicae. Next base: position 159,260,291 of record OZ007498.1, on the reverse strand, counting down.
TGTATGGATCTGACACCTGGGCACTCAATAAAAGGGATTTTGAACTCTTAGCCGCGTTCGAGAGGAAGGTCTTAAAGAGAATTGTTGGCCTCGTATGTGAGGGAGGACGATTCCGGAGACGCTACAACCGTGAGTGATACGCGATCTACCTTGAAGCTAACGTTGTAAGAAAAATCAAGCTCGGTAGACTCCGGTGGGCGGGACACTTAGCTCGAAGCGAAGCCTGCGCGGAAAGTCCTTTGTGGTAGGATGTATGGAAGGAAACAGCGCGACAGGCCTTGTCTGCGATGGAGGGATGGCGTAGACCAGAACGCCCAGAGACCGTAGACCAGAACGGAGAGACTTGCTAAATAAGGCCAAGACCGGATCCCGGTTGTAGTGCCGATGATGATGATGAAATAAGAAAAAAAATATAAACAGTTTGATTCGATTTTTTTCGTCGAAGACGCAATTTTTTATTTAAACAATCGCCATTTTGCGAAAAAAACGTTCTATAACTTAGATCGTGTGTTGCAGTTCCGCAACATGTATTACATTATACCAGTCGGAAAAATATACCACACGGAACGCCACCAATTGCTGAATAGACAAAAGCAAAATTGTCTATTCATGTATGTTACTGTTTTCACACAGTTCTTGTTTTTACTGTTTTTTACACAGTATGTTTTGTAACGTTGTAAAAATTGAAATTGTTTACGGTGCCTTCAGCACCTGTGCTTTTATTTAATGTGACATTAACATTCGTGCAATAAAAGTTAAAAGTATAGTGTTAATAAAATGTGTTTCTTTGTGCCCAATGCGGCAATCATTTTTGTTGTCTCACCGTGCAATTAATCGACGCAGAGACACCTTTTACTGTTTCCCAGTTGGCGAACCATCGGCAACATCGGAGTTGCGCTTCCCAGCTGGCGAAACATGTTGGTCCTTCGAGCCGGATGGCTCGAAGTGTGCAGTGTTCCGGATTCTGACATCCGCAAGAAGACATCAACAAATTGGAAGACTACAACAAGGAAATATCACCGAAAGCAGGTAGGTGGCAATCATTTATAGTATAATATATCCAAATTAATTAGCGATCCGAATGGATCTTAACTACAACGTGTTGTGTCGTGTGTTCATCGAAGTGTTCAATTTCATCGACATTCTACCACCGGGTAGCAATTGTCGTTCTTTAATTCACATAAATAATATTGGAGTGATATTTGTTCGGGACTGTTATAATTTCTAATTGACCTGAGTGCAGAGATTGATTCGGAATCAATAACGGTAATTACTAACAAGGCCGTAAAGTTGGATATATTCGAAGTGCCAATCAATGTTTATCGAACGCAATCAGCAATTCCTTGAAACAGCCGAACAGATTAATAATGAAGGCAACCGCCTGATGAAGGAATGCAAATATGAAGAAGTGGTACTTTAATCAACCAGGCCATTAGTTTCGATCCGAAAAATCCAACATTCTTCTATAATCAAGATGCAGCATATATGCGTATAACAGAAATTGATAGTGCGATTAAAGACTGCAACTCTGCGTTGTTCGACAATCCAAATTACAACATAGCATATGGCCGAATGGGGTGATAGTATTAGACAGCGTCAACAGTTCTCGTGGTGGAATGGCATATAAAGACCTATACCAAAGTCGGTATAGAATCATACTATCATCAGCTAGCTTACATAGACTTAGCTTTTCTAGAATTAGGGTAGTATAAGATTTAAGTTAGGTTAAGTGCTTTTACATAAAAAAAAAAAAAATAAAATTGGTAAGTTAAGTAAGTTAAATTTTAAGAAAAAAAAAACAAAAAAAAATTGACAAAGTTTTTCAAATTTTTCTTTGTATTTCAACTAATTATCAGTACTGCCACAAAGTTCTGTCGCCGAAAGGCAAATTATACAAATGTTGAGTAATGTTTAGCTTAGAGCGTCTGCGTTGGAACAGTAAGTTCTTATATAAGATAATTAAGCTAGAATTTAAGCATTTTTTGTCTAGCCTTTAATTTAGAAATTGAGAATATAAAAAGAAAAATCAAAAATATTTTAAAAATGAAATGGCTGAATGGGAGATGTATATCTCAAGGCAGGAAGGTACGATGAAGCCATAGACGCTTATACGAAGCTATTCAATTAGAACCTGACAACAACGATTGAAAATGAACCTGAACAAACGGAAGGAATTGATACGTGCCACAATAGCTGTTGTTCCTGAACAACGAAGGTTTGCCAAAAAAAAAAAAAACAACTATCCCAGAGTCACAGAATTCTAGGAATTTCTTCAACTATTCTACAGGCTATGAAGAACAACGTTAAACTACCAGTTAGACAAGTTGGAGCTGTCTTCCTACGTTCATGTCAGCTGTTCTGGATGTTTCAATTGGGGTTTTCAACCGATATCGTAACCGTTTGTGTGTCACCGCGAATCGTAACACATTTTCTGGTATTCCTAAAATGTTGTGCTTCATCTATTCGTAGAAGTTAATTAAACGTCACATGGTTGCAATATGGAAGATGTTATATTTCCAATAACTTCCTTCACAGAATCTGACCAAAACCCCTGGGAAAGCGACCACAGGAATGTATTCAGTCGGTTTCAACATTTAACATTTTTTGCAGATTTTAATTGTCCAGTTCCTGCAGAACAAATATTTCAACATCAGGTAGAACGCAGAAAGAAATTCTACCGAAACCAATGGGAAGCATGAAGCAGGTCATTACATCACCAAGCGCTGATGATAAACAAGAGGATGAACCACTTCATGTGATTGAAACGCTGGCAGATGTGCTTCTGAAAAACGAAGATACCCTGGTTAATTGGAATATGCTTACCACATATCTATTTCCAGAATTTTAATTCGGACTGACATATACTAGCCGTACTGGTTTGCAAAACAAACTAACACCTGCTTGTTTATTTAAAAAATTATTCTACTGTAATCGATGGTAAATAGAATAAATTAATAGATATTTCCTATTTTACCAATGTTATAAACCTCCAATATAAATAAAACAACATTTTTGCGTTTCATTCGAGTGGAACGCGTATGAATTTACGATCAAATTAGGACTACGTCCAAAGGTTCATCGATGACATAGAAGGATTCACGATCCAAAAGAGGACTACGTCCAAGAAGTCATCGATGATATAGATGGATTTACGATCCAACTTACATTTTAACGTTAACAAAGGTCGAACAACAACCTGAATAAGAATATTGATCTCATCATTAATAAACAAAAAGCTGGTAATTCTACCAAATTACTATTATTTAGCAATTTAAATAATATTTCAACTTTAACACAGGTCAACATCAAAGCTAGTAATTCTACCAAATATAATTTACAGTCCACAAATGACTCTTATTAATCAAATACAATTTACAGTCCACAAACTAATATTATTAATCAAATACAAGGTACAGTCCACTGTTCGACATCCGAGGTTGTTTCATTTATTTAATTCTGCAGAAGTCACCGCAGGTAAATCAAGAAGATTTCAAATCGATCCCAGTACCAGGTTGAGGACATCGTTCAGCTCCTCTTTTAAAGATATTGCAGGTAATTGGCACGACCCACGCTACCACTGAGATACGCCCCGCGTACACCTGAAAGAACCTCAAGAAGAGGACGATGGCCCATCGGGCAACAGTCAAGAGGACAAATTCTTTGAAACCAAACGTGTGAAATCAGGTTCAACAACAGAGCTGAAGCTCTCACAGCAATGCAAGCGGTCAGTACAAAGAAAGATTTTGTCAACAAAGGCCCATCCGGTCCTATCAATCCAAAATCGAATTACAGATGAATAAGGCCAAGAAATCCGAGAATTGCGATTTTCACCGCCTCATCCACATCCGTTCCTGGGCACCGCTACTCGAAACCTGGGCGCATCGTTTACGCATCCAGAATATGTCCCTTCTCGCCACCCAGGCACGCTGTTAAGTGTCTGAAGTTCTTCGCTTTCGCCGCCTGGACGAAATGCTCTGGGGGCACCCTCTTAATACCGCCCATTGCACATAGCTGCCACGGGGGCACCACTCGAACCGAGTCGGTGTCTAAGATAAGCTTCGGAAATAAGATGAAGGGACAAAGAAAACGAGGAACAGGAAAGATGCCGGCACCCTTCGGGAAACCATATCAACGGAGAGCGAATAGTGAACACATGGTCCAACCACCAATCGAAGAAGAAAGGTACCTGGCTTTGGGACTATTTTATCCTGCGACACAATTAAACGAAGGCTTATTGAACAACAGAGTAATCTTCTTAATAGCAACCCGGATGCGCAACCTCTCTGGCTCACTCAAGTGCCAGTCTAATTCAATAAATTATGCCGAAGGGATTCAATCACAACATTGCAAACGGGAAAGGCCACCATGTCCAGCACCATCATTCTATCAGTGGATCAAATACTCCACAGGTAACGCTGCCGCGGAGGGTTCAGTTCCCATCAAGAAATTCGCCCAACGCCGAGCATTGGTTTAGCGGCGTAGATGGGACATATCCCCAACTGCAACAGCATCAGCCAGAGCAATCAACTTGGATTCGAGTCGCAGACGATTCTACGCAGGTGGCAGTATACCTAACATTTCTGGTAGCGGCACAGGCTGGACATACTGAGAAGATGGTGGAATTACAACTCATCACCTTCAACATATTGGCGACCACAACTTATTAATTACCATTCATGGATCCACGATCCAACATAGGACTACGTCCAAAATATTTGTACGATATACATGGATTTACGATCCAAAGAGAGGACTACGTCCAAGAAGGTTATCGATGACACAGAGGGATTCACGATCCAAAGGAGGACTACGTCCAAGAAGATCATCGATGATACCAGGGATTTACAATCCAACCAACATTCAACATTAAAAGCATAAATCAACAACAAACAACGACGGCCTTATAACAAGCTACAACGTTAGCAATCAGTGGCCAACTGGACCTTCGGTCACATACATATACACACACACACACACACACACACACACACACACACACACACACACACACACGCACACGCACTAACACTGATAATTGACTAGGAATTGAAACAATAACTAAGTATATTTTATAACAAATTGATTCAATTAATAGTCAGTTCTAGTCAACATAATTAATTATTGCCACCCTACCGTTTTACCGTACCGGTGTTTGAGCAACACGAGCATTAAGGTCTCTGAGCTCAACCACAAATACCAACCGCCACTTCCCACGGCGCTGACACGAAACGTTGGTGACGCCAACTAAGGAGGACTATTGGGTCCATTGTCGCGGCCCGGGAAGATGTTGCAGTTCCGCAACATGTATTACATTATACGTGTCGGAAAAACATACCACACGGAACGCCACATATTGCTGAATAGACAAAAGCAAAATTGTCTATTCATGTGACGTTATATATGTTACTGTTTTCACACAGTTCTTGTTTTTACTGTTTTTTACACAGTATGTTTTGTAACGTTGTAAAAATTGAAATTGTTTACGGTGCCTTCAGCACCTGTGCTTTTATTTAATGTGACATTAACATTCGTGCAATAAAAGTTAAAAGTATAGTGTTAATAAAATGTGTTTCTTTGTGTCCAATGCGGCAATCATTTTTGTTGTCTCATCGTGCAATTAATCGACGCAGAGACACCTTTTGCTGTTTCCCAGTTGGGGAACCATCGGCAACATCGGACTTGCGGTTGCCAGCTGGCGAAACATCGTGTGTACTTCACCAGAAAATTATGTCACAGCAGGGGTTATGAAATTTGATTCTTCCAGATGGTGATCCAAGGGACTTCCACTGCGTAGCGGGGGGATACTTTTTTAAATGTTGTTTTTAGTTTATTGACCAGCAGCCGCCATTTTGCATATTTATGCCAATAAACAATTTTTTTCATATTCCTGAAGAGTTGCTTAATCGATTCATGTATTATTTGTTTATGATTATTTAAAAACGACCTCATAAATAAATTAAAAACTGGCCTTTTGGACTCCAATCAAATATAACCCCTTATCCTTAATTTCTAGTACATAATTCGTAATTCGTAAATTATTATTTGTATAAGGAAAGAAGGCCATTGCAGTCAAGGTTTTCAATCAACAATTTTTCCTCTTCCGAATATTCATTTATTTCAGGGCTTGTTCCTCTTAATTGTTGCCATTCTTTATTGTTATCCTCTTTTTCTAAGTCTTCTTCTTCCATTTCAATATCTAGCGATTCGGGTTCAAGCTTGTGTTTACAAAATCTTTGTCGGAAGAGGGTGATACTATTTTTAATTTTTATGAACTTCCTCTACTTCAATTTATATATAACGAATTACCTATTTCCATATTCATATTATTATTATACAATATTATAAAAATGAAAAAATACTACCGACCTTTATAGTTCACCTACTGGAAGAAAAAACAGCACGAGTTACATTTACAAAATAAATGCACGTACTATGTCACTGGACAAACAGTACACATACAATATGCAATGATATTGCGCCGCCAGATGAAGTGAAATATTAATTCGAGCAGTCTCTTACAGAGAAAAGCATGAAAATCGGAGCCGGTTGTTACATAATTAAATTGTTTTGTGCCAGACTTTAAAAGAGCCTTAAAAACCCTATTAATTTAGGCAACACTATGGGGTATATGTCTTTATCTTAGCTATGTGCAGGCAGGTGCACTGGTTCTCTAAGGTCCCCAAGTTAACAGTCACTGTTCCAAAACTTCCAAAAAAATAAAATACATTCTTTGTTTCTGTTCTTTTCCTTAGTTTTATTACGCACCAAATGGTTTACGACTTAAGCACTATATTCAATTTTATACAAACATAAACTATCGAAACACGGTGATTATAGTTTCTTTAACACTAAACGTAACTAATTGAGTCCACTGTGACTATATTCAATTTTATACAAAACATATAGGTGGGACTAAGTCTTTAATTATTCACAAGCAACGATAGGTTTCAGTTTAAGTAACAGAAAACGAACGCTCTGTGCACAACTCAAAACGAGACCGACTCCAACTCTAAAGATATTCACACTTGCATCTCTTGGGCCGTCCCACGAGAGATGTGTATTTTTAACATGAGGGCACGACTTACCCTCACGGAATTTAATTCACGATTACCAAGTTCATCGAAGCGACGGAATACCACACATTCAATCATCGCTTCGATGACCATATATGGTAAGATATTCTTTTTGTGTTTTGTTCGAAACAAAAAGGGGTTGAATTGCACACACGATGATTGCTTTTGCAGTTCATCATGTGTGTCCGCAAGTACACAGACACAGCACAGATCCCATTCAAAGCTCGCAGCAGGTGCGAGTATCTCTGCTACAAAAGGGGTTGAAGTGTTCGCACGATCAACGTGTGCGTAAGGCATTATTGCCGATCGTGTACTTTCCATTTCCATAAATGGAAGTGTTCCTTCGACATCATTGTGTGGAACTTCACGCTGCTTGGGCGCGCTTTGCCGGCGTCCCCTGGTATAAATCGCCATGCGCGTGTGTGCGAAAATGCTTTTATCTTATGCGCATGGATAATGTCAGGGAATCATATCGAACAGGTGATGTTGTATCGAACCGTATTTCAAGGGCATTTGGTTGGTGCCAACAATTTCGCTTGTCGGTCGGGTGGTATGTGGTAGACACATTAGGAGGTATTTCTTTGATACTTGTTCGGCAATGGTGATTGCTGCTTGTGCAACCGGATTTGCCTTTTGGCGAACATGGTGCGTTTCGCACGACTATGCCCTTGTAGGGAATGTCTGTTGTTGCTGATATATTTTTCATATCAACAGACATTATGTTTCACAGGTGGGTTTTTCTGTGGTTGTTGGTATGACCAACAGTAAGTACATGCCCTTTATGCAAATAGGACGCTTCTGAAAATGGTTACCTGGTGGTAGATGAGCAGGTAAGTAGTGGCGTTCGAAAGAACCGCCACAACACTCCACATCACCCACAAGTTTTCAGTCATCCCAACACTAAAATGACTTCTCTACCACCTAGTTACTAAGTTTTCAAAATGCAAGCCCCCCTTTCGAATGGGCTCTGGGTTTCACATAACACGGTTTTGCACAACACGGCACTTTCTAAGAACCAATCTACCGTGTTATACGAGGGATATGCTTACTATTGCTCTAATAATTGGCCTGTTGGAACCCGAAAGTTCTCTCCTCACTGACTCGGCTACGTCATCGCTTCCTATCCTGTGCACTCTCCCTCCACGCTTCGCCGTCTGATCGGATTTTCTCAAAGTCAAGTCTTACATTATCCTCCATTCTTGTGGAGTTTCCTTCATTATATTTAGCGCCAAAGATACTCCTTGAAAAGGTATTTTCGAATACGCGAAATCTGTTCAGTTTTCCTTTTGTAAGTGACTATGTCTTGCATCCGTCTATTATTAATTATTTATTTTCTTACTTTTTTTTTTCTTAAATTCTAAATATCCGTGTAGCACGATCGACATGATTATGGTTCTATAAATACGAAGCTTTATATTATGTCACAGCAGTTTTGTTTTTAGTAGTTTGCTGACTGTGTACCAACTGGAGTTGCCGGAATGCAGTCTTTTGTTGATTTCCTTCACTGACTTCTAAGCCCACCTTTTCTGTCGCTTGCACGATTATTTCACTGTTTTTACCTACGGTTTCTAGATTATCACCCAGAACGCCGATGTCATACACATATGCCGGCACTTGTGTGACACCTGATGTACTTTTCTGATGACACACTTGAAGGAGATCAGTTATCAAACATGATTGGTCTTAATTAAGGGACGGAATGAAACCGACAGTTGCCACTCTTTTGTATTAAAAGTAATTAAGCACAAGGGCCTAGACATAGTGAGAGATTTCAAATGGTTCGGAAGGGTGGTTTTCTATTCTAACTCATCATTTATTTTCGTTATTTTTTGGGGATTCCTCAACCCAATATGGTGCAGTATTTGCCTTGTGACGGAGTTGTACGCTTTTTTAAAGTCAATTACCATAAAGGTTGAAAAGTTAAAAGCTGGTGGACCGTTTTTCTGTAGTACGATTTGTTTTTCAACAATTGTCGTACTGTAAACATTTTGGTCGCTTAGTAATCTGTCTCTGTAATCTTTCAGTATTTCTTCTGCATATGGTGTGATTCTCGCCAGTATGACATTTGTCGGTATGTAGTTGAGAGCAATGATATCCCTATGTACTTCTCGCAGACAGTTCGGTCGCCCTTTTTTAAAATAAGGATGACTATTGAGGTTTTCTACTTAATCAATTAGTGGATCTTTCGACCATTTTTGGAAATAAGGATGACTATTGAGATTTTCTATTTAATCAATTAGTCGGTCTTTCGAGCGGTTGCTCCTCTTCCATGCGTCACAAGTTCCTTCAGTGTGCAGTCGACTCCAGGAACCTTGCTAGTTTTCATTTATTGCCTCTACTATCTCGTTGAAGGAAGGTTCTGGTGTTTGTGGTTAGGCTGGATGTAGGTCTTGTAAATTTATTTGTGGGGTATTGGGGCGCACATTCAGCAGACCTTCAAAATACTGCTTCCACCTTACCACAGTATTGCTTGTTTCTGTGATCAGAGAGCCATTTGCGTATCGACTTATGTTCGCTCTCCCTCGGTGTCGGTTTCTAATCGAATTTATGCCAACAAACAGTCTTCTGATGTTCTTTGCTCTCGCATTTTCTAAATTTCTTTCGATTTTATTCTTCTCCCATTCGCGTTTTTCCCTTTGAAATGTCTCGTTGTCATTTCCGACTTTTTTGTCACGTATCTTTCTGCGTTGGCTTCATCATATCTTTCTACGTGGATCTGTAGCGGTTGAAGTTAGAATGCCAAGGCAAGGGTGCTGGTTCACTTCACCGCCAACAATGCCTGCGCAAATATCGTCTTCCCGAAAATAAAAGACAGAGTGATTTTGATGTTAATGTTTTTATTGTTTTGTTTATGGTGTAAAGCGTTGCTGTATAATTGTTTATTCCAAATTATAAGAACTCTTTTGTTAACTAGACATGATCCACAGCTTTGAAAATTATAAATTTTTTTAAATATCAAATCGTTGTACAGCGAAAAAGAAAACAAACACAAATAGTCACACAAAGATATACCAGACACTGCCTTAACACCAATTTCACGAGAACAGGTAACGAATGAGATTTTCTCCAGACACGGCTATTGCAATACTGATTTTTTGTCGACACTCGAGTAGGAACATTAATTACCGAACGACCGATTGGCGGTAAGCACGCGATTAAAAACCTCCTCTTGGCTGCAACCCTCAAGACTCACTTCTATATTTTACGACTTCGACCAAATAACTCGCACTTGAAAAGAGAATAGTTTCGCACCCGACTGATGATAAAATCTGACTAATCGATGCAACTCACATCCATCAGACTCAACGGCCGCAAATTGCATCGATAGGGGAGGAGCAACGGATCCACTTGACTGTGTAGGGCAGGTTCTGGTTAAACAGACGCACAATCATCGGGGGCTGCGGTGATGTACCCATACATCGTTGATGATGTATCCCAGGGATCGAAATAGATTTTTGTTTTAAAGTAAGCAAAAACGCTATTTCACAGGTCAAATAGTGGCACGCAACATGATGTGCCTATGTTACAAAGGGGACGTCATTGGATTTGCTTGAGATTCCGGGGAAATGCCGATGTAGACAATATCTACCGGTGTCGACAGCTCGACCAGAGATTGGGAATCTGTTTACTTTAGCCAAATGGCTCTGAAGCAGAATGGGGAAAATTAAATCTGGACGTTAAGTCCACAGAAAACTCGACGATGGTGGCTATGGTTGTTTGTTCGGGTTGGATGATGGGTCTTCATGGGACAAGAACGTGAGTAAATAAACGATCACGTTCATGCTCAAATCAAATGCATGGCTGGGTAATGGTTAGTGAATTGGTCGCACTAACGCAGACCTTAGGGTAGGATAAGATATACGATTAAGTAGGTATATCGATTGCAGCTGTGTCCGCAATACCCGGGCCAGCGTTTGTTTATCGGCAATTGAAGCTGAGCCGATAGGAGATTAACTGGTTCATAGAGTATGAACCAGGAAAGATCAGAATGTATGTATGCCGTCGGGTAGGTTTTTCTTTCAGGTATAATGCTGCAGGTGAGCTTACGCTGCCCCTAATTGCAGGTAAGTATGGCTTTTTATGGGAAGAGGAAGGTGGTTAATTTAATGAGGATGGGCGGTTCTTTGAGAATGCATTAAAGAACCGCCACAGATCATCCTGAGGCATTTACGTTGGTCGATCTTCGCCCGACACTCATCATCAGACCAAGGTTTGGACTTAATTGCTTTCTTAAATCCTAATACCTCTCGGCTGTTTCTTTGATCAAGTTTCAGATTAATCCCCATTTGATCCCTATATTATTGGATTCCTCTTCCCCACTATTCCCATTCACTAGTACGCCTACTAATTTGTCAGTGTACCTTAATACTCACCCCTTTGCAGAGGTTTTTTAGTTTATCAATGTCTGACTGGATCGTGTCGAGTTTTTAATTTTCCCTATCTCTAGTAGATGGTCGGAGTCGCAATTCACTCCTCTGTACGATCTTATGTCAATGACGTTCGAATGGTGTCTTTTGTCTATGTCTATTGTCTATTTGGTTACGAGATACGCTTTGTAATATCCATATGACCATATGAAATCTTTTGTGTTTGAGGATCGTGCTTTTCACTACCACATCTTTTGACCTTGCGAACGTGGTAATTCGAATTTCATTATCATTTGAGACGTTATGTATCCTTTCTTTGCCTATAGTTGGGTAGATATCTTCCTTTCCAATGTTCGCTTTGAAATCCCCAAATACTTCCTCTAGGGGCTTATGGAACATATCCTTCATTTTTTCATCGATAGATTCTGTTGTACTTTTATAAGCATATAGTTGTACCAGGGCCCTGTATTCTTAGCACCGATGTTCGGTAATTAATGAATTTCACGTCTTTTATATGGGGCGTTGTAGGACATATCTTTGTCATGTGCCAACATGGGCACAGGTTCACAAAGATTTCCATCATAACACTGCCGTAAATTGTTTACCAAAGGTAAAAGAAGAAAAACACCCCAGATACCGCAGCACAACGATCACCACAAGAGAAAATAGTAGAAATAAAACACGAGGAGTTACGTTATAAAAGTTATTTTTATTGTTCTCTGTTTGTTATTAATAGTTCACTTTCAATATTAAGTTCGTCTTATTTGTATGTTTGAAAAACGTCTATAGATTTGATTAATTATCAACGACTTCGTAGGAGTTCCTTATACTACCTGTAGCATCTCTAACAGATACACACACAAGCAAAATAGTGAAAAACACCGAACGAAAATCGAATAGGAAAATGCTTCAGAGCCGTATACCATAGCGATAACATAACAATTCACATCAGTGGAGTATAGTTGAGTTTAAAAATCGAATTCAAAACACGGCCAGTAGCCTGATGTGTTACGCTTAGGTTCAATTTGTGGTGATTCTAACTGTCATAGCGTCAGTTCGAATCACACGTTCTTCACTATCATTCCAAACGCTATATACCTCCTGAGATTGGTCTTTCGGTTTGCTCAGTCTACACTACATTGAAAATCGACCATACCGCCTCATAAAACATAAGGAAAACTGAACTGAAACTCGCGCGTAACTCTCGCAGTCTCGGAGGATGAAACTCGACTTTTGTGCCTACGCACCGTACCGTGCAGACGGTGCGGCGGATGGTGACGCGACCGACTCGACCGGTGGTTGGATTTCGACTCACTCTCCAAAACTTAATTCGGGTTGAGTTTGGTGGCGTGGTGAAAAGAAAATGAAATTTTCCTTTCGTCCAGTGACCAATGGGAGAAGATCTCTGGTCATAGATCCTAGCGAGGGTGCGGCTATCTACGCGGGGATCACTTTGTTTGCTCGTGCTGCGGGCTAATGGATAGTCGAACCGTGGAACCGAAATTTGGAGAAAGGGCATTATTCGAGATGCGCATTGCAGTATATGAATGAATAGACCGCCAGTCATCAGGGAAATGGTGCTAAAAGCAAATTAGATGTTTATGCTATGGCGATTTGTATAACCTTTATACTGGCGACAGGGGTCGATTTCTTGTGTGACTATTTACACTAGTAGAGAATTCGGTTCTTGGCTGCTAGACGTGAGTTGCGATATGCTTTGTCGGTTGGACAAAAGCCCCCGTGAATACAGATAAACCAGGAAAATCTGTCGCGCACGTGTGTGACAGAATTGTGGGCGGACAGGGGTGCCGATGATGTTTCCATGGTTTAATGCGGTTACTTAGTACGGCAACCGAATTGTTTTCTTTTCAGAAAAATGCTGAGGTGCATTGATGCATGCGAGAGTACCCTTGTGGGAGAAATGCTTAAAGGTGCTAATGCATTTGCATTAGCGAACAACAATGAGGTTTTGGAGCTTCAGGACAGGAAGCTTTTGAGGTAATTGGGAAGGTAAGTAGTGGCGTTAGTGGAACCCCCACAGTGTGATCTTATTAATTGAGATGAGGCCGGTTTCGAGATTATGTGTATCGGCACTTCCACATGCAAATCTGAGTCTGCCGTTTTCGATTATTTGATATGAGAGTTGGACGTCCTGAAGCGCCACGATGTCCATTTTATATTGTTTCGTGTTCTCTATAATCGTCTGTATTGCGGCTGGTTTATATAACGTTAGGATATTCCACATGCCGACGAGTATATCCCGTTTTTCTCTGTCTTCACTTTGCCGTGTCGATGTTTCTTTTTTTGTCGTTGTTCATGTAAACTAGATCAGCGTATTTCATCGCTTCTAAAGATTTTCAGATAATACGTAGCGATTGACTTGAAAAATAACTTCAAGCGTATAGATAAATTATTCTTCAGCCGAACTGCACGATCGTGGAATGCTCTAAATGTGTTTCTTTATTATAATCGCTAGGCGTACAAGATATAAATCGTCGATATCATCTCTTAAGTTCCACTCGCACTGTACTTAGACATTCAAGGGTACTTCAAAGCCCACGTTATGCACGTGATTCATATAGAAAGAAAAAACCACATAATGGTATCTAGCAACAGATGGATAATATAATATAATAATAAATGTTGTACGGGTATCAGGCAATTAACCAAAAAAATAAATGTAACAAAAGCAGGGTCACTGTAAACAACCTCATCAAATAGCAGAATGAAATGTCCCATTTAAAGTAAATACAATGTTTTCCAAAATGCCTTCCCACACCACTGTACCTAATCAAATTAATAAACTGGGACTAATTCATCTCCTTGAAATTGATGAAGGAGTACTGGTTAAATCCACTTAGAGCTATCCTAATTAAGACGTAACAGTACTTGATAAATATGTGTGTCAAAGATAAAATGTAATTATCTGGATCATTAGATACACAACTGAAGTATCCATCTATCTGTCGAAAGACTTACAATATGTTATACGTTCTTGTGTTCATCTTAGATTGCTGTGTAAGGATAACCGACGTTTTGCAGCTTTCTTATCAATAAGCTCCTGCGAACCGCATAAAATGCGCATAATCAGAGTAGGAAAATTGTGTTTCACAGCAATTGCTTCCTTCATTGAAACTATATTCCTGTCGTCTGGTTTCAGTTGAGTTTTACAGACAGTCTTACTTGGATGTGCGCTAAAGATACTTAACATTACTCGACGATTATTATTAATCCTCTAAAAAGGACTTTGCCCTACGTACCTGATAGTTACATTTTTATTCGAATATAAACATACATTTTAAGTATTTATAATAGCATCGGTATCCTTAAAGCAGTGCAATTAAATCTTGGACGTGATTGTGTATTGAAAGAGTAAAATATATCTTCCGAAGCCGTAGATTGAAATCGTCACTTATAATGCCAAACGAACGAATTAATATTATAGACGCAAACAAAGGTGAGTAGTGCATCCCAATAACAAAGTAATGTTCAAGGACGAACAGCATACACATTTCCACACTTGTTGAATATATGAGTAGAACCGTTTGTTAAAGTCCCATTGTAGTATCTTGCTCTAAGCATTTAATGTAAGGGTATTTAACAGTCAGAGATTTCGCTTTCCGGTAGCCTGCAGCCTTTCTAGAATTCCTCCTTAAAACGCCTTAAATTTTGATGTTTAAAGCTCTGACAGAACGGATGTGCTTTTTTCAGAATTTGTAATTATTGTATCTTTCTTCTAGTATGATGTCATTCGGATGATGAAAGCTAAATTAATTGATAGGAATTTGATAGAATTGTCTTGTGGGTTATAAGATTGTGCAAGAATTCTAGAACATGACCTTTTAATCACACTACAAAAAAAACTTTTCAATCGGGTTACTTTCTGACATAAAATTTATTATACTATTCGGTTTAATACCTTTCCATTTCATTATTAAAAGTTTATACAATACATTTCGCACCTGCAATGCTTGTATGATCTTCTGCATGTTCAGGCAACTACTTTTTTAGGAGTTTACTACTATACCCCGGGCAATCATCCTCGTTTAAAGACTCCTTCAATTCATCCAAGCAGGAAATGTGTTTAATAAATTGTCACAAGAGGCACATTTAAAACATCATGACTATATTTGGATAAAAGACCAAGTATCAAAGGAAAACAAGTATGTGTATCAATACAAATTGGTTTCGAACTACAGAGGTTTGTAGTTGACATGAACATTTAAACGTGAGCTACAGTAAAAACGGAGGAGAATGGATATTGAGTGTCGGTAGTAAATATGTTATAGTGGCAAAATTGTTTTCAGGTAAGTCGAGGGGACAATTGGAGAATGCAATCACCTGAGACTGACGGATTCTAATGAAATTGGACGAAGCCAGTCATCGGATGTTCAAAGGACAAACAGGAATAATTTTCTTTTTTTATAATAATATGCACACCCAAAACAGATTGATATACCTTTATAATTCCAAAAAAAAAACCACAGGGCAGATATGAAAATGGGAAAGGTATAATGAAGGTAGGAGGTTAGAGAAAGTAAAGAAAGGGTAGAAAGGAGTGAGGGCCGTAATGATTTAATTTTGTGTGTTTACTAATCGTGGAATGGGAAAAAGGGTGTAGTTACCAGAAAAGTCCTTCATAGCCACAAACAACCATATACAATACTGCTAAATAAAGACAAAGGTGAACAGTTCATATAGTTTTTCAAACATAAATTGCCGGAGGTGTTATGCCTTCCCGACAAAATGACGCGACCTACTGGACACTCTTCAAAAATCCAGAATTTAGTGATTTATGTCCTTAACCCAGCCATTACAAATTTAATCCACTGAGATAAACATAAACGTGTTATGCATAGATGTCAAACAAACGTGACAAAGGTCAATTAAAGTAACGCTTTGTTTAGGTTTATTCGTTAGACTCCTGTGATAAGGTTGTGATAAGTTGCAGAAACTGGACGTGATTCACAAGGCTTTCAACATACTTGACCTATCATGCCGTGTCTATTTTCATTTATAAATAGTGGGCCTTTTAATGACTAGATTATGAGTTCTTCAAAAAAGGTAAATATCTGATCAGGAGTGATGGTTTAGCAAGGTTGTTGTTGGTAGTACAAGACTACGTCTTGACACAATTTAGTTTGGAAAACTGTGCGTGTTCCTCAGTTTCGTCTTTGCGTAATGATGTTGGACTGGGGTTTTGTATGGTCGTGTCGCTTGCTGTTGTGGTAAGCTTTTACGGTGAACATGTGCTAAATATATTTTATAATGTCCCATCTGAACTCTGATTTATCCATCGAACGGTATTTAGATCCAAGGCATTATACCGCTCACTCCCATCTTAATACGAGGGCAGGTCAGAAAGTCTTTAGAAAAAGAAAGAAAAACAATTTTTTTTTTTTTTGGTAAATTAATTTTTTTATTTTTCAGTATATTCCCCTTCTTGTTCAATACACTTGACAGAAGTCACTCCATCTTTTTTAAACCTTCAGAAAAGTATGATTGTGGTATGTGCATCGCTAAACTACTCCGTCGTCAGTAACTTTGTTACGATCAACTTCGTGTGCGAACGACGGAGCAAGGAGCGAGCGAGCGAGAGAACATCGGAGCAGGCGATTGAGTCGGCACACAATACTATAGCGTTGTGGCATACAATACTATAGCGTTTGCGACGATAGTGAAGAACCTGTGATTCGAACTGACGCTATGGCGGTTAGAATCACTAAAAAATGGAACCAATGCTCAACACATCAGGCCACTGCCGCGTGTACGAATTCGATTTCTAAACTCAAGTACACTCAACTGATGTGGTATTGTTATGTTATCGCTATGGTATACGGCCCTGATGTATTTTCTTATTCGATTTTCGTTCGGTGTTCTTCACTATTTGCTTGTGTATTGTGTGTATCTGTTAAAAACGCCACAATACTTATCATATTTTTTCCCTTATCCTTACAAATCGTTTATACAATAGTGTTTTTTTTTAAGTATTATTTTAGAAAAAAGCTCCAAAAAACCTATTTAATTGTCGTATATATGTTTTTATTTATAAGAAATCTACTTAAACCAAGTAGAACTTAAATCTAACTTAGAATAAATTAACTCTAACTAAGCCTAGCTTAAGTCTACCTGATACTAATTAAGACTATGGAGCTCAACTCTATAGCCAGCACCGTGTTCAGGTTCCCAATATAGGAATTGCACACCTCGTTAGAAAGCTTCCTACTGTTGGGAATACTAGAAGAGAAAGTACAACTTTCATACATGCCGGTCGCAATGGCGTGATGATTACTATTATACGGCGGTACTGAACTTCTATTACTATGGATCGTTTCTATTTGTAGTCGTGTCTCTGCAATACAGAGATCGAGATATGACTTTCCCAACGGAAAACTTAGTGTAATCGGGCCGTACAGTTTAATTTTGTATTCGACCTGGTTATCTTCAATAAAGTGATGAAGGAAGACAAAAGGCACCGCTAGAATATCCTTGACGTAAGATCGTATAGAGGAGCAGATTGCGACTCCGATCATCTTCTAGTGATGGGCAAAGTCAGGAGTCGGCTCGCAGCATCTCACGGGAGATGAGCAAAAAGTTCGACAATGATAAACTTAAAGACCTGCGCAAAAAGGCTGAACATCAAGACGAACTAAGGAATAGATTTAGTATCCTAGCAAATGGAAGTAGTGAGAAAAAGGAAACCAATAATGTGGACACAAAATGGGCATCGATCAGAGACGTAATCAAACAAACAGCCCAAAAGGTATTAGGATTTAAGAAAACAATTAAGTCCAAACCTTGGTTTGACCATGAATGCAAGGCGAAGATCGAAGAACGTAAACGCCTCAGAGTGATCCACTTAGAAAGATATGATGATGAAAGCAGTACTTTGAAAACCTGCTCAATGTGCGCACCCATCAACCACAAATAAACGCACCAGATGTACATACAGCCGACTCTCGGATCCCAGAGCCCTCTTTCAATGAAGTTGTAGTCGCAATAAATCGATTGGCATACAACAAGGCTCCTGGAGTAGATTCCATGCCCGCAGAGCTTATGGAGCATGGAGGATATGCAACCGCTCACAAGATACACCAACGCATCAAAACAATATGGTATAAAGAAATCACTCTGGAAGAATGGAAAACCTCAATAGTCATCCCCATTTTCAAAAAAGGCGACAGATCTGACTGCGAAAACTACAGAGGAATATCATTGCTACTAACCACATACAAAATACTAACAAATGTCACACTGGGGATAATCACACCGTGCGCAGAAGAAATATTGGGAGACTACCAATCCGGATTCCGTAGGAATCGGTCAACGAGCGACCAAATATTCACAATAAGCCAACTGCTGGTAAAGAAGTCGGAATACAGAGAGACGGTTTACCAACTGTTCGTTGACTTCAAAAAAGCGTACGACTCAGCCGCAAGGCAAAGACTTTAGCATATTGGAGTTGAGCTGGCAATCCCGAAAAAATATGCCGTCCTCATTCAAATCTGCATGAACGAAAATAAAGGGCGAGTTAGAATAGAAAACCACCTCATTTGAAATCCGCGGCGGACTAAAACAGGGGAATGGTCTCTCAACATGTCTTTTTAACCTAGTGCTCTAGTATGTCAAGACGACAACATGGTCCGATCATCATCATGCGGCTAAGAGTTCAGAGTCCCTTTTATTGACCACCCAGGTGTCGGATCCATACATGAGTACTGGTAAGACAATGATCTTGTACAGTAGCAGCTTGGATATTCTGGATAAATTTCGGGATTTAAAGAGCCTTGATAGTCCATAGTAGGCTTTGTTGGGTTTAATCAGCCGTCCGCTTATTTCATCTTCCATATTGTTATCGGTTGATACTATTGACCCAAGGTAGTTAAAGGATTGCACTACTTCAAATTCCTGCTCCGCTACCCTTCTAGTTTGACCAGGGTTAGTTCTTCTCTTCACAGAAGTTGCCACCATGTACTTAGTTTTTCCCCTCATTAATGTCCAGTCCCAGTTGTTATTATTATTTATTGGCCTGTAGGAACCCAGTTGTTATGCCGCCTGTTTTATGAAGGAGTCCTGTACAGCCGAATCGGATCTACCAATGATGTCGATGTCATTTCAGTGGGCAAGTATCTGGCTGGACTTGGTGACAATAGTCCCTCTAGTTTTAAAGCCACAGTCAGGGATTGCTTTCTCCAACTCCAGGTTGAAGATGAGGCAGGCCAGACCGTCCCCTAGTCGGAGTCCATTAAATAAGTTTATTGGTTTGTACAGTAATCCTGCTATTTTTACTTGACTAGTTACGTTGGTCATCGTCAACCCACCAAGTCATATCAATTTGTTTGGAATGCCGAACTCTCTCATGACATTATATAGCTATGGCTATGGCCATGCTATCGTAGGTGGGTTTAAAGTCTATAAATAGATGATATAACGGAATTTAAATTCTAGACATTTTCCCCTCGTCTGCCTAAGGGTGAATATCTTATCAATTGCTGATTTGCCTAGGATGACCATACTGATATTGACCAATGATGACTTTAGCGTATGGGGCTATCCAGTCTTGTAGGATAGAGGAGAGCATCTTATAGGCAGTACTCAGCAATGTTATACCCCATATAGTAGCTGCACATTGTGATATCTCACTTCTTATGTATGGGGTAAATTATTCCACGACACCAATCTTTCGGCTTCGCCTCTTGCGCCCATACGTCCACTACGATCTCATCTGGTATGCCATCAGCTCCGGGGGCTTTATTACATCCAATAATCTAGTAAATAAAAGTTATCTGAAAGTAAATTAAACCAACCATTGTTCTTATTGCCGCCTGGAGAAGGAGTATTTCCGGGATTGCGCCTTCAACATAGAACGACATTCTATTTGATTTGTGCTGTCTTATGGCTTTTAATGTTTTTTCAATGCTTCGTGGCGACAACATTTGGTCTTGATCTTGCATTGGTGGAGCCTCCAATTCTTCTGTGAGCTGACCATTTCGCAATTCATTGAAGTGCACTTCCCATCGCTCCAGAATGCCTTCAGGATCGGGGACCAGATTACACACTTTTTCCTTGCAGTAGGTGCAGCGTGGTGTATACCACGTCATACTGCATAGTATTAGGTAAAACCCCCGCGCTTGGCGCGGACCTCGTTCTCTACTTTTTTCTATTTCACAGACTAAAGTTTTTTTCCCAGACACTTTTCTTTTGTCTGAGGAGTCTTTTTTCAGATCTTTTGAGCTCTTTGTATTTCTCCTCGCGTACACGCGTCCTATGAGACTGCTACATTGTCCGGTATGTAGCATTCTTACGTTCAGTCACTAGTTTGCAGTAATCATCAAACCAGTCGCTCCGATCTCTACGACTACTACCTAAGATGGGGTTGGCCGTACTAATGGTAATATTCTTAAGGCGTGTCCATTTCTCTTCTACGCCCAGCATTCTGGCCACAGGACTTACTCTCCCCCCATCGAGCTCTTCGAGGGCAAGTCTTAACGCGTGACTAAAGGTGTTGCTGGTGTTCTCATTGTGTTAGACAGCCGTGTTGATCCGAACCTGATCCGTGGATGCAATAAGTCTCCGTAAGGCAATCCGCACCGGAAAACTATAGCAACAAGATAGTAATCCGAGTCGACATTGGCACCTCGCACGCTCGTACCTTCATCAGGCTCGAGGAGTGGCGGCGACCTATCAACACGTGGTCAAATTGGTTGCGAGCGGCTCCGTCAGGTGATACCCAGGTGGCTTTGTGGATATCTTTAAACGGAAACCTGGTACTCGCAACGACCAAGTTCTTTGATGCTGCCAGTTCGATGACTCGTAATCCACTGTCATTAGTGTTCTCATGCAAATTATTGGAACCTTCGTAGTGCCTGAAAACCGCCACCCAACCTATTTTCGCATTCAAATTCCCAAGAATGATTTTCACATCGTATTTTGGACAGGCATTGAGGCCCCTTTCGACGTTCTCGTAGTAGTCTTCCTTTTCGTCGTCAGGGGACTCTTCTGTAGGTCCGTGAACGTGTATGCGACTTATGTTCTTAAACTTGCCTCGCACGCGAAGAGTGGATAGTCTTTCATTTGTTGCATTAAAGCCGATAATGGCAGGCTTCAGTTTTTGGCTGTCTAGAAAGCCTACTCCGAGCACATGGTGTTTTGCATGACAGCTATAATAAATGTCATACTTGTTTCTTTGAATAACACCGCTCCCTGTCCATCTTATTACTTGTAATGCTATTATATCAGTCTTATATTCGGACATAAAATAATGTTTATGAAATAAATTCAGAGTTCATATCATAGCTAAAAGTGTATCCTTTTTTTTGTACCTGCCACCTGCCGTATTCCCCAGACCTTGCGTCTTCTGATTATCCCATATTTCGATCCATGGCACATGGTCTGTCCGAGCAGCACTTTACAACATCTGAAGATACCAAAAATGGGTCGATTCGTGGATATCCTCAAAAGACGTAGAGTTCTTCCGACGTGATATCCGGATGCTGCAAGAAAGATGGGAAAAAATAGTGTCTAGTAATGGACAATACTTGGAATAAAACGTACTGTACCGTTCTTTCACAATAAATTCCTAATTTTTATAGAAAACGCCGGAAACTTATTTGTACACCTACTATTTCTTAATTTTTTTATTTTATGTATTTATTCATTTTGATTTTATTTCATTTAAATAAATTTTATTTATTTTTATTTTATTTTATATTATTTTATTTTATTTTTAATGGGACAGTCCCGTCTTCATCTACTCTGTACCGGTGTCACATGAAATTAATGTATAAATTCTTCATATATGGAGGGACATTTACATGGAGTATCGATAACTTGTTACATAGGGTTGGATGATCTTTCCTTGGCAGTATACTTTACGAGGAAAAAATAAAACAATTTTTCCTATGACAATTTATGTCATTAACGAATAGAAATAGAAAACATATTTAGTCCTTCAGTACTATTAGTGATTGATGTAGTACTAATCACAAAGTAGAAGCATGAAATGCGTTGCATGTTGTTGGTTCAGAGTCTTATAAAAAAATGTCACTCTTTTTGTCAATAAATCCATTTTGATTATTTTCAGGAAAACAAGAAAGGGCGCTCAGTTATTGTAAGTTATTTGAATCAAACTACATTAAAAATATCAAAGTCGTTTAAATTATATATTAGTACACTGTATTAACATGCATAGGTCAGCAAAAATAAACTATTCTCTTAACATATCGTATTCAAAAGAATCGATATAGCGATTTTAAAATATTTCAGATCATTAAATTTTTTAAAATTAATATTATATAGTTTTTCCCTAAAATTCAGTTTTGACAGTTGTTCGGTCCCCCGCTTGGTAGAAACCTTGACCTGGTGGGGGCTTAAACTACAATAAATCACTCAGGCTATGCTGACGGAAGCACATGCTTCCAGTAGGGCCACCCATGTCAGACAAGCTAGTGAGGAGTAACACACAAAGATCTACCACCCCTAATCCAGGGTGTTACGCGTCACTGTGGCCATTGGATGGTTTGCACCGAGGAGTATACCGGCTGTATTATAACGCGCCTCTCTGACACCGGGTCGAATCAGAGCAGTAAGCAGACCTTACCATATCAAAGAGGGGCTATGATATGGCGGACTATCTGAACAAAAATGAATAATCATTATACAAAAAACAATCTCACGAAAAACCCGGTAGGCATAGGGGTGATTAGCCGACACTACCATAAGGGAACAAATCATCAGGAAAACACCGACTCGGCAAAAAGAAGACGTAGGGAAAAACGTAAAAGGCGGGATATACGCGTCGGCACGTGGAATGTTCGAACGTTATATAAACCAGGCGCGGTACAAACGGTAATAGAAAACGCGAAACAATATAAAATGGACATCGTCGCACCTCAGGAAGTCCGACTCCCGCATTAACTAATCGAAACCAAGGGGCTTACACCGGCACACATAATCTCGGAACCGGCTTCATCATAAACAAGAAGATTACGCCCCATGTAAAAGATGTGAAATTTATTAATGACCGATTGCCGATGCTAAAAATACAGGGCCCTTGGTACAACTATATATTTATAAAGGCACACGCCCCAACAGAATCTACAGACGAAGAAACGAAGGACACGTTCTACGAGACCTTAGAGGAAGTATTTGATGGGATCTCATCATTCGATGTTAAAAATCCCCTCGGAGACCTCAATGCGAAAATTGGAAAGGAAGATATCTTTCAACCAACTATAGGTAAAGAAAGCCTACACGACGATTCAAATGATAATGGAATTCGAATTATTACGTGCGCAGCGTTAAAAAATCTGGTGGTGAAAAGCACGATGTTCAAGCACAAACAAATCTATAAAGCCACATGGATATCATCCGGCGGTGTAACGCGTAACCAAATAAACCACTTCCTCATAGACTAAAGACACCATTCGAATATCCTTGACGTAAGATCATAGAGAGAAGCAGATTGCGACTGCAATCATCTTCTAGTGATGGGCAAAGTCGGGAGTCGGCTCGCAGGAAACCCACATGGGCAGTCACGGAGGACGAGCAAAAAGTTCGACATTAATAAACTAAAAGACCTGCGCAAAAGAGCTGAATATCAAGACGAACTAACGAATAGATTTAGCACCCTAGAGAATGGGAGTAGTGAGGAAGAGGAAGTCAATAGTGTGGACACTAAATGGACATTGATCAGAAACACAATCAAACAAACAGCCTAACAGGATTTAAGAAAACAATTAAGTTCAAACCTTGGTTTGACGATGAGTTCAGGGCGAAGATCGAACAACGTAAACGCCTCAGAGTGATCCACTCAGAAAGGTATCATGAAGCCAACGCAGAAAGATACGGGACAATTCGGAAAGAGACAACGAGACTCTTCAGACGCAAAAACGGCAAATGGGAGAAAACTCGGATCGAAAAAATCCTAGAAAACTCCAGAGCAAAGAACATCAGAGGTATGTATGCCGGCATAAATTCAATTAGAAATGGCTAACGGCTGTCTGGTCACGGAACCAAACAATATCGTGACAAGATGGAAGCTGTACTTTGAAAACCTGCTCAATGTACGCACCCATCAACCACAAATAAACGCACCAGATGTACATACAGCCGAGTCTCAGATCCCAGATCCCTCTTTCAACGAAGTTGTAGACGCAATAAATCGATTGACATACAACAAGGCTCCCGGAGTTGACTGCATACCGACAGAGCTTGTGAAGCACGGCGGAGAGGCAGCCGCTCGAAAGATCCACCAGCTCATCAAAACAATATGGGATAAAGAAGTCACTCCGGAAGAATGGAAAACCTCAATAAATATCCCCATTTGCAAAAAAGGCGACAGATCTGACTGCGAAAACTATAGAGGAATATCATTGCTCCTAACCACATACAAAATACTAACAAATGTCATACTGGCGAGAATCACACCGTACGAAGAAGAAATACTGGGAGACTACCAATGCAGATTCCGTAGTAACCGGTCAAAGAGTGACCAAATGTTCACAATAAGGCAACTGCTGGTAAAGAAGTGGGAATATAGATAGACGAATCACCAAATGTTCGTTGACTTCAAAAAAGTCTACGTCAGTCACAAGGCAAAGACTCTATCATATTGTGGTTGAGCTGGGAATCCCGAAAAAATATGCCGTCCACATTCAAATCTGCATGAACGAAAACAAAGGGCGAGTTAGAATAGAAAACCACCTCTCAGAACCATTTGAAATACGGGGCGGACTAAAACAGGGGAATGGCATCTCATCAGGTCTTTTTAACTTTGTGCGACAAAGTGGCTGGATCATCCCTGAACGGGGCCACACAAGTGCTCGCATATGCGGATGACATCGCCGTTCTGGGCGATAATCTAGAAACTGTAAGTAAAAACAGTGAAATCATCATGCAAGCGGCAAAACAGGTGGGCCTAGAAATAAATGAAGACAAAACAAAATTTTTGATTACGGCGCGAGCAGGCGGACCTCAGGGAACACATATAAACGTCACAGGCAAGATATTTGAAAAAGTTAAAGAATTTAAATATCTGGGAACGATACTGACGGCCAGTAACGAAATGTCGAAATTAACAAAAGACTACACTCCGGCAACGCTAGTTGGCATGCAGTCAGTAAAGTGCTGAAATCCAAACTGCTGCCGCGTAATATAAAGCTCCGTGTCTATAGAACCATAATCAAGCCGATTGCTCTATACGAATGCGAAAAATTGGCTCTTACAAAACGGGAAGAAAACAAATTCCGCGTATTCGAGAATAAAGTTTTGAGGAGTATCTTTGGAGGTAAATATGACGAGGAGGCAGAACAATGGAGGAAACTCCATAACCACGAATTGGAAGAGCTATGTCACAAATCTACAATAGTGAGAGTAATCAAGTCGCGAAGATTAAGATGAGCCGGACACGTGGCGTGAATGGGCAACGATAGTACCGTACGTAGAATTCTTATCGGTAGACCAACGGGAAGAGACCGGTAGGACGGCCGCGACGGAGATGGGAGGACAATGTTAGGTTTGACCTTGAGGAGATCGAATCGGCTGGTCAAGCGTGGAAGGAGAGTGCACAGGACAAAAAAAGATGGCGGAGTCGAGTCGGTGAGGTAGTGAACTTCCGGGTTCCTACAGGCCAGTAAATAGTAAACAGTTGTCCGGTAGCATACAGGGCTCCACTTATGGTAGTCGGGTATCGCTTT
Source organism: Microdon myrmicae (assembly GCA_963931805.1). Classification (NCBI taxonomy): domain Eukaryota; kingdom Metazoa; phylum Arthropoda; class Insecta; order Diptera; family Syrphidae; genus Microdon; species Microdon myrmicae. Next base: position 159,234,155 of record OZ007498.1, on the reverse strand, counting down.
TCTTTTATTAAACAATCCACTATAATGTCTTGTTTTATTCACCAGTAATGGCCTTGAAATTAATAACCAATAACTCCAACTGCGAATCAAAAGATTTCTTGTGTAAAAAAAACCAAGATCTTATACATGTAATTAGTTAAAAAAAAATGTTGATGTCACTTTTATAGTCGTACGAAATTCCCAAGATAATTGAAACTCCAAGAAAGATGTTTTGGCTGATTTTACAAGATCACTAAATTTATCTTTCCGCTCGCACTGTGTTCTGACATTTAAGAGTACTCCAAAATTTCCTTTTGTGTGCGCGTTAGTGTAAAAAAAAATCTTTAATTTTGTTTTACTTTATTTTACTTCTCCCAGGAAAGTCAAACCTATAGCGCTCAGTCAGCACCCTGGGATGCTATTTATTCGACCGGATCCATCAGCCAAGCTTCGAAAGAAGGTCAAAGATTCCTCGCAACCATTTCACGAAGCCTATAACCTAATGGGGTGGTATTTCACCGGGCGACTGGGCTTTGGGACCCTGCCTACTTCTCAGTAATTGTGCCGAACTGCAGTTCGTTCTTAAAACTATGTTTGCACAATCAAGGGCAAGACACAACCTCCTTACCAACTCAGCCATTGTTTATCGCCCCTCAATCACCTGATTTGATTACCTATAAATATGTCTTCTTTAAAACAGGTCTTACTGACTTTGGGAAAAAAAATTAGTTCAAGCATAAACCAGGACCATTACTTTTACAAAGTTGTCCATGGCGCCAAGTTTTATATAAAGAGGCGGTAAGAATACATGATCCAAGTGATTTTTAATGCTTTTCCTCGAGTATTCTCTTTCTCTTTTGTACCAGTCCTTCGCGACGTAATAACTTCATTGTACTACCTCATTCAGAAATACAATAACACAATTTTTACACCCAAGCTGTAACCCTGAAAAAGGAACAACAACTTTTAAATCTACACAAATGTTCATATTAAATCAATTCCAAGATAAACATCATGTTTTTATATGTCCCTTCCACCATAGCAAGATGACCTATTGGTATGGAGGGAAGTTCATTATCGTTATATAAAAGAACAGCCTCAAAGCTTATGTTTGAAGCATTATTGAGATTCATTGTTATCTTTTGTGTCCTGCACCGAAACCATTCATTAAACCAAAAACATTATTACAAAATACCAGCTCATTAGTCCAAAAGAAAAATATGTTTGTTCATTGTTGCAAGCTCCATCTATTAGATGTATAAAATTAGATGACGAAACAAATCATTGAAATTTCTTGGAGTTCGTGGATGTGACTTGTTTAATGGAGAAGCTTCTTAAAATTGCAAATCAAACGTTTCGTTATAAAAAAACCATTTTTCAATAAATAATTTGAAAGTTTTGAGATCGATGTGGTATAGATAATTCTTCACTACTCGATTTTCAGCAGATGACACCGGAATAAAGACAGGTAGAGCAAAGATACTTTGCCCCAAAAAGGATCTTCAAAAATCTGATAAAGAAGAATCATCACAATATCCGACTATGAAATGGAAGCCCTAAAACCGCCCTAGTTGACGTGCATTTACACTTTGTAGATAACAGTAGTGTAAAATTTAATTACCTTTTGAAGCACATTCGGAGGTAGGTGCCTTTTACTAAATCCTCGTAACCTGGATTTTGAAACTCAAAATATCCAACAAAGAGAGAGTCATCAAAACATCCAATAAGAAGCGAATCGTCAAAATATCCGATAAAAAGAGTACCATCAAAAAATCCTAAGAAGAAAAAGCCATGCTGTGGGGACTGTTAATAAAAAAACAAAGAAGAACAAAAACGAAAATAATTTTATATACGTTAAATAATTACAGAAATTTAAACAATTCAATGAAAGTGTTATTTAAATCGCACCAAACAAAGACGCAATCGGTAGGATATCGATGTATTCAATGAAGGGAGCATGCAAAGTTGAGGAAACATATGAATAGATACAGCATTCCATTCGTGAGATTCCTATCATAAGTTTTTTTTAGTTTTCATTGCAATATCTTTTGTATCAGTAAGACAGAAATCTAGTTTATTTGTTGCTTACGAATTATAAGGATTCCAATAGATTAAGCACGCGCAACCATAGTAAAAAACAGACCACCAAGACAGAGTCGAAAAAACTCATCAGTACCGTATACCAGAGCGTTAACGTAGTAATCATGCTGCCTTAATGAAGAGTTGAATCACTCTCGTGTACAGGCGGCCGTGTCTGATTCTCTTTTTTATTTTACTTCTCTGAGAAAAGACGAACTTAGTATTGTGCTGAGCTGTCGCCCTGATATACTATTTCTTCTCGAGCGGGTCCATCAGCCAAACTCCGAAAGATGATAAACGATTTCTCCCAATCATTTCGGGAATCCGACGGCTTGATAGCGTGTTATTTCCTGAGGTGGCTTAGCATAGGACCCAATCTATCACTCAGTAATTGCGCTGACCTGTCATAACAGCACAAGTCATCACTTGAATCTACTTTTTGCATGATTCACAGAGTTGTTCACAATAATATAACAATATTGCACTTTTGTACTAAAACACACCTCTGCAACTTCTACCACTCTCCGCATGGAACGGGCTTTGAGTGTTCTTCGAGAATTTTGGCGAGTTTTCCCTTTCCTTTTTCCAGTTCACGTAGCGAAGACTTATTAGTGTGCAGATCTCGGTCCAACACCCCTCTAACTGCATCATGTCGTCTACGAGGTCTCTTGGCCTCGGGAGGTTGTTTCTTCATTGATCGAAACGGCTCCATGCAAAAATTATATGTTCAGAATCCTCCTGTCGCTCTTCGCATTGTGGATAGAGAAGTGAACTGTTGTGTCCAAAAGGTATTTTCGATAACCGCCATGCCCCGACAAGAACTGCATAAGGTGGTTGTGGCAGCTTCCATGTGGGTGCCTTACCCAAACTTCTACGGATGAGTTTAAAGGTCCGTCTGCTTTCTATCTGGCCTGCCACAAAGCAAACGAAGCTTCTGTTACTTCTGGCTTTATCGTCGCTTTTCCACCAGGCATTTCATCCCTTGGGGCTCTCCATTTATACATCCGAAGCATCTCCTCAGCTAAGATGTCTATGGGAAGTAGTCCAGATATAACAAATGCTGCTTCGTCGGAGATCATCCTGAAGCCCCATGTAGTTCCTAATACGCAATGCCTGTGTATTACTCTGATCATTTATTTTCAGTTGTTTCGTTTGTAGAACGTCTGTCCACAACGACGCGACATAGGCGAGTACGGATGTGACCATCTTTGACAGGATAATGCTTTTGTATCCTTGTTCGCCGATGTTTGGCAATATAGCGGATAGGGCTGCCTGTACGCCTGTGGCTGTCTTACTCGCATACTCTACATGAGTCTTAAATGTTAGTCGACATCTCGAGCAACTTACTTAACCGCTTCTTGTGATCGTACTTTCTGATTTATAATCTGGAAGTTAGCATATTCTACGAGCTTTCGACTAGTTATTAGCACTCCCGCCGTTTTGCGTTGGATTAATTCTATTCCGGCACCTTGTAGCCAGTCTTTAATCAGTCGAATTTATTGATTAGTAGCCACTTCCACCTGTGTAATGTGTTTATCAATTGTTATAACTGCGATGCCGACTGCGAGCCCAATAACTTCCACATATTATGGTATCTTTGTGGCGGTTCCACGAACCGCACAAATCACCATAGGCTGAGATGCCTTCGTTCCACTAAGGAACATACTCACCTATGACTAAACTTCACGTGCCCACAGACACGTGCCCCCAAAGTCCACCTTTTCACCTGACCAAAGGTGACATCCATACCGGTGTCAACAACCGCACGTATCCACAGATACGTGGGCCTCAAGTCCCGAACAAATTCCTAATGCCTGCACGGCGATCCAAGGACACAAACAGTATGGAAAACGTGTAACAATCCATTAGCTGGATAAACACAAGTGGTGTTACGTCCAAAACAACCCACCCATAAATATTGGTGGAGACTGGCTCCAAAGAGGTGTGAATTTATGGGTGGGTTGTTTTGGACGTAACAGTGGTTGGCACAGCTGCGCCAGATGTCGACAGACATCAAATCCCCGGCGATAAGCAAATTGCCGTAAAACAATCCGTCGGCTAAACATTTGACCCTACCGCATGCACTTCGCCTAAACAAAGCGGAGAAACAGCAATAAACTAAAACGCTGTTCCCATAGGGCAAAGCAAATACAATTATCACAACCAACGATAATTACCACGATCCCAGGATCGCCAAGAATAAACCACACACCCGAGCGTATACAAAATCAATTCAACAGAAGGTGTGAAAATGCTGGCGATCGCAGGAAGTTCTCCGGTCACACAGGCAGCAGCATCTGTGTCTGTGTGTGTGTGGGTGTGGCCGCACATCCGGCCTGCGACAAAACAGAAAATCACAGGACACAGATAGAGGGTGTGTTCTCCGCTAGGGGAGAGATTTTTGATGAAGAGAGATTCTCGACGAGAATCACCAAAAAAAGAGAACAATCGACTGAGTCGTCACATCCCCCAAGAAAAACTTAAATCAGCTCTTGTTCCGAAGGAAGGTAATCGGGAGTGTGTCGCGCGAGTGTTCGTGTTTAATGCAGTAACGACCGTCCTAATCAAATAATGTTTGAACGAATAAAATTAAGAATAACAGTAGACAAGCTGTGTTTTTCTTTTTGCGGACTTGTGTCGGTTTTTATTAGAGTCGCGTGCAAAGTGTTCGGCGGAACACTTCCCATAAAATATACTAAGTGCGAATACAAAAAATCCGCCAAAGCTTTGTTCGTAAAATGCCTCCGTATGTAATATTCCACAGGAGTGGACCAACGACTGACCCCTCCGGAACTCCTGCCATCATAGGATTATTTTGTACCTTCGTCCGTATTGTACATCAGCCTTCTGTTGGTGAAGTAGCTTATGACAATTTTTAGTAGGTATAGCGGACTGTCCATTCAACTACGGGCTCTTCTGATGGACAACCTGTTGGCCAAGTTAAAGGCGTTTTTTATGTTCAATGTTACTACGGCACAGTATTTCCTTATTTCTCCTTTCCATCTTTCAGCTTTTATTGCTTCCCTTGTTCTTGCTTTGATGGTGTCGAAGGTCGATCGAGACTTCCTGAAGGCATATTGGTGATCTGAAAGTGCTCCGTTGTGTTCGACTATGGCGAGCAATCTACTCTACATTCTCTACAGTATTTTCCCCATTGTACCCGGGAGGCATACCGGGAGATATGATGATTAACTACCTGGCGATTCATTGCCTTCCTTTGGCATAAGTGCTAAGTTCTGGATCTTCCATGTGGCGGTAAATATTCTACTAGGCATTTCTACATCGCTTGGAATAGCTCTGGCCTCGCTCTAAGCGCAGTTTTGATAAGAGGATAGGTCAATAAGAAACGACTACGATGACGCTCGTAGCATCGCTATTGGTATATTTTTAGTAAGCATCATTCCTCACTAGGTATCTGTCAATTTTTAATTTGTTTCATGTTTCAATTTTACATGATAAATTGGATATGAACAAAATATCTGCGAGATGGGTGTCGCATTTGCTCTCGGCTGAGAACTTTTGGAGCGCATGCGTCGCAACCAGATGAATTTCTGGGCAGATAAGCAACTATAGATGGAACATGGATAAATCACTATACTCCCGAGACGAAAGAACATCAAAACATTGGATTGTTAAAGGCGAACCGCATCCAAAGAAGGCAAATATGGTGAAATTAGCTGGAAAGCTTGTGGCTACTGTGTATTGGGATGCACGTGGCATTATCTTCATTGAACATTTGGAAAAGGCACAACCGATCACTGGGTGGTATTATGCGTCATGATTAGGTCAGCTAAATAAGAAAATAAAAGAAAATCGTCCCCATTTTCTAAAGACTTATTGAGCTGCTCTCGTTTCTCTTTTTGGGATACTGTCGAGACCAGGAGGTTTTTGTCATGTATTCTTTTACACGAGCTCTGCATTTCTTCTAGCCACAGTGCTTGTATGGTCGCGGTGGTGAACCTTATGACAATGTTGCACACCGTGTTGGGTTTCCGAGGAAAGAGGAGCTCTACTGTTGAATGCAACATATTGAGGCAAGTTATTTGTGAGGCTTTATGTCGCTTCAGTTGTGCCATAACCATTCTGTAAGCGGTGCCCAAGGATTTATGCTTGCATCCGCACATATGTTTTTAAAGCATCTTGCCTTGCTATTTTTTATGTCTATTTTTACGTCGCGCTTTACTCTTTTAGTTTGTCAAGGTGTTCTTAAAACCCAGATCTCCCTCTTTATCTTTGAGATCCTGTGCCGGGAATGTAAACACTGTGCTCTTAGTGCTTTAATGTCGTCCATCCACCAGAAGCATCGTTTTCTTCCACCCGTTATTATCCTTCTTGGCATTGCTGCGTCACATGCTGTATTAAACATCTCACTTAACTCCGGGGCAATTTCCGCCGCATTTCCCTTGGTTGTTATGTTGTACGTCCTCTTTATTACTTCGAAGGAACCCTCGAACGAGCTATCCTTCCACTTGGGACATGTTCGTGCTTTGTGGTGGTTGTAATGTCTTCCACTATTATACCGTCGCTATCACATCGAGGGTATAATAGTACCTTTCACTAACCTGCCATTTAGCTTTTCTTATGTGTCGATTGCAGATAAGGGTAAGGTTTGTTACCGACGCCTTCCTGCTTTGCGTTGTATGTTCCCTTTGCCCGTATTTGCCATACCAATTTTTAAGGGCGCAAATATTTCCATTAGCTTGCATTCCCTTATATTGGTATGCCTGCTACTTAATTTGCTTGCCCAAGTGTAGAAGTCACCGGCTATGATGAGGGACTCTCTGTTTCTAGCATCTGTCATGAAGTTATCTAACATGGTCTGATTTTCAGTTTTTGTCCAGCTAGGCCGAGCATAATAGCTATAAACGTTATTTTAGCCCTTATGAAGCCTGTTAGCTGGTCTTTGGCGCAATGAAAGGCCTGTCTTCCACATACTCATATTGCCGCTTGTCTGGTCTCATCATGTTGTTATCGAGACCTTTATAGTATATGCAGTTGAACCTACATCGCAATCAAACACATGACACGACCTCTTTACTAACTAAACCGTTGAGGCGACGATGGCGTTGAACATGATGAATGACGTAATTCATTACATTAAAGTATGCAAAACCTATCAAATAATGAAATCTTCACCAAACCTACCGATGCCCTTTGTGGTAAACGTCACTGCAAAGAGGCTCTTCGACAAAGTTTATTTATACGTCGTAGGCCGAACTCCTGGAAGCACTCAATAGTACTGTGGCGTTTCTAACAGATACACACAATATACAAGCAAATAGTGAAGAAAACCGAAAGAGAATCGAATAAGAAAATGCATCAGCCGTATACCAAGCATTAACACAGCAATTCCGCATTAGTTGAGTGTACTTGAGTTTAGAAATAGAATTCTTACACGCGGCAATGCCCTGATCCTTCAATGTTTCGCTTTTCACTCATTTCATCGTATGTTCAAATCAACCTCTTCACTATCCTTGCTTAACGCAACAATCCGACGTCATCTGTATACATGACACACAATCTCCCATAGATAAACAGGACTTTACTACTACAATCGCGACTTCCGCATAGAGCACCGGCACATTCGCCTGCTCCGACGTTCTCTCGTTCGCTCGTTCCTTGCTCCGTCGTTCGCACGCGAAGTTGATCGTATCAAAATTACTGAGGAGGGAGTAGTGTGGCGTTTCTAATAGATACACACACAATATGTAAGCAAATAGTGAAGAACACCGAAAGGAAATTCGAATAAGCAAAGCATCAGAGCCGTATACCATAGTGATAACATAACAATTCCCTATCAGCTGAGTATTGTGGCGCTTCTAATAGATACACCCACCATATACAACCAAATAGTGAAGAACACCGAAAGAAAATCGAGTAAGACAATGCATCAGCCGTATACCAAGCAATAACACAGCAATTTCACATCAGTTGAGTGTACTTGAGTTTAGAAATCAAATTCGTAAACAAGGCAGAATGGCCTAATGTGTTGAGCATTGGTTCAATTTTTAGTGATTCTAACTATCATAGCGTCAGTTCAAATCCCACGTTCTTCACTATCATCGCAAACGCTTTACTACTACTTATTGATCTGAAGGAACTTGAAAGTTCATGACCTCAATAATTCGGCTATGCTTCCGTTCCCTATCATGTGGAAGCAATTAATATATTCTAAACTTTAAGAACAATTTGTCTGGGTACCTAGATTAGTATCCTTACCCAATGCCGAGGCAGAAACGGTGGCCTCAGTTTTTTTTTAGACCAAATAGTTACTCAGTATGTGTCGAAACAAATGATTATATAGCAATTTCCTCCGCAAAAGTTTATGCAAGCTCCTCCGTATCAAGAAACTTCAAACTTTAGACTAGCATTCACAGCTTTGGAAGAAGTCCAACCCACGCTAGGTACATACTTATGCAGTATTGTGGATAACAATCCCCAATCATGAGATCAATACCTAAGGACGGCATTTGTTTACAATACCAGCGTACACAAATGTATCAATCGTTCGCCAATGGATTGTCTAGGTGGTTTTCTCTAGGAAATGCCGTCAACAGCCTCCGGAACCGGTAAACACCCAGCCAGCACCATAAGCTATTTAAGTACAAACTACAACAAACAAGCGAAACCACCGGCGTTATATTGACCTATTGACCAAACAGAGATCCAAAAGGTCCAAGACCGTACATGTTGCACGTGGGCGACGAGTTTCTGAGACGGAACGAAACCAAAGAAGGAAATATAGAAGTTCCAATACAATAGTGAAAATTAAACGCCTGATTAATTCGACCATCAAAATAAGGAAAAAGGAGGTTGTATTACGCAACAACCGACTAAAACCCTATAAGCAATGATATCCATTTTCACTGGTAGGCCATGAATATTGATAAGATTACTTTCCATACCCATCATGTTTTCTTCCCGAGATGTACTTGTTAATGGTTGCGGAGGGAAAAAAAGATGAAAAAAGAATTTCAAAAGAAAAATGAAAACAAAATTCTCTTTTGGCATTAATTGGATAAAAGGTATGCGAAAACGAATGGAATCTAATTTTAAGATAGAAGGATAAACGGAAAGATGATTATTAATAGGCAAGGCACAAAAATATTCAATTACACAAAATAAAATTTTAACTGTCGAATTAAATTAAGGCTTGCCATGAAAATATTCAACAAAAAAAGAATTAAACGAAAGTATGAAATTCATACGCACACATGTATAAATATGAAATTGTGGCACACATTATAAATATAACAAAAAAGAATCAGTGAATCAAAAATTGTAAACGTATGATAGGCACTCTCGTGTCATGTTTTTAGCGTATTATTTCTCTTCCAAGAAATATACCCATTTTAGTGAGGAAAGACTTTTTTTTACAAAAACTTCCTAACACAGGGAACAGATTTGATCACTTTATTATGAGAATAAAAGAAAATACAAATAAAGCCTCGTTTCAATTATTTTGGTGTTGGCTGCAATCATCACCCACCAAAACCTGATGTAAAATGCATATAGTTCAAACGAGACGTTAATAACAGACTTCAACCCATTCACGTTTGACAAAATCATCCAATTCCCCCAGATGGCTCTGGCTGATGCGTGCAGATTTTGACTTCGATCTTGAACGGTTCACTCCCTACTCTAATTCTGCACGAGAGAAAATGAGACTAACAAACCAAAAAGGGTACGGTAATGAGTACAGTGTCCATAGTGGATGAATGAATCCCATTTTAAGAAATTACCAGAGCAGTTTACCATCAGTTTTTTCATTTTCATTTTTAAAACATTTTTTATTTTCTTTTAAATATTCTTAGTTTCTAAATTAAAGGCTAGACAAAAAATGCTTAAATTCTAGCTTAATTATCTTATATAATAACACTGGTCCTTCGCAGACGCTCTAAGCTAAACATTACTCCACATTTGTATAATTTGCCTTTCGGCGACAGAACTTTGTGGCAGTACTTATAATTTTTTGTAAGACAAAATAAAATTTGAAAAACTTTGTCAATTTTTTTTTTACCTTTTTTTTCATAAAATTTAACTTACTTAACTTACCAATTTTTTTTTAATTATTAAATTTATGTAAAACCACTTAACTTAAATTAACTTAAATCTTATACTACCCTAATTCTAGAAAAGCTAAATCTATGTAAGCTAGCTGATGATAGTGTGATTCTACACCGACTTTGGTATCGAGGTCTTTATATGCCATTCAACCACCAGAACTGTTGACGCTGTCTAATACTATCGTCCCGGTCTCTGTGTGAGATAGCCCTACTGAACCGCAGGAGCTCTTCTTCGGTGCGCGTTACTTCCCGGTCGTAGCACAATCGCCCGTCTACGGATGATCTACTTACATGATAGATCAGCAGAATTCCGGATCTATCCTGTATAAGCCCTTTCATGTCCAAGTCAAGGAACGCCTCTGGTGGAACAAAGCCGTTGCGACGCACGCTCTCATAGTACAGAGTGTTTGGATAATAGGCCCCGAAAATTAGGTCATTGGACGAGCTTATTGCTCTCGCAATATGCCTTCTGATTAATTTAATCATAAATTATCCACCCTATTTATGCACGCTTCATTATATAAAGTCTCATTTGAATAATACTTTTTATTGTCCGATTCCGGTGTCCGATATAATCTGAGACAACTTCTGAGACACTTCCTTTCGAACGCCCGAATCTTTTCCATCAAATTTGGACCTATGTTAAACCATACTGGACAACCATATATGAGCATTGGCCTGATTAGCGTCATGTAGCATATGACGTTTACCCTGCTGTCAAGTTGGCTACTGTGAAATAGCCTCCATGTCATAGCAAAAGTTTTCCTAGCTTTGAGCAAAGCAGCCTCTACATGTCTGTTGAAATACAGATATTGGTCTAGCCAGATGCCAAGGTATTTAACTAAACTCTTAGTTTCCAGTTTATCTCCATGCGGTCCCACGATAACTAGCTTTCGCCAGTTTTTCCTTGTGTCGTTCGTGGCTTTATATAATGGGGTTCTAAATAGGATGGCTTCACATTTCTGGAAGTTGATCTTAAGTTTCCAGTCATCGCAGTAGCGCTGCACATTGTTGAAGTCTCGCTGTATTAAACTATTTATGATCTCAACTTTCGGAGCTGTTCTGAAAATTATGAGATCGTCTGCGTTCGCAATAGCCTGCGGGAGTGCATCTAATAAGTCGCTAATGTAAATGTTAAAAAGAATCGGAGAGAGTACCGCACCCTGTTGCAAGCCATTCTTGATATTATACGTTTTATTAGAGGTCACATTACCATTTTTGACCACGAACTTCCTGTCCTTTAACATATCGTAAAGTACATATAGTAAAGGCTTATGTATGCCATGTCTGACCAGTTTGTAATATAACCCTTCGATCCAGACGGTATCAAAGGCTCTTTCCAAGTCGATCAGACAGGCCCCTGTGCATTGGTTCCTACATTTATTCCATTGTATGTCAGAGACCAGTTTAGCTGCGGCATGTGTGGTTTCATGACCCGCCTTAAAGCCAAACTGGTTATTTGGAATAATGTTGTCGTCGTCTACCCATTTTAGCAGAACTTTGTTAATAGTCTTTTCAAATGCTTTGCTGATGCTTGGGAGTAAACTTATCGAACGCATGTTCATTGGGTTTGTACAGTCTTTGCCCTTTTTTGCGATGGGCTGAATGATTGCCGTTTTCCAACGCGCGGGATAATATGTATTATTCAGCGCGTTGTTAAACAGGATCGTGTATATATCTATTGCCATTGGGGGCAGGTTCTTGAGTACGATGTTAGGTACTCCATCTATTCCCACTGACTTTTTGCTTCTTAATGAGTCGAAGATACTCTGGAGTCCTTCCTTTTTGATTAAAAGGCTATTAGCCCCACCATTGGCATTAATGTCAATTGACAGATTATCGTCACTGAATTCGGTAAAACCCGGATTCTCCGATTGCCAATGTGAAATTTCATTCCGGAGGTGCAGGTGATTCAGTATAACTCTGTCCTCCAGGTCGTAATTTCGGTGAATGCTTTCATTCACCTTGTACATTTCCTGAAAGACAGCTTCCACGGCGTTCACCTTTTCCAAAGGCTCTTCGATCACGAAGAGCTCACTATTGAGGATAGCGTTCTCTGCATCTATGCCAATGTTGGTTAGCAGCTGCTTGTTTACATCAGTACGTGGAATTTGGAGACATTGAATCTCGTTTTGATTATTTCTCCTGAATATTTTATTTATTTGTGGGAACATATTCGGGTTATTAGTTTTTATAGCCCGAATTCTGTTGTTCCAATACAAATTTGTTGCTAATCTATAATTAGCTTTAAGTAATTGTTGGAGGTTTTTTAATTGAGATTTCAGTCATATTATCTCCTGGTCTTGTCTGTCTGTAAACTGTCTGTGTAATTGTTTTAATTTCGATAGCAGTCTGCTCTTTTTCTTGTGGAGTGCGTTTATTGTTGTGTTTCTGTACATGTTTATGTGATCTGTAACAGTTGTTTTGGGAATTGTTTTGTCCATTGTTCGTTTTACGGTTTCGTCCATTTGTTGAATGTATTTGTCGATTTCGTCATTTGTCAGGTTTCTGTTTACTGGCAGATTAAAGTCATTCGAACAAAGTTCTCTTGTTAATGATCTGGTGAACCGCGGCCATCGCATTGCCCTGTAGTTATAGGGTTGCGGGATCACGAATTCCTCCAGATCTGCGAGCTCGTTCGGAAGCTCTATTACTGCCGTGAATGCACAGTGGTCACTGTCGTATTCAATTGTCCGTAAACAGTTTGTGTTTCGCCTGTTGGTGTTAAGTAGTCTCAGTCGTGAGTCAATTAGCAAGATATCTAAGAACGATCTACCTCTAGGGAACGATGAATATTCGGTAGCTAGCAGATCAGTTCTATATTCAATATGATACTGATCTAACCAGCCAGCCAACTGATTTCCTCAGGCATTAGATATACAATTTCGCCAATTTCTATGCTTGGCGTTCATATCTCCCCCTAGGATAAAGTAGTTTTTGTCCAGATACAAATGTAAGCATCGAAAGAGTGTCTCGAGCTCCGCTATAAATAGGTTATGTTGGTGCTCCTCAGGTGCGTAGACCGCAATCGCATACAAACCCCTTCCTTGCTGAAGGGGTATGCGTACGATACAGGCTTCCAGCACCCGGAACCTGCGCACTTCTCCACTATATATAACTTTATGATGGATTCCTTTTCTAATAAAGATTGCGACACCCCCCCTTGAGTGGAGTTAGGACGGTCTCTTCGTATAATATCGTAGTTGTTATGCCATATCTTGTGTCTCTGGTTTAACTTTGTTTCCCCCGCCAGAAGTACATCAGGCTGTTCATCTTGCAACAGGTTGAAAAGATTGGCTCTTCTCTCAGTTCTTATTAGTGAATTTACATTCCCGACAAGAGCTTTTATTGATGTTGTGGTTAGAGGGTTTATATTGACTTTTTGTTTAGATTGGGCAAGTGCGAGTAGATCTCGTTTATTTGATTTTGCAGCTGTGTCATCTGTCTCTGCAGATTGAGCAGAACCGCGACCACGTCTGCTTGCGATGTTGTTTCAGTCTGTGTGGGAGTATTTGTGACTACCAATGTTGTAACCTGGTATGGTGGTTTCCCACAAGACGCAACTTGTGCGTACGATCGCTGCGATGTTACGGGCATTGTTGTAGTACGAGCTGGCTCTGTGTTTTTTTGCCGGGTCACACTTCTTGCCATTATTTCTCGGAATTTAGGACATCCTCGATAATTAACGGGGTGTCCCTCATTCCGGCACACTGCACACTTTAGAAGGGCTTTGTCTTCTACCCTTTCTTTTCCCAGAGGGCATTCTTCTGCCTTATGGTCTTTTCCGTCTTTTCCGTTGCGTAAGGTGCTGCATTTCATAGTTCGCCGCCGCGTGACCAAACCTTTGGCAGCGGACACATTGCAGGATGTCTCTGCCTTTTTTTAATTTGTCCCATGTGACTTTGATGGTCTAAGACTGTAATCTTTCTTAGACCACCAATTCTGCTGCTGGGCGTTAGTTGAACCAAAAAGAAGGGTAGCTTGCGGTTTTCCCTTCTTGCCTTGGTTGTGGTGAACGGTTTTACGGAGATAAACTCGAGATCGTCGTGCCTCAACTTTTGAAGCATCTCGAGCAGAGCCTCCGGCTCCACCTCAGGGTCGACACCCTTTAATAGAACCGTTACCCTCTTTGTTTGCTTCGGCGTGAACGAGTAGAATTCCGCGGTGGCCCTTTTTAAGACCTCTTTAATTTTTTCGTGGTCTGCCATCGCATAGGTTTGAATGGCATGCCTGTTACCAGCCAGTCTTTTAACTACAAATTTGTTTTCTATAGCTAGCTTACAAAGACTTACCAATTCCGTACACTCGATATCTATGGTGTTGATTGGTGGCATCTTTTTTTTTGGTTGTTATTGTTGCTTTGTCGCTGTTGTGTTGCTTGCTGTGGTCGATTTTGTGTTGATTGTTGCTGTTGATGTTGATGTTGCTGTTGCTGTTGCTGTTGGCCGACTTTTGGTTTCGGCTTTTGTTGTTGTTCGGTGTCTTTTTCTTTTTCGAGTGCCGCTATTTTTTTCTTTCGGCGTCTTTTTTCTAGTCGGGCTCTTGCCATCGCAAGTTTCGCCTCCAATTCACTTATTTCCTCTTCTACATCCTCAGACTCTGAGGATGCAAGAGAAGCGAATGAGTTGTTTGCCCCATACATGTTAAAGTTGGAGGGGGATGGGAGCTCATTGACCACCTTCATTTGCTGGTCTCCGTTCTCCATTGTTAATTTCGCGGTTTTACTTCGCGTCACAATGTAGTTTTTCGGTGTACCTTTCCGTTTGTGTGTTGTCGCGTTGTTATCTTCCTCCGTGTTCATGCTGGTTCTTTCCAGTTTGTTTTCATTAAAAAAAACAATGGCGACCTGCAATACGAACCACGAAGTCGATATCTTCCGTACGCCCACCCGAACTCGGCTATCGTCGGCTAAGAGTCAGTAAACTTGGACTCGCGCCAAATGATGCTTTGAAAACTCTGTGCTCAACTAGCAATATATTGTGTGTTTTAGTTTTCACTTTTACGACTGGGATGATATATTTTAATTGTCTTGCTTTGTTTTTGTACCTCACTGAAGTGATTTTGTGAGTACGTTTTTTGTCACTTTTAACATTTGTTTTGTTTGTTTGTTGTTGTTGCACTTTGTTTTAATTGTCACACACGTCACGTCACTGTTTTTCTATTTCGTGGCTTCGTTCTCGTTTATCAATTAGATTAATTATATCAATATGTTGTCCGTTTTTTAAACACACGTTTTGAAACTGAGTATTCACAGAGTGAAAGCCGATGTTTTCGTGATATTAAAACACATTGGTTACGTGATAAACAGCATTTTAATTAGTAATGTAATTGTATGTTTGTCAATGAAAAAGTGTATTAAATGTGCACAAAACCGAAATAAATGCATGATAAATGAATAAATAGTCTAATGAGTTGATTGCGATTAATATTTCACGAATTTAATAATAAATTCACTGCGGTTGATAAAGATTTACTTAGAGAACGAGACACACTCTCTCTCGAGTTTACCATCAGTTATTTCGCTATTATGCAATAAAATAATACAAATGAGAATTGAAAAAAAAACCATAGAAATCTTAATATCCAAATAATAAATTAAATTAAGGAAATAAGAATTCCGTTAAATTGTGTCGCTTCATTTCAATCCTAATCCTGAGTAGTTAACTGGTGTTTAAATGAATAAAGTGCAGTTTTTGATTGCGTCTACTAAATCCTCTTAAAGGTGCTAATTTGTCCCGCGTTTTAAAGGCCAATAATTTTCATCATTTATGCTCAGTATATAGAGATGTCCAAAATTTTTAAGATACCATAAATTCTGGCGCAAGACTAATCACCTCGCCCGGAGAAAAAACAAATCATTATGGAAAATTTAACAAGCCTCAGGACTTGCTAAATAAGGCCAAGACCGGTTCCCGGTTGTAGTGCCGATGATGATGATGATAAATTCAAAGCATTGGTCATCAAATATACTCCATGACGTCCTCATTTTTATGAGTAACACTAAGAAGAATGAAACTGTCGCCCCAAATTACATCAACCAAAAATAACATGCATGAAAAACGGCCGACATTAATCGAACTAAGAGTCTCATATATAAGCATCTAATACAGTAAAAACAAATAAACAGATAAACTTGAAGAATAATAATATTTTTATTCTCGAAAAGAAAATGTTAGTACGCAGATCTGAATCAAAACAAAACTTTATTTTAGGCCATTAACTTCGTGAAATCATCATGAAAAATAAAAACGATAAATGAAGGTCAATATATCATATTTATGTCCCTAAGCCAAATCTTAGTTTGTGGGGCTGAGCACAATATTTCGAGGAGAAATAGTAATTTTCTTGTATGGCATCAATTGTACATGGTAATCAACTGAGCCTTAACAAACTTCAATGCTATTGACGCCTATGTTTGTATAGTAATTTGATTATAAATTTTTAATGAATTTCTACGAGCATGTAGGTTGTAAATCAAACTAATGAATAATAATCATGAGACTCTGAAGCATCTAAGGCTCCAAATTCTATCTTATTAACTAAAAGAATTTTGTGCAATATATTCGAGATTCGCATAATGAATGAAACCATAAGAGAATTAAAAAAATTATAAATCGACAGCCGGGCACGAAATCGTTGGAGAGAATGAATTCATTAACTGACCCCAATGTCAAAAACATTATTCATCAATTCAATCCCCAGTAGACAATTAATATTCAATTTTGGCAGCCAGTGGTTGACCCAAGTTTATTGCTTCTTCCTTACGACGCATAAGATATTCTTCTTTTTTTCTTAGGATAAAAACATTTGATAGGTTGATTGATTAACTGTCGAAGGACTATAGCATATCAATAGACAAGGAGATTCTACTGCTTTCTCTTCTCATTTTTTAGCTGACGACGACATTAGTGGCCATTCATCGACGTGCGGGAAGATCCTGATATTCTTATCATGTGTCCTTGTTGCCATAACATTACCGTTCAGCCTTCTCGTTTGCTTCAAGGTATTTGTATTAATTCATTTCATTTATATAGTCATGTACTTATTTATATCAACACAAACACATGTTCATATCCATGAAAACATTTACATAAAATACATTATTAATAGGTTGTTCAGGAGTATGAGCGTGCGGTTATATTTCGATTAGGCCGACTCATGCAAGGAGGAGCCAAAGGACCAGGTAATTGAATAATTTCTTCTTCTACTTATTACATCTCCAAATGATCGATTTTCTTAAAATCTCTGATTTATGCAAGCTATAAAGTAAATACACATTTCCATTTTTAAGGTATATTCTTTATTCTGCCTTGTATTGATGCCTATGCCAGGGTAGACCTTCGAACAAGGACTTACGACGTTCCACCACAAGAGGTATGTAATTATTTATCTTTATCAAGTTAGCTTAAAATAGATTCATCTTTATTGAAAATACAAGCGGTAGAGAATTCTCCTAGAGGACCGCTACCAATATTAATCAATTACTGAATTAATAAACTTACTAACATCGACTCAGTCCCTCGAGGAACACACCACAATTAAGATTCCTTTCTAAATATATCCTGCACCCAAAAATATGATTTCATAATTGGATATTAATTGAAGATATAAAGACGATT
The DNA here is from genome assembly GCA_963931805.1 of Microdon myrmicae. Lineage (NCBI taxonomy): Eukaryota > Metazoa > Arthropoda > Insecta > Diptera > Syrphidae > Microdon > Microdon myrmicae. The sequence goes on along the minus strand of OZ007498.1, from coordinate 159,216,412 downwards.
TAGCTGAATGGGAATCTTAAGGCGTGGACTTTTTGGAATATTTGAAATAGATACATTGACGTATGCAGGCTGTTGCTATGCACATACAGGGCGGGGACGAACATACAGGGCAAAGTCGCTGCTTTCAACCCGGCGAAGGCAAGGACGATCCTTGTCCCTGTTCAATCCAAGTTGACAGGCAGCCTCCACGTGACACCCCTGGATAGCTACTTTGGCACCCACTAAGTAGTGAACCAATGCATGCAGCGACATCCTGAGAAAGGTTGGCACAGGGCTAATAACCTTGCCCGGAAAAACAAATTTTTATGGATAATTTAACAAGTCTCGGATAAGGACCGGATACCGGTGGAGAGACTTGCTAAATAAGGCCAAGATCCGACCCCGGTTGTAGTAAGAGCCAAACGTAAAAAAAAAATTAATCGTCAACCGGCTCGACTTACCTCCATTGCCGCGATACGAATGAGGCGCCAGATTCCGATTTAATGGTGTTTGTCACTCGGTTTGATTTAATTTTCTAAAGGGAAAAAAACATTCAAATCCAACAACTGGGATGTCAATCATCTTGACACACTATTTACTATTTATTGGCCTGTAGGACCCCGAGAGTTCATGACCTCGCCGACTCGTCTATGTCTTCATTTTACCGAGTCGGTGTTTTCTTCATGAATTCTTCCCTTAAGGGTAGTGTTGTGGCGGTTCCGCCAAACCCCACTGTCTACTTACCGTAAAGCCCCCATAACATTCAGCCAAAATCCTAACTTCACTAATGCAATCGCATTAGTACCTGAAAATGCTTCACGCATTATATATATCAAATCTATAATCTTTAAGTCCCTGTAAAGAAAACTTACCTTTTCATGCATCTCTTTGAATACAATTTTCCGTAAGATTTCTTGCTACTTATCTTGAATCCCAAACCAATTCGGCACCTTCGGTACCAGACGAATTCCTGTAAACAAAATGATTCGGTTTGCATACAAGTAACCGTCATGACAGGGACCATAAATATTGCGCCGTCTATTTTCCCAGCCGCGTTATGTGTACAACAATGTTCCCTACATACACATTGGCTGGCGGCTTACACCCAAGGGACCACAGCAAATACGCATTCCGCGTCTCTTCGCATCAATTAAATCCTACAGCAGAAACAAATGCAAATAGGAATTCAATACCTACCCTTACTAGTGAGGCCATAAACAATATTTCCCAGTAACCTAGCTAAAATCCATTAGCACATTTCCACATCGCATCGTCGTCTCTTTGTTTAGCCGCGACGCACATTTCCAACAAAGATCCCATTAGCATCCGTCGAGTTCGGTTTTATTTGCTTTACCGAAATCGTATCCCATGAATGCACTGTATGCCCTTTCTTTGTTCTAGGTTCGTTCTCATCCATGAAAGAACAATGCACACATACCACCATGTTCACGATTACCGAGTGAGCTCTGCATGAGCAAGATATCGCTGAGTCGCAATTCAATCTTCCAAGCGGTCGGGTCGCTCGCCTTCCACCGTACCGGCACCCGTACGGCGGGTTTCCTCGGAGTCGTTGTCGTAGTGTTGTGCCTTTTATAAACGAAACATTTCCCAATACATTTTTTACATGAACATGAACAATAAACTTAATTCAATTCAGTGAAATCTTCCGTGTTTTATTTCCTTTTCCTGTTGTGGAGTTTCGCTTGTTTAATTTTCCGTGCTGCAATATCTTGTGTTTTAATTACTATCTGGTGGAAGGTTTGTCGCGCAGATTTGCACAAGTTGGTGGACGGTGTTTTGGATTTCCTTCGGTGGAACATTTAGTGACGGTGGATACGAGGTAGAACTCTCGCCTATGCTGGCGTCGCGATCTCGTACCCCACAGTGTCGTCTCATCGCACCTACGCCTTCTGGTTTTTTGTGTGTTTGTTGTGTTTATAGATTTCATTCATTTTTATTTGTTCCCATGAGTTTTGGGTTTCCAAATAGTCCGCCATATCAGTGCCCCATTTTGATATGATAAAGTCTACTTACTGTTCAGATTCGACCCGGTGTCAGAGAGGCGTCGTTGTAATACAGTCGGTATACCCCAGTTGCACAATGATCTGTTGCACAGAACTAAATATATTAGGAATGGGTGTACTCCGTGTTTTCTTTGACTCGAATGTATGGTTTCCTTGGTATTCGTGTTGATGCCACTCCCTCGTGGCAGGATGAATTTACTTCGTCCTTAATCACGTTGTCATATATGTATATCAGAAGCACCTTTGTTTGCTCAAACTCTTCGAATAAAATGCGTCCCGTTTAATGTTTCTTATGTTTATTGATTTATTTACACAAACTATTTTAAATGTCTCCTTATAATAACTTTTTGTCATTCTATGTTGAAAATCTTTTAATTTTAACTTGGTATATTTTTCTTTTGTCACCACCTGTTCTAAATGTATTCTTACAATAACTTTTTGTCACTCTATATTGAAGACTGACGATAAGATTCGCGCCGAAATCTTTAAAACACCACGACTGCTTAGGAGAATATGACATACACGAATTGGTTCTACCAGACCACTCTTTTTGTCTGCGCATTTGCCCTCTTTTATACCGATCGACCTTGGCGCACGGCTAATAACCTTGCCCGGAAAAAAAATTATTGTGGACAATTTAACAAGTCTCGGATAAGGACCGTGTGGCGGTTCATTAAAACATTCACAAAGAAGCACCCTTTCCCTTTAAATCAACCCGCCTTTCCACACCCAACAAACCCATTTTTCTTACCTGTATTCGAGCAGCGTAAGCTCCCCTGCAGCATCACACCTGAAAGTTAAAATCCAGACATGCATCACATTGAATTATTATATGAACCGTACCATATCTCCATCGGCTCGGCTTCTCAGCAATTATAATAGATAAATACTTGCTGGCCAGCGTAATTGTGGACACAGTCATAGCCGATGGGTTTTGCTACGGTTCATAACCATTTATTGCCCCAGTCCCGACGTTCGCAACACTTGCGACCAATTTCCTTTATCGGCTATCTACCTATCATGGGATTTGGGCACTAATATGATTCACCATAAACAATCATACCCCAGCCATGCCTACGATGACCCGCCCGAGATTTAAAGTAAACATACAGTATCTCACTGTGCGTATTGCTTACCCGCATATTAATAAAACATATAGCCATCCAGCCCGATCCTTTGCCGCCATCGACGAGGTTTTTGCTGACTTATGTCAACAAAATAATTTGCCTCCTTGTGCACCGTAGCCATATGGCCAAATTGCCTACATCGGTGTTTCCAAGGAATCGTTGGCAAATACCATGACGACCCCTTTTGTATCATAGGCACATCATATACATCATGTGTGCCACCATTTGATCTGTGAAATAGAGTTTTTGTTTACTTTGAAACAAAAATCTATTTCGATCTCTGGCATACATCACCAACGATGTATGGGTACATCGCCCCCGACGATCACACTTCTGTTTGATCAGGTGTCCACCGATCATCGTCCTCATCGCAGGGCATCGTACTTGTCCTATACGGACACATATAGAATCCTCCCTTATCTATGCAATTCGCGGCCATCGAACTGATGGATGTGAGTTGCATTTTCGGGTCAGATTTTAGCCACCGAACGGAGCAGAAGATCCCGAATTTATCTCCTGTCGGGATTACACGCGTGTCAGGAGTCGAGATTCGCCAGTCGCGTTGGTCGTTCACGAGAGTAGTCCTTGTGTCAGGTGTGAATATTGTTAAGGACCATTGTCTGGGAGCAATGAACGGTGAACAAGTAGAATAATCGGTTCCGACGACCATTAAAATTCAACGGACAGTTTGTGTGACCTTCTATATATTTAACATTTAAAACCGTGTAATCGATCAAGAAGTCATTTTAAAAGTGGAACTATTTTTAATTCAAAACTCGGCGCATATAAGTATTCGGTGAATAAATAGAGAAGAACATAAAATAAAAAAACAAAAAGCTGCTTCCGACAAGATTGTGTGTTTCATTTATTTTCATCGCTTCCCAGTGTACATCGGTGGATTAACTTTTCTGTTTTCTCCGGCGGATCAATTAGTGCTCCTAATAGGGTCGTGGTGGTATTTGTCTGAATCCGTGTAGTACGCCGACACACTAGCAACTAACCCCACAACCGGATACCGAAGACTTGCCAAAATAGGACAAGACCGGATCCCGGTTGTAGTGCCGATGATGCTGATGATACGGATTGACCATCCCCGATCACACACCCATCCTCAATTTCCCATTTCCCCACCAACTAAATGCGAGAAAATCTCTCGGGAATTCACTCAGCAACCAATGAATGCAGAGAGAATGGGAAAATTGCAAAGGAGAGTTAATTATGTAACACCCCTGGTTGCAAACCATCCAATGAGCACGGTGACGGGTAACGCCCGGGATTAGCGGTGATAGATATTTTTGTGTTACTCCTCGCTAGCCTGTCTGACATGAGTGACCCTGCTGGAAGCGTAGGCTTTACCCAGCTTAGCCTGAGTGATTCATTGTATTTTAGGCCCCCGGACCACGTCACGGTTTCTACTATGCAGGGGCATCTTCACACACTGTTGACTTTATGATCCGGTATTATTGTCTTTTAGGATTTTCAACTGCGCATTCGAACATAACAATTGAAGCTAAGATTTTAACCGAAACGTTAACTATCAGATGTAATCTCATTCAGCTAATAGAAAAACTTACTACAAATAACTAAAGTGATCTTGCAAACACCTTGGATTTGTTTCTGGTATAAATATCTATTCCGTACTGTGCAAATAGGAAATTTGGACTACTGCCTAGTATCTGTAGTGCAACCACTTGCATTTCAAAGGACTGATCTAAGAAACATTGGCAAGATTGGAATTACGGATCTGAAAGCTGGAACATTTAAGGTGATTTCTTCCCATCGTTCCTGTGATCAGAAGTCTGCATGAGAAACTCCAATGTTAACGCCTGCGGAGTGTCAATAACGGAAATTATTTTTATTGATTTAAAACTTTGCATTCCACATACCGTCAAATGGAATTCATCAGCAAAACTTGGGCTTTAATCTAGGAACATTCATTCCAACGGAGACCAACAGAACGAACCTTGTTATTATCAGAAACACATGCAACCAACTCATTGAATCTACAATCATAGTTCACAATAACAAAGTACCCAGCAAATTAGTGGATTGCCGAACTAGTTTACGCCCCTTTTGGTCAAATGTCGAAGCTGTTAGCACCAATTTCACTTGCTGTTACTATACTTATTACCTATTGCAAAACCTGGCTTGCCTTAATCATCATTATCGGCACTACAACCGGGAGCCGGTCTTGGCCTTATTTAGCAAGTCCTGAGGCTTGTTAAAGTTTCCATAATGATTTATTTTTTCTGGGCAAGGTCATTAGTCTTGCCTTAAGCCGATCCCAAAAAGGCCAAAACAGTTCATACAGACGTATGAACGACAGGTCAATGGGTGACCTATGTGCACACCTTACCGAAAAGTGAAGCCACATTGTGCACTATATCCGCGAAATAAAGGCACTGGATATTTATTATTATATTATATTGTCCCACACAGAGTAAATATTGTTTTTTATGTTCCAGGTCAATGTGTTCTTTTTTAATAAATTTGAAATGGGAAGAAAGTTCGTACAATTCTTGACGGAACATCAACGGGAAAGAGTGCGGTGGGAATGCCTTGTCTGAGATGGTTCAGGTGACGAAGTCTGTTAATCCCCGCGGAACTTATTTTTAGATATTCCATCGCGGGGCGGGACCAAGTTTACCTGTTCCTCATCTCGTCACAACTGCTGCTTCATGTCACATAGTATATCATTTTTAATAGACCATGCTTGTTTGGATAGCGCAAGGCTAAGAACCTTGCCCAGAAAAACGAATTATTATGGAAAATTTAACAAGCCTCATACTTGTTAAATAAGGCCATGACCGGATCCCGGTTGTAGTGCCGATGATGATGATGATGATGATGCTTGTTTGGAACTTAGCATGTATTCTATTACTCCTGTCAGAGTAACTGCCCGTCTCATATGTCTCTCCAAAATCGTTCGTGCGGTCTTGAATATCAAGTACTCTGTGAGTACATGTTCTGCATTTTCTATTTTGTGATGGCATTCGCCGACGATTTGCTTGGGAGACCACATGCAACCCAACGGTTTCTTTAGTTGCAATGTCAAGTGCTTTCCTCCAAGCCAAGACATTAATGGTATCGTCGGACACCCTTCGGAATATGCAGCATACTCTTAATGATGCCAGCCAATGTCTTGAGTACACTTCCCTCATGTACGACTTATACTGTGCGCATACTGCTCATAATTGTGCCGAATACATTATAATGGAGGTGTTGACGCTACTTATCAGTTTCCTTATGTGGGGCCGGGGTCCATCAACATTAGGCATCAGTCTCGCCAACATTTTGAATACTCTTGCCGTTTTTTCACTCGTTTTCCGCAGGTGTTCTTTGACGGTTAACCTGCTATCGAGTATAACACCAAGATATTTAATATAGGTACTGGATCTGATGGTTTGTGCTTCTATTTCAAAATCAATGTGTTCAATTTTCTTGCGACTGCTTATTAAAACTGCCTCCGTCTTAAGTCCAGCTAGTTTCAGTCCGGCCATATCTAGCCAGCATTTAATGCTCTGGATTGCTTGGGAGCAATTATTCTCCAGATCATCTAGACGTTTAGCTGGGGCCACTATCACCAAATCATCTGCGTACTCAATTCTTCTAACTCCTTCTGACACATTGAATCTGAGCACATCATCATACATAATACTCCATAGCAGCGGACCTAATACAGACCCCTGGGGTACACCCGCTGTTATTTTATATTTCCGTGGTCCGTCATCTGTGTCATAGAGCAGTGTTCTATCCGAGAAATAGTTTGCTAGTATACGCACCAATTAGGATGAGACTTGTGCAAGAAATCGCCCAATGTTGCTAGAATCCGATTCCAGTTCACCGAGTTAAATACATTTTTAATGTCTAGTGTCACCACGGCGCAATCTTTTTTCGTACCTCCCAGCCATCGTGCTCCATCTATCGCATTTCGCGCGATGATGCACCACAGATAGGGTCTTACCGGTTGATCTAGCTTTCCGGAACCCATACTGACATTCAGAGAGCCCCGATATCCCCTCAATTAATTATTCCAGGCGAGTGGCAATTACTAGCTCAAGCAGTTTCCCTGCTGTGTCCAGTATTCACAACGGGCGGTAGGACGACGGCACTTCTGGATTCTTGACTGCTTTTTTGTTAAAGCAGTCTTTAATACAGCGTTAGGAATATGATCCAGTCCCGGGGTCTTGTTTTTTTTTAACAACCCTTGCAGCCAAGAGCACATCTTCGACGGTATAGGGAGGTATTTCTCTTTCATTGATGTTCCATTGCTCTTGCTGCGTGAAGAGGACAGCAACTATTTTGGCCATGTCACTTTTACTCTTTTGCATTTGACTAGTATTGTGCAGTGTTTTCATGACTATCCCGTAGGCCCTGCCCCATGTGTTGTTATTTAAGTCATCCCTTAGGGAGCAGAACGCGTTATATTTACTCATCATCATCATCATCGGCACTACAACCGGGAACCGGTCTTGGCCTTATTTAGCAAGTCCTGAGGCTTGTTAAATTTTCCATAATGATTTATTTTTTCTGGGCAAGGTCTTTAGTCTTGCGCCAGAGGCTCCCCGACGGGGAATCGAACCCCGGTCTCCCGGGTGACAGGCGGGTATACTAACCACTATACTATCGACGAGCTTATATTTACTCATATTGTTGACGAATTCCGAATGTAACTGTGAGTAGGTGTTATGTTTACTTGCACTTTGTTGCAAGCGTCGTAACCTGTTGCACTCCGATCGCAAGCGGGCGATATCTGGGTTCTGTGGGGGCTCTCTATACTACATGGTGAACCAAGCCACTATTTCAAACCTAATTTTGACCGCTAACAGCGCGGCACATCAACCCTTATTCCGCCTACAAGCTATTTCACCTGAAAGACATGTTTTTCAAAAGGACGCATAGCTAAACTCATTATTCTATGCAGACAATGCATAATTGAGTTTAGCTACCTTTTTGCCATATGGCAACTTCATTTCGCTAACCCATGAGATTTCCACCGGAAATCACATTTCATGTCGGTTAGCAACGGCATAGTCTGATCAAACGACGCGGTTGCATAATCATTTTTATCTTCCCTGGGTTCAATGTACTCTGACATCACCACATTCAGCGCACTAGGTCAGTACGTCATCCTCAGAGGCTGCATTGATACAAGCACACAAGCTAAGCCAACCCCGAAGTTATTGCGCTCTCTCTTTTGTTCTTTTCATCCTTCGCATGCCCAGCGACTGTCGAATGATGTGCAAGTATTATTCACCTCGCTGAGACATGCAACTGAAAAGATTCATGAGAGAGTGCGATGATGATTGGCTAATAGCCGTGCAAATGCAAAATCCAAGTTTCATCCCTAATTTGGATCAGTCAATATCCATACACTACCACGTACACATGCTACATCGGACGTTCATGTGAGATTAGCAGTTCATTCACCGCTGAGCGCACATCGTTTTCAACCTATAGGGAGTTCGGCTTGATCTTGGGATATCTATAAAAGAAAGGGAGGAGATATCTAAGAACAGTGTCTGCAGGGGTATTTCAAATGGTCTCTAACTACTTGGGTAAAGGGACGGTGGGGAAAGAATCTTACAAGACCGGTTGGTCGTGAGTGCGATAGTAAGCGCAGATTACGTCGTTGGCGTCTGATAATCTGCGGTTTGGCCGGTGTGTGCGTATTTATGCCGTCTTGTACTGCGCAGGCATGTGTGTAGCGTGTCAGTAGTAGATACTATAGGATGGGTCCAGGAATCCTCTATTATAATGGGGAATGTCTTTGGAAATGGTGCTTTCTTCAGTTTTGTACTGAAGAAGAAATTGTGGTGGTCGGATCCGAAGAGATCGAAGGAGAGAAAGGTCAAGAACGCAAGACAACCATACAGTTAGGTTCTCGCTGTTCTGGATGGTTTCAAGGTACTTGTATGCTAATTGTAGTAGTCGATAGGGGTAATTGTGGCACCTTTATATTGGTGAGAGTTGGGGTAATGGCGGCCGTCAGGCCTTCTAGAGTGGTCGATGCAACTTCTGAAGGTTTTTCTTTCGAAAACTCGAAGTCTTTCCATTTGGGCCGAAGATATGCAGGACCATATGAGAAAGGCGTACACTATTCCAGATCGGATTAGCTGCTTATAGCAGAGAAATTTAACTTTGGTGTCAACTTTGTTCGTCCACTTCAGGATGTTGTGTAGGTGCCTAGACTGTGGATCACATGTTTGATGAAATTCATTTTTGGGGTATAAATGACCCCAAAATATCTCATCCTGTCCTGTGGTCTAATCGTAGTACCGTGGCGGCTCCCACGAACGCCACTACTTACCCTCCCATCATAATTCGAGAACTTCCACCAACTACAAAAAACCCTATAAACAAGTACTATGGCGCTTCCATTCGAACGCCATTACTTACCTTGCAATTAAGCATGCCCAACCGACCACTGCAAACGCCCGCAGGCGTTCTCCAGTTACAGGTTTTCCCACCATAATATGCATTAAATGCACCTGCCGAACCTACCTGAAAGAAAAATCCTATTTAAGCACTTACGGCATCATCGCAAGGCGACATTAAGTGCCTAAAACAATTCGGTTTCACCAATAAGAAACCAACATAACACGAACCACCACAGGGTGCCGTCAATATTCTTTATTGGCAAGAAGCACATGAAACATCCATGTTCCTTAAAAGCAATTTGGTTGCGCCATCAAGCAATCAACATTATCCGAACCATATCGATGAAATATCTCCTAATGAGTCTGCTACACAAGCGCAGGAGATATTTCTTCTTTTCCTTTTTTACCTATGCCCACATCGGTCGGTCACCCGATCGACAAGCAATGGTTTAACTCGCACCTGGCCGAAAAAGGGAATCGAGTTCTCGTTAGTGTAAATACACACCACAGCCCTCTGAAAACGCCAACAACGTGCGCCCGATCAGCATAGATGCCTTACGCCGATCGAGTGCCGATCAGGTAAACATTCTCATGTTCTTATGTCACGATGGCTTGCACCAGCTGCAACCACTTCGTGTAACATTTCCTTTTATGGAATTATAATGTCCACGGTTCGCATGCTCATGGGCACACCGCATCTGTGTGCGTGCACATCGTCATCATGAAAGTTCATCCCTTATTGATCACCGAAGCGATGGCTGGAATTTGGTATTCTGTCGTTTCGGTGGCAATCACCGTTAAATAAGCAGTCGAGATTTAACCGCCACCAAGTACAGACGCTTAGCAGAGAAGATATAGCGCAAAGTATTGGGTTCGCGCCACAAGGAGTATAGTGGACAAAACTAACAGTTGATTTTTGAACTAAGCTTAACTTTACCTTGTATATAACAGAAGTGATGTCTAATTAGTGAACTAAACTTACCTTATATTTGTTTTCGAATTAGTGGACTAAACTAACATTTGATTTTTGTATTAAGTTAGATTGTGGTGTACGTATACCTGAATAAAGATAAGGAAAAGAAAGAGAGTTGTTTTTATTCTACGAATGATGTTCGGGGGTTCGAGGTTTCATTTTTATGCACCCGTGACCCAGGACTATTAAGCTAGGAAATTTAGTGAACATGTGCCCTTGTGGCACATAACTAGAAGACTGGGTATACGAATAACGTAATAGAGGACCCACAGTACCTCTTATGTGTATTTGAATATTCTGTGGATATCGAGAAGTAGGTTGGGAGTGTTGGGTTAAGTCGAATTTTCCATTGACTGTAATACTGATACAGTTCGTCCAGGTGACGGTTTAGTCGATTTTTTGCGAGTTTAAGCCTTTTGGATGACGTATACACTAGGACATCATCCGCATACCATATCTGGTTTACTCACCCATCCGTATGGGGAGGAATATCTGAGGTGTAGATATTAAATGGGATGGGGCCTAGAATGGAGCCGTGTGGTACACCTGCGGCGACGTTGACAGTTCGGGAGAGTTTTCCATTCACCTAAACTTGAAAAGTTCTGTTTCGAACGAAGTGGTAGCTGATACCACACCGTGCTAGTGAGACCAGTGTTCGATAACTTAAAAACGAGACCTTCGATCCACGTCCTGTCAAAGTCCTTTTCAATGTCCAGGCTCACCGCAATGGTGGGTTCCTTTTTATAGAGGCGCACGCAGACGTGGCTTTGAAATATGCCATAGTGGTGCTGTGCCCTCTTCTAAATTCAACTGGGAAATCAGGTATTAGGTTCCTGACACTGATTGAGGTGTTTAGCTTTACGTATATTTCGCTGACGCAAGGGAAGAGCGAAATGGGGCGAAAGATTGAGGGGTGATATGTTGGTTTCCCAACTTTTGCTATCGGACAAACAACAACAAGCTTGCAAGTTTGGGCAAAGTACCCCATGTTGCAGGCATGGTTAAACAGAATGGCGCCTCGGAGCAGTCGCTTAAGTCGCCTTCAATTCATATTAACCAAAATAGACATTTATATGATTATCAAATATTCCTGCATCTATGCCGACGATACTAAATGTTTAAAAACCGTTTGTTCTCCGCTTGAATCTTCCCTTCTCCATATTGACACGATAACTCTTCAGTTTAATGTCAAAAGAGTTGTTTGGAGCTTAATGTTGACGAATGCAAATCAATTACGTTTTCATGAAACCATGCCCTTTCCCCTCCCCACCTGTACTTCTTATTTAACCAAACTTGATTCTCTGTTCAATAAAATCAGCTGCATACCACAAAATAGCCCTAATGGCACGTACTCACCAACAACGTCGGTAATGTCTGTCTTTTTTGAACATATCTGACTTTAGTGAAAGTGTTGTAAAATTCTCATTGAACCGACTTTATATATTATTATGTGTGCTGGATCATTTACAAACTCTTCTGTCCAAGTGCACCAATAATTTGAAATTCAGCTCGCTGTTTTGAAGTGGAGGTCCATTTCAGTTCATCGTTTTTTTAACGTTGATTGTTGCCAAAGTCAGTCTCTTGTAAACTGAGAATTTAAGATGAGGACTTTCTCCTTCTTCGACATTTAAGAATCTGATCTACATTGAAACCCTATACCGTTTAGTATTATTACCTGCTTTATTTCAAGGAACGCTCACCATGATGTCTGCTTTTAAACGACAATTATTTAATACCATTTATACTACTGTGTCCCACAATGACTGCGCACATAAAACGAATTCCATTACATTGCCAACACACATTCTTGTGATCCACAAAGAAGCCATTTCAACACTGCTAAGTGGAATCTTGTGTTATTTTGATGGCACCACTAATTACTGCATTTTCTATAGTGTACATACATTTATATGAGTTCTTCTCCTTGGACCGTAATTACTGCTTTATTCCTTTTTACATAGGTCCTGACCAAGGATAGTGTCACTGTGTCTGTTGACGCCGTAGTTTACTACCGTGTATCTAATGCCACCGTTTCTATAGCTAATGTCGAAAACGCACACCACTCTACAAGACTTTTAGCACAAACAACGTTACGAAATACCATGGGAACGCGACATTTGCATGAGATTTTAAGCGAGAGGATGACCATTTCAGGGGCTATGCAAGTAAGTTGATATTAATATATTAAAAAAAAAACATCCTTTTATTCATATGATGACTCTGTTCCATTAACAGTCATTTTATTTAAACGCTTTCATTACTTACAGATTCAACTAGACGAAGCGACTGATGCTTGGGGCATTAAAGTTGAAAGAGTAGAAATGTGAGTAACCTGTTTGCACCAAAAAAATGTTAATAATGTTAAAGTTTCATATCTGACCGTCCCATTTCGTCCTTTACTGCTTTATGGAAATATACAGTGGATGGGTGTCAAAGAATAATAACCATTCTACCATAATGATTTAAACAATACAAAAACGTTAGGGAAATATGAAAGATCTTTCACAATTTCAATAGGGATTCATTTCAGGCGAAGTATTAAAAATACAAACCGTTTGGGTGGAGGAAGATAAAGAAAGTGTGACCGCGTCCTTAAAACTTTTGAATTAATTCCATTGGGGTTTGACGGAGGATTCATAAAATTGATCAACTTTATTTCTTTTTTACTGTATTAAATGCGGGTGTGGGGGGATTTGTTAATATACCAAGGCCCATGGGAATGTATCTGTGACACCATTTGAATCAATTATAATGGAGCAGTATATCTCAATGCCAGCACCCGCTTCTTTTTCAAAAGTTGGTGTAAGTTAAATAACATAACTCGCAAACAAATATTTTACGGAACCAGGGGATACCAGACGAAAATAGTTAAACGATTTATGGAAATTACCACAAAACATCCTACGGGGCAGGTCAATAAGTTCTTAGAAAATTTAAGAGATGGCGCTCGTAGCATCGCTAATGGTTTGTTTTTAGTAAGTATCATTCCTCACTAGGTATCTGTCAAATACACTATATAAATACCTTGTAAGTATCTGATAAATCATCATCATCATTATCGGCACTACAGCCGGGATCCGGTCTTGGCCTTATTTAACAAGTCTCGAGGCTTGTTAAATTTTCCATAATAATTAATTTTTACGGGCAAGGTTATTAGCCTTGCGCCGATATCTGATAAATTGGGTATGAAAAAAATATGAGGTGCCCAACTAAGTTCTCGTTGTTTTCTTATGAAAATGTTACTTTATTGTAAAAAAAATGGTTGCAAATAAATTATTCGAAGTATTACCCGTCGCTAGCTACAACTTGTTCCAATCTTTCTGGCAAATCTTAAATACCGTTACGGTAAAAGTGTTCATCTTTTGAGGCTATCCACGAATCAAACCCTTTTTTGATGTCTTCATATGAGCGGAACTGCGGATCAGACAGACCATGTGCCTTCGAACGGAACAAGTAATAATCGGACTTCCCATCTGAGCGTCTCCAGGTAGGTTTTAGCGGGTTAGGCAACGTGAGGCCGGGCGTTGTCATGCTGTAGAATCATGTTTCCGTCCCCTGCTCGTATTGTGGCCGTTTTTCGGGGAGTGCTCAGCTCAGTCCCATCAATTGAAGTCGATACCATATCCCAGTGGTGGTTTCATTCGATTTCAACTGCTCATAATAAATAACACTGACCTTGATCCACCAAATACACAGCATAATCTTTGCAGCGTGAATATTCGCCCGAGTCGACGACGTAGAAGCATGACCGGGCAGTTGCCATGACTTTATTTTCTTTGGGGTTCTGTAATGAATCCATTTTTCATCACGTCACGATGCGATGAAGAAAACCCTTCCTTTTCTGTCGCTGGAGCAGTTGTTCACAGGCGAAAAAACGACACTCAACGTCCCTTGGCTTCAAATTATAAGGAACCCAAGTTCCTTGCTTTTGAATCATTCCCAACGCATGCAATCGCTTGGAAATGGTTTGGCGGGTTACTCATAATGCTGATGAAGGCTCTTGTTGCGTTTGGCATGAATCCTCATCGAACAATGTCTCCAATTCAGTGTCCTCGAAGGTTTTTGGCCTTAGTTCACACGGACGGTCGTCAACATCGAAATCACCGTCTTTGAAGCAACAGAACCAATCACGGCACGTCGTTTCACTTAGAGCAGCATCTCCGTAAACAGACGATAATTGGGCAGTATTATGCGTCAATGAATTAAAATCGGCCTCATTTTCTAAAGACTTATTGACCTGCTTTCGTAACAACTGGAGAAGATGCTGGCCACCCAGCGAAGTAATAAAGAACAGAGATGCCTTTAAAAGAAGAAAGAAGAGTTTTCAACATGTGTATTGCCATGCTTAACTTATGGCTGTCAAATCTGGGCGCTGGTAGCAAAAAATGGCAAGCAAACTAAGGTTCTGCTAAAACTCTTTAGAAAGGAGTGTTATGGGTCTCGGAAGAAAAGACAAACTTCGCCTAAAAGACATTAAAAATGCTACCAAGTTCTAAAATGTACAAACGGTTCATAGAACCCTTAAATGGAAATGTACAGGACATATTCTCAGAGAAAGAAAAGGAAAATGGACAAAACTAATAACGGAATGGTACCCAAATGATGAAAAAAGGGAAGAAGGGCGACAAACAAAACGGTGGGAAAACGACATAAAAGATGTGGTTGGCGCTACATGGATGCGAACAGCAAAACACAGAGAGGAGTGGAAATCTTTAGATGAGGCCATTGTCGACAGACAAGCTATTACAACAGAATAACCGTTTGCCGATAGCTATTTAAAATTAATAATAACGTTAAAAATGTAGTGTTTAAGATCTGCACTTAAGGTGACCTACTTAGTATTATACGAGGGTGGGGTGAAAAGATTCCAGCCTGACCTACAGATGGCACCGGCAGGTCTTAGGTTTAGCTTGTTTTCTATAGTACTATGTCTCATTAGCTTGTATATACATTTTTGGCCAATTGCTCTGTTAGTATACATTTGAGAGCCTACTGAATAAGACGCCTCGATTGATCACGTGAAAATGGGAAAATCAGAAAAGCGTGCTGTCATTAAACACTGCTATTTAAAAGGCTTAACACCATTGGATATTAAAAAAGAACTGGATTCCACACTAAAAGACTCTTCTCCATCATATTCAATAGTTCAACAGTGGGTGGCACGAGCATTTCTGGCGAGCCACGTTCATGACGGCCGTTGAAGTCACAACTACCGCTACCGAAGTCACAATGACCGCAGATTAAAAGTGACAGAGAAGGCTGAGATTAGTAGGATGTCAACTGAACGTGTACGTAATATTTTACATGAACATTTGAGTATGCAGAAGCCCTGTGCTAGATGGGCTTCGCGTTGGCTAAAAACTCTTGTTTAACCATGACAACGCACCTGCGCATTAATCGGTCGTTGCGATAGCTAAGATCAACGAATTGAAGTTTGAATTGTTCCCCCAACGACCATATACACCAGATTTAACCCCCAGTGACAATCATCTGTTTCGCAACCTGAAAAAATGATTCGGAGGCAAAAATTTGACACCAACGAGGAAGTCATCGATGCTGTAAACGAGTATTTTGAAGAACTTGATGAATCCCACTATAAAAATGGTATCACTGCATTAGAGCACGGTTATTAAAAATGTATTAGTCTTGATAGCGATTATGTTGGTAAATAAAGCCAAGAAATCGAAAAAAGTTGTTTTTCTTCATTAGACCGGAGACTTTTCACCCCTCTCTTGTATACTTCTTAGTAGAAAAACAAACAGCAAATAAAGGCCCCTTTTATTTTATTTTATTTTATTCTGTTTTATTTTATTTTTATTTTTTATAAGTCGGTTCCAAATGATTACTGACCATCTTCCTGGTTTGCCGTATGTGTCCTTCTGTTTACGACGGCGGCCGTGCGTCACAGCTGTAGAAGTGGACTCCATTAATTTTAGAGCTTATGAAGCCTCTCTGCTGGCCAACGATTTTTTAAAAACCATGTCTTCCGCATACACCCGTGGGCGCTTGTCTGGTCTCGTCACTGATGCAATGTTGGCGTCACTGCTTCACTGATCAGTACCATGTCAGCTTTCTCCTCCTTGTCCGTTTGTGTCAGGATGTCCTGGGTCGTCTCACAATGATTTTGATTAATTTGTATAAGCTTCATAGTGACTTTTGGTATGATCCGCTCCTTAGTACCGGGCAGCTCTTAGTGACAGTCGGGTGGTTTGCTTCTTCAGGGTTTGTTCCCTTACAGATCATGTAACTCGCCTCGTTGACCCAGTCTTTTGCAATAAGGACAGGTGATCCACAATTTTACAAATTCCAGGTGCTAGAAGCCTGCATTATAGATATTCCTTTGAAAAGTCAAAGGCATCTATGTGTGATCTCTCCTTATGCTCCCGAAGCTCCACAGTATATACAGTTTATCATTAAACTTGATACCCTTTTCCGAAGTCTCAAGTTAGACTCGGAAAATAATTATTTCTTTATGGCGGGAGATCTCAATTCCAAGCACAGTGCTCGGGGTAACCTTACCACAAATACAAGAGGCGATGTGTTGTTCGACTGGTGGCGAACAAACGCTATCGAACATAAACTAGAATTGCACGGTACAAATTCTGGACGGAAATTCCTTCTTGGATTTACTGTTTCTGGACGAGCGAATACAATTATTAGATATGGATCTAACTATTCGAAATTGTCTTCGTACAATCGAGTACGATAGCGATCATTATGGACTTTGTAATGCTCTGAAAAGCCGTACCATCTCCTTCCCCCACACATACATCCAAATCCCATAATCCTTAACTAAAATTCAAAAAACCGTCATCTAAATTCAAAATTCGCGATAAACGAATAAAATGTTATCGCCCTTGCACCCAACTCCGCATAATTTTTAACTCAAATCCACAAAGACATTATCCCGATCCAACAAAATTCCTGGGAAACGAATCAAATATTGGTTTATCATCCATATACATCAATTTCCTCCGATCCTCAAACAAAAGTAAACATATGGTAAGTTGAACCAGATGTTCGATTTCCATACTCACGGTCATGTTTCCGAGAATTCGCCTAACCGAATTATTATCTTAAAATACAAGCATTTGACTCCAGCCAAGTATCTTTTTCGAGATTCTGCTCGCATTTTGATGCATTCGGGATACAAATCCCGAAAAGATTTCGAATAAAAGGGTGATGAATTTCAGATTCGAAGATCAAACGCTGTGTAGTATCACCTGTGGCGACTCTAACAGATACACACACAATTCACAAGCAAAACAGTGAAGAGCACCGAACGAAAAATCGAATAAGAAAATACATCAGAGCCGTATACCAAGCGATAACATAACAATTCACATCAGTGGAGTATAGTCGAGTTTAAAAATCAAATTCTAAAATCGGCCAGTAGCCTGATGGGTAACGCTTAGGTTCAATTTTTTTCGTGATTCGAACTGCCATAGCATCAGTACGAATCACACGACCTTCTTCACTATTATTTCAAACGCTATACACCTACCTGTTCGTTTTAAACAGAACCTTCCAAGTTCGAGTGAATGGAAAGCTTTCCCGAACTTTCAACGGAGCTGCAGGCGTACCACAATGCTACATTCTAGGCGCCATCTTATTTAATATCTACACCTCAGATATTCCTCAGCCTGTGGATGGTAGAGTAAACCAGATTTGCTATGCGGATGACGTCATAGTGTACATGTCATCTGAAAGCCCAAAACTCGCAACAAACCGACTCAACCGTCATCTGGACGAACTGTATCAGTATTACAGTCGATGGGCAATTCGACTTAATCCATCCAAAGCAGTAGCTATAATTCTGAGTAGTAAACACTCCCAACGTACGTCTCGATATTCACAGAATATTCGAATACAAATAGGAGGTTAGATTAGACCACAGGGCAAGATGAAATATCTTAGGATCGTCTATACCCCAAAAATGAATTTCACCAAACATGTGACCCACAT
This sequence comes from Microdon myrmicae, assembly GCA_963931805.1. Classification (NCBI taxonomy): domain Eukaryota; kingdom Metazoa; phylum Arthropoda; class Insecta; order Diptera; family Syrphidae; genus Microdon; species Microdon myrmicae. Next base: position 159,197,964 of record OZ007498.1, on the reverse strand, counting down.
TCTTCAAAGGGGCCTCGGTCGGTCTAAGCAACTGCACAACATCTTGAAGTGGAGCATATGGTCCTGCATATCTTCGGCCCAAATAGAAAGACTTCGAGTTTTCGAAAGAAAACTCCTCAGAAGATGCATCAACCACTTTAGAAGGCCTGACGGTCGCCATTACCCGAACTGTCACCTATACGAAGGTGCTTCGATTATCCCTGCCGACGAGTACTTGCTACAATTAGCATATAAGTACCTCGAAAGCATTCAGAACAGCGAGAACCCACTTGTACGGGAGTCTTGCGTTCTTGACCCTTCTCTCTTTCGATCTCTTCGGATCAGACCACCACAATTTCTTCTTCAGTACAAAACTGAAGAAAGCACCCTTTCCAACGACATTCGCCATTATAATAGAGGATTCCTGGACCCATCCCATAGGGTCTACTGCTGACACACTACAAACACGCACGCACAGTACAAGATAGCACAAACACACACATATACACACCGACCAAAGCGCAGATTATCAGTCGCCAAAGACGTGATCTGCGTTTACCAGATCCTACCGGTCTTGTACGATTTCTTTCCCTCCATCCCCCCATCCCCCCATCCAAGTAGTTAGAGAACATCCGAACTAACCCTGTCCACACTATCCTTAGATACGTCCTTCCCCTTTCTTTTCAGATATCTTGAGACCAAGCCCAACATCTTCACGGATGTGGGTGATTCAGGTTATCGCAAGATGACCAGAAGCCAGAGACAAGATGAAGGACACATTTGTCCTTGTCTCCCTAAAGTCGGCCTCCCGCCACACAATTTTTTTTTTTTTGATTCGAAGATCAATCTCGATTGGCGTCCGAGGTGTAAGGACGGCAGAAACTAAATTTACTAATAAAATAAATTAAAGTATTTGAAAAGCATTTTTATTGGGCTTGGCCGATTCCGCCTATTCAACAATCGCTCGTCACTCTTCCTTCAGGTCTGAGGAAGCACGGTGGCGATCGCAACGAGCCTTCTCAGGAGCGGTGTTAAGAGATCGCTTGTCCTTTTAAGGACAAGGAGACGCGTTCTCTGAGTGAAAGGCTACTACAACAACTTGGTGCTGTAATACATGTCTCAAACAAACTCTCACTACTTGAGGAGCACAAACAGACACATTCTTTTAATTTCGGAAGAGCACACTGGTCGCGCTTTGATCGGATAATAAAAAAAGAATTACGCTCCAATGGCATAGATCCACCAACTGACAGAAATCTTCTTAATGACGAAATTGATCATTATCTTTCGACGATGAACAACGCTGTTAATAATACAATGAATCGTTCAATCCCAAAAATGTCTCACATGGAGAGCCATACAAACCGATACAGAAACGCAACGATTGACGAGCTGTGTGGGCAAAAGAATATTCTGCGCTTTCAAATAATCATAAGCACTGCCACAAAGTTCTGTCGCCGAAAGGCAAATTATACAATTGTTATGTAATGTTTAGCTTAGAGCGTCTGCGAAGGACCAGCAAGTTATAATATAAGACAATTAAGCTAGAATTTAAGCATTTTTTGTCTAGCATGTAATTTAGAAACTTGAAGATAAAAAGAAAATAAAAATTTTTTTTAAAAATTTAAATGAGAAAAGTATTCTGCTCTCTAGGTTAGAATTGCTCTACAGACACTTCAGCGATCCAAATAATCAGGAAATAAAAACAATTAAGTCATTCATTAAAAATCTTCAAAAACGGCTCCGTGACAACTATAGATCAGTAAGTTATGAAGACTGGAACAACAGAATACAAGTCATCAAAGCTAGTGGACCGAATATGTTCCCTCAAATAAATAAAGTCTTTCGAAGGAAAGATTATAATAACATCCCATGTCTGCGAGCTCCGCGGACTCCCGAGAATTGTCAACCTCTGCTGAAAGCAGGACTTACTCTGGAACACATTAACTCCAACGAAGAGTTCATAATAGTCAAAGATCCGCAAAAAAACAAACTCAATTGGTGCTTGTTTCGAAACAGTGTATAGATTGACCGAATCGGGTCATTCTAATCTTGACCTGGTAAATAGGGCTCTCCAAAAACATATTTCGTTACGCAATGAACTTAACAATTGGCGTCTCTTAAGTCGAAGTTTCACTATCTTTAGTGAAAATAATAGAGCGAATTCCCCATTTAGGAATCTAAACACTAGTATATTTGTACACAAGGATGAACTGACGGACATTCTTAGATCCATTAAGAACAAAAAATCTTTTGGAATAGGCAGTATTCCACACATTGTTCTAAAGCATTTACTTCTTGAAGCAGTGAAGGTTTACACTATTTGAATCATCATCATCATCATCATCATCGGCACTACAACCGGGATCCGGTCTTGGCCTTATTGAGCAAGTTTCGAGACTTGTTAAATTTTCCATAATAATTTATTTTTACTGGCAAGGTTATTAGCCTTGCGCCGAAACACTATTTAAATAATGCATATTAATCTGCAGTAGTCCATCTCATCCACAAAAAGGGTAAGGACAGGAGCAATCCAGCCAATCTTAGCTCGATTAGTTTGTCTCCGAACATCAGCAAGGTATTCGAGAAAATTATATATAAAGCATTGACTAACTGCTGCGGGGAGTATGATATTATTTCGAACAACCAGTTTGGTTTTTGATCGCAACATGACACAGTTCATGCTGCGACAAAACTTGTTTCCGACATACAGTGGAACAAGGCGAAGCGACAATGCGCAGACGCTTATTTGGTTGACTTTGAAAAGGCCTGTGGGGGTTTTCTATATTACATGGAGAACCAACCCACAATCCTAACCTAAATTCGACCGCTAACAGCGCGTCACGCCAATCCCAATTCCTTCCGTCGGCTATTTCACCTGCAATAGATAAATCCCTAAAATAAGACTGGCCGGAAGTCATTAATCTATTCGGTTAATGGACAATTGCATTCAGTGTTTTCTTGCCATACGGCAACACTATTGCATTAACCCATGATATTTCCACCGGAAATTTCAAAGTCATTTTGGTTAGCAACACCCAAGACCAGACCAAACGACGCGGTTACATGATCATGCAACGGCTGGGGAAATTCCAAATTCTTCGAATTTGGTTCACTTGTTAATATTTCCCTAGCCGATTAAGCGTCATTTATAACCTCCCCCAGGCCACCTATTCGCTTAGGACCAACGATCTCTTTTCGCAGGTGAATAGCACCAGCTACATTTTCCTCTCCTCCATAATTCTGTCTCCCTACAATTCAATGCACTCCGAGATCACCACAGACATCGCACTGGGTCAGTGGAACACCTCGGAGACTGCATTAATACACGCACACTAAGACAGATCAACCCTGATTTCTTCATCCTTTCTACGCCCATCGACGTCGAATGTATACGCAAGTACTTATCCACCTCGATGAGTGTCGAGAAATGAAGCTAACACAGGAGAGCGCGATTACCATTGGCTGATCGTTGTGCAAAAGAAAAACCCCATCATCATCCCTAATTGAGTCAGTCGCTACACATCCACCATCGGTGTCAGACACACTGCTCCGAGTCGAGATTTTTAACCGCTACCGTGATCGGTCAAAAGAAGTCAAAAGTCAGTCGCTATTCAATCACCATCGTGGGTGCAAATGCTCGAGCCACAAGTTTAAAAAAAAATCTGATTAACAATTAAAACGTTATTTACGAATGTAGACGTAATGTGAAATCAATGGCGAGTTAATAATTAATAATCAAAAACTTCATAGTGTACTAGTTAAATCGAAACGCGAAATTTGCTATTTAAATTCGTCGCTTATAGAGCAACGAGAAAAATATTCCCGGCTGAAGAATCGTATTGTGGCTGAACTACAAAAGTTTCAAGTGTATAAATAGAGAAAAACATAGTTTAAAAAATTAAATAATAAACCAAACAAAAACTACACCAGTGGGTTTTCCTCTGTTCCTGTTCTTCCTGGGTGAACTAGTTTCGTCGGAGCAACATCGCGAGGAACCGCGCGCCCGTGTCTGGCGCAAATACTTCTTCATCGCCACAGGCCTTTGTGGCGATTCCGCCAAATCCCACGGTTTACCTTCCTAAAAAAAACCCCTATAACATCACCCAAGGCGCTTAAGTGCTCGCCAATGCATTCGCATTCGGCACCTAAAGATGCTGCACGCATTTAAGAGATCAAATGATCTTTAAGTCCCTATAAAGAAAACTTACCTTTTCATGCATCCCTTCGCATACAATTTCCGTAAGATTTCTTTCTTTGCTTATCTGGTATTCTAAACCAATTCGGTACCAGACAAATTCCTGTAAACAAAATAATTCGGATTGCATTCATTACCTTTTCATACACATTGCCTGGCAACCTTTTTTGTTTGTCTTATCAATAAACAACCCAAGCAGCTGCATATAATTAGCGCAATAGACGCCGAAACCAAATTCTCCAGCATTTCCTAATGCAAATATGAACCCGGTTTCTACTGCAGCCAGAGATGCCATAAACATCCAATTTGCTTTTAACACCTTTTTCTCCCAACGTCGAAAATAGCGACGAGGCATCGTGTAAACAATGACCCGCATTACCAACGGCGCATTTGGTTATTTTTCCCTATTGTCTTTGCCGCCTGCCTGTTTCGTTGTTCCACTGCTGTCAAGCACGTGTGAATAGCATCGACCTGAACGATCACCACACATACTACCATGACCTTTATCACAAGATCTGGTTTCCTATACCACCAAGAGAGACTTTACGTGTCTCTGGTGTTAGGTAAAAACGATATCCTTATTGGAGAGGATATCGGTTGAGTCGTATTCCAACCTTCAAGGCGGTCGGGTCACCGCCATCCACCGTACCGGCGCCGGTACGGTGTGGTATCTAAGAGTCGGGTCGAAGTGCTAATTAAAACTAAGTCCGCACCGTGCGTGCCTTAATTACCGATAAAATAAAAGTTATAAATTACAAACGACAAGCCGCAAGTGTTTTCATTTGGTTTTACCTCTGGTGGACGGTATGCTGAGACGATGTACTGGTTTTGTTTGTTTTGGTGGACAGTGCATTTGACTTTCTTTCCCGCAGAACCTTAGTGTGTTTAACTTTTGTCCTGTCGTTGTGTCCGGTGAACTGTTTTCAGCGGAATTATGATGGAGGAGGAAGTGAAGAGAGTGTCCGTGTTAGGCACATTACTTCCTTCCCACACCTTCAATACCGTATGGTTAACAGAGCTTGTATATAAGTTATCAAATCTAGATATGCCCGGATATTTGTTGTACGTTATCCACGATATGATAATGGGTAAACAGTTTGTGGTGAAATTTGGGGATATAACATCCAACAAGACCTTTCACATTTAAAACGGCTTACAGCAGGAAACACTGAATTCTCCCAATTCCTTTAACATTTACTCTAGTGATCTAGTGGGATCTCTCAACCGTGCCATTACATACGCCGACGACATTGTGATGTAAAGATCTGGAGAAAAGATTGATGTCAGCAACACACTTCTGCAAGATGATTTCAGCAAAATCAAACGTTTTTGCGACGACTGGAAATTAAAAATGAATTTTCAAAAAACAGAGACTATCCTTTTCAGAACGCCCCTGTCCAATGCATCAAGAGATACAAAACGGAATTGGAAAAATTTCATTGCATGAAGTAATAACCTTCCCCTACAAGTACAAAGTGTTGTCAGATATCTTGGAATCTGGCGTGATCAGTATCTTTACTTTGATAAGCATACAGAGGCTGCCCTTTCTTCAGCTGAAAACGCATATGCTATGTTAAGAAGTCTATTCCGTAGTAGTCTTCTTGACCCCAAGGTGAAAATAATTTCATACTCGGCATTCATCCGCCCAGTATTGGTGTATGGCCGCCCGGTATGGTATAACATATCCCCATTTTACATGGAGAAGTTTCGTGTGTTCGAGAGGCAATGTTTGCGTTCCTGCCTCAGAATGTACAGAACCCCAGAGTCGCAATACAAGAAATACTATCCCAATAAAGTATGACAAATCAGGACTAAACAGAATAGATAACTTCATTATCAAGATCACACAAATAGGGCAATGTGCAGTGAAAATGATCTCATATGGGGAGCATTCTATCCCAATGATGTGTATATGCAGAGTATTCTCCAGAATGGGTTCATTCTCCCAGAAGCGTTCCCTCTCTTGGATAAGAAAGGACTTATCCAAAACAAACATGGAGTCCCTATTATTTGCCACGCTTTCCGTGGTGCCAGGGATAAACGAATTCTCCATGACAACGATATCTCTAATATTCCAGATCGCTTGCGTTTTAGTATGGTGATTGGTAAACGAGATAAATCAATAAAAGATCGATCCCATCCCAACCGGTGGTGGATCAGAGACGAAGAAAGGAATATACGTCCCCAAACATAGTATGCCTCTTAGGCGCATCGCTTTCCTTCCCTCTATCCCCAATTCTCAATTATTATTTTTTTATTTTTGTTTTTAATTTAATTTTTTTTATTTTTATTTTTATTTGTATTCCTTGTTTATGTTTGTACGTTTTGTTTCGTTTTTTTATTTTTTTTTATTTTGCTTGTCAACCCCCTATATATGTAATTAAAACAAACAAACAAAAATTAATAAATAATACATGATATAGGAAGAATAGAATAAATTTTAAAAAGAAAACATATCAATTATTGTGACATGTTATAAAATCATTAGTTATTGTACGCCGAAAGGCATAAGAAAAATGATAAGTAAGTAAGTAAGTAAGTAAGTTAATGTAAGAATGATATTTGTAAAATAGAAGTTAACATTTAGTCTTAAGTAAAATCTGTAATTGAATTGTTAAATAAATGTAGATATAAAACAAAAAAAAACACTTTATTTCCTTAAGGGGGTATTCTGGTCTAGGCGCACGAATTTAACGCAATTTTTGAAGTGCTGTAAAAAAAAGGAAATCAATATTTTACTATTCATTTTTTTACAGGATGTTTATTAATATTTCAAGAATAAAGTAAAAAAAATTGAAAGTAAAAAATTCAAAATTCAAAAAGTTAGCAGCTGATGAAGTGGGGATCTCAAAAAGTTGACACGCGACCATACGCACGATTCAACCCTCCTAGCAATCTGAAAAAAAAGAAGATTATTAATTTACGGAAATGCCTCTACCGTTGGAACTAAAAAAAGTTGAAAAAAAATTTTTTTAGTTTTTCGGATTTTTTAAAAATAGTTAACATTGAAATTTGGGGATAGGGTAGTTCATGCAATAGAAAAGCCTATAAAGAAGACATATACTCAATTTGAAATACATCGGTTCAGTAGACCTTGAAAAATCGTGGGTATTGTTTTAAAAAAGACAGTTTCGAGAAAAACGCGTTTAAAAATGTCAGGGCATAACAGGCTCAAGTAACATAATATTGCTAAAGCAGCTGTACCGTCGCCAATTACTGAGATTTTAAAATTCTATAAGAAAATATAAAAGAAAAAATTCGATTTTTTCAAAATTCTAGACCAGAATACACCCTTAAACTCTCTTCCCGCTCTTATCGCTGACAGTTAAAGGTATCCCAAAAACCCTTTTATGCGAGAGTTTTGGATAAAAGCAAATAATGTAAAATATGATCAGATATCTCATTTAAGCGCAGAGATTTTACTAACAATATTTTAAAAAAACTTGCTCTTTACAGAAAAGACGTCCGTTTACCAGTTCAACTACAACGTGCAATGGCAGCTGAAGCTGAAGCAGCTCGTGAGGCCCGAGCTAAGGTTATTGCTGCTGAGGGTGAACAAAAAGCCTCCCGAGCTCTACGTGAGGCATCTGAAGTTATTGGAGATTCCCCAGCAGCTTTACAACTGCGATATCTTCAGGTAGCCAAAATAATAATGAATAATATCTGGAATTCATTTCCACAAAATTGTTTTTTATTTTTCCAGACGTTGAACACGATTTCTGCTGAAAAGAATTCAACAATTGTGTTCCCATTACCAATTGATTTGATCACATACTTTATGAAATCAATGGATGCATCTAAAGCAAATTAAATTTAAATGCAGATGAAGAGAAAAACATTAAGGAAATATTGTTTAAGTAACGCAAGTCGAAAGGAGATATTTGTCGAGACACTACTACCAACATCCAAACAATTGGTTTCAACTGAAGGATTCACATTTTATTAAATTTTATTTATAGGTCAGCAATTAAATAACAAAGTTCGTGTCTGTGACCAATTGAGCATCTATTTTTGCTGAAGAATCTTCGTATACTTTATTTGTAAATTTTGTAATCTGTTGTTTCTTATCTTTCCTTAACTGTTAATATTACGTAACTGGGTTAAATTAATTGCCTCATAATATCGTGCGCCAGGATACGAGCCAAAAGTAGGATTTAGATATACTAGATAACGTTAAGAATTGACTCTGAAATAATTGTGTGCCCTAGCTCACTCTTTCCAAATCCGTACTGATCGATATCTGCTACACCAAACTGAGGGAAACACCCCCTTCTCTCTATAGGATAGGATTCTCCCAAATGGAAAGCCTACTACTTCCCCAACCACTTTTTTTGACTCTCATCATCATCATCGGCACTACAACCGGGTTCCGGTCTTGGCCTTATTTAGCAAGTCTCTCCACCGGTATCCGGTCCTTATCGGAGACTTGTTAAATTGTCCATAATAACTTGTTTTTCCGGGCAAGGTTATTCGCCTTGCACCAACCTTTCTCAGGATGTCGCTGCAGGCATTGGTTCACTACTTGACAGGTACCATAGTAGCTATCCAGGGGTGTCACGTGGAGACTGCATGTCAACTTGGATTGACCAGGGACAAGGATCGTCCTGGCCTTCGCCGGATTGAAAGCAGAGACTTTGCCCTGTATGTTCGCTCCCACTCACCCTTTTATTGACTCTCACTGATTACAAATATCAGTTTTTATTTTACGTCTGACATTGGCTTAAATTTATCAAATTCTTCCCAAAATTGTACAGAATTATAAAATAATTTTTATCTTGGTGGGCAATCATTGTACTTAGAATAAAAGAACAAATCCATTTCCAAACGTTAACAAAGTTACGTTAGCTGGACGAACTGTATCAGTATAACAATCGATGGGAAATTCGACTTAATCCATCCAAAGCAGTAGCCATAATTCTGAATAGTAAACACTCCTAACCCCCTTCTCGCTATTCACAGAATATTCGAATAGAAATAGAAGGTGCTATAGCGTTTGGGATGATAGTGAAGAACGTGTGATTCGAACTGACGTTATGACAGTTAGAATCACCAAAAAATGAACCAATGCGTAACACATCAGGCTACTGGCCGTGTTTAGAATTCGATTTTTTAAACGTAAGTATATTCCACTGATGTGAATTGTTATTTTATCCGCTATGGTATACGGCTCTGATGCATTATCTTATTCGATTTTCGTTCGGTGTTATTCACTATTTGCTTGTGTATTGTGTGTGTATCTGTTAGAAACGCCACAGTACTACGATTAGACCACAGGACAGGATGAAATATCTTGGGATCGTCTATACCCAAATTGAATTTCACCAAACATGTGACCCACATTCTTCAAAGGGGCCTTGGTCGGTCTAAGCAACTCCACAACATTTTGAAATGGAGCAACAAAGTTGACACCAATGTTAAGCTTCTCTGATCCGATCTGGAATATTGTACGCCTTTCCCATATGGTCCTGCATATCTTCGGCCCAAATGGAAAGACTTCGAGTTTTCGAAAGAAGATGCACCAATCACTCTAGAAGGCCTGACAGTCGTCATTACCCCAACTCTCACCTATACGAAGGCGCCTCCATTATCCCTATCGACGAGTACTCGCTACAAAGAGCATACAAGTACCTCGCAAGCATTCAGAATAGCAAGAACCTACTTGTATGGGAGTCTTGCGTTCTTGACCCTTTTCTCTTTCGATCTCTTCGGACCTGATCACCACAATTTCTTCTTCAGTACAAAACTGAAGAAAGCACTCTCCCCAACAACATTTCTCTCTATAATAGAGGATTTCTGGATCCATCCCATAGGGTATTTTGCCGACACACTACAAACACGCACTCACAGTACAAGACAGCACAAATACACACATACACCGACCAAAGCTCAGATTATCAGACGCCGAAGACGTGATCTGCATTGACTACCGCACAAAAGACCCACCGGTTTTTTATGATTTTTTTCCCACCATCCCACCATCCAAGTAGTTAGACGACATTTGAACTAACCATGTGCACATTATCCTTGGATACCTCCCTTCCCTTTCTTTTTCAGACATCTTGAGGCCGAGCCCAACATCCTCAGGGATGTGGGTTATTCTGGTTACCGCAAGATGACCAGAAGGGAGAGACAATATGAAGGACACATCTGTTCTTATATCGCTAAAGTCGGCCTCTCACCACCCCATTTTTTTTTCCGTGACTGGCACTGCAGTTGTGTGTGTGTGTGCTGCTCCCTGCGTTGTGCCGCCTGGCATGTCTTAGAAATTTCCTAACAATTCAACGTGACATGTTCCAGGAATTGACATGCTGTGGTTTGTGACATCGTCCGGAAAATTGAATGCTGCTTCGCTAACAAGTGGAATTCGTAACTTCTTAAACAAAATAGTGCCTGTTCCGTGAGATTGAATTTCTAACGTAGACCCACTGTTATGAACAGCACATCCATCGTCGAAGTTTGCGTACTTTCAATTCTTGGTAATTGATATAATTCGACTTTTAATTAGACAGATCACACATTTGAAACGGCAAAATGTGAGACGAAATGTATAGCGCTTTTTAATTGATGCATGAAATAATTCATTCAGGCAATATATCCATGAGAATCTGAAATTCAATTCACACATTGAGGTAACAAAAACACTATTACACGCCCTTTATAAGCAGCTCTATCGTTAGAACAACTGCACAATATATCCTGCCTATTTCATAGGAATAACACAGAAGTGTGATACGCCTTGCCTGATCGCGAGTTTCCTCGTCAGTACAAACAACACTTCACAATGACATCTCCATTCCCTACCGTCTACTTCTACATCCACTCTCATTTTGCCATGAAATGTGAGGGTATCAATAATTCAACCCTTCGTGACCCGTATTTCTGATATACATGTTAGTTAAAGGGTGTTAGAATGAAGAAACTGTAGAATAAAAGCAATTACAGAGTATAGGAGAGGAACTTGCTGATTTAGAAATGTAATTAATAAAAAATAATTAATTCTTTAAGTTGTGGCGTTTCTAGTAGATACACACGACCAATAGTGCAGAACAACACCACCAAAAGCACATCCATTAAAGCCGTGTACCATAGCAATTATAGCATTTCCACATCAGTCGAATGTACTTGAGTTTAGAAATCGAATTCGTACACGCGGCAGTGGCCTGATGCGTTGAGCTTTGGTTCTATCTTTTAGTGTGTCTAACCGTGATAGCGTCGGTTCGAGTCACACGCTCTTCACTATCGTAACAAACGCTATAAAGTAACGTTTATTTGTATATTTATTTGATTTTATTGTAAGATGTTATCAGGCAGATGGAAACTATTCATCTCAATACGTTACGTCAATCAAACTCAGAAATTCCGTTCTACTCTTTCCAACATATCGGTTAGTCAGTGGGCCTTTCTACTGATTCCCCGCAATGAACATTTTTAATTCCAGCCCAATATATCACACAAAAATATATAATAAAATAAGAAACCGACGCAGAATAAAAGAAAGATATGTATTTTTTTGTTTTGTTTTCGGTAGGTAGGTGGAAATCTTCAAAAGATACCTCTGGACCGATCAAGAGCCATGCCGGATTTTTACCGACTAAAATCACCTCCCGCCAGGCACATATTCCCGTTGATCCCCGCGGAGCTTTCTTTTAGATATTCCATCGCGGAGAGGGACGGAGTTTACTTGTTATGCCGCTCGTCGCGTGGCAACTGCTGCTTCATGTCACATAGAATACCATTTGTTACAGACCATGCTTGTTTGGAACTTAGCATGTATTCTATTACTCCTGTCAGAGTAACTGCCCGTCTCATATGTCCCTCCCAAATCGTTCGTGGGGTCTCGAATATCACGTACTCTGGGAGCAAGTATTCCGCATTTTCTATTTTGCCTTCGCAGTACAACCAGTATGAGTGATTGACATGCTTATACCATACTTGTGCAAGTATTGCCGAAAGCGTCCACGTCCTGATATCAGCTCAGTCAAGTGGTAGCTCAGCTCGCCATGTTTTCTTTTCACCCATGTTTCTACATCAGGTATCATGGTTCCCTTAGTGGAAGAATCCCACCTTCTTTGCCATTCTCTTAGCCTTGAGAGCTCTAATTGTGATGGCATTCGCCGGCGATTTGCTTGGGAGACCTCATGCAACCCAACGGTTTCTTTAGCTGCAATGTCAAGTGCTTTCCTCCAAGCCAAGACATTAATGGTATCGTCGGACACCCTTCGGAATGTGCAGCATACTCTTAATGATGCCAGCCAATGTCTTGAGTACACTTCCCTCATGTACGACTTATACTGTGCACATACTGCACATAATTGAGCTGAATACATTATAATGGAGGTGATGACGCTGGTTATGAGTTTCCTTATGTGGGGCCGGGGTCCACCAACATTAGGCATCAGTCTCGCCAACATGTTGAATACTCTTGCCGTTTTTTCACTCGTTTTCCGCAGCTGTTCCTTGACGGTTAACCTGCTATCGAGTATAACACCAAGATATTTAATATAGGTACTGGATCTGATGGTTTGTCCTTCTATTTCCAAATCAAGGTGTTCAATTTTCTTGCGGCTGCTTATTAAAACTGCCTCCGCCTTATGTCCAGCTAGTTTCAATCCGGCCATATCTAGCCAGCATTTAATGCTCTGGATTGCTTGGGAGCAAATATTCTCCAGGTCATCTAGAAGTTTAGCTGGGGCCACTATCGCCAAATCATCTGCGTACCCAATGATTCTTACTCCTTCTGGTACATTGACCCTGGGCACATCGTCATACATAATATACCATCACAGCGGACCTAATACAGACCTCTGGGGTACACCCGCCGTTATTTTATATTCCTGCAGTCCTTCATGGGTGTCATAGAGCAGTCTTCTATCCGAGAAATAGTTTGCTAGTATCCGCACCAGGTAGGGTGAGACTCAACGTTTCTATAATCCGATTCCAGTTCACCGAGTTAAATGCATTTTTAAGTTCTAGTGTCCTCACGACGCAATATTTGTTCGTACCTCCGTGCTTCAACTATCTCATTGCGAATGATGTCGCACGCCACACATAGTGCCTTGCCCGTTAATCTACCTTTCCGGAACCCATACTGACATTCAGAGAGTCCGGATATCTCCTCAATGAATTGTTCCAGGCGAGTGGCAATTACTCGCTCAAGCGGTTTCCCTGTTGTGTCCAGCATGCACAACGGGAGGAAGGACGACGGTGCTTCTGGATTCTTGACTTCTTTTGGTATAAGCACAAGTCGCTGTTTTTTCCATCGTTTAGGAAATTGTCCTGTTTGAAGGCATGTCGTCAAGAGACTCCTGAAGACTTCCAGCTGTATTTTCAAAGTTTTGTTTTTTTTTAATAACCCTTGCAGCCAAGAGCACATCTTCAGTGGTCACGGAAGGTATTTCCTTTTCAGTGATGTTCCATTCTTTCTGTTCTCTCAACACCTCATCTCACTGCGGGAAGAGGACAGCAACTATTTTGGCCATGTCACTTCTACTCTTTTGCATTTGACTACTGTTGTTGTGTAGTCTTTTCATGACTATCCTGTAGGCGCTACCCCACGTGTTGTTATTTAATTCATCCCTTAGGAAGCAGAACGCGTCATATTTACTCTTGTGGATCATATTCCTCCATTCCTTCCGTTTGTTGACGAATTCCGCATGTAACTGTGAGTAGGTGTTACGATCTTGCTCTTTGTTGCAAGTATCGTAACCTGTTGCACTCTGATTGCAAGTGGACGAATTCTGGTTTCCGCCAATACACTGATTTGATAGCCCCTGGTAGTTGTCTTTGTCGTGACATAGAAACTTGGCATGCGGTTGTTAGCTACTTAATGACTTATCCAGCTTGCCTGTTTGCATCTACCTCTGCGTCAAACTGTTCGATTTGGTCTTCCAGTATATAATCGAGCAGTTCCACATCGAGGTCCTTCTTTTCCATCCATTTTTCCGGCCGTTTCTCGGTAATTTGCCAGTGATGAATCCCCTGTGTGGTAATATTGTGTACATCTGTACGCTTGGTGGTCACTATGGGTGTAGGTGTCCAAAAGTCGCCACTCCATACCTCTTGCCAACATAGAGCTGGCAAATGTGATGTTATTTTGGACGGGCTTCTCTCGTTTATGAAGGTGTCAATGATGGTGCTCATTATGGAGCATCACATCTAAGACTGCGAATGCTTCGAGTAGTACCTGGCCTCTAATAATGGTCCTTGTGCGTCCCCATTCTACCTCTTTACTCTAGCTTCTTGTGTTACCCTGTCCAAAAAGCATTTGAATTCTTCTCTTTCCCTCCTTGGCGGACTAGAAATGAATTTCTCTAATTTTAGCATAGGCGAATCCTTCTAACCGCTGGACACTTTTCTATTCTATGGGGAATTTCCAGCGGTCCAGATAGCCGCTGTTCCGCTGCTGTCTTCTTCCCATGTAATTATACCAGTGCAAGGCATCCTGTACTGCTTATTGATGAGTACTGTGGGGGTAAAGTATTGATGCCAACGTATGGCACTGTTTCACAACTCCCCAACGAAGATCCACCAAAAATTGTCCGCAAAGATATCCAAAAATCCAGTGAAGTGAAAATAAAACAATAAAGCGATGGTAGTTCGTGTAGATAGTTTATGTATGGTATTTTGCTTTGTTACAATTTAACTGCACCTCGGATTGTTTACAGAAGGTGATTTTAATTCAATTGTTATTTATATTATATATTGCTCATCAAATTGTTCTACACGAGGTTTGACTTTTAATCCATTTGTTATTTATATCAACTAATTGCGCATGAAATTGGCATTACACTAAGGATTCTAATATGTTGCAGAGACTCGCACTGAACTCGCGCTCCTGGTGGTTAAGATTCGACTCTGTGCCCGGCGGCGTGACTAACCGTGATGGTGGTTGAGATCTGACTAATTGAATCAGGGGTGAAATTCGGTATATCATTTTACACACAGGACAACCGAAAGAGACCACGTCTCTGCTCTCTCAGCCTCACACTCGTCGAAGTGTGGTAACTTCTGTTAATTGGTAATTGACGGACGTGGAGAATGAGAGAACAGGAACACGATGTGCTGTGATCTCGAGGTAGCTTTGGTTGTGTGTGTTGGTATGAAATGCAGCTACTGACATGACCTACTGACCCAGTGTTATGACTGTAGTGTAGTCAGAGCGCATTGAACCCTTAAAGACAGAACTGCGGAGGAGAGGAGAACCTGGCTGGTGCTATTCACCTGCAAAAAGAGATCGTCGATCCCAAGCGAATGGGTGATTTGGGAAAAGTCAATAGGAGGCCGAATCGGCTAGGGAAATAATACCGTGGGAAACACTCTATAGAATGTTGGTAAATACCCAAGCCAATGGATGATGCTGTAACCGCGTCGCTTGGTTTGAATTGGTTGTTGCTAACCAATACGAATGGAATTTCCGGTGGAAATACCACGGTTAGAGCAATAGTGTTGCCATATGGCGAAGATAGTAGCTAAACTCAATTATGCATTATCTGCATAGGATAATGAGTTTAGCTATGCGTCCTTGGGGAAAATATATATTTCAGGTGAATAGCATATAAGGGAAATGGGTATGTATGACGCGCTGAAAGCGGTCGAAATAAGGTGGAAATTGTGGTTGAGATTGTGGGTTGGTTCTCATGTGGAATAGAGAAATCCCGCAGTACCACATGGGCACCATATTCCTTAACCGTTTGGAAAAAGAGGTTTAGGTTAATTTTAATGCACTTAAACCTGCCCATTTTTATTCAGCAGATTGGACGTCGCATTTTTAAATGCTCGGCATATGTAACCCCCTGTTGAGTGGTGGTTACCGGCTTTGCACCCTGATTCGCAGAACATACATTTGGGTTGCGCATTACAGCTCATCGTGTTTGTGGGCTTTTCCACCAAATTTCAAACAGTTTTCCGAACGATCTTCTTCGGATTTGCAGGATTTCGCCACATGTCCGTATTAACAACATCTGAACCATCGTGTGGGTGTGATGTGTTCTCGTAGTCTGCATCCGACCCGTAGGAAACCTGTAGCCAGCAACATGCTAGCCTTTTTTCTTGGTAAAGGGAACATAGCAGCCTGCGTGTCATCTGGTTTCCTTCTTAAGCTTTTTACCGCTTCCTTTGGGATCGCGTTCAGTGCAGGGAACTCTATAGCAATCGCTATCAGGATTTTCTCTCGATTTCCTCTAACGTCATCTAAATCACGACCCTCAACCGTGATTTCTTGTGACATTGTTTCCACACTGGCATCTTTCTCTAATACTTGTTGTACTTTTCCTTTCAGTGTCTCAGTGGTGGCCTCTGCTCGGCGTTTGAGTACTAGCAGCAATTCCCCTTTTGCTCTCTTTCGAACTTTATTCATGCTATTTCCAAGTTCACTTAGTTCAGTCTTGGCCTTCATGAACTTCAATATATCCGCATAGGTTTTTTCCCAGTTTTGGATATTATTATAGCGTCCGGGTGTAATCTCTTTTCTTTAATGTTGGCTTTCCCGGTATTATTTTTTTGGTGACTCTTCATCCTTTAACCTCGCATCCCTCTTCGTTCCTTTCTGTGCAATTGTAAACCACGACTCGTCACCGATCTGCCCCGGAACCCTGCTTATGTTTATGGGTGAGTTTTGGTTTGGTTGGATTTGCAAGTTTCTGCCGTTTGCTTCCACCGGCGCAGATGGGTTCCATATCGTAGAGGGAACAAATGATCTCGACCACTTGTCGCACGGTATTATTAATATGCCTTTGCTTTTTTTTTTTGTTTTGATCGTTTTTGTTAACTTTGCGATCTGCTTGAGAGCTAAAAATCGCTAAGCGATTTTTAATTATACTCTTTTTTTGCATTTATTAAACAATACATTTATTTTGAATATAATTTTCGAATTTTTGAATTAAACATACGTTTCTATGACTATTGGTTGTTTTGCGGCCCACCTAAAGTTAAACCTCCTTTGATTGGCCCAAGGTAGACTTTGAGTTTGGACCCTTGCTCTAGAGGATGATATTAAGGAATCCCTTATTAAGATTCGCTGAGTCTAGTACTCTACCCGTTCTACCGAAGGATACAATTTTCCTTACAGAGCCATTTATACAAATTATCCTTATTCTAATCTTTTTGTTGTATTTACAGAACTGACCAATGCCACACTTGCATAAAATCGTAATCCTAGGGTTAGTCTATTTTGGTGCACATGATTCAATGTACTCAGATAATTACATGTGTCCTTCTTCTGGCGAATTATGATGCTACGTGTCTGTAGTTGAGTCCTTGTTTGTGCCCGTCGGTAGCTGCGATCCATCATTGCCTGTGTCGGCGATGTTCATAATGATGCAGGAAGACAATGCCATGAGTCCTTGGTTGACTCGTGTGGCACTGGTATGCCTGCAGCATATGTTATTTATTGATGAGAATACCGGCATGAATCCTTTTTTGATTGATACATGTCCGTAAATAATAACAATACCGATGTGTATAATGGCGACATTTTGACGAATGTTGTTCTTTAGGTAAGCCAGCCTCCTGGGACGATCATTGTAAACAAATGACTTGATATAGCGCCTTTAACATGGTCACAGGAGACTAAATCACGCTGAGTTAAGGAACGGAATGCACGCTAGTATGACTCTAGAGCGAACCCAAGCTTCGCATAATTCCACCTTTTTTTTCGTGATGGTGATTAAATCGTGCAAAACGAAAACTTGATGCACCACACTCTCGAAATTTCTTCACCATACTTTTTTTTTACACTAACGCAAAAGGGGATTTTGAAGTACCCTTAAATGTCAGAGCACAGTACGAGCGGAAGGAGTGGAAGGGGATAAGGAAAGGAGGTGTAGATGTATATTGGTCTTGAACGCCTGGACATCACAACGACCAGGAAACAGATGATCAAGCAGAACATTCCACATTCGTGTGGTTCGGCTAAAGAATGACTATGTTTATTTGTGCGCCTGAAGTCCACTTTCAACGTGAACTGATGCGCATTCACAGATTGCACCCTTGCAATCGCGAAAAAATGTCTGAAGGAGCGGAACACATTCAGCAAGTTCAATTGAGCAACGACCGTGTTAATAACTATAGAAAAGAGATAGGCATGATACATTGAGCCTGTGTTCTAACGACGGAATTGCTTGACTCACAGCTGAGTCCCCGATAAGTTTCCCGGCTCGTTTTTGCATTCTATCGACCAAGTGTAGTGCAGTTTTGGATGCGCCTGACCAAATATGGCAGTTGAACTCCATTTTGGGACGAATATACGCCTTGTAAATAGTGGCCAGGTTGGATGGAGTGAAATAATGTTTGCCTCTCGCAAGGAACCCCATACATTTGTCTGTACTTTTCGCAGCTTCAAATATGTGGTCATTCCAATTAAGAATCGAATTTATTCGAGTGCCGAGGATTGATAGTTCCTTGGCTTCGTTGATGCAAGTGCCGTTCATCGACAGTATATTTACTTTGAGGCTCGCCCTTGGCGACGAGAGGCAGCACTGAGTTTTTAAGCCATTGAATTCTACTTGGTTAGATAATCCCCATTGATATAACTTGTTGAGCTCGGAATTCAATGTATCAAGCATAAAGTGCTGGTTGGTAACGACGTTCGAAGAGTTTGGTCGGGAGTGTTCATATGAGTATAAGAAACTCAACGTGCTATCATCAGCAAATGAGTGATTTGGGTTTAGGGTAATTGACAAGAGATCATTTATAAAGATCAGGAAGAGAGTGGATGAGAGTACCGAACCCTGGCGAACACCTGCATTAATTTGATGGGAGGCAGATTTGACACCATTAAGAACCGTTTGTATTGAACGGTCAGAAAGATAGTCCCTATTGCATTGGATCAGGGAATTGTCTACTCTATAGGAATTAGCTTTTAACAAAAGGCAATTTTGACAAAAGGGCTGGATGACAAACTCTGAAGGCTTTTGAAATATCCAATGCGACTACCTTACTTTCACCGAGGAGTGGACTTTTCGGTAAGCTACGCTATCAAATCTTTTGTGGACCAGTTGCTACGATACCATATTGGCGGTCATTGAGGAGGTCATTTGATTCCAGATATTTCGAAAGTTGACGGTTGATAAGTGACCATATAGCGTTTGGGATAATAGTGAAGAACGTGTGATTCAAACTGACGCTATGACAGTTAGAATCACCAAAAATTAAACCAATGCGTAACACATCAGGCTACTGGCCGTGCTTAGAATTCGATTTTTAAACGCAAGTATATTCCACCGATGTGAATTGTTATTTTATCGCTATGGTATACGGCCCTGATACATTATCTTATTCGATTTTCGTTCGGTGTTCTTCACTATTTGCTTGTATGTATTGTGTGTGTATCTATTAGAGACGCCACAACCACATTACCTTCGAGAAAATAGAAGTTAGTGCTATGGGTCGATAAGAAGAAAGATACGATTTGTCGCTCTTTTTGTTCGATGACTTCCATCTATTTAGGAAACGGTCAGTAGAATAAGATAAATGGAAGAGTTTCCGCAGTGGTTTAACGAGTGAAGAAGAACATGTCTTCAAGAGAAATGTGGGAATACCATCTTGACCAGCGGATTTGTTTGCCTTTAGCTCCTTGAGTGCCCTGGCAACAGTACGCGTTCGGAAGCGAATCTGGCTCATAGTGAGCTGCTTCTGCTCAAGTTGGGGTGGAACTGAGGTAGTATCCGGCAGCGTTGAGTTGGCTGCAAAATGTGCAGCAAGTAGATCCGCCTTTATTGCAGTGGTGACTGGTCTCTCATCGACTATTAGCAAAGGAATGGATGAGGAGATCGAGTTTTGGATGTTCTTCACGATAGCGCAGAAGTTTCTACAACCTATGGGAGAATATAGTATTTTTGTCTCACTCTCTGGTCATGCAAGAACTTGGCGCGTTGAATATGCGCATTGCAGTCATTTCTAGCTCTTTTAAATCTTTTTCGGATTTCCTCAGTATTGTTTGATTTATACAACCGGAAACTCAATTCCTTAGCCTTAATAGCTTCTCTGCACACGGAATCGAACACATCTTTCTCTTGGGTTTGATACTCTTTTTCCTGTGTAGAATAAAGCTCCGCATGCCAAGTAGAATCCTGTCTGGCAATATGTCCGCTATAGAGTTAACATCGTTATTGATGGAAAATAACGATCAATTTATTCTCTCAAAAGAGTCGTTTAGACCTTCCCAATTGGCTTTCTCGTAGAACCATACTGTTCTTTTGAGAGGTTTCTCATTAACCTTACTGTTAGTTAGAACAAATTTAGCTTACACGTCACAGTGGTCTGAAGTGCCTAATGTGTATTTGTTTGCGTGGTGAGAAACAGGTCCAGTGTGTTGGCGAAATAACCATCTATGTCTGCTACGTGTTGGCTCATTGACAAGTTGAGTTAAACTATTTGAATCAGCAAAGAGCTGGACATATTGACCTTCGGGTGTTGTGTGTCCGGAGTGACGAAGCCGCTGAGAGTTATGCACATCAATCACCGGCAGTAACGATTTCAATATCCTATCGATAGAATCAGACAGAGCATCAAATTCGTTAAAGGATGCGTTTCTATCTAAGTTTGGGCTTCAGTAAAGAAAGCAGTAATGATATGATATGCTTACGAGCGTGAAGTTTTAGCCACGAGACATTAAATTCTGGATTGGAGTAGAGTCCATATTGTGACTAGACCATGATGTGGAAAGAACAGATACACCAAGTTATATCCAAGTAGATTAGGCACAGAAATTTCTGTATTAGTTATTTCCTAGGTTTCGCCAACTGCAACGATAGTTGGTTTCTGGTTCGAATCGTGCGCAGACAGAGCAGAATGTATGATATGCTTATGTACGTGAAGTTTTAGCCAAGAGAGATTAAATTCTGGGTTGGAACAGAGTCCATATTGTGGCAGCAGCTGATAAGCAATATCATTTCGTATGTATGTGGCTATAGCACGATGTGAAAAGAACAGTGGCACTAAGTTATATCCAGGTAGATTAAAATCGGAAATATCTGTATTAGTAATTACCTAGGTTTCGCTAAGTGCAAGGATAGTTGGTTTCTGGTTAGAAACGTGGGCAGACACAGACGAGAAATTGCATCTCAAGCCGCGAATGTTACACAAATCAACGCGAACTTCCCGCTCCATTGAAATGGCCCTACACAGAAAACCAATACCGCCTTGGGAAAGAATGCAAGTCGGGACCAACAATAGATAAGCGAAAGCAACCACTACTGGCAGCCTTGTAGTAGGTGCCCCACTAGATCCGTACTGAAATCCAGGTCACATCCCTTCCATGATGAACATTATGCCACTCAGACACCAAAAACTCTCCAAAGATTATAAATCAATTGAGAGTATCGATACCTGAGGGACGCAAGCAGAGGTGCGAAAAAAGGAAAACAGACACGAGGGATGGAATGAGAAGAGGGTTTTCCCGCACTGCACATCATCATCATCATTGGCACTACAACCGGGATCCGGTCTTGGCCTTATTTAACAAGTCTGAGGCATGTTAAATTTTCCATAATAATTTGTTTTTCCGGGAAAAGTTATTAGCCTTGTGCCGCACTGCATATCACTCGCGTGTATATCCTCGCACTTTTCACAGCACTAAGACGCGTGTGTGGAAATCCGTTTATTTTCCTAGGATCGCATAAATAACTTTGCACTGCACTCGGACGCGTGCGCGAAGATCCGTTTGTTTGCTTAGGATACACAGTAAGACTTCTCTCACGAACCGATAGTGCAATTGGTTATCTTGTGTATATTTAAGATTCCCAAAACGGATTGCACAATTGATTCGATGGGCAGGTCACGAGGCAGAGGCGCACGCGCTGTCTCGTTGACTCTCTTTGAGCAAGCGTGAGCATTCAGTAATAATTTGGGCGTGATCAGAGCAATATATATATATATATATTTTTTTTTTTTTTGTGGCATTTTCTGTGAGATCCATTTTTGTCAACTATACCAAATGGAGCAATCCAATTTAATCCAATAAAAAAAGAACATTAAATTTTTCAAGCGGGTTTTGGCAGAGAAAAATATCACCACTATGGGACATGCTGCCCATTCCCCGGATTTGATTCCGCACAATTTCTTTTCTCCCACAAAGTGAAATGGACAGTACGGAGCAAACATTTTGCGGATATGGCAACCGCTCAGAGATAAATAACCGGATCGATTTCAACTAACACGGAACATTGTTTCCAGAAATGGCAGTCTCTTTATTGAGTGCACCACACCCATGAATTCTAAAATCTACTGCTGTATATGCTGGATACCTTTCTGTTTACGAACATATTTTAGATGACCTAAAGAGGCGCTAACAATTTCTGTGTCGAAAATTTTGAATCTTTATGGGCATTAATTAATAACATTAGTCTTTTATTATTATTTCAAAAGGCATCACTAACAGAACTTAACACATTAAAAATTATTCGATTTCCTAAAAAATGGGCTCAAGTTATAGTTGCGGACTCATTTTCTACTCTTTACATAATTCTCTCCAACTAATTGTCATATTCCATCTAGGTTAAGCTAAAAATAAAAGTCAAGAAGTTCACAACGGTGTCACCTTTACCTGCTAAGGGCCACGGCAACGAATTTTCGAGCTATTCATCGGTGCAGGAGATCTACGAATGTGCACCACAAAGAAACAATTAACTTTATTTTTAGAACACTAAGATAATTATTAGTTTGTAGTTAAGTAAAGTGCACTCATAGATATCTAGATGTTTTTGCAAATTATTTTGTTCTTATTCAATTTATCTTGGCGTTATCACGCTGTTTTCACTAAGGTACCTTGCATCATTAAATATTAAACCATTGGTCTAGCACAAGAGATAAGAAAGTATTGTATTGGAATTCTTGTGAAAAAAGAACATTGTTATTGTGTCAAATATTCATTGCGTAAAATAAAGAACCCATCGCCCTAATGAATACAATTGGTTTTGGTTATCCCAAGAATTCTTATAAGCAAAAGGATATATAATTAATTTTCTACGATGAAGGGCAAGACTAATAAAATCATTCCATGCAAGTTGAATAGAATAGTAATCTTCACACTAAAATATAATTGGGAGGAGAACAATTTTCGTTTCGCAGTTTCCTGAATAAATGTTGTGCCGCTTATTCCTTTTCTTAATATAGGAACCCAATAGGAGAAGGAGATGTACAAAATACATAAAAGTATGCAAGTGCCTGAACTATTCTAAAGTGCTAGAAGCGAATTTATGACCATCGAATATGAGGATTTTGTTTCAAGACAGGTATCAGGAAGGTAAGCGCATCTACAAAAGCGCATAGCTCCGGAAAAAACGGGAAGCCTCCGGAAAACACTCGTAGCTACACTGGAAACTTAACAAATTACGACAATTTCATGAATCAACGCACTCTTAATACGGGTCGAGGTACCCAGCAGCTAACCAATATCTTGAGCACATATGATGCTGAGCACATATGATGCTGAGCACATATGATGCTGATATAATAATGTGACGTATATGGCGATCAGTACTAGAATATTCTGGAAATTCCAAAACAAAGTACTAGAATATTCTAGAAAGTACTGGAAAACGGGAGACTATGAGCAGTAGAAAATTCGAGGCTATGGAACGGACGGAAACGAAACGCCGAATCAGAATGAGGAAACGGTATAAATACGTCGCACGCAGATCAGGGAGATAAGTAAGTAAGTAAGTCAGAAGTAAGAAGTAAGCAGTAAGCAGTGAAGTAAGCAGAGTAAGCAAGCGATAAGTAAGGAAGCGATAAGTCAAGTAAAAGTAACGGTTGTTATTAACAGACTAATAAAGTGTTTGCAAAGAGAATCGAGTTAACGGCTCTTATTTATTAAAAATAAATAATCCAGCGAACCTTAAGCTCGCAACAATAACTATACAATATTTGCGATGAGCAGGGAATGGAATTTTACAGTAGTACCGCTGTGGCATTTATTAGCTCTCTCCGAAGACATCCCGCGTTTGTGCCCTCTGCCGCAATCGCAATGAAACCACCCTTTCAAACCAATTAGTGAAAGGAGTTGCATACCTCGAGTGTGAGGTAAATTTTAAAACATCAGCTGCGTAACCATACATCAACCCGCAAAGGAGTTCCCAGAAGATGATAAGAATTCTTCTAAAGATCCTGCGCAAACTAAGCCATCAGGACATTCTTGAAGTATTGGTGTAGAACAAGAAAGAAGCTAGTAGAACAACACGTCACGATAATCCCACAATATCACTACCATGTTCTTCGGATAAAGGCCTGCCTTCGGTAGCTTTCCAGCGGGTGTCTATGATCTTTTGCTCAGTTTTGTGACTTAATTCAAGCAACATAATTACCTACAACTAAAGTATATAAAACTTACACTCTAAAAAGCTTAAGAACTATCTTAACTAGGCTTAACCTAAAGTAGTCAAGACAAATTAAGAAGGCAGGAGTAGAGGCGAGAGGTGGGCTATGTTATCGTATTTTTTTTTTTTTAAATCCTTTATCGGATATGTATACGAGTAGTACAATCTTAACAAGGTAATTCTTTTTTTTTTTACACTAACGCGCGCACAGAAGAGGATTTGGAGTACTCTTAAGTGTCAGAGGACAGTTCGAGCGGAAGAAGGGGAACTGGATAAGGAAAGGAGGTATCGATGTGCACTGGTCTTAACTGCCTGGACATTACAACGACGAGGAAACACATGATCAAGTAGAGTATTCCACATTCGTTTGGTTCGGCTAAAGAATGACTCTCTATGTTTACTTTCAAGGTGAATTGATGCGAATTCTCGGATTGACGGGTATCGCGGAAAAATTTCTGAGGAGCCGGAACACTTTCAGCAAGATAAGTTGAACAACGACCGTGGTAATACCTATAGAAAAGAGATAGACACGATGAGTTGCGCCTATATTCTAACGACGGATTTAGTCGACTCGCAGCTGGGTCCCCAAGAAGTTTCACTGCTCGTTTTTGCATCCTATCGACCATGTGTAGTGCAGTTTTGGATGCGCCTGACCAAATATAGGAATTGAACTCCATTTGGGCCTTGTAAATAGTGGCCAGGTTGGATGGAGTGAAATAACTTTTGCCTCTCGCAAGGAACCCCATACATTTGTCTGTACTTTTCGCAGCTTCAAATATGTGGTCATTCCAATTAAGAATCGAATTATTTCGAGTGCCGAGGATTGATAGTTTCTTGACTACGTCGATGCAAGTGCCGTTTGTCGACAGTGTATTTACTTTGGTGTTCGCCTTTGACGACGGGTGACAGCACTGAGTTTTTAAGCCATTGAATTGTACTCGGTTGGATAATCCCCATTGATATATCTTGTTGAGGTCGAAATTTAATATATAGGGTGGGCCATACATTTTTACAAATGATTTCTTAAAAAACGCTAGAGAGAGGGGCGCGCGAGTCGACCCAGTCTCCCCAATTACAGTAAACTTCGCCGATCAAGGCAATAGGCAATAGATAACTACGGAGACTGCTCGAGGCTAACTTCGCGCTCGACTCAGTCTCCCCCAACCACGGTGGATCACGCCGACCAACTCGACATAAGCAAGCTGCCCCTAGTGCAGCTGTCAGAAGTCTCCATCAACCAAGCGGTTACGGAACTGTGGCGTATTTTATGATGGCATCGGCATGGACACAGGTTGCATAAAAAAAACCACTGATGAAGCCTTCCCTAGAATAGTCCACCCAGGAAGGAGAAAATAAGACACTTGGTATTGATGTTTTTGTCTGAGAGTTCAAACGATCGGACTTTCGCGTCTTCTTCCGCGGTTCACCAACGTGGGTAATTTTTCTTTTCACACAAAAGGCACTCTGTAGTGTAAATGTTCAACAAGTTACGCGTTCTTTGTCGCGGTCACCAATGTGGTAGTTTTTAGGAGTGTGTGGTGTCTCAGTCACGGACACTTATTTTCTCCTAAACCCAACGAATGCGAAGCTTACCCCTCCCGACGATCAAGAACGGAATAAGAAAATACTGCGGATTTAGTTTAAGAGTTTTGTTTATTGTACTGGTGAACATCTATTTAACAATTATTACGCGGTTCATGGATAACACTTGTTTAACTATTACAAGGGACAACGCTTATTTAAGGATTACCAGGTCCTTGAATAACACTTGTTTAACTATTACAAGGGACGACACTTATTTAACGGCTTCATTAACTAACTGAAAGCACTCGACGGCACATGAACACACCATGGATAATCAAATTGGACTCCTCGTAGCAATCGTTTTCACGATTAATATCTGACTGCCCGAAGCAATCGTCCTCCACATTCCTTGTAGAATCGAGGATCAGATGGTATGCCATCGAAGAACCAATCGGATCGTTGGATTAGGGATACAATGGCGATTGCCCTGGAAAATTCCAACTGAAAAATTCCTATAGAAACCATACCGGTTAGGAGGACGTGCCCACACACTGGAAGTGGTGACGATGCCAATAATTACAGATGCGCACGGAAAATACCAATGCACATCTGGTCGACTAGAAGTACGAGATTGCGGCTGGCCGTAATGGCGGTCATAAACCATAGAAATAGTTTCCTATGATATTAACAGCCACTCAAGAGTACTGTATTGTGTGTGTATCTTTTCGGCCACATAATTTGGGTAGAAATTACCGCCCGGACGAAAATCATATCTTCTGTCTACGTTAACTAGACAGAAACGTTTTATGGGTGCTGTGTAAGGGCTAATAAGGCGACGGTGTTAGATTCTGATCTCAGTTCACCCGGAGCTTTCGACTGCGTTTGACGTGTTCATCTCGGTCGCGAGTTCTCATTACAACCATTCCCAAACGCGATAGATCGCCTGATACCGGGGACAATTGCTTGTCCTCGGATAAAAAACTTCGTTCCACTATGCATCCAACAAGTGGGCTTGGTAAAAACCCCTACCGTAATAAATTCACTCCCCTACAATGCCATCCAGATACAGATAATTCTGAAATGGACGAAACTGATTTGCCAATAATCAGAAAAGTGTATGTGCCACCAATCAAAGTGCTGCAAAAATCACCAGAATATGTGCATAGCCTCATGAAAAAGCTTAAAATATCCAGTTATTCAATAAAAAAATTAACAATTGGTATAAAAATAATGTTCGGAACTATTGAATCATATAATATTGTGTTAGAAAAACTAAAAGAGGATAACTGTCAATATTTTTCTCATGATATTAAAAGTGCTAAAACTTTCAAAGTTATTTTGTATGGACTGGATGATATAAAAACTAATGAACTCAAAGCTGAACTGATTTCGCTTGGCTTAAAATGTTCTGATGTTAAAAAAATTGAAAAAAAACATGATAAATTTACTGACTTTTTTTATCTCATTCACTTTGAAAATGGAACAATTAAATTAAGTGAACTTAAAAAAAATTATCGCTCAATTTTTCATACCCAAGTGAGCTGGAACTTCCAAAGGAAAATCAAAGGTAAGGTGACACAATGCTTTAATTGTCAAATGTTTGGACATGGTGAGAGAAATTGTCACATAAAAACATATTGTGCTACTTGCGCTGGTTCACACAAAACAAGCGAATGTAATAACGCTTCGGTAAATAAATGTGCCAACTGCAACGGCAATCATAAAGCTACTGACGTCACATGCACCAGTAGATCTAAATACTTAGAAATAAAAGAAAGATCATCCGGAAGATCCAAGATCCATCCAAGAACTCATTTCGCTGCATCAACTCAAATTTCAAATCATCAAGCTTGCCAAAAACCGATTTCGTTTGCCTCTTTGAGTGATTTTCCTACGCTTCCACAGCCACAGCGACGACTGGGACTAACCAATGCTCCGAGCAAAAGCTTTCCAAATTCAAGCCCGCAAATTCAAAGTTTACCACCAACAATTAATGCATGGGAAAATGATTCACGCGGCGCTTCTTCATCAAACAATAACAATAATTTACCCAACAACAATTCAGCACTCTTCACAATCGAGGAACTAAATTCCTTGTGCATGGAAATGATCTCAAATTTATCAGTTTGTAAAACGAAAATAGAACAATTTAATGTGATCGCGCATTTAGCCACTAAGTTTTTATACACTAATAATGTTAAGTAAAATGGCAGATACACATATAAAAATAATTACTTGGAATGCTAAAGGCATACGTAATAAATTTCATGACTTTTTAAACTTTTTAAATAGCTATAAAGTTGATGTTGCTCTAGTAACAGAAACTTGGCTTAATTTTGATATAAGACTCCCATCATCTGACTTTAACTGCTATCGCATTGATAGAGTAGACCAAAGGGGTGGGGGAGTGGCGATTCTTATCAGGAAGTCAATTCAACATTCGCTTTTACCTGTAATTCCAACTAGGCTTGTGGAGAATGTAGGTGTAATGATTAAGTTAAGAAACCATAAGACAGTAAAAATCTATTCTGTTTATTTCCCTGGTGGATCTTCGTCGGATATTAAAAGAAAATGGCTCAAGCAGGATTTAAAAAAGTTATTCACAATGAATGGTGAATTTCTATTAGGTGGTGATTTTAACTGCCGGCATAGAGATTGGGGGTGTGTAAGAGCAAATGCTTGGGGCAATATATTGGCTGCCCTTCCATTGGCACTACCAATTAATATTTTTTATCCACCTTGTCCAACTTATTTTCCCGCAGGTTCTCGTGGCATCCCCTCTGTCCTTGACTTGTTTGTGTCAAATGTCCCTGGTCTTATAACAGAACCCGTTTCGTTAAGTGCTCTCAGTTCAGATCATAATCCTAATAATCATAACCTTTCTTGGTTGGGTGAAAGAAAGATTCAATATTTCCTGGACATGAAGAATGCTAATTGGAATTCATTCAAATCAAAGATTAAAATGAGCCTTCAAAATAGTACTACAAATCTTGAAAGAGTGTCTTGTAAAGATGATGTTGACCTCATTGTACAAAACTTTACACAAGCTATAATTTCTTCGGTTGATGAAAGTATTCCCAAAAGAGTAAAAAAAGATATTTTTAAAAAACTTCCAATCCATATCTTAGAGCTTATTAAAGTGAGAAACATTCATCGAAGAAACTGGCAGAATTACCCTCAGCCCTTTTCTCGATCAATGGTTTCCCATTTTAATGAGCGCATTACTGACCAGATACAAATCCATCGTAATAGAGAATGGAACGAAAAACTGAGCGCTATGGATAAAAATGCTAAACCGTTCTGGAATGTAGTGAAGTTAATCAAGAATAAAAACCGTAAAATACCATTTCTGAAGGATTCTTCTACTACTTTTTTTACAGGTTTTGAACAAGCAAACCTATTTGGAACAAGTTTTTCAAAAAATCACTTGGTCTCTCAGCATTTGGGTGAATTTGAAACTAATGAACTTGTCGGTAACAGAATCGAAAGATTCGACACCACAAACGAATTAACTCCTCTAAATGCATTTGTAGAAGAAGAAAACGTAAGAAATGTAATCAAGTGCTTGCAAACACGAAAAATAGGAGGACTAGACAAAGTTAAGAATGCCTATCTAAAACAATTGCCTCATATTGGAATTAAATACTTAACATTTATAATCAATGCATGCCTTAAATGTCAATACTTTCCTCAATGTTGGAAAAAAGCAATGGTTGTACCTATCCTTAAGGCTGGAAAAGCCCCAGATAAACCTGAAAGTTACAGGCCAATTAGTTTACTTAGCAACATAAGTAAAGTTTTTGAAAAAATCCTGAAACAACATATTTTAAAAGTTGTTTCAGATAAAGATATTTTCCCCGATATCCAATTTGGATTTCGACGCTTTCACAGCACCTCGCACCAGGTTAAACGAATTTGCAGCCATGTTCTAGACCATCGTTCACGTGGTCAATCAACGGGCATGATATTGTTAGACATTGAAAAAGCTTTTGATTCCGTATGGCACAATGGGATAATATATAAAATGATACAGTTCGACTTTCCTTTGTATTTGTGTAAGGTCGTCCAGAGTTTCTTATCCAATAGATGTTTTCAGGTTCATGTCAATTGTGATGTTTCTAGATTGATATTTTTTGATTGTGGCGTCCCCCAAGGCTCAGTACTTGGTCCAGCTTTGTACAATATCTACACTTCGGATTTTCCAAATCTACCGCAGTGTGAATCAGCTATCTTCGCTGACGACACTGCAGTATTTGCGTCGCATGAATTTTCTCTCAACGTTGAGACAAATCTAAAGCATGCGATCGAGATACTTGAAAAATATTATATGAAATGGAAAATCAAGCTAAATGTTGGGAAGACACAAGCCATCTTTTTTACCAGAAAGAGAAAAGCTTGCTATCTTCCCAGCAGTCAGCTGCAAATAAATGGTACCACGATTGCATGGGAGCAATCCGTAAAGTATCTCGGAGTTCATCTCGATACAAGACTCACATTTAAACAACATATTCAAAGTACTCTTAATAAAATGAGTATTGCTATTAAGATGCTTTACCCTTTTATTAATCGCAAGTCTTTACTCACAAATGAAAATAAGATTATTATTCATAAAGTTATTTTCCAAGCTATACTGTTATATGGGTGTCCAGTATGGGGTAACGCTGCAAGGTGCCATTTAAAGAAGTTACAGGTATCACAAAACAAAGTTTTGAAAATGATGCTAGACCTCCCTTGGCACTATTCAACCTTAAGTCTCCACGGAAGGGCGGATGTTGAATTGATTTCTGAAAGAATTCGTAAACTAGTATATAACTTTAACATCAGCTGTGAAAGTTCTGAAAATCCTCTCATAACCCAGCTTCTTGCTTAATTTGTCATAATTTCATGCAAATATTTACATTTTATATTATTTATTATTGGTTTTATTTTTTTTTTATTATTTTTTTATTTATTTATTTTTTTTTTTTTTAAATGAAGGTTTTTCTTTTTCGTATTTTCCTTCGATTTATTCTTTTAATTATTAATTATACATATTTTTCTTTTCTTTATCCAAGATAATGTTTCAGTTGTAAGATATAACTTATCAAATCTCTGAATTGTAAAATGTGCGGTCACAGACTTTTTTTTTTTGAAAATATTATTACGAAATAAAAGATTACAATAGATTCTGATCTTTTATTACCCCACTCATTATGTCCTATTACAGGCTATTAGACATCTGGTTTGCAGATGTGCAAGCCGGCCAATAGCCCAGCCAGTGTTTTGGGAGATAATGGACATTGAGACAGTGTTTGGGTACACATTGTTCCGATCATTAGAACATCCTATCGGTCGATGTGGTGACATGTGTGTTGTTTCAAATAACACAAGGTCATTTGCAGGAAACCTACCATGGCTACGCTGCATTAGAAAATAGAAAGATCGGCCGATGGATCTATGGCCAAAAAGGTAAACACATCCTGTCGAATCTAGGGAAAAGCTCCTCAGCTATCATGGATATTTATGTCAGTTGTCCTGGGGGACAACCGAATTGTTTTCAGGATTTTAGGATGGTGCGGTTATGTCATTTTGCCACGGATTCGAATTAAGGGTAGCTAAGGAGTTTGTAGAATTTTTATGGGGGTTAAGATGATGCGAGGGTCTTCGGGCCCTGAAAACCCCCACAGAACCACACACACTCCCAGTGCGTAACACTCAGCAGGCCGCCGAACAGAGCGATGCCTGCACAATTAGTGAACCGCATTCCAGTCCGGGGAGTATGCACCAGCAAGCCGCCGACCAGAGTGCCGCCTACCCAAAGCTCAACCCGGCCCCTGCTCCGATGCTCGGAACTTACAACTCCGACCCAGAGGAACGGGTCCACCTTCCACCAATCGATGGTCAAAAACCGCTACCACATGTAGCCTCCCAAATAGGGATAGGAGAGCGCAATGCCCGCTTGGCGGGCGGGGCTCCCCAGCATGCAGGGATCAACCACATCTCAACACGCCTCTCAGTAACCAAGGAGAGGCGGTACTTCTCTCAGCCCAGTACGCACTGGGCCCGCACCTGTCATTGGACCCGCGGACGGTGCCATGGAAAAAGCCGCATCAGGCTCACCGTTCCGCCCTCACAGGCCAAAGGCCGCATCCCATCGGTAGATACCTTCTAGAGACGGAACTCTCTTCGTCAGCAATTCAGAGCGGGTGGCTCTCTCCCGACCTCCGCATCACCAGAAGATCACGGACCTGGGCCTCCGTCCCCTGGAACCAAAGGGTTCGCCAATGATCGGCGAAGACGGGCGGAGTCTGTGTACTCGGCTACAAATAAAGCAGGTCTTAGGAAGCACGTCCATCGGATCTAACCTTCGCCCGACCATCTGCGTGAACCAACCATCAGACATGCCCACCTGTGTGAACCAACCATCGGACATGTCCCTCGCCCGCTGGATCGCCGCAAGGACAACGGGCAATCGAAGAGCCGGATGCTTGGCCAACCAACGGGTTCAAGACAACACACAACTACTACCCCAATAGACCAAGGAGCGCGCAACGCCCCGCTTGGCGGGCGGCGCTCCCCAGTCTCCAGGGACCGACCGAGTCCCAACCGCAGCATCCGACGAAACGCTGCGGTCTCACACGCCAACGACCGCATCTCACCGGCCGCTAACTTCGGACGGGCGCCAATGGACGCAGCACTCGTCACCACCACGTGTCTCGATGGAGTGAGACCAATCACCTGTCAGCACGTGGTCACTGATCATGGGTTGCGACCTTACAACTCCAACCCCGATCACATGGCCAGCTCCGTGACTACAACAGATAACCGCCTCCAGAAACGAAGTGGACCATCCCGTAATCATCAACCCCCCGGTCCGTCCAAGACACCTCCGCCTTCAACACTCTTCAGGGTGGGCGGCTCTCTCCCAATCGACCCTCGACATGAAGGTGGACTGCGGCAGACCGCTACTAGCCCACTCACGAGAACCATCGCCAAAATCGGCATCCTTTCATTGGAGAAGGAACCCCCCGACCAAACTCCGGACGACCATCCGCTGGGGCCAAAAGATTCGCCAATGATTGGCGAAGGCGGGCGGAATGTTGCGGATTCGCACTGGATGCAACCAGCGAATTCGCAATTTAATACAACCATCGCCACCATTCGACAACAGTCAGCAAACAGTTGTCATGACAACGCATAAATAACAAAATTGCTAGCTGTCAACCAACTTCAATGACAATATCTTTCTTCTTCGTCAGCCTTTCAAACGATATAGTCGATATAGTTAATCTAAGAAAATATCAGACATCAGTAAATAAAATTCACCTTGATGAAAACTAAATAGACAGAGTCTTATGTAGAAAGCAATCTGGACGTTCTGCCGGGACCAAACAACAGTATTCGGTTCATTTTTCATTTAAATAACAATTAGTTTCAAACATCAGTGTTGCTGATGCAACCGGTCCAGCCTAAGTACCTATCACCGCCCGGTTCACAGCACAACCATCAACATTAGTACGTCTGGCGACAACCCCTGTTCCTAACGTCCTCTCCCCGGTCAACGCTTGTTGAACACGCGTTTTGTAGAAATTGGTTGCAGTCAGCGGTAAGCTACAACCTTAGTACACGCCAGGAGACATCACTGTTCCAATGCCAGCAACCCAGCCCACAACAAGATCTATTGTTAGTGGAAGGTGTGTTCGACGTTTGTTGAACACATACTGTCTTTTAAGAGAAATACCAACGTAATCCCCTTGTCTGCGAAGGGCATTTGTATCATCGCAACTAAAGAACTCTTTGCCCGGAAAATAATTCAAATCTTAACCGCAATGAGCCCCAAAAAACTCATCGAAGTGCTCCAGGATTCTTAGGAAATGAGAATGAAAACTCGTTTGACGTTTTCACGCGCTTAGTAGCGCTGTTTTCAAAATTACTTAGTTGCCAACCTTATAGATAATATTAAATATTGTTGGAAAGGGAACGCTTACAGAGTGTTCTGGTAGCAACCTTAGTAGTTTTAGCGCCGGATAGGTGGCGCTTGGGTCAACAAGCAGGGCATATTTAAACAGTGGCACCGATGACTTTCTCTCTCTCTCCTTTCGCCGCTGAACCTGTCGTCAACACAATTTAATTCAAGATTTAACTTAAGACTAAATGTTAACTTCTGTTTTACAAATATCATTCTTACAAATAAAGTCTCATTTCCAACAGGTTATGGGCCCAGTCTAACGCCGGAATAAAAAAATGAGGTTAAAGCACGCGTCGACGGAACACGTGGCGACAATACGTGAAGACCCAAAAGTGACGCCAAGTAATCGGTACGATGCAGGGCGGAATGAAGACAAATATTCCGTTGTTAAACGGAGGAAATTACATACCCTGGAAGACAAAACTCAAAGCAGTACTGGTTCGAGATGAGTTATGGGAAGTGGTGAGTGAGCCGGCACCCACGCCGAAAGACACCGAGTGGAAAAAGAAAAACAACAAAGGCATGGCATATATAACTCTGAGTGTTGAAGATAATCAGTTAGTGCACATCCAACATACGGAAGAAGCGTACAAAGCGTGGCAAGCGCTAACAAAGCAGTATGAACGTTCAACGTACGGAAACAGGCTATATTTGAGAAGGAAATTGTACGAAATACAGTACAAAGGCGGACCAATGAGTGACCACGTGGATGCCATCATGACAGTGATTGCACTGCTCCGAGGATCAGGCAAGCCACTCGAGGATGAGGAAGTCGTAGCTATTCTACTGGTGAGTCTTCCGGAATCGTACTCGGGACTAGTCACTGCGCTCGAGGGCCGTGACGAGAAGGATCTCACAATCGAGTACGTAACAGGGAAGATTATGGACGAATACCAGAGAAGGATAGAATCTCAAGGCTCGAGCAGCGGAGGTTCAGAAGTGGCTCTCAAATCAGCAGGTCCAGGTAAACATGACCTAAAGAAGGGACATCTCAACAAAGGTTCAAACTTCCAGGCAGAAAGGAAGGACAAACAGGAAACTCGTACATGCTACCATTACCAGAAACCAGGGCACCTGAAACAGGATTGCAAATGGTACAAAGCAATGAAGGGACAAGCCAGGGCAGGAATAGAAAAGTCAAAGACGCCGAGGGCTGACGCTAATCAGAAGCAGTTTCTCTTCCAAGCGAGAGATGACACGAGGATCCAACACGGCGAACAAGATGGCGGACAGGATGGCTGGCTTGTGAACTCGGGAACAACGAGCCACATGACAAACAACTCAGCCTTTTTCAACGGCATCCGGGATTTGAACAAACCAATTTATTTGGCGGGTGGATCAAAGATAATGGCAACTGGGATAGGAGACGGCTACCTACCATGCATCGTGAAAGACGGCTAAGTCCAGAAAGTAAGGCTGACAGATGTCCTGTACATTCCCAAACTCGATGACAGTTTAATTTCAGTTCGGAGAATCATCGATAAAGGATACGAAGTAGTATTCAAGGACAACGGATGCCAGGTCCTTCAAGGAAAGGAAGTAGTAGCTGAAGCAGACAACGACGGCGGTTTGTACAGGCTGAAATTGGAAGGAGTAATGGAGCTAGCACACCTGACCAGAGAAACAGCGTGTATCCACGATTGGCATAATCTCAGCGCGGATTGTTCACCAAGGAAGAAGAGTATCAATCATCTCCCACTGGAGTGGTCAGCCCTTAGTAAATGCTTTCCTTTTGTTTCAAGCGGACACAAGACTGAAAACGAAACACCTAGATTGTTGAATGTCCAGAAATAAAACGCTCAGCTATTATTTTGGTTTTTTTTATCTTTTATTGTTTATCCAGTTTAATGAGTTTTACATACTGTAACAATGTTCACTAGCTTAACGTGACCGTGGTGCACTCGGGAACGCAGCATCAATACTTTAACATAAATCAGAAAAACACAGTTAATATTGTGATCACGGAACTATGGCACTGGAGCTGGCTAGGTAGCTTAAGTATATTTCTCTTTCAGATTCGACTGTTTATATGCATAATTGCTGTCGGTTCACTTATCCACTGAAGCCTGATTAAGTTCAATTCAATTCAATTTTTATTTGGTAGATAATTACATTTATGGTATATTTTACAACTAGTACTTAAGAGATTTAGGATAGCAATTCCTTTACAACTATAATCTTAAATCTATATAACGACAATAGCACAATTTTAATGAATAACAAATAATAAATTAAGGGAAAACTACAAGAAAAAACCCTTATTTGAATCTTAAGACTAATATTGCACGAGCTTCCGGTTATTTTATATAGTAATGACCTCGATATAATTTTCATAGACAGAGTACATATGTAGTGATTTAGGATAACGCAAGATGGGGAACGAGAACATTGTCAGAAAAAGAACAATTGGCGAAGAAGTTTCGATTAATTTTGTCAATAAGGAACTCTACCGGTTTAACGTTAGCGTTGTCATGTAGTTCATGTGTCGAATAATGCCATGGCAAATTCAGCAACATTTTCAATATTTTATTTTGACACCTTTGCAATTTTATTTTGTGTGTGCGAAATGGTTTTAAATATTATAATTTTATTTTCGATGCTAAGCTTTGATTTTCTACACACTAATGGATACATAACTCTTACGACTTTGTTTATTTTGTCAATTGTGGTAGTGATGTGTTTTTGAAAGATGAGCTTTTTATCTAGAATAATACCTAGATATCTACAGTCTTCGGACCAATCAATATCAACTGCACACATACTGAGTTTAGTGCCATTTGGTAGGTAGCAGTGTTTCCTACATCTCGAAAACCAGACAGCACGTGTTTTATTACCATTTATTTTTATTTTCCATTTCCTGTAATATACTCCTAGTTTGTCAAGAGCTGCTTGCAAAGAGTTGTAGACATTAGTGAATAAGGCACCCGAAGAGAAAATGGCCGTATCATCGGCAAACATAGCTACTACCTGAATGTTTTCACCTAGACATGGTAAATCTGCGACAAACAATATGAATAATATGGGACCAAGGACCGAGCCTTGGGGTACACCATGGTGGATTTGGTGAGTAGTGGATATGTCGGTTCCTAAACTCACAACATATTTTCTCGAACGAAGAAAGCTCTGGATAATTTTGATAAGCGGCCTTGGCAGCTTAAGCTTCAGTAGCTTATAAATCAAGGCATCGTGCCATACCGTATCAAAGGCTTTTTCGATGTCTAGAAGAACCAGTCCCGTTGACTCCTTGTCGATAAATTTACTAGCTATGTGGTTTTTAATGCGCAAGACTTGGTGGATTGTGCTGTGACCACTACGGAAACCGAACTGAAAGTTTGGTAAGATGTTATTGTCTTCCACAAAACGATCAATCCTTTCCTTAATGATTTTTCTAAGAGCTTACTTAGACAGCTAAGTAGACTAATAGGTCTGTAGCTTTCGGGGCTGTTCTTCGGTTTACCGGGTTTCGGGATAGGTATTACTTTTGCTGTTTTCCAACAGTCCGGAAAATAACAATTCTTAAGACAAGCGTTGAAAATGAACGTTAAATAGTTACTTGCAGCAGGTGGAAGTGCTTTGATTAATTTGTTGTTAATATTATCGAGACCCGCAGCCTTTTTAGATTTCGATTTTTTTATCAATTCTTTAACTTTGCTGATATTAGTTGCGTAAGTACTTTCAGCTGGTGTTTGAGAAAGTACATGGATAGTGTTAGCAACTTCAGCTTCAGTATACGCGTCGCTTAGATGCATAGATATGGAGTGGTTCTTACTAAACGTGTTAGCAAGTAGGTTCGATTTCTCCACTGAAGAAATAAACAACTTGTCGTGAACTTTAAACGGAGGAATACTTGACCCTCTCTTTTTCATAATTTTTGATATTTTCCGGAACGGTTTGCATGCTTTGTCAAGAGAGGAAAGGTGTTTATTCCAACACTTGTTCCTATATGTTGAGATTTCGTTTTTAATGATATTATTTAAGACTTTAACATTAACTAGAAAACAATCGATTCTATAACGCTGCCATTTTCTTCTTTCAGAGTTTCGTAGCCTAATCAGATGTAAGATAATTTTCAGGAAGCGGTGCCTTATCAACTGGAGCAGTGGAACATTCAGGTATCGCAAGATCGGCCGCTCTATTGATAACAGAAACTAAATTGTTGCATAGGATATCTATGTGCTCGCTGCAGGTTATATAATTTAGGCTGGTATCACCTAGAACCAAGTTCGTGTTTATATATGATTTATAACAATTCCAGTTGGCGGCGGAATAGTTGTGGTATAAACTGGTACGATTTACAACTACTGTATGATTCACTGTGAGGCTGAGCGGAAGGTGGTCTGAACTTAACGCATTTAGAGTTAATGGTACTGAGCAGTAATTTGGAATATTAGTGATATATAGATCAAGAGCTGAGGGGTTCTTGTTAGCACTCGCTGGGATATAGGTGGGGAGAAGTGGATAAAGTATGGAAAAACTTGGGCTGGATTCAGCAACATCTAGTAAAATGTTACCCCAGCTGTTTGCCCTAAGACAATTCCACGACTGATGTCTGCAGTTTAGCTTGTTTCGAGTGTTGACTCTATATAATTTTTGCAGATCCCACTTAAAGTAAGTAGATTTCTCAATGTTTCCATTTCCACTAGGGAAATAGACCGAAAAAAGACTTACCTTGGAGTTATCACTTAATGTTACATCTATACTAATTTCCTCTATTAATCTAAGGTGCAATGAAGGACGCAAGGAATGTTCTATACATTTTTTCACAACAATGGCGACACCTCCACCACTAGCATGTACCCTGTCTAGGCGATAACATATGTAATTTTGATGTGAGAAAGAAATGTCTTGTTTGAGCCAGGTTTCTGAAACAAGTGCAATGTCAATATTAAAATTTATCAAGAAACTAAAAAATTCATGCTTTTTGTTTTTGATGCTTCTCGCATTCCAAGTTATGATGTTAAGAGAGTTTCTTAACATGTTTTTTCGGAGTATATGTACTTAATAGCTAATGAAGTAATGACGTTGAATTGGTCAGCTTTAGTTTGACAAGCACTAGGCTTGGTTACAACTTCATTAAGAAGAGAGTTTATTTCGCTAAATGAGAACAGGTTATCATTACTTAAAGTTTCTGACGGATTTTTCTTCGTGTGTGTCGTATCACTGTTGGAAGGTTGCTGGGTTTGATGGAGGCCAGAAGCCGAGGTGGATGAAGGAAGTGAAGGTTGACGCACAGATCGCGGTAGTGGAGGAAAATTATTTATCTATGGATAATCGGTCGGGCAGTGGCTGCTGTTTGTCACTCGGAGGCTGGAGGAACGTTGTATTTTCTGTACCACGTCCACGTGGGGATACATTGCAGCGAATGTCTATATACTGTTTTCGGCTAATGCATTTGGATCGGTGGATTTATGTGCCCCACTACAATTTGCACACTTGATGACCTCATTCGTTTTGCAGTCGGATGTTTTATGGTTTCCCGAACAGATTGCACAGAAGCAATTTATGTGACAATGCATCGAGCCGGGACCGTAAAGCTGGCAATTGTGACATTGTGTGACCTTACCTGGATTATGTTTTTTAAAGTCCCAGCGAACGATGGTTTTGAACAAGGTTGAGTAGTTCCGTTTTAGTTCGTTTAATTTAACAGTACCGCGTTGAATATAGACGATGTACAAGTAGTGTTTGTACAGGGCTTTTGTTGACGGATTTAATGTGATGGTTTTAACATATAGGCACTTTATATCGAGTGCAATTAGTTCATTTTTCACTACATCTTTGCTAATTAAGTCTAGTCCGGATAACACTACCTTTAATTGACGATTTTCATTACGCGAGTGGGTGAAGAACTCACATTTTAACCGTAAGATTTCGGTTCTGATTTTGTTGTATATGTCCATTGTTGGGGCACATATGTTTTGCCCAAGCGAAATGTTTTTGATTAAGTATTTGTCGAGCTTAATGTTGCTCAAAATATCACGCACTTTAGCACTAGTTGTTTTTAATACCACAATTGGCGGAACGGTTTCTTTAGGAAGTTCTGCGCACTGTTCGTCATTGGTCGGATCCTATTCAGGAGAGTCTTCCATCAGACTTTGAAGTGGTTGAAAAAAGTTAGTGTTTGAACACATTTTAGATTTTTCTAGAACTTTATTGTTCACTTTTGAAAGTTTATCGGGAGGAGTGTGGCCTCCAATAACGGGGTCGTAACGCAACCGTTTGCGCTTAATTTTATTTAGCACACGTGGCCCAGGGGCCATAACTTAACGGTTATA
Organism: Microdon myrmicae; assembly: GCA_963931805.1. Classification (NCBI taxonomy): domain Eukaryota; kingdom Metazoa; phylum Arthropoda; class Insecta; order Diptera; family Syrphidae; genus Microdon; species Microdon myrmicae. Next base: position 159,157,731 of record OZ007498.1, on the reverse strand, counting down.
ACACTTGTTCAAATTTTTGTATGCGGAAAACGAGGCAAAGAAAACAAGATAATGGTAATTAAATTGTGAAAATTATTGTAAAAATAACGGTTGATTAAGATAAATAGCACGAGCAAAACTGTGAGACAAGTTGTCTGTTTGAAAGTCAACCAGGTACTGCCTGATTAAGTTAGTGAATGAATCTGACAGTTACAGTCAAATTATTCGAAGTGGATTTCACATTGAACTCGTTTCGTTGGATAAATTTTGATTGTTTATTTAACTAACGCATAAATTGCACAATACCCTATTTTACGAACTGTTCGATGATGAGGAATAGTTATTAAAAGTATTTATGAAACGATGCGAAAAAGATTAGGTGGATTTTTGCATCGGCGTTAACTAAGCGACGATTTTCTTGATGTATTTTGAGCTTTCCCGGGTGATACGCACTCTGCGAAAGATAAAATCTGACTGCCTGAGAGCTGCTCGATGCAGAACCACTCCGGTGGGTGAGGTGGATTTCTCCTCGTGTGGTGACAAGGGAAATCGATCTTTCTGGTGACGCTGCGGCCAATGAGAAACCGATCCGTGTCTCATTGGAAGGTTCCCCATAGACATCGTTCAGATTGAACGAATGTCTTTAGCTTGGAAGGAAAGACAAACGAAACGTGCGTTGGTAGAAAGAAGAGAAAGCAATCATGCAGCTGTTCAAATAAATGAACGTGCATAGAGGCTGAAAGCATTTCTATCGTAAACGATAGAGGGTATACTGTATATACAGAAACGCTATCTCAAAAGGCAAGCACTAAGATGCGCATTTGTTTGTATTAGCGAACGAAACTAGGAACGTGATGGTTGCAAGATTGTTTAGAGTAAACATTATGGTCGCGTCCAATTCGATGCTTGTTTATCGCTTATGCCACCGGTAAGGGATAATTGGCTGCAGCTGGTGAAAATTTAACGTAAAAGGGAACATTGGATGTTTACGCGATCAGCTACTGCGTATAGCATCTTGCTTTGACCTTGAGGAGATCGGATCAGATGGTCAAGCGTGGAAGGAGAGTGCACAGGGCAGAGAACGATGGCGGAGTCGAGTCGGTGAGGTCATGAACTTCCTACAGGCCAATAAATAGTAGTAGTAATAATAATAATAAATAGTAAATGGTAAAAATGTATTAAATCTTCGGACAGTTTTCTGGTAGAAACACTTATCTTTGCTTTTTCGAGGAAAACAGCCGTCGCGTCGTGCTTGAACTAGTTAGTTCAAGCCATTAAATAATTACTATTACTTTTTATTATTAATTATTATAGCTTATATTTATTCTTGTTATTAATTGTTAGTATTGATTCTTTATAGTTTTTGTAAATACCTTCATGTTTTGGTAGCACTGTTTGTGCGAGTTGCTGCCATTTTTGTTGTTTAGTTTTTGCTTGGCATTTTGTTATGTAAGAGTTTTCGTTGTCGTAGCAATACCTCTTCTCGTTCGTTTCTATCATAAAAGATAGTTTTCGTTTTCGTTCGTTTATAGTAATAAATGTATTATTTTCGTTCGTTGCCAACATTGTGTTGTGTCTATTTGCAATCAAGAGTTTCATAATAGGAAACATTGCTTTTAACTTATTTGTTCGTCGTCGTTCGCTTCCGGTAAACGAATCGGGATTCAACAACAGCTATTGGCAATTTAACCATCAGGGTCTGACATGACCAACAAAAATAAATAGATTGAACAGTAGTTATTATATGGTTAAAACATTATTCTTTATTTAATTTTTTTATATCATTTTTGGGTATTTTTTTTTAATAATTATTTGTCAATTTATATTGAGTTTTTGGTTTATTTTCTTCATTTAGTCATACTTATGAATATATCTATATATATATATATAATATAATCTTAATACACGGGCATGTATTATAAAGGTTTTCATACATTACATGCGTATATATATACGACTTTACTGGGTTTTATATGCTTAGTGATTGTATTGTTTATGGTTTTCTTACAATTATTTTTTACGTCATTTATACAAAATAAGGAAAGAAAAATCTGTGAAAACACAATTTCCATAAAATATTTTCTATTTTTATTTTATTTATTTTTCATAAATTTATGTTTATGTGTAAAAATTATTCTGAATATTTTTTTCTATTTTAAATATGATCAGTTATAATAATAAAATTATTATTCTAGTCGAAATTATATTGTTTTTACTTAATTGAAGAATTTAATATGAATACGTGAAATTGTGGTTCATCTAGGGTTTGGAAAATTATGTATTTGGACTTACAGCACGGGAATGTTTAATCCTGCAGATCACGCAATGATGGGATGGAGTAAGATATCAATATATAAAAGCTATACAATATTTTTAGGAAAAGGTTTTCTTTTTTAAATCACAAGTAAACGGTTCACTTCAGAGCTGCAAGATGAAAATACTCTGTCTATAAGTCCTTAGGAAAAATAAAAAATTATATAAATATAAGTTGTTATAATGCATTATTGTTCTAAAAAAAAAAAAAGAAGTCTTCTGGATATCAAGTTTTATTATAATTTGTTTGTTCGTTTCAATCCACTGAACTTAAATATAAATTTGTTTACAAACTACAATCGTTAAAGTAATAGCAAATCGTCATACAATAAACTAAATACAGTGATGATCATTTATAATGAAATACAAATAAATACTCATTTAAAAAGTTAAGTTTACTAACTTAGGATATTCTAAATATAATGTGTTCTTTGAAAATTTCATTTTTCTTTACTGTCCAAAATATGTGTGTGAATAATATTTATACATAAATATATACGTTTGTGGTATATACATTTGAATTCAAAATATGTTCGAAACTGACTAAAATCCAAGCGTTACAGTTTAAGATAAATAGATGTAAAAGAATTTAAATTTAAATTAAAAAGAAACAAACAAAACAAAAACACAAAATGTAGCACAATGAAAAAAAAATGTTTTTTTCTTCTTATTTTATTTACGTTATTTTTGGAAATTCCTTATAATCTTAATCTTGAACTTCTCGATAAGGTACTTCTGATGTAACGGAAAATGATTCAAAGTAATGATTAAGAAATTCAAATGTCGGCCGCTTTTCTGGCACTGCATCCCAACATTGAAGTAACAAATGATATATGTTATCTGGGAAGTAGTGATTCGTAGGTTTTGGCATTCTAAATCCACGTTCAATGTTTTCAATGACTTCTCGACTATGCATTCCTGGATATGGTACTTGACCGAGTGTAAATAATTCCATTAAAAGTATACCATATGACCATACATCGGATTTGATCGAGAATTTGCCATAAATTATTGCTTCGGGTGCCGTCCATTTCACTGGGAAGCGGGATCCTTGCTTTGGACAATATTCATCATCAGCTATAACTCTAGCTAAGCCGAAGTCACATATTTTTGCGACATTATTTTCACCAATTAGAACATTGCGCGCTGCGAGATCACGATGTATGAGTTGCTTTGATTCAAGATACTCCATTCCAGAGGCCACTTGTGTTGCAATATAAATAAGGTCTTCAAAATGTAAGAAACGGCCCTCGCCTTCACGTAAGAAATCTAAAAGGCTGCCCTTCGACATATACTCTTGGACGATGTAAATTGGTTCTTCCTGCAAATATACAATTCATTTTTTTGTTAGGTTTCAAAATTACCATTGGGGCTTAGAATATTTCAAATTTACACTTCAGATACACGAAATAAAAAAAGGGAGGTCAAACTATATACTCGTAAACGAAATATCTCCAAATGGTCATAAATGGCGAAAGAGATCCAAGCAACAAAAGGTGAATCAGTATCGACATCAAATATCGAAAAAATTGTAACACTTTAACCAGTGGAACACATAAAAATCTAAAAAACTAAATTTAATAAATACCACAGTGATAAGACCAGACAAACATTTTACAAAAAAAATAATGAACTATACGCTTGCTAATTCTCTATAAAAACTGAGTGACAAGGATCTAAATGTGCTCACCTAGGTAGACGAAAATTAATTTATTTTCTTGTTTTAAAATGATGAGAAAATTGCTCGACTAATAACTTCATCACAATCTGCATAAGTTTTGATCAAAATTATAATCTAAAAGTCCCTGTTAAAGAATCCTTACCTTTCATGCGTCTCTTCGCATACAAATTCCCTGTATGAATTCTTTCCTAACTTATCATGAATCCCTAAACCATCCGGCACTCTGGTATGCCAAGCAATTCTGCTGTCCACGTGCACACCGCATGCCCCTGGCAATACCACGTCCTCGGCAGCCTTTTGTCCAAGGCACAAAAGCAAACACTAGCGTCTAGTGTCATAAACCGAATTCCTTCGCATATAAACATGCATACAAATTCGATCCCTTTTCGTTCAGCAAGACACGGTACAAACCCACCCATCGTATACCTAAATTTTTTTTTATTTTTTTTATTAGACTTCTCTCGGGAGAGGCGAACCTATAGCGCCGAGTGGGCGCCCCGAGATGCCATCAAATAACTGTTGCAGTTCTTTTTGAACATTTGCAGGTTGTAACGTTCCGGGAACACTCGCGTGGGAAGGGAATTCCACAGCTTCCCCGCTCTGTAGCGGAACGAGTTCTGATGTAGGGATGTTCGCGCTGTCGGGAGATGAACCACAAACGGGTGCGATCCGTCGGATTGTCTTGTGGAGCGCATATAAGCCGAATTGCGCGAAACAATATCACGAATCTCCGAAGAACAGCACCCGTGATAATATCTGTAAAACAGACAGAGGTCGGCTACGCGCCTTCGATGTGACAGCGACTGTAGTCCCGACGTTAGCGCCGAATCCCCGATCAGGCAGATGGCTCGTCTCTGTATGCTCTCAAGTAGGTCGAGGGTATGTTTAGGAGCCGAGCTCCAAACATGAGAGCAATATTCGAGCGCGGGTCTAATTTGGGATTTATATAGGAGAAGAAGTTGGACCGGAGTAAAATATTTCTTGGCTCTAAAAAGATAACTCAGTTTTCCTGAGGCTGACCTGGCGATGTTCGACACGTGTTTATGCCATGATACATTCCCACAGACCGTGACGCCGAGCAATTTCAAACTTTCCCCAGCCTCGAAGGCCCGGCCATTCATCATCAGCTGTGGAACCGATGATCCAGTTTTTTTTGTGAATGTTGTATACTGAGTCTTCGTTGCATTGAAGTCGACAAGATTGGCCTTTCCCCACTGCAGGACCCTATCCAGATCCCGATTCAGAGAATCTATCTGTCTACATCTCAGCTGGTGTGACGCAGATGCACCAATCGGCCGATCACTCGAAAAGGAGGAAACAAGCGTACTATCATCCGCAAAACTGAACACCTTGTTATCCGTTGTCTCCAACAAATCATTTAAATTGTTTTAGCAACATCAGCATAATAGCAACACGGCTATTTACCCAGCTGCAATAGATTTGTAGCGATTCTAACAAATACACACAATTTACAAGCAAAAATAGTGAAGAACACCGAACGAAAAAAAAAAAAAAAAAAAAAAAAAAAAAAAAAAAAAAATCGAATAAGAAAAATACATCAGAACCGTATACCAAGCGATAAAATAAAAATAATTCATACCAGTGGAATATAGTCGAGTTTGGAAATCAAATTCTAAACACGGTTAGTAGCCTGGTGTGTAACGCTTAGGTCAAATTTTTTTCGTGATTCGAGCTGTCATAGCGTCAGTTCGAATCACACGATCTTCTTCACTATTATTTCAAAACGCTAAAACTGGTGACCGCGAACGTGAGTTAAAGTGAACACGCACGTACAATTTAAAACGGTAAACCGCGTAAAAGCAATTGTAAAAAAGTGAACACGCACCGAAAAATAAGAAAATTTTTCGATAGAGATACAGATACGATCTGTATCAGGGCATTTTGTGAGGAGAAGAGATAGTCAGTTAGATTTCGATCGGCAGAGGACTAGGAGAGTCTACTTCGAGCATCCGTCCCAGGAGTACAGTTAGAAAACTCTACTAGGAGGTCGGTCCGATCCGCGCAACACATAAAAAAACGAACGTATATATCCGACGTTCATCGCCCGACAATCCAACGCGCGCAGTCTGTGTTCCTCGTCAGGGATATAGAAAAAGTCGAATAACAATCGTGCAGTCGAACGGTCCGTGGAAGGAGAAAAATTTGGTCAAGGGTGTCGCGACGTGCAGTGTGTACGAGAAACCTAGGGGATCAGAAATTGTTTAATGAAATAGAAAATCAGTGCTCTTTCCCCGGTATATATAAGAAAAAAGCAGAACGAGAACAATAAAAATTAAAAATAGAAAAACAATTTTCCTGTGTGTCATTTGTGCTGTTCCACTCCGTAGTGTTCTTTGTATTAGCAGTGTTCGGCGGAACACCGCAGCCAACAACCGTCAACCTAAAGGACAAAGCATCCGCCAGAGATTCACCCATGATTTGTTTTCCAACGAACAAACAATCACAACTTCGTGCTTAGCCACCAAACGAATTATCCAGCATATACAAATGCAAGCAAATTCGTGTCGGCCACCGACCCAAGATACGATATACAATTTTCATCGTATAAAGTATCGTAACCATTAGCACCTTTCCCAATGTCTATTCGTATATTTCCACAAGGGCATCACTCATCTGAGACTTTTATTATGCCCTCGTCTCATCTTTTCTTTTACCACATTTCTTCGATGCATCGTCGTCTATTTATTTACCCGCGATGCACTTCATAGACAACGATCTTCTCGATCCCGTTGCCGCCTGCCTGTTTTGTTTTGCCATTGCCTCCGCGCATGAGTAAACAACACAGGTCTGAACGATCACACATATACCACAATGATCTTCATTACGAGATCTGGTTTTCTGTTCCACAAAGAGAGACTTTACGACTTCAACCCGTTAAATTACACACTATCCTTCACAATTTTAAAGATAATGACGAATATAACAAAATAAATGCATCAAAATACTTGGATACATCCAAACCAATAAAAAGAACATTTACTTCAACAACATCACCAGTGTTTTAATATTCCGGCTGCAGTGCCTGGGTGTTTCGAATGTTTTTTCCTTGTCATTGAGATATTTCGAAAGTTGACGGTTGATAAGTGATTCAATTACCTTGGAGAGAATAGAAGTTAGTCGATATGGGTCGATAAGAAGAAAGGGATTTTTTGTCATCCTTTTTGGGAATTGGCTGAATGCTCGCTGACTTCCATCTATTTGGGAAACGACCAGTAGAATAAGTCAAATGGAAGAATTTCCGCAGTGATTTGGCGAGTGAAGAGGAACATCTCTTCAAGAGGATTGGGGGAATGACGCGCGGACCAGCGGATTTGTGTGCGTTTAGCTCTTTCAGTGCACGGGCAACAGTGCGCGTTCGGAAATGAATCTGGCTCATGGTGTGCTGCTTATGCTCAAGTTGAGGTGGAACTGATGTGGTATCAGGCAGCGTTGAGTTGGCTGCAAAATGTGCAGCAAGTAGCTTCGTCTTTTCTATTGCAGTGATGACTGGTTTGTCATCGACTCTAAGCGATGGAATGGATGAAGAGACTGAGTTTTGAATGTTTTCAACGAATGCCCAGAAGTTTCTACTACCTGTGGGAGGGTGTAGTATTTTTGTCTCACCCATCATGCAAGAACTTGGCGCGTTGAATATACGCATTGCAGTCATTTCTAGCTCTCTTAAATCTTTTCTGGTTTTCCTCAGTATTGTTTGATTTATATAACCGGAAACTCAACTCTTTAGCCTTAATGGCTTCTCTCTACCCGGAATCGAACCACATATTTGTCTTGGGTTTGATACTCTTTACTCTGGGTGGAATAAAGGTCCGCATGCCAAGTAGAATCGTGTGTGTCAATGTGTCCCCTATAGAGAACATCGTTATGAGGGAAAAGTAACGACCAATTTAACCTCCAAAAAAAGTCGTTCAGACCTTCCCAGTTGGCTTTCTCGTAGAACCATACTGTTTTTTGGGAGCTTTCTCATTAACGTTACTGTTGCTTAGAGGAAATTTAGCTGACACGACACAGTGGTCTGAAGTGCCCAAGGGCGAAGAAACTTCAATTGAGTATTTGTTTGGGTGGGAGGTGAGAAACAGGTCCAGTGTGTTGGCGAAATGACCATATATATCTGGTACCCGTGTGGGCTCATTGACAAGTAGAGTTAAGCTATTTGATTCAGCAAAAAGCTGGAAATATTGACCTTCAGGTTATGTTGTTCCGGAGTCACAAAGCCACTGAGAGTTATGCACATTAAAATCACCCGCAATAACGATTTCAGTGTGCGGATATAGGGTCAAGATCCTATCGATAAAATCAGGCAGAGCATCAAATTCGTTAAAGGATGCGTTTCTATCTAAGTTTGGACTTCAGTAAAGAAAGCAGTAATGATATGATATGCTTACGAACGTGAAGTTTTAGCCAAGAGAAATTAAATTCTGGGTTGGAACAGAGCACATCCCTTCCATGATGAACATTATGCCACTCAGACACCAAAAACTCTCCAAAGATTATAAATCAATTGAGAGTATCGAAGCCTGAGGGACGCAAGCAGAGGTGCGAAAAAAGGAAAACAGACACGGGGGATGGAATGAGTATAGGGTTTTCCGGCACTGGACATCACTCTCGTGTATATCCTCGCACTTTTCACAGCACTAAGACGCGTGTGTGGAAACCGGTTTATTTTCCTAGGATCGCATATATAACTCTGCACTGCACTCGGACGCGTGTGTGAAGATCCGTTTGTTTGTTTAGGATCTCACAGTAAGACTTCGCGCCCGAACCGATAGTGCAATTGGGTATCTTATGTGTATCTAAGAATCCCAAAACTGATTGCACAATTGATCCGTACCATCGGAAGCGCGCGTGTTGTCTCGTTGGCGGTTTTCACGCGATTTGTAATTACTGTTGGCTAGAATGGAGTTTAAAAAAATCTGCACTTGTTTGACAACTGCCTCAGTGTGGTGTAATGATGCGGTTAAAGTTCAAATCAGAGAATATAGTGCCCTTACATCGTAAAACGGACCATGGAGAAGAGGTTAAGTAAGCGAATATTCAAAAATTATCCAGCCCAAGCCAAAGGAGAATAAAGGTACTTTGATGCATGATTCGGGTCGTTCAAGCCAAATATCACTACATTCTTCATCATCATCATCGGCACTACAACCGGGAACCGGTCTTGGCCTTATTTAGCAAGTCCTGAGGCTTGTTAAATTTTCCATGAGAATTTCTTTTTCCGGGCAAGATCATTAGTCTTGCGCCAGCCACTAAATTCTTAGTCAAGGAGAAAACATATGTACACCTACTAGAACAGGCGATACTATTACAATTTATTTGCCTATAGGAACCCGGAAGTTCACAACCCCACTGATTCGGCTGCGCCATTGTACCCTGTCCTGTGCACTCTCCATCCACAGGCGTTAACCAAATGATTCCCTACCGCTCATAAATAATCAATTTTCGGCGTTTTATGCGCCATCACCCTCCATTCACCAAATTCCTGTCATCTGCCTACAGCTCGTTAGAAGACTATCGTTCAAAAACTATTTCATATCAACACCCTTGAGATTTTACTATGTTATTCTTGAAGGTATAGACTGATGAAAAATGGAAATAGATTTCAAAAATTTCAGACTATTTGTGCACCTTAAATCTAGAAGATTATCTCAGAGGATTATATTCCTCATACATATTTATAATTGTCAATCAAAGCAACTGTGTTAATTAGTTTCCCAACCTGAGAGCACACAGCGTATAATGCTACTAATCTATTGTGACGGAATTTCTTCATTATGGCTGCTTCCTGTAGAAAAGCTTGCGTCGACATTGTTCCCTCTCTTAAGGTCTTCACGGCGACATCAATGCTATTTCTCCACTTTCCATAGTACACTTCACCAAAATTGCCGCGACCCAATTTTCGTATTAACTGGATTTCTGATCGCGGAATTTCATACTTATCACGTAATTCGGGTCCTAAATCCCACATTTGAGGCTGTGGCTTAGCACATGGTCGAGATAATATATGGCACAGGCCAAGGGCGTTTTCTGAAAATAAATTATAATTAAATACATATAAACCAAACAGATATGCAAACTAAAAGTAACTTGTACTTACTGCTATATGCCATCACTAGAGCTTGCAATGAGGGAAAAGTCTGATTTGTGGCAATATAATAACCACCATTGTCGAGGGGTTTAATTCGATAATGTTTCACATGATATCCTCGACCGTCTTCCCAGTCTTTGACGGAAAGTGAATATCCATTGGGATTGTGTTCAGATGGTCTAACTAAAAATGTTCCACGTGGATTCTCTTCGGCCAGTAGAAGTTTATCAGCTTCTTTTCGCAGTACATTTTCAAAAAACCAGCTATTAACAATAAATAATGTGAATTAAGGGAAATGATAAAAATAAATTAATCTTATAGAGACTCACTCTTCGCTGTTTACACTACGTTCTTCTGCGACAAAATTCAATGGTATTAAACCTTCTTGGCGTGTTGAAAGATTCACTACGCGCCACCAGTCTGATTCTGTATCATCAATTACTTCCATTCGGTCACCTTTCATAAAGGTAAGATCCGATTCATCACGAGATTTATAATCATAAAGAGCAACAACAACTCGGCGTTTAGGGACACCTCCCTGGACAGAAGCTGTAAAAGGAGGAAAAAATCGTTATAGAATCGTAATATGCATTTTCACTTTAATACACAACTTTATTCGCGATGTGATGCAGTGATAAAGTCAACCAAAGTAAGAAGTATCAGGGATGGTCCATAAGCCATGTAACGCTTCTAGACCGCGGGGAGGGGCAGACTGACAACTACATAATCATCATCATCATCATCATCGGCACTACAACCGGGATCCGGTCTTGGCCTTATTTAACAAGTCTGAGGCTTGTTTCATAATAATTTGTTTTTCCGGGCAAGGTTATTAGCCTTGCCCCAAGCCAACGACTACATAATATAGAGGGGCTAATTAGCAAATAAAAAGCGTTATATGGTTTAGGAACGACATCACAATAGGTTTACAGTTGCCAAGGTATTACTTCGTCTATTAAATGAATACGTAAAACCAATAAAAAAATGAGATTCACACACTACTTAAGAATTCCTCCATGTAAAATGTACTTTACTTTTTACAATTCTGCAGGAACAGATATTGTTCTTATTGCCGAACCACCAAATAGCAGTTACTCGTCAGTTAAACCTGAGTTTACGGCCCAGAAATATAAATGTACTAACCTGTCAACCGTCTATGTACTAGGTAGAGCAAACCGTGCGCGTAGACCTAACCTAAATTTGGGCAACATCCATTGGAAAATGAAAAACTGTCAACTTTTCTATCTTGTTGTATTTCATATAGTCGGTCTGTGGCGGTTCCGCCAAACCCCACGGTTCGCTTTCCTGAAAAACCCCCATAACCTTTACCCAATCTCCTAATTTCACTAATGCAATCGCATTAGCATCTTAAATGCTTCACGCATTAATGAGATCAATCTGTAATCAAAAAAGCCCCTGGAAAAGAAATTTACCTTTCATGGATCCCTTCGCATACAAATCCTCTGTAAGAATTTCTTTCTACCTTTTCAGGAACCCCAGGCAAATTCCAACTTTCCCACACCTGCACCGCAATCTCCAGCCAGCATACCTGAAACATTTCCTTTTACAAGGACATTTAATGCATACAACGCATTATCTAAAATTCCTAGAAATAATTCTGTAAAGTGCATATGGCATCATGAATCCCAAGCAGCTGCATTCAATTAGCGCAATCCAAGCTGTAGCCAATTTCCCTAACTCGCACTAAGTGCAAACAAAGAACGCTGTTCCTTCATAGGCTTCCTGGCGATACCATAAACAATCCATATCGTTTGTGGTATCCTAAACGCAGTTTTCATTTAATGAGTGGCTGATATTTATCCAGCTGACCCTCATTATCGAACGATGCATAGGTCGCTTTTCCCTTTGTATTGTAATTGCCCTAAATCGATCCCTCATGACCTCGACGCATAATTAAACACAAACCATTAGCATCCCACGAAATTCGATTTGCTTGTTTCAACAAACACACATCTCCTGGATGCACATTATGCCCCATCTTGGTGTTTCAGATTCGCTATCATGGCTTCGACCCATGAAAAGAACCCACGTACACATATACATGTGTACCATGGCGATCTCCTTTATGAAATTCGGTTATCACCACAGTGAAAGCGAATGCACCCAGAATTTCCTTGGCCAGAGAATTGAATCTTGGAGTCGAATTTCATCTGCTGACTACGCTGGTCGCACGATCTCCCGCTCTCCGGTGCGCATGGAGACGCGAATATCCCCCCCGAGTCGTAAACCCGTCGCGTTTTTTCACTTCCGAACGCGTACTGTTCCCCGCGCACTCAAGGAGCTAAACGCAAACAAATCCGCTGGTCCGAATCGTATTCCCTCAATTCTCTTGAAGAGATGCCTCTCTTCACTCGTTAAATAATTAGGGAAGCTCTTCCATTTACCTTATTCTACAGGCCGTTTGCCAAATAGATGGAAGTCAGAGAACATTCACTCAATTCCCACAAAGGGCGACAAATCGTCGCTCTTCTTATCGACCCATAGCACTAACTTATATTCTCCCGAAGGTCGTGGAATCACTGATTAACCGTCAACTTGTCAACTTTCAAAATATCTGGAACCAAATGACCGCCAATGTGGTTTTCGTAGCAACCGGTCCACAGGAGATTTGATAACCATGTAGTGCTCTGAATAGTTCTACCATCTCCTTCCTCCACACATACATCCATATCACAACACCTTAACTTAAATTCGCAATAAACGAATGCAATATTCGTTTATCGCCCTTACATCTCTTTCCCCATAACACTTAACTCAAATTCATAAATACATTCTCCCGATAAAATAAAATCCCTGATAAAACGAATCAAATATTCGTTTATCATATACACCCAATTCCTCATAATCCAAACAAACCAAACCCATGGCAAATCGAACCAGATGTTCAATTTGCCATAAGCAAACAAAATCCAAATTCCAGTGCATATCCTCGTATGCACTATAATTTCATGAGAATTCATAAAACTGAATTATTGTCTTAAAACAAACATTGGGCACCACACCCAGTGTATCTAAATCGAGATTTTGCGTTTGAATCGTTCGTTTCAAGATACAAATCTGGATTTGTCTCCGTTTAAAAGGAGCATGCATCGTGATCAGTATTTCGATGTTGATTGTCCCTGGAGGAAGTACCCCAGGAGACCATCTGTATAAAATACTTAACTCTATTCAACCCGGACACTATTTACAAGGCGTATATTCGTCACAAAATGGAGTTCAGCTCCCATATTTGGCCAAGCATATCCAAAACTGCACTACACGTGCTCGACAGGATGCAAAAACGAGCACTGAAACTTATTGGGGGCCCAGCCATAAATCGATCAATTCCGTCATTAGAACATATGCGCAACGTTTCATGCGTGTCTCTTTTCTATAGGTATTATCCCGGTCGTTGTTCAACTGAAATTGCTGAATGTGTTCCGCCCCTTCATACACTTTCCCGCGATACCCGTCAATCTGTGAATGCGCATCAGTTCACGTTGAAAGTCAACTTCAGGCGCACAAATAAACATAGAGAGTCATTCCTTAGCCGAACCACACTAATGTGGAATGCTCTACCTGATCAAATGTTCCCTCGTCGTTGTAATGCCTGGGCATTTAAGACCAATATACATGGATACCACCTTTCCTCATCCACTTCCTCTCCTCCCGCTAGCACTGTGGTCTGCCATTAAAGGGTACTCCAAAACCCCCCTTTGCGCGCGTTAGTCTAAAAAAAGAAAAAAGGAAAAAAAAACTAAATACACGTTTAGTGGAGCTTTACAGGCGAAACTTTTTAAATAAAAGACGGACCGTATAAACCACAATCTTGTTCCAAACACCAAGACCGCAGCTCCTCTTCTTTTTTTATTACACTTCTCTGGAGAGAGGCGGGCTTATAGCGCCGAGTGGGTACACTGAGATGCCACCAAACAACTGTTGAAGTTCCTTTTGAACAGTTGCAGGTTGTAACGCTCCAAGAACACTCACCGGGGAAGAGAGTTCCACAGCTTCCCCGCTCTGTAACGGAACGAGTTCTGATGCAGGGATGATCGCCCCGTCGGGAGATGAACCACAAACGGGTGCGATCTGTCGGATTGTCTCGTGGAGCGCATATAAACCGAATTCCGTGGAACAATACCACGAATCTCCGAAGAACAGTGCCCGTGATAATATCTGTAAAATAGACAGAGATCGGCTTCGCGCCTTCGATGTGATAGCGGCTGTAGTCCCGACGACAGGGCCGTGTCCCAGATCAAGCGGATTGCTCGTCTCTGTATGCTCTCAAGTAGGTCGAGGGTATGTTTAGGAGCCGAGCTCCAAACATGAGAGCAATATTCGAGCGCGGGTCTAATATGGGATTTATATCGAAGAAGAAGTTGAGCCGGAGTGAAATATTTCTTGGGTCTAAGATGATAGGTTAGTGTTCCTGAGAGCGATCTGGCGATGTTCGACGCGTGTTTATGTCACGGTACATTCCCACAGACCGTGACGCCGAACAATTTCAAGCTTTCCCCAGATTCGAGGGCCCGGCCATTCACCATCAGCTGTGAAACCGAGATTCACCATCAGTTGTGAAACCGAGAAACATCAGAACTCGTTCCTCTACAAAGCGGGGAAGCTGTGGAACTCCCTTCCAACGCGAGTGTTCCCGGAGCGTTACAACCTGCAACTGTTCAAAAAGAACTGCAACAGTTATTTGATGGCATCTCGGGCCGGCCACTCGCCGCTATAGGTTCGCCTCTCCCGAGTGAAGACTATATAAAAAAAAAAAATGTTGAAGCCAAAGTAGAACCCTGTGGCACCCCAGAATTAACAGGATACAGATCCGAACAGTCGCCGTCCACAGAAACCCGGATCGATCGATTTTCAAGAAAGCGCTTCATCCAGACGCAAAGCTGTTGGGAAAGCCCATATGAACGAAGTTTGTTCAGTAATGTCCCATGCCAGACGCGGTCAACAGCCTTGGAGACATCCAATGCAATCACCCTTGACTCACTATGCTCCTCAATCACAGATCTCCATATATTGGTTATAAGGATCAAAAGGTCTCCCGTGGAACGCCTGCCACGGAACACGATGGAATAAATAAAACACTTTAACATATTCTATGTGTGGGCATCAAATGTGTGGCTTTGCGGTTCCACCTTCCACAACCCCCCCACTCGCGAGAAGCTTAATTTCCATATCTTCTCAATGCGCACTTGCTGCAAATCCTTATTCATAATACTAATCAATAATAACCAATCACACAATGCAAGTACACAAAATTCGGTTCTCTAAACAGCCACAAATATGTCATACTATGGATATCTTAACCAATACTCTAGTAAAATCCCAAAAAAATATTTATTCCCTTCTTTTCCCAATTGCAAAATCTACCAAGGAAGCGACGTTGAAAACTTTCGATTCTACAGATATGGATCTTATGATAAGGAGACCATGCCTGGCTAGCATATTCAAGCAGTAGACGGACGAGGGTGAGTAAAGGTAAAGGGATCGAGTAACGTAAAGGGATCGAGTAACGTAAAGGTCGAACAATTTTTAGACCTCTTAATGACCTTATCGATATCATTAGTGGCAAGTATATATAGGAGAGGACCCAGGTGGCTTCCTTGAGGGACCCCACAGGCGCCAAGAAGGGGGTTGGATATCGTGGACCTGAACCGAACGGAATAAAGTCTGTCCTTTAGATAGGAAGAAATCCAGTTCACCAATCCAGGTTCGAAGCCGAGGGTGGATAATTTGAAGAGGATTAGATTGTGGGAGATTTTGTCAAATGCTTTACTGAGGTCGGTTGAGACGATGTCGACCTCGTTATCGGGCTCTAATGCTGAGAGTGTAGAGGAAGTGAAGTCAACAACATTCGGCCATTGAGAAAACCATGTTGCCTTGGTGAAATAAAAGATTTGCAACGAAAACTAAGAGATTCGTATAGAATGCTTTTGAGAATTTTGGGTAAGTGGGCAGTTTGGCGATGTGGCGCTTGTTTGTGACATCGTTTTTGGGAGTCTCCTCGTGGATGGGGGTAATAAAGTGTAAGTTCCGTGAAATGATTGGAAGACATTTGCGACCATCTTTTGAAGATTGGCTGACAGATCCGGTCGAGAAAAAATATAATCTCAGAGCACCGCCGCATCAGCGCTACGGATAGGCTTTTTCTGAAATAAATTAAAAAAAAAAAGTTGAACAAGGGTATACTTCGAGGCAAAACTCCGCACATGTGAATAATACTAGAGCGCAGATCAACGAAATTGATTCCTCATGTAGGATGCTATCTAGATCTCGATTAAGGCGTCGACCTGTATATCAGCTGATGTGGATTTGATGCGTTCACCAGCTGATCGTTCGAAAATAAAGAAATCAGTGCACCCTCGGCAAAAACATGTTTTATTTATTTATTTTTTACTTCACTTCTCCCAGGAAAGGCGAACCCATAGCGCTGAGTCGGCGCCCTGATATGCTACTTTTTTTCTCGACCGGGGCCCTCAGCCAAGCTCCGAAAGATGATCAAGCTTAATGGGATGGTATTTCACCGGACGGTTGGACTTTGGGACTCTACCTATCACTCAGTAATTGTGCCGAGTTACACAATAGAAAGAGTCGTCAGTTGAGCCAAGGTTTGCATTAATTATTATGTTACTCGTTGATACTAGTAAAGTATTCTACGGGCATACGTTGTTTCCTCCAACTCAACGACGAAATCACACCGGACCCCTACGGCATCCCTGCAATGCTCTTTAAAAAATATTCATCTATTCTTTCAATTTCCATTTTGCAAACTCTCCATCCCTCCTTCTCTCAAGGTGAACTCCCTGTCATTCAAAAAACCCTTGCTCAGTTGCATGTTCCGGGTCCCACACCCACAGTCTCACCCACAATCCCCCAACCCCCCCTCTCTATAATTATAATCGCGCCAAGTAGTAAAGTTACTACTTGGCAATAACCTAAACAAAAAGTTGGCGTCGAAAAATAGATACAAGACGTAAGAAAACGTTGACGAAAAGTTTTCAATCGAGAAAAAATCGCCGAACAAACCAGTCAAAAATCAATCGCCAAATTAATACCAATGGAATCGAGCTCCGTAAAACCACGATCTTAGTGAAACACTACTAACTTTATATTCGCCGCGAGTGTAACATAACCGCGCGTACGAGCGTTGCCTTTTATATTTCGGGATTAGAGAACAAAAACAAATATTGATCATCGAAAATCACTTTATTGTTTTTCAAAATATTCCCCATGAAGATCTATACACTTTTGCATGCGTTTGAACCAATTGTCGAAGCACTTTTGCCACTCTGATTGAGGTATCTCCAACACATGCATTCTGAATGCAGCAACCGCTTCTTCAGGTGTCGAAAAACGTTGACCTCTTAGTTTGTTTTTTACGTACGGGAATAAAAAGAAGTCATTCGGTGCCAAGTCAGGACTATACGGCGGATGACCCATCAAATCGATGTTTTGGGTGCTCAAAAATGCAGTTCTCGCAGCCAATGTGTGAGAGTTCGCATTGTCGCGGTGAAGAGTGATCCGTCTTCGGCGGTTGGTTTTCCTGATTTCTTGGAAGACAACTGGCAAACAAATGGTTGTGTACCACTCAGAATTGACTGTTCTGCGTTGTTCTAGGGGTACGGTTGAGACATGTCCAGTTTTTCCGAAAAAACAGGCGACCATTTGCTTGGAAGTGCTTCGTGCGCGAACAACTTTTGTTGGATTTGGCTCATCTTGAAACACCCAGACAGTCGACTGCTGTTTACTTTCGGGCTCATACTCGTAAATCCACGATTCATCACCTGTCACGATGTCATAGACGTGTTTCGAAGCACCGCGACCGTATTTTTTGAGCATTTCTTTCGACCAATTGACACGAGCCTTTTTTTGGGCGATTGACAAATTGTGTGGGATCCAACGCGAACAAATTTTTTTGACAGTCAAATGTTTATGCAATATTGAATGTATGCTGGTCCCACTAACGCCTAAGGTTGTCTCAATCTCACGATAGGTTACATGACGATCTTCCAATATCAGTTCGCGCACAGCATCAATGGTTTTCGGAACAACAACCGATTTTGGACGACCTTCACGAAATTCATCTTGGAGTGAACTACGACCACGATTGAATTCACCATACCATCGATAAACCCCCCGCTTGGTAGAAACCTTGACGTGGTGCGGGGGCTTAAACTACGATGAATCGCTCAGGCTATGCCGACGGAAGCATACGCTTCCAGTAGGGCCACCCATGTCAGACAGGCTAGCGAGGAGTAACACACAAAGATCTACCGCCCCTAATCCAGGGTGTTACGCGTCACCGTGCCCATTGGATGGTTTGCAGCCAGGGGTATACCGGCTGTATTATAACGGCGCCTCTCTGACACCGGGTCGAATCAGAGCAGTAAGCAGACCTTACCATATCAAAGAGGGGCTCTGATATGGCGGACCATTTGAAACCCCAGAGTGATCCAATGAAATGAATGATCAATACACAAAAAACAATCTCACAAAAAACCCGGTAGGCGTAGGTGTGATGAGCCAACACTACCATAAGGGAACAAATCATCAGGAAAACACCGACTCGGCAAAAAGAAGACGTAGGGAAAAACGGAAAAAGCGGGATATACGCGTCGGGACGTGGAATGTTCGAACGTTATATAAACCAGGCGCGATACAGACGGTCGTAGAAAACGCGAAACAATATAAAATGGACATCGTCGCGCTCCAGGAAGTTCGACTCCCACATCAAGTAATCGAAACCAACGGGTTTACACTGGTGTGTGGAGGTACCGATACACATAACCTCGGAACTGGCTTCATCATAAGCAAGAAGATTACGCCCCATGTAAAAGATGTGCAATTCATTAATGACCGAATGTCTGTGCTAAAAATACAGGGCCGATGGTACAATTATGTATTTATAAACGTACACGCCCCAACAGAATCTGCGGACGAAGAAACGAAGGACACGTTCTACGAGACCCTAGAGGATGTATTTCATGGGATCTCATCATTCGATGTTAAAATCCTCTTCGGGGACCTCAATGCGAAAATTGGAAAGGAAGATATCTTCCAACCAACTATAGGTAAAGAAAGCCTACACGACGTGTCAAATGATAATGGAATTCGAATTATCACGTTCGCAGCGTCAAAAGATCTGTTAGTAAAAAGCACGATGTTCAAGCACAAGGAAATTCATAAAGCCACATGGATATCACCCGACGGCGTAACGCGTAACCAAATAGACCACTTCCTCATAGACAAAAGACACCACTCGAATATCCTTGACGTAAGAGCATATAGAGGAGTAGATTCCGACTCCGATCATCTTCTAGTGATGGGCAAAATCAGGAGTCGCCTCGCAGCAATCCCACATGGGCAGTCACGGGAGACAAGCAAAAAGTTCGACACTGATAAACTGAAAGACCTACGCAAAAGGGCTGAATATCAAGACGAGCTAACAAATAGATTTAGCATTCTAGAGAATGTGAGCAGTGAGGAAGAGGAAGCTAATAGTGTGAACACTAAATGGACATCGATCAGAGACACAATCAAACTAACAGCCCAAAAGGTATTAGGATTTAAGAAAACAATTAAGTCCAAACCTTGGTTTGACGATGAGTGCAGGGCGAAGATCGAAGAACGTAAACGCCTCAGAGTGATCCACTTAGAAAGATATGATGAAGTCAACGCAGAAAGATACGCGACAATTCGGAGAGAGACAATGAGGCTCTTCAAACGCAAAAAACGCGAATGGGAGAAGACTAGGATCGAAAAAATCCTAGAAAATTCTAGGGCAAAGAACATCAGGGGTATGTATGTCGGCATAAATTCAATTAGAAATGGCTACCGAGGAAGAGCCAAAATAATTCGAGACGCAAACGGCTGTCTGGTCACAGAAACAAACAATGTCGTGACAAGATGGAAGCAGTACTTTGAAAACCTGCTCAATGTACGCACCCATCAACCACAGATAAATGTACCAAGCGTACATACAGCTGAGCCTCAGATCCCAGAGCCGTCTCTCAACGAAGTTGTAGACGCAATAAATCGATTGAAAATCAACAAGGCTCCCGGAGTCGACTGCATACCGGCAGAGCTTGTGAAGCATGGAGGAGAGGCAACCGCTCGAAAGATCCACCAGCTCATCCAAACAATATGGGATAAGGAAGTCACTCCGGAAGAATGGAAAACCTCAATAGTCATCCCCATTTTCAAAAAAGGCGACAGATCTGACTGTGAAAACTACAGAGGAATATCATTGCTCCCAACCGTATACAAAATATTAACAAATGTCATTCTGGCGAGAATCACACCTTACGCAGAAGAGATACTGGGAGACTACCAATGTGGATTCCGTAGGAACCGGTCAACAAGCGACCAAATGTTCACAATAAGACAACTGCTGGAAAAGAAGTGGGAATACGGAGAGACGGTTCACCAACTGTTCGTTGACTTCAAAAAAGCCTACGACTCAGTCGCAAGGCAGAGACTCTACCATATTCTAGTTGAGCTGGGAGTCCCAAAAAAATATGCCGCGCTCATTCAAATTTGCATGAACGAAAACAAAGGGCGAGTTAGAATAGAAAACCACCTCTCAGAACCATTTGAAATCCGGGACGGACTAAAGCAGGGAGATGGTCTATCACCGTGTCTCTTTAACCTTGTGCTCGAGTATGTCATCAGAAAGGTACAAGACGACAACATGGCCGGATCATCCCTGAACGGGGTCACACAAGTGCTCGCATATGCGGATGACATCGCCGTTCTGGGCGATAATCTAGAGACTGTTAGTAAAAACTGTGAAATCATCATGCAAGCGGCAGAAGAGGTGGGCCTAGAAATAAATGAAGACAAAACAAAATACATGATTACGGCGAGAGCAGGTGGGTCTCAGAGAACACATATAAACGTCAGAGGTAAGAGATTTGAAAAAGTTAAAGAATTTAAATATCTGGGAACGATACTGACGGCCAGTAACGAAATGTCGAAGGAAATTAACAAGAGACTGCATGCCGGCAACGCGAGTTGGCACGCAGTCAGTAAACTGCTGAAATCCAGACTGCTATCACGTAACATAAAGCTCCGTGTCTATAGAACCATAATCATGCCAATTGTTCTATATGGATGCGAAACATGGGCTCTCACAAAACGGGAAGAAAACAAATTCCGTCTATTCGAGAATAAAGTTTTGAGAGGCATCTTTGGAGGTAAATATGACGAGGAGGCAGGACAATGGAGGAGACTCCATAACCACGAATTGGAAGAACTATATCGCAAACCTACAATAGTGAGAGTAATCAAGTCGCGAAGATTAAGATGGGCCGGACACGTGGCGCGAATGGGGAACGATAGGACCGTGCATAGAATTCTTGACGGTAGACCAACGGGAAAGAGACCGGTCGGACGGCCGCGACGGAGATGGGAGGACAATGTTAGGTTTGACCTTGAGGAGATCGGATCGAATGGTGAAGCGTGGAAGGAGAGTGCCCAGGACAGGGAAGGACGACGAAGCCGAGTCGGTGAGGTCATGAACTTCCGGGTTCCTACAGGCCAATAAATAATAATAATAATACCATCGATAAACACTGGTCCTTGATGGAGCTTCATCGCCAAAAATTGAATTAAGTTCATCCATGCACTGTTGCTGAGTTAATCCACGCCGAAAGTTGTAAAAAATAATCACACGAAAATGTTGACGATTTAATTCCATTTTTGGGCCGAGATAAATCTTTTAAGTTACTGTAAACAACACAAATAGCGCTCGTATGTCAAAACGTTCTGAGTGCGTATAACCTCAAAAATGTCCAACTTTACGACAGAGCTGTCAATTGCCGGATTGCAACGCTAGGGTTGCCAAATCCCGAAACATAAGAGGCTACGAGGGTTGCCAGTCATTCAAAAAAGGCCTAAGTGCGCTGTATTATGGCATTAGTGCCTGCCCTCCCATATACCCATATTTTTTGAAATCTTGCTGTACGAGACGTTAAGCTTTCAAGGCAAATCCCTCTTTGCCCCCAGGCAACACTGATTTCTTCCTGGCAAGTTAGCAACCATTAACGTCGTTAAATTCAAATCTTAAACATTTTCAGCCCTAGTAAATTTCATGAAGGTCAAGGTGGTTACAACCAATCTCAACAAAGCTTGCGACAAAATGTCCCATAAACTTATACTTTTCAAATCATACGTCGACGGCTCTTAATCCACCCTGTTGAATTGGACTTCTCCTAATTGAAAGATAGACCATACAGTATACGTTTCAGAGTCGCGATTCTAGTTTCTTTTTGTACAAGCAGTCACTTAGGTTCCCCACTTTTTTTACTAACCACAAACGACATTCAGGTCATCAAGCATTCCACGAAACTCTATAAGATCATCATGTGTTTGAAGAAAAATCTGCCTGGACGCTAATATTGATAAAAATCAGTCTATAATTTTTACGTGAAAATGCATCCTTTCCAACAGATTAAACACGACACTCTTCAAATATTTTTAGATGACCAATTGATATTAGACGACTAATAATTGTCTCATTCAATTCAATTTACCGGCAAGATATAGCCCCCACTTAAGGCTTCATTTAATTCATGATTCCGGCCACCCACAAGTATCAACAAAACTAGGTCAATAACCAGAGCCACAAATGGCCTTAGAACCTTGATGTATTTGTTTTTAATAGAACAACCTTTCTAGGTTGAACGCGATGTTGGTCTTAGAGCACTTTTCTGTGAACTAATGCACGTCTTAATCGGGTAAGGGACAAATGTGAAGCAACAAAAGAAGAGTAACAGTAATCAGGGTCACTCGCCCAGTGCTAAATGGATTTGTTTTTATGTCGCGGCCGTTCCATATAAAAGCTTCTTAAACACTGATGGTCACCCTCATTGAAAGCTTATTAAACGAAGAGGAGGCAAAACCCTTTAGGGCAACAAAACTATCAGTGGTTTAGGTATTAAAAGGGCTCTACAATACAAAAATTTAATTTGATTTACCGTTGACTTTAATTAATCTTCTTTTCTGACAGTTAATCCTTAGAACCGCCCGCCCAGGTTAGGTAGTATTTCAAACAGGTTGCCGCTGTTTGTTTGTGGAAATATCTGGCTCCAGACTTGGAAGCAAGTCTTCTAAAGTGCGGCTCAGTTCCAATAAGAAAGGTTATTGTATGTATGGAAGCAATGTGCGCGAATCCACTTGCCAATAAAAATAAATATAGGGTAAATAAGCCGCAAGACAGATATCTAAAAGAGAAAGATACGCAAATGGCCCTCACACTAAAAACTTCCCGAAAATGAAAATTTAAAAACAAAAAAATATATCCAACCGAATATATCAATAATGTTCAAGTGTTAAAGAGAGCTGCCATTTAGGAATTAAAATAAAACTTAATGGGCGGAAATAATACTAAAACTTAAGCTGCATCTAGAGAAGAGAGTGTGGGGGTTCTCTATATTACATGGAGAACGAACCCACAATTCCAACCACAATTTCCGTCTTATTTCGACCGCTTTCAGCGTGTCATATTATCCCCTATTCCACCGTTCATGCTATTCACCTGAAATATAATATTTCCCAAAGGACGTATAGCTAAACTCATTATCCTATGCAGGTAATGCATAATTGAGTTTAGCCACCCTTTTTGCCATACGGCAACTCCATTTTTGCTAGCCCATGAGATTTCTATAGGAAATCACATCATGTCGGTTAGCAACAACAAGTCGAAGAAGATGACACTGCTACACACTCATGCAACCGCTGGGGAATTTATCTAAATATCTAATTAGTTGTCATGATAAATTACCCTAGCCAATTTGGCGTCACTTCGGCTTTTCTTCAGATCATCCATTCGCTTGGGATCAATGATCTCTTTTCTCAGGTGAATAGCATCGGCTACATTTCCTCACCTCCATAATTCTGTTTCCATACGGTTCAATGCACTCTGAGATCACCACAGCCGTAACACTAGGGCAGTAGGTCATACTCAGAACCTGCATTTGATACCAGCACACACAACCAAAACCACGACGAGATCATCGTACATCGTGTTTCTGTTCTCTCATTATCCCATGTTCGTCGATTATCAATTAACCGATTCTCTACCACACTTCGACGGGCGTGACAATGAGAGAGCAGAGGCGTGATCTCTTTTGGTTGTTCTGTGTGCAAAAACAGAACACAGAATTTCACCCCTAATTAGGTCAGTCGCTAGTCATACGTCACAGTGCCAAGTCACGCCGCTGCTCTATCAAAAAAAAGTCGTTACTCAAACACCATCGCTGGTGCACGCGCTCGGGCCACAGGTTTCTTCACTATTTTTGCTTGTGAATTGTGTGTGTATCTGTTAGAATCGCTACACCACTCCCGCCGCAGTAACTTCGTTACGATCAGATTCGTATGCGGACGACGGACGAACGAGAGAAACGAGGAAACATCGGAGGCTGTGCTCTATGCGGAAGTCGTGACCGTGTGTGAAGTTCTGCTTTACACTGGGAAGTGTATGCTGCGTGTGTGTACAGATCACGTCGGGGTCATCAATTATAGCGTTTGAAATAATAGTAAGAAGATCGTGTGATTCGAATTGACGCTATGACAGCTCGAATCACGAAAAAAATGTTACCTAAGCGTTACACAATAGGCTACTGACCATGTTTAGAATTTGATTTCCAAACTCGACTATATTCCACTGGTGTGAATTATTTTTATTTATCACTTGGTATACGGTTCTGATGTATTTTTCTTATTAGATTTTTCGTTCGGTGTTCTTCACTATTTTTGCTTGTGAATTGTGTGTGTATCTGTTAGAATCGCCACACGTTATTTACGAATGGAGACGTACCGTGAAATCAACCGCGAGTTAATACTTAATAATCAAGAACTTCATAGTGCGCTAGTTAAATCGAAACGCGAAATTTGCTATTTAAATTCGTTGCTTATAGATACAAGAAAAATTCAAGTACTAAAGGAGTTACAAGTGTATAAACATAGGTTAAACCAAATTAAATAATGTGCAAAAAAAATAAAGTACATAAACACAACAAATAAAAAGTGTTTTCTATTTCTTTCGGTGGAACAATTGTTGAGGGTGAAGTGAATCCATGCCCATGTTCAGCATTATACTTTAACCCCACAAGAGCGATGCGCCTGAGGTGCATATTATATTTGAGGACTTAAAGTCCTTTCTTCACAAATCCACCACCACTTGGGTTGTGATCGATCGTGGAAAATAATAGGGACTCCATGTTTGTTTTAGATAAGACTTTTTCTATCCGAAACATCGTTAGGTATTAAAAAGAAAACTGATCGGACGGAAATCATACTAAAACTAAAACGAAATCTACATCTAGGGAACGGAAATGAGAGCGTTGCCCCTGAGAGGCATATTATATTTGGGGGCGTAAAGTCCTTTCTTCACAAATACACCAGTTTCTGATCGATCTCTTTCAGATTTATCTTTTCTACTAATCATCATATTGAAACGTGGGCACTCGTGAACATTAAAAATATGACTATCATGGAGAATTTGTTTATCCCTGGCACCACGGAAAGCGTGGAAAATAATAGGGAGTCCATGTTTCTCTTGGAGAAGGCCTTTTCTGTCCAAGAAGGGAACGCTTCTGAGGGCATGAATCCATTCTGGAGAGTATTCTCCATATACTTATCATTGGGATAGAATGCTCCAGAAATAAGATCATTTTTACTCCACATTTCTCTTGCGGTGTGACCACGGATAATTATGATTATGAAGTTGTCTATCCTGTTTAGTCCTGAGTTGTCGTACAGGACTTTATTGGGGTAAAGTCAAATGTAAATTAGCAGCGACGATTAAAGTTGATATAGAATCTCGACACTATCAGTAGTAGATGGAACAACCCGCAAATGGATCTATTCGTTTTTAATTTAGCCACATCACACTAGTCGCGGAGAAATTGGGCTGAAAGGCCGGAGAATTACCGCACCAATAATTAGAAAGGACAAACGAGACTGGCGTTGCTAACGACCGCGCTCCTCTGGGGAGAATTTCGACTCCCCTGGTGTTGGCCGACATTGGCCCAGCCTCGGTAATTGCGATGAGTTTCCACGCACATCATCGCAGGGGAAACCATCTTTCCTTCGCCCCAACGACCAATGAAAAACGATCTGCATTCCATTGGAAAGTTCTCATGGACGACGTCCAGATAAGTTCAATGTATTTACCTTGGAAGAAAGGCAACGCCATGCGTTGGGCGAAGAAAAGGAAAAAGGAACAACACATATATGCTACAGGTCAAATATGTTGATTGATGGATGGACCGGGCATATTGCCGCCGTCCGATAGGGATTGGTTTCATGATTGACGTTAAGTCAATAGAGCCTTTGTCGACGCTGGCTAGGCACAGGGTAGATGGGATAGTGTTTACTTAAAAAGTAACGAGGGACATGGTTGTGAGGGCTATGTTTTGTTTATCCCATTGCCGACGCGTACAGCGTCATTTGATAGTTCTTTGCATGTAGCATATCGTCGATCGCTGGGTCGAGTGCATGTTTACTCAAAACAACACTCGATCGATAGTAGGTAGCTATGGCTACTCTGGGATTTATCTATCTAAAGATCGACCGGTGACAATGGTGAACATGTCATGCAGCATGTGAGGAAATGCTCCTCGTGTCTGCATATTGACATGTTCCATGTTTATGCCGGTTATCTGAAAGGACAACCAAATTGCATTTCAGGTCATATACGCATACATTATAATGTAGGCAGATTGCCAACTTCCCATCGGCCGATTTGTTGGATGTGTTATTTGTGTTAAAACAACACTAGAAATTCCTATAGGCGGCCAGCAATGGTTGCGCTGTATGTTGTTGATTATACAATTAACCGATGGTTCAGCAGTGATGGTAATAAACATGTCATGCACATGTAAGAGGAAATGCTTCTTCGCATAGAGCATTGGCCCGTGCATGAATCGATGCTGGTTACCTGATGAGGTGGCCGAATTAGCTTTCGGGGTTTATGATGCGTTGGATGCTGGTGAAAGTTTGATGTCATGGCAAGATGGTAATCTTGTCATGAACTTATATTTCAGGAATGTTTAAATAGGTGCAGGAACTTGTAATTGGTTGGGTAAAGCGATGGATGGGTCTTTGGGCGCCATGAAGAACCCCACAACGCAAACACAGACTTTCGAATAGCCGAAACTTCTCCATGTAGAAGAGCGATATGTTATACGAGGGTTGCCTCTTATGTTTCGGGATTTGGCAACCCTAGTGTTGCAATCCGGCAATTGACAGCTCTGTCGCAAAGTTGGACATTTTTGAGGTTATACGCACTCAGAACGTTTTGACATACGAGCGCTATTTGTGTTGTTTACAGTAACTTAAAAGATTCATCTCGGCCCAAAAATGGAATTAAATCGTCAACATTTTCGTGCGATTATTTTTTACAACTTTCGGCGTGGATTAACTCAGCAACAGTGCATGGATGAACTTAATTCAATTTTTGGCGATGAAGCTCCATCAAGGACCAGTGTTTATCGATGGTATGGTGAATTCAATCGGGGTCGTAGTTCACTCCAAGATGAATTTCGTGAAGGTCGTCCAAAATCAGTTGTTGTTCCGAAAACCATTGATGCTGTGCGCGAACTGATATTGGAAGATCGTCATGTGACCTATCGTGAGATTGAGACAACCTTAACCGTTACTGGGACCAGCATACATTCAATATTGCATAAACATTTGACTGTCAAAAAAATGTGTTCGCGTTGGATCCCACACAATTTGTCAATCGCCCAAAAAAAGGCTCGTGTCAATTGGTCGAAAGAAATGCTCAAAAAATACGGTCGCGGTGCTTCGAAACAGGTCTATGACATCGTGACAGGTGATGAATCGTGGATTTACGCGTATGAGCCCGAAAGTAAACAGCAGTCGACTGTCTGGGTGTTTCAAGATGAGCCAAATCCAACAAAAGTTGTTCGCGCACGAAGCACTTCCAAGCAAATGGTCGCCTGTTTTTTCGGAAAAACTGGACATGTCGCAACCGTACCACTAGAACAACGCAGAACAGTCAATTCTGAGTGGTACACAACCATTTGTTTGCCAGTTGTCTTCCAAGAAATCAGGAAAACCAACCGCCGAAGACGGATCACTCTGTGGTCGTGTTGGGCTATACACCATGCACGGGTGCGGATTCAGCCAACACCCACCGATTGTCGCTGTTGACGACGCACCAAATCCAAGAAAAAGCCGGAGAAATAAATACACCACCGAGGGGGAGACAAATCACCAACGCACAAGAGAAGATGAGAAGAGAAAAACTATTCTTTTAGTTGTATCCAATGTTCTTTATTTGACGTCACGTTTTTATTCCACAATGCTGTTTACTTGGTTCTTAGATTTAGGATTTATGTTTGACTTACATGGCACAACGTTGTTTAAACTGTTCTTAGATTTAGTATTAATGTTTGACTTTCATTGCACAACGTTGTTTAAACTGTTCTTAGATTTAGTATTTATGTTTGACTTTCATTGCACAACGTTGTTTAAACTGTTCTTAGATTTAGTATTTATGTTTGACTTTCATTGCACAACGTTGTTTAAACTGTTCTTAGATTTAGTATTAATGTTTGACGGACTTCGAAACTTATTGCTGATTTTGAAATTCAGCGAGTCTTTGAACACACGAATTATATCGGCGCACCGTGGATGATAAAACAAAAAAAACGGAGAAACTCGACTTCCTTTGTTTACCGAACTACTGCTCGCGACTCTTTTAAACACCGCGGTCTCGATCTGAGTGTCTGGCTAGATAAAGAGTTAATCCTGCACACTAAAACATATATCTTCGTACCCGACTGTGGATAAAATCTGACTGGAACAACTGTTTTTTACATTTAATGGCACTGACATTTACTACGGATTAAAATTACTCGACACAGTAAGGCTCGCGCGCACTCTCCGGGTGTTGGTATCTGACTGCCTGGAAATCATCCAAGAAAAGGGAACCTCAAAGAGACTGAAAAAGAGGCGGAGTTACACGATTAACTCGAGGTGGTTAATCGTGATTGGACCGGGTGAGATAGGCATAAATTACGCATGTATGCGTATGCCATGCATGCGATCGTCCAGCGACCGTGGATGGCGGGCAACATCGCTAGTGCATTTTCTAGGAATGCAAATAATAGCATCTGGGGTGTGAAAGACCCAAAACGATGATTTGGTCATCCTAATGGAAGGCCATAAATCATCATTTCTGTTGCCGATGATTAAACATTGCAACGAACATTGGGTGCAGCCATTGCCAGATGTTAAAAGTAAACATTTTCTGGCTGCATCCAGTTCGCGGCTCGTTTTACGGTCCCTGCTGGTGAGGATCGATAATCGGGAAACCAGCGATTGCTAGTTATTAGGGTCATGTTTGTTTTGCGTCAGCCGAAACGTTGTCGGCGATAGCAAAACAATAGGGCAAATAGCCGCATGCATTTATGCCGAGGGTAAACAAATACAACGAGTCACTAGGAACTCTTGTTGATTGTTGTTTCCATAGCTTAAGGCTATGGAAACGAGATGCCCTGGCCGAATGTATGCCCATGTTTGGATTTCGGATGCCATGGCAATGCAATGATTTTGCCGTGGACTTATGCATTTTATTTAGAAGATAAAATACGCCTCGGGGGGTGAATTTTCGATGCCACAGCAAGGCGATAAGCTTTGCCGTGGGGTTAATGTTTTTTTCAGGAAATAATGTACACCTCGGGGGTGAATATTCGATGCCACGGCAAGGCGATAAGCTTTGCCGTGGGGTTAATGTTTTTTAGGGAATATGGTCTGGCCGAGGTGAGTTTTCGATGCCACGGCAAGGTGATAAGCTTTGCCGTGGATTTAATGTTTTCAGAGGTGATGCTGGGGAAAAGGGGGTTTGGATGGAAATCCCCTACAGAATAGGTAAGCTGCCTAGCATAAATTCAAAACGGTTATCCGATTGGTTAACCGTATTAATTCCGGCGATTTGGCTGAGGGTAAATGCCGTAGCAAGGTTACGCAACCTTGCTGAAGTTCGACCGAAAGGTAAGTCGTTCGCCTGGAAAGGTGGGGATCGAGCGATGTATGGCTCTTCGGGCCCTGAAAAGCCCCACATCACTCCCTCCCCAGTGACGTAGTCACGAAACAGGTAAGGCAGGTTAGGGGGTGGTTAGTTGGTTCTAGGCGCGCGTTTGAGCGCGAGTACGGGGGGGTTGTGTTGGTGGAGTAGGAGCGGTGTCGGTAGATGGAGGTGATTCTGGAGCGGAAGCTTCCAGAAAACAGGGCTTAAGCCTTTCGACGCTGACCGTGGATCGCTTGCCTCTAATGTCGATCTCGAAGACGCGGTCACTGATGCGGCGGAAGACTTTGAATGGGCCATCATAAGGTGGGTCGAGGGGCTTCTTGACCTTATCCACCCTGACAAAGACGTGCGTGCAGCTGTGCAGTTCAGGGTGGACGAAAAGTTTTTTGGAGCCGTGCCTGGTTACAGGGGTTGCCCTAACCTTACGTAGCAGGTCACGGAGATGTCCCAATTCGCGAAGTTGGTCACGCGGTGTTTCGCCATCCAGGAAAAGTTCTCCTGGAAGAAGGAGGTTGGTACCATAGGTAAGCTCTGCTGCCGAAGCACCTAGGTCCTCCTTAATGCTTGTCCTCAGGCCGAGGAGGACGGTTGGTAGGGCGTCAAACCATTGTGTGTCATTATGACACATGAGTGAGGCTTTAAGAGATCTGTGCCAGCGCTCTATCATCCCATTTGATTGCGGATGGTAGGCGGTGGTACGACTTCTTTGGCAGCCGAGAAGATCTGTTAGCTGCCTAAACATTGTCGCCTCAAACTGTGGACCTCGGTCCGAAGTAATTGTGGTTGGTACACCGAAGCGTGTGACCCAAGTTGAGTAAAAGGCTTTGGCGACTGATTCGGCAGTAACTGCCCGGAGAGGTGTCGCCTCTGGCCATCGCGTGCAGCGATCCATCATAGTGAGGATATAAGAAAATCCTCTTGATGGAGTAAGCGGTCCCACTATGTCTATGTGGACATGGGCGAAGCGTGCCGTGGGAAGCTTGAATTGCGCTGGCTCCAGTACATTATGTCGCGCTACTTTGCAGCGCTGGCACTGGAGACAAGCACGGGCCCAACCGGTGAGGTCTTTGTTCATCCGGGGCCAAATAAATTTGCGACGGACAGCAGCGGCTGTTGCTCGGCCGCTGGGGTGGGCAGGGTTGTGGTAAACCTGGAACACGCCCTTACGAAGTTTCTCGGGAATGTAAGGTCTAGCGGTTCCAGTGGAGACATCACACCAGATTTCGCCCAAAGGGTCGCGAAGGGTAATTTTCTTGAGCTCTAGTGCCGTATCGGCAGTTAGGAGGGACTTGAGCTGTTCGTCCTCCTCTTGAGCTAGGGCAAGATCAGCGTTATTCAAGGCGGAACGCAAGTGAATCGTATCGATTCGAGAAAGGGCGTCCGCCGTGACATTCAGTTTACCGGAGATATGCCTGATCTCCGTAGAATATTGCCCAATGAGGTCTAATTGACGCTCTTGTCGGGGGGAGGCATTTCCCGACTTCTTCCGGAACGCGTAGACCAATGGCTTGTGGTCTGTTAAGATGGAAAGTGAGCGACCTTCTATCATATGACGGAAGTACTTAACAGCGCTGTAGATCGCGAGCAATTCACGGTCATAGGCGCTGTAACGTCGCTCAGTGGGACTCAGCTTCCTTGAAAAGAAGCCGAGTGGTTCCGGTCGGCCTTCAATGTCCTGTTCAAGGACGGCTCCGATTGCGGTATCCGATGCGTCGCATTGGATAGAAAGTGCCGCTCCCTCGAGAGGGTATCGGAGTAAGGTGGCATTTGCCAATTGTTCTTTGGACAGTTGGAATGCTCGATCTGAGACTTCTGTCCAATTAATGGGGCGCTTATCATTGCGCTTAGCTCCTTTCAAAAATTCATTTAAGGGAGCTTGAATCTGAGCGGCATTCTTCAGGGTTGGGCGGTAAAAGTTAAGCATGCCCAAAAATCGACGCAGCTCACTCACGTTAGTAGGCCGGGGGTGCTTCATGAGGGCCTCCACACGGTCTGGTAGTGGGCGAATGCCCTGGTTGTCAACGACATAACCCAGATAGGTGATTTGCTCCTTGGCGTATTGACACTTATCTGGGTTGATGACAAGACCGAATTCACGGAGGCGCTCTAGGACCTGACGTAAGTGGCGTTTATGTTCGGCGAGGTCTTTGGAGGCGATGAGAATGTCATCAAGGTATGCATGGCAGCAATTAAGACCACGTAAAGCCGTGTCGATATACCGCTGGAATGTCTGTGCGGCATTCCTGAGGCCGAAAGTCATCACTTTGAACTCGAAGAGTCCGAAAGGTGTAATGACTGCGGTCTTGGGGATGTCTTCAGGTGCCACCGGAATTTGGTGGTATGCCCTGGTGAGATCCAGGGTTGTGAAGACATTGCACCCTCGTAACTTGTACGAAAAATCGTAGAGGTGTGCAATTGGGTATCTGTCCGGGACAGTTGCTGCGTTCAACAGCCTATAATCGCCACATGGGCGCCACTCACCAGAACGTTTCTTCACTAAGTGGAGTGGGCTTGCCCAGGGACTGTCCGACGGTTGGCAGATACCTAGTTCGATCATATGCTCGAACTCCGCGCGCGCCGCACGTAATTTTTCCGGAGCCAGTCGACGTGGACGCTGGCTCACAGGGGGACCACGTGTTTCTATATGATGAAACACCGTGGCTTTATGTCGGCGTTGGTTAGGTAGAGGAATTGTTGTACTCACAAATTCCTGTACCATAACCTGGAATGGGTCTATGCACTTTGTGGCTCCTGAAGTTGCCGCTGGTGATGCCGTCATGGGCAAGGGGGGTGCGGTTGGAGCCACAAGTCTGTTATGGGTCGAATCGACCAACAGATTATGTGCACCTAACAGGTCGGAACCTATCAGGGGTTCGTTTACGTCCGCAATGACGAAACGCCAAGTGATCGGACGACAAAGACCCAATTGAAGTGTCAGCTTTTTACGTCCGTACGTAAGTATCGGCGTATTATTTGCTGCTGACAATTTGAGTGCGGCTGGCACGCGGTTACGCGGAGCAAACGATCGCGGGAGGACTGAAATATCGGCGCCGGTATCGACAGTAAAAGCGATATTCAGTTTCGAATCCCGGATGGTTAAGCGACTTATCGTAGGGGTGCCGGCCGATTGCGCGAGGGTGTCGGTCGGCAAAACTAGTTTAAAGAGCGCCTCTGGTTGGTGGAAGGTTGCGTCCAACCACAAGGCGCTTTGCAATTGAATGCGCGATCACCATATCGCTGGTGATTGGCGCACCAAGGCAGAGTAACGGCATTATCAGGTGTGTTCTGCCTATTAGTATTGCCGTTACGGGGAGGTCGAGCCGGAGCTCGCTGGGAATTGGCCCGGTGAGGGCCGTTCTGGGTGGGATTGGCCCTCTGTGGGGCATTTCGGGGGATATAGGCCCTCTGAGGGGCATTTTGGGAGAAATTCTGCCGATTGAGAGAACGGCTCGGCATGGCTCGATTCTGGGCGCTTCGAGGATTGTTCCTCACCTCCGCGCGCAATTGCGTTATCTCGCGGAGGAGTGAGGTTTGGAGCGCCCGTAGGTCAGCAGGAGTTAGTTGTGTGGGTGGACTTCTTTGGTTGAATGCGTTGGGGCCTGCCTCTGGATTCCCCTGAGGGAAATTGGTTGAGGCGGGCCTTCTAAGGGGTAATTGGTTTTGAGGAGGATTGGGAGTTGAGACCAATTGATGGGCTGTAAAAGGGAGACGAGGGTGCCGTGCAGGCTGTGCAGCGTGTTGAGAAACCGCCGCTACTTGGTACGCAGGAGGCTCAGAATACTGATCTGAACTTTCCATAATTGCGTCCGCAATTTTGGATAAATAGCCCAAACTCTGGTTGGGTTGGGCTATAAGTGCCGAACGGGCATGCTGGGGAAGACACCTCAAAAAGTGAGGCCTTATTAGGTCGTCCCCAATCCTGGTCCCCGCTATAGAGCGTAAATGGGTCAGGAAAAGAGATGGTCTCATCCCGGATAAGTTGGTTACAGCGGCCAAACGTTGTTGCCGCACACTTCCAGGTTCGTCCAAAGCTTCGAGCAGGGCATCACGCATGTTGCTATATGGGTTGCGGCCGGCCGACTTTATTATGTGTGCAACATGCGGTCGCTGAGTGCGGTCAAGCACTTTCAACAGCTCAACTGCACGAAGTTGTTCGTCGTGCAAGGCTGAGGCCTGGAAGATGCGGTCTGCCACTGCAAACCAAAGGTCCGGGTCCTCCTCATCGAAGGGGGGAAGTCCTATATTAGGGTGACGAGTCCCATTCCCGAGGCTGGAAGCATCGTGGAATTCTTGGGACTCTGAAGGTCTTTGGGGTTGTTGTGAGGTGCCGGCACCAGTTGTGGGCATTAAAATGCCGGAATTTGTCAAAGGGCCGATACCAGGGGCGTTGGGAGAGGTTGGGAGAGCGTTAGAAGATTTGGGTCGGTTCACGACGCTGGGGGCAACGGGTGGTGCCAGAGGAGTAGATTGTCCGGGCAAGTCTAAGTCAGTATCGACTTGCTCGGTTGGGAAATCGACGCTGGATGCGTCGTGAAACTCAAGGGGCTCGGGTTGTTCCAGAGCCTTTTTGGCCATGGTGTTTCGCGTGTTGACCATTATGGATAGTAACACGAAACTGAAATAAAAGGCGTAAGAGGACGCGGAGAAATGGGAGAGATCGCCAAAGAAAAGTCGTGTAATGCGGGTTGTAATTGGGGATATTACCGTTATTTATCTCTTAATGAGATTTCGATTTAAAAACTTAGTAAACTCCCCTAGTTGGAGTTCGTGGTTAGGAAAAGGGGCCAATGATATTAAAAAAAAAAATCACGGGGAGTCGAGAGTAGCCGAGTGGAGTAGTTAACGAGGACAGGCGGAACTATAGTGTTGTCTTACTTAATTTCAAACTGAAGAAAACGTTAATTTAATGATTAAAACGGGATTGAATTGGAAAATATTTAAGTTACTTTCGCGCGTGTGTGTCTCTAAGTGTTGAGAAACGTTAAAGTCTCCTTGTGTGTGCTGCAGATATATCTTACTTATTTTATTAAAGTTTGGAACGCCAGTTATAGTATGACAATTAATTACAAATTTCGTTATTTGCAGCCTTTTTAACAGTATGAAATTTATTCTATGTGAATTATTATTTTTTGTATTCTTGGGCGGTTTCTTTTTGAACAGCTATGTATGATTAATTTACAAAGTTTAGTATTGTTGGTAAATATTGTTTTACTTTTCTTCAATTTCGTATTTGGGAGCTCTGAAGGAGCTTACAAGATTTTCTCTAGTTGCTGTAGGATTATTTCTGTCTTTTTATTTAAATTTCAGAACAACTAGATCAAAGTGTAGGACCTTTTTACTACGCGTAGCGTTTGTAAAAGTCAGTCGAGTTCCTTTTTTATTTGGTAAAAGACAAAATAAAAATTAAAAAAAAATTTTAAAGACACTAATAAAAACTTAATAATACTAGAGAGAAAAACAAGAACAGGAACTGCGAATTATTAAGGATGTTATTGTTTGTTTACAGTGTTAACTCTCCTCTTAGTTATCTTTAATTACTAAAAAAAAGAATAGGTCGTGACCGGTGAAAACTATAGTAGTGATGGCGCTGACAGTGTAAATTTATTGCGTTTAGGTAAACTAGGTTTCCGAATACTTCAACAGATGTCCTGTCTCAACTTATTTTTGTAAGTGCCTAGACGGCTTATGCGGCTGTATCAAAACGATTCCTCTTTAATTTAAAGTAAAACATTTGGTAGGACACGCGTGTTTTGACTTATTCATTTAAGTGTTAGCAAAACTTTCACAGGACAGGTTGGTATTTTCTTTCGGCTTTTACAATATTGTACGCGGTGTGAACACTTAATAGCATACTATTGAGTCTTACTACGGTTAAACTACTTATTTATTAGAGAGGATATTCTAACATCGTGCCTGCTTAATTTTATAAAGTCTAATGCCGTAGGTATTGTATATTTATTGCGTATTACGTTCTTTAATTTTGTGCGAAAAAAATGTTACATCTTACTTTGCGTACCAATAATTTAAGAGAGCACTAATACATATATAATAGTTTATTTAACTGGTGATCACTTAATTAAAGATTGTGCTATTGCACGGGTTCTTTGTAAAAGAATAAATGAAGGTAAAAAAAAAACGAAAGTACCTGGTCTTGGTGTAATGTTGCGGTTGCTGGTGTTAAGCTGCTTTTGTAAATGCCGGAAGTCCTCGGCCCGGCGATCTTGGAGAGGCTGGGGTTTTTGTCCTGCTGGGGAATCCTAGTTACTTGCGGCAACGCTGAGCTGGTAAACTGGTAGTCGTCATTGGATAATTAGCACTCACTGATACTGGTTATTGTTCTTAGGCTTCTCTGGCACCGGGAAAGTTTAAAAAAAATGTTCAAGAGGTGGCGTATTTCCACTAGGTGTCACCAATATGGTTCGCGCTGTTTTGGCACCAACTTATCTCGAGGTGGCGTGTTCTAATTCGGGGTCTCCAATGTGGTCGTGTTGGGCTATACACCATGCACGGGTGCGGATTCAGCCAACACCCACCGATTGTCGCTGTTGACGACGCACCAAATCCAAGAAAAAGCCGGAGAAATAAATACACCACCGAGGGGGAGACAAATCACCAACGCACAAGAGAAGATGAGAAGAGAAAAACTATTCTTTTAGTTGTATCCAATGTTCTTTATTTGACGTCACGTTTTTATTCCACAATGCTGTTTACTTGGTTCTTAGATTTAGGATTTATGTTTGACTTACATGGCACAACGTTGTTTAAACTGTTCTTAGATTTAGTATTAATGTTTGACTTTCATTGCACAACGTTGTTTAAACTGTTCTTAGATTTAGTATTTATGTTTGACTTTCATTGCACAACGTTGTTTAAACTGTTCTTAGATTTAGTATTTATGTTTGACTTTCATTGCACAACGTTGTTTAAACTGTTCTTAGATTTAGTATTAATGTTTGACGGACTTCGAAACTTATTGCTGATTTTGAAATTCAGCGAGTCTTTGAACACACGAATTATATCGGCGCACCGTGGATGATAAAACAAAAAAAACGGAGAAACTCGACTTCCTTTGTTTACCGAACTACTGCTCGCGACTCTTTTAAACACCGCGGTCTCGATCTGAGTGTCTGGCTAGATAAAGAGTTAATCCTGCACACTAAAACATATATCTTCGTACCCGACTGTGGATAAAATCTGACTGGAACAACTGTTTTTTACATTTAATGGCACTGACATTTACTACGGATTAAAATTACTCGACACAGTAAGGCTCGCGCGCACTCTCCGGGTGTTGGTATCTGACTGCCTGGAAATCATCCAAGAAAAGGGAACCTCAAAGAGACTGAAAAAGAGGCGGAGTTACACGATTAACTCGAGGTGGTTAATCGTGATTGGACCGGGTGAGATAGGCATAAATTACGCATGTATGCGTATGCCATGCATGCGATCGTCCAGCGACCGTGGATGGCGGGCAACATCGCTAGTGCATTTTCTAGGAATGCAAATAATAGCATCTGGGGTGTGAAAGACCCAAAACGATGATTTGGTCATCCTAATGGAAGGCCATAAATCATCATTTCTGTTGCCGATGATTAAACATTGCAACGAACATTGGGTGCAGCCATTGCCAGATGTTAAAAGTAAACATTTTCTGGCTGCATCCAGTTCGCGGCTCGTTTTACGGTCCCTGCTGGTGAGGATCGATAATCGGGAAACCAGCGATTGCTAGTTATTAGGGTCATGTTTGTTTTGCGTCAGCCGAAACGTTGTCGGCGATAGCAAAACAATAGGGCAAATAGCCGCATGCATTTATGCCGAGGGTAAACAAATACAACGAGTCACTAGGAACTCTTGTTGATTGTTGTTTCCATAGCTTAAGGCTATGGAAACGAGATGCCCTGGCCGAATGTATGCCCATGTTTGGATTTCGGATGCCATGGCAATGCAATGATTTTGCCGTGGACTTATGCATTTTATTTAGAAGATAAAATACGCCTCGGGGGGTGAATTTTCGATGCCACAGCAAGGCGATAAGCTTTGCCGTGGGGTTAATGTTTTTTTCAGGAAATAATGTACACCTCGGGGGTGAATATTCGATGCCACGGCAAGGCGATAAGCTTTGCCGTGGGGTTAATGTTTTTTAGGGAATATGGTCTGGCCGAGGTGAGTTTTCGATGCCACGGCAAGGTGATAAGCTTTGCCGTGGATTTAATGTTTTCAGAGGTGATGCTGGGGAAAAGGGGGTTTGGATGGAAATCCCCTACAGAATAGGTAAGCTGCCTAGCATAAATTCAAAACGGTTATCCGATTGGTTAACCGTATTAATTCCGGCGATTTGGCTGAGGGTAAATGCCGTAGCAAGGTTACGCAACCTTGCTGAAGTTCGACCGAAAGGTAAGTCGTTCGCCTGGAAAGGTGGGGATCGAGCGATGTATGGCTCTTCGGGCCCTGAAAAGCCCCACAACTCCTCACCACGACAATGCGAGTTCTCACACATCGGCTGCGACAACTGCATTTTTGAGCACCCAAAACATCGATTTGATGGGTCATCCGCCGTATAGTCCTGACTTGGCACCGAATGACTTCTTTTTATTCCCGTACGTAAAAAACAAACTGAGAGGTCAACGTTTTTCGACACCTGAAGAAGCGGTTGCTGCATTCAGAATGCATGTGTTGGAGATACCTCAATCAGAGTGGCAAAAGTGCTTCGACAATTGGTTCAAACGCATGCAAAAGTGTATAGATCATCATGGGGAATATTTTGAAAAACAATAAAGTGATTTTCGATGATCAATATTTGTTTTTGTTCTCTAATCACGAAATATAAAAGGCAACCCTCGTACCATACCGGGCAGCCAAACACCAATACTGGTCAGATGAATGCCGAATATGAAATTACTTTGACTTTGGAGTCTAGAAGACTGCTGCTACGGCCACAAATGTGCGGACCAGATGTCTTTCGTCAAACAAAATCGTTTAGAATCATAAAATGGGCGTCAGCAATTTTATGACCCTCTGGAAATATGGTTACCCAAAACCATTAACACAATCAGCGTCGGCTTCCGTTTTAACCAAACCAAGTTAAAACAAAGAACAGGCGCCATAAAACGAACTGCACGTTCACCTAACCGCCTAACAACATAGAGGATCATAAATGTGCATTAGCACAATCCTCTATTGATTTTCCCTTTGTATTACCTCTTTCGATTCCAATTTGAGAAAGATAAAGAAAGGAAAATGGGTCAGGCAGAAAAAAAAGGAGATATCCTTTTATCTGCTGGACGAAAAGAAAAGTTTTCGCCCGATGGGAAAATGAAATTGAGAAGAGTGAAAAAAGAATTTAGGGAGTTGGTTTTAAGAGACTGGGCGAAACGGTCAAAAATAATAAAGTGTCCATTAATAAAGATTTGAATTATTAAGTGACTATTACTAACGAGTTGGCGCA
The DNA here is from genome assembly GCA_963931805.1 of Microdon myrmicae. Taxonomy (NCBI): domain Eukaryota; kingdom Metazoa; phylum Arthropoda; class Insecta; order Diptera; family Syrphidae; genus Microdon; species Microdon myrmicae. Next base: position 159,118,136 of record OZ007498.1, on the reverse strand, counting down.
AGACTAATGACCTTGCCCGGAAAAAAAAATCATTATGGACAATTTAATAAGCCTCAGGACTTGCTAAATAAGGCCAAGACCGGTTCCCGGTTGTAGTGCCGATGATGATGATGATGACAACTAACGAGTAAAAAATAATAAAATGTCCATTAATAAAGATTTTAACAATTAAGTGACTATTACTAAAGAGTGATAATAATAAAGTGTCTATTAATAAAGATTTGTAACAATAAGGTATTAAACCCAAATGTGACTATAAGTAAGCGCATTAAGTAAGTGGTAATGATCTAAAGGTTTAAATAAAATAGAAGTGTGTGAACATAAGATTCAAAACAACATAAGATTAAATATATTCAGTAATAACTAAAAACCAACAAGAGTGTTTCATTTAAAGTGTGTGTGGTATTTAACGTGGGTGGAAATAAAGTTATTACACAGCTACGGAAAAGATATTTTGTCATAGCATATGCGTTTTTAGCTGCAGTAAGATCTGTTGTTATGTGCTTATCAAAGTAAAGATACTGATCAAGCCAGATACCAAGGTATCTAAGTACAGTTTTTACTTGTAGGGAAAAAATATTACTTCGTATAATGGACATTTTTTTCCAATTTCGTTTTGTATCCCTCCATGCAGTGGATAGGGGCGTTCTGAACAGGATAGTTTCTGTTTTCCGAAAATTGATCTTTAATTTCCAGTCGTCGCAAAACCGAATGATTCTACTAAAGTCATATTGCAGAAGTCTGTTGCTGACACCAATCATTTCTCCAAATCTATACAACACAATGTCGTCGGCGTATGCAATGGCAGGCTTGAGAGAACCCACCAGATTACTAGTATAAATATTAAATAAAATGGTAGAATTTACTGCTCCCTGCCTTAAGCCGTTTTTAATGTGAAAGATCTTATTGGAGATTCTATCTCCACACTTTACCACAAACTTTTTATCCATTATCATATCGTGGATAATTTATAACAAATATTCGGGCATACCAAAATTTGATAATTTATATACAAGACTTTCAAGCAATTCCAGGATTACCACGGGGCTCAACCTTCGGACTGCACCTATGAAACGTAATATACGATGGGGCACTAAACATCAATAAACCACCAGGGGTAGATATCATAAGCAATGCGGGCGATTGAGCAATTGTCACAACAGCAAAAACCCTCGAAGAAATCGTAGGTATCAGGAATTAAAAACAATGCGAGATTGCCCCACAAATACTCGACTGGAACTAGCAGAGAACAAAACAATGGTATTGCTGATCTCTAGCTGAAAAAATATATTGTAGAACAAATTAGACTACGTGTCGATGGACACTTAATTGAATCCAGCCCCACCATAAAATATCTAGAGATTATTCTTGATCATCGCATGGGTTTTAAGCACCACATGCGCCACGCGGCAAAGGCAGTGACAACACACGTAGCACTAGAGAGACTGATGCCAAATGGGGCCAAGCCTAAAAGATCGGGTAGAATGCTCCTAGTTTCTGTGAGCAAATCAATCCTCCTATACACAGCTATATGGGCTAGAGGAACCGCCTACAGCTCATACATCAAGCCTATGGAATCCATCCAAAAAAAGGAAACCTGCAAATTTACACAGCCAGAACGGTTTCCAACCGCGGAAATTGGGGTCAAGTGCCCATAGAAATAAGAGCGAGATCAGTGGCAGAGATTTATAAGTTGCGCCAACTGAACGCACGGGACTCTCCAGTGCATACGAACCTAACTCGCCGCTTTCCGAGAACGAAGCCTTAGCCAATGGCAACAGAAAAGGGACACAATCGTCGCAGGATGATGGACACACGAAATGATACCAAGCGTCAGAGAGTGGACAAACATGGCGGGGTAGACACACATGTCCCTATGCCTGACAGGGTATGGATGCATTGGGCAATACCTGCACAGATTCAAACATAAGGAGGGCTCGCACTGCGTGTCCCGCAAGGGATGTGTAGAAAACCGGGCACACATCTCAAACCATGCTGGAGGAGTCCAAAAGTGCTAATGCTAAGCTCAAACAACGGACGGGAACTCATCAGGGTATGCCACGGCAACATACTTCTCCGCAAACTACAATAACTGCAACATCTTTATAGACGTTATACTTCGCCCCGCCTCCGGAAAAAATGTCGAGAAACGGTACCAGGGGGAACAAACAGGTATGGGTTGCAAAGCGGAGGTGGGTTTGTTACATAATTAGCAATGCTAATTCCGAACCCCCATCCTTATCCCTTAATAGACAGAAATCATACCCAAAAACAACATTGTCTTACATTTTAATAGCACATTTCAAAATGAAATCACACTTTCACCATCCATAACAATACGCAATCATGTCGCACATTTCGTAATTCTTACCCTAGAAGAAGTACAAAATTCTCATAATGAGCACTACGAATATTTTAACACACATTTCTGGTACATTGACCCTTCCCGCCAAATTTACTGTTTCCCCAGCATAATATACAAGTGCATCTGACGAAGAGGGCTGAGGCCAGCGAGAGGTGAAACCAAATTCCAGGGAATCAATAGATCGCAGGGTGTGGGCAAATTTGTGTCCTCATATATAAAGGACACGAATGAGTGAGATTTTCGGATGGTGTGATTGGAAATGCGACGTCCCATGTAAAATTCGCCAGAGGCTCGTGTTAAAAATTCGTGGCGTGATTAAATTTGAATTCGTAACACATATCGACATAACTTCAAACATTTTAAGTGAGGAAGTATTTTTGATAAACGTTTAATGAATAATATCGATCGTAAAACCAAAAAAGATGTTAATGTGTGGAAATTAAAAGAAAACTGTGAAATAAAAATTGTTGACTACTAATTTTGTAATTAATAAGTCATTTTAAAACAAGTACATTATTGTTTTTATGTCCGCCACAAACAATTGGAGTCCACAATTGGCCAATAAAGACATTCTCTACCAAGAGTCCAGACAACTTTACCAGATTTTTATATTTAGTGTAAAGTGAATGAAAGGAAGTGGAAAATCTTTTTGAATGAAAGGAAGTTGAAAATCTTTTTGTTCAACCTCACAGGGCCGTTTCAGAGGGAAAGAGCCAGCGAAGGTAACACAGCGACAAGTAAGTACGTTCCATATTCTTTAATATCATATTAAGTATTGTGTGCAAGATAAATGCAACAGGTTTAGTTCATAGGTATTGTTGAATAACCGAGAACAGAGTGAATCGGGCATGTAAGTAGACTCGGGCCACCTTTTCCTTTCGAAGATTACCAACTCCAGGCGGCAAAGCGCAAAGAAGGCATTCAATGGGACAAGTATGCCTATTAACAAGACTTATGAATTAAAATATTTCCCCATTCAGGAGTTATCCCACTGTAATTTTTTGAAAAAATCAATTTTTTATTTGCTTAATCATGGACAAGGAGGGTTGAAGCGAACATACAGGGCAAAGTCTCTGCTTTCAACCAGGCGAAGGCCAGGACGATCCTTGTCCCTGTTCAATCCAAGTTGTCATGCAGTCTCCATGTGACACCCCTGGATAGCTACTTTGGCACCCGCCAAATAGTGAACCAATGCATGCAGCGACATCCTGAGAAAGGTTGGCGCAAGGCTAATAACCTTGCCCGGAAAAGCGAGTTATTATGGACAATTTAACTAGTCTCGGATATGGACCAGATACCAGTGGAGAGACTTGCTAAATAAGGCCAAGACCGGATCCTGGTTGTAGTGCCGATGATGATGATAATGATGGATAAACTATTCAAAAATGTAAAAAAAAAATATTTTATACCATAGACAAAATAATATCAATTCATTTAAATCCTTTTATTGAACATAGCCACGGCGTATGAAAAACGAGGAGAACGTAAAAATTTTCCGGCTTGACCTCTCAAATGTATACTAACAGCAATTGAATTGAAAATGTATATACAAGCTAATGAGGCATAGTACTATAGAATACAAGCCAAAATTAAATCTGCTGGCGCGACCGTTTTTCTAAACGGCGGTCCTGTGAACCGCACAAATCACTGTGGGGTTAAATACCTTTCGCCTAGCCAAAGGGGACATACTTACCGTGTCCTCAACCCCACGTGCACACAGACACATGAGCACAATTTGCCGTTCCGCCCAGCTAAAGGGTCATGCATACGGGCGCCCTCGACCGCACGTATCCACAGACACGGGGCCAGTAGCCCGATGCTTCAATGCTTCGCTTCTCGCCCGTTTCGTCGTATGTTTAAATCACCGTCTTCACTATCCTTGCTTAACGCAACAACGCAACGTGATCTGTGTACACACAACTCACAATCTCCCATACGTAAACAGAACTTTACTACTCAATCACGACTTCCGCATAAAGCACCGGCACACTCGCCTGCTCCGACGTCCTCTTGCTCGCTCGTTCTTCGCTCCGCCGTTCGCACACGAAGTTGATCGTAACAAAGTTACTGAGGAGGGAGTGGCGTGGCATTTCTAACAGATGCACACACAATATCCAAGCAAACAGTGAAGAACACCGAAAGGAAATGTGAATAAGCAAAGCATCAGAGCCGTATACCTGTTACGGACCGACATCGAGTCTAGGTCCCCCCAGAATCGACTAATCCCCCTTTGACTCCCCTCTTTACCTGTAAAAGGACAATAACGCGCCAAGTAGCTAATTTGCATAAAGCCGTCGGGGGTATAAATCCAGTGGTGGAAGAGCCCCGAGGCTCTAACGTCCCTACGCCGACTAGCGGAACTAGCGGCTAGGTTAAAAAAAAAAACAATCCGAAATAACAAAAAAATAAATAACATAAATAAAAATATAAATTCTCCTTTTCTCGGGTTTATTTTCCAATTACAGGAAAGAGGACGAAATCAACGTTGGGAAGAAAAATTGGAGATAGTTTACCAAAAAATGTTTCCACTGTTTTAGTGTTCTCTTTTCAGATTTTTGTCTTCTTCTTTCTTTTATTTATATAGATTGGATCTAGTCTCTCATCGTTGGGTCGTTTAAATTTGTTCTTACCTCTCATCGTTGGGAAGTTTATTTAAATAATTTAAATAGATTTAACCCCTCATCGTTGGATTATTGTTCCACTATCGTGTTTTCGTTCGCTACGGGAAAAAGCGAACTGCGGTCAGAATAATCCGGGTAGCCTCCATACGAAATTAATTAAACGCGCGTTAGCATTACCGTTAATGCAGACGAGGAGCCACACAAGGCAGCTATCCGCGGAAATTATATCGGTAGAACCCGTCGCCGTTATGTTGGGTGCGGAAAAAATTCTGGACCTAGTCCAAGCAGACGTGGAGGTATATAGTGGCCAGAAAGGGCCTAACGCAGCGAGGGAACTACATGGTTTCCTCGAAAGCTGTGACAGGACACTGGACTGTTTATCGGAGAAGGAGGAAAAAATTTTCCTGCGGTGGTTACCCATGAGGCTAACTGGGAAAGCTCGTCGCATGTTCAAAGAACAACTCCCAACGACTTTCAAGGAGTTTGAACAGCGACTCCGAAAAACAATCTTACCACACGTGTCATACGAAGAGTTACATTCGAAACTCTGTCGTATACGACAATCCCGCGAAGAGGATGTCGCCGAATTTACCCACCGCATAACGCAAGCAGTAAAGGACTGCAACGAAGCGGCAACACGTAAGTATGGAACTACGAATAACATAGGGTTCATATTCCAGAACGAAAGATTAGCTAAATCGGTTCTGATGGTAGGAATCAGAAACGACCAACTGAGACATCTGATAGTAAAATCAGAAAAAGACCCTTTAGATGAGATTATTACTAGGATTCTCGAGTTAGAGAAAACCGAGAATGAGATGAGGAGCGAAAGTGGATGTTATGAAATACCAACGAGGTATCATGACCAGTCACCTTCACCTGAAAGGAAAGACAAATACCATGCTCCCAACTCATCAAATAGGCAACCAATGCTTAAGAATAATCCATTCTACTATTGGGAGGAGGAACAAGATCCCCCAGAGGAAAGAAATAGGCTTTTAGATAGGACCTACGGGGATACTCGACCAAAACCCCAGGAATCGAGACAAAGGCAGAATAAGCCTAGACACGATGCGTCTCGGGTAGTAGAGAATAGGAACTCTAACAATAGATTCCAAGAACAATCTCACCCCGTTACACGCCCACAAACAGGGAAAAACCCGTAGGTCGGATACACCACCACACATTTCTAGAAGACCAACCGGGTCTAGGCCAAAGAAGCCCGAGGCACCACGACACCTTCAAAGAGGCGGAGGTGATTATCTTAGTGACTCCTCTAGTCAAGGTAGGGACAAGCGTACACCAAATCCATGGGTAGCACGCATGACTTGCGGCTTCTGCAATAGAAAAGGGCATGTATACGATGAATGCCTTCGACGCCGAAACACACCAAAGTGTACAAAGTGTAATCGATATGGGCACAATGCCCAGGATTGTCGGACACTTAATACACAAAGGAAGGTGGGGAATCCTGAACCTACACAAATAAATACCTCAAATCAGCAGGACAGACCATCCACATCGAAACAAGCAACTACATCGAATCGTAGAGTGTACAGCATTCGATGTTGTTGTGAGTTTTGTGGCGGAAAGGGTCACACGGGGCACGAGTGCCGTATCAAAGCAAAATGGATAAAACCACGAAAGCCAACAGAGACACCCAATGTGGTTAAGTCTGTACGTAGAGACCACACCCCAAAGACCTGCACGGTCAATACAGAATGGCAGACAGTCAAAAAAGGAAAAAAGTCAAAGGATAGCAAACAGCCATGCGACAAAGGCGGTAAACAGACTCGAGCCAAGAGTAGTATTAGTACGAGCAGTACTGAACACTCGGAGGCTCGAAAAATAAAACAACGCCAACACCGATTACAACGCCATCGACCCGAATCGAACCGTAGACAGTCGAATTCAATCGCTACGGACGCGTCAGAGACGCCAAAAAAGGGACATAGGCGACAAAAGAACGGGGAATGGTGCACATTTTGTAAGCGACACAACCACATGGCGACAGTGTGTCGACTAAAAGCAAAATGGGAGAAGTCGGAAAACTCCCAGAGGTCGGGCAGGAATTCCCCAACCCGACCGAATTAAAGCCGTCAAATAAAGAAAACTGTCCTCAACCACCAACAAAAGTTCCAATAGTCCAGCTCCCATTAGACATAGGATGTAGAAACACTACATGTCTAATAGTGGACACAGGTGCGGAGATGAGCCTTCTTAAACTGAAGGCACTCCAAAATTGAACAACACTGGATACAAAAAAGGCGACTACTCTCCAAACGCTTTTTGGAAAGGGAAAGTCTAGGGGTTTTTGTAAGGGAATATTCAAACTGCCCCAACCAATCTCCTGTAACTTTCAGGTAATGGACTCCCTACCGGGATTGTCAGAAGATGGGTTATTAGGAAACGACTTCCTAGCTAGGAATTGCAAAGTCAACGGACCCGGGAATTGTTTGGAATTCTCCCAAACCAATGTAAATCCGGTAAGTTTTTCCGTTGAATTTACAAAAGGTAGGAAGCGGACGCCAAGACATAAGGCAACCAGTCGGGAATCCGAACTAAGGGGATCCATAGAGATCCAGACCGCGGTCGGAAATACACCGGATACCCTACCCAAACAGGGGAAAGGGGGCGATATTTTGTCAGGCTCCAAGCATTCCAACCCCAAATTAATAGCTGACAAACCAAAGAAAGCTAACAAAGAAGCAACAGTGGTGAAACAATCACTGCCAAACGTTTCGGAGGTAGAAATTTTTCTGGACAAACCGGCAATAATACCGACACGTTCACGAAAAATGCTGAGACTTCCCATAGAAATTCGGGAAGAGGTAGTGCTAGTACCTAAACAAATGCAATCAGGGATTTTCATATCCAACTGTATTGTAGGGAAAGCGAAGAGTGCCCATGTAGAGGTACTCAATATCGCAAACTACCTCCAAACCATAGACCGAATCATGGTGGAGTTACATCCAATGAAGGACTTTTCCACCTTTCCGCTGGGAAATGAGGACAACCGTTCTACGGAATACAATGCGGATAAAAAACTTTCGGAGGGAGACAACCTCCAGTATATCCGACATTTATTCTCACAGGAGGAATAACCAAAAGATCCAAGGTTGACACAATTACACGAGGAACTCCACTTAGGTAAAAACCTAAGTCCTCAAGAATGTCAATCCATAGTGGAAATATGTGAGGAGTTTAACGATATTTTCCACCTTAAAGGTGACCTCCTAACATATACCAGTGCAATAACGCATGAGATACCGGTGATACAGGATCAAGCACCGATAAATCAAAGAATGTACCGTCTGCCTGAGTGCAAGAAAGAGGTGATCAACGAGCAAGTACGGGAGATGCTGGAGAATGACATCATTCAACCAAGCAAAAGTCCGTGGAACTCACCACTCCTGGTAGTTCCTAAGAAAGCGGGCCCCGATGGAAAAACCCGATGGAGAGTTGTGGTCAATTTCAGAAAACTGAACGACAAAACCATCGGTGATGCGTACCCTCTCCCTCGAATAGAGGACATTTTAGACCAGCTCGGTCACTCACGCTATTTTTCCACGCTCGATTTAGCCAGCGGCTACCACCAAGTCTTAATAGATCCGAAGGATCAAAATAAGACAGCGTTCAGCACAAATTACGGGCACTATGAGTTCAAACGTATGCCATTTGGTCTGAAGGGAGCACCAGCTACGTTTCAGAGACTCATGGACCATGTCCTAACCGGGTTGCAAGGAATCGAATGCTTTGTTTATCTGGATGACGTGGTCATATATGGAAAAAACCTAGAACACCATAATGACAAACTCCGGAAAGTATTCGATCAAATTAGATACCACAACCTCAAGTTGCAACCGGAGAAATGCAAGTTCCTCCAGAAGGAAGTAGTATATCTGGGACATGTTTGTTCCGAAAAAGGGGCAATGCCAAATCCAGACACGACAGCTAGTGTCAGGGATTTCCCCATTCCCAAAACGGTAAAGCACGTCCAATCGTTTCTAGGCTTGGCGAATTACTATCGAAAATTTGTTCAAAATTTTTCGAAGATAAATTTGTTAAGGAAGGACGTCAAATTCACCTGGTCAGACAAATGCCAACAAGTATTTGATAACATAAAGGAGTTATTGGTCTCGCCGCCACTGTTAATCTATCCAGATTTTACCAAACCCTTTAATCTGACCACGGATGCGAGCAACGAAGCACTGGGCGCCGTACTGTCGCAATGCGAAATCGGTAAGGACCAGCCAGTCGCATATGCCAGTCGAACCTTGAATAAGGTGGAAAAGAACTACTCTACAATAGAAAAAGAGTTACTAGCCATTGTTTGGGCGACTAAGAATTTCCGTTGTTATTTACAATGGAGAAAATTTAATATATACACGGACCACAAACCGTTAAAGGGAGTATTCAACGTGAAAGACCCCACGTCACGTTTACTAAGGTTCAATCGCAAACTACTGGAGTACGACTACCAAATCGAATATAAACCCGGTAAATACAACACTAATGCGGATACCTTGAGTCGTATCCCGCAAATTTGTGATGATACTCCCACACTACCAAGGTGCAATGTACTAACACGCGCCCAAGCTAAAAAGTTAAGGGCAAGCGAACGAACTCAGGATAGTCCAAATGACGATAAGTCCTCTCTTAACGAGGATCCCATTCCGGCCTGCACGGAAAAAGGAATGGAGATAACCAATCCTGAAGACATTCAGTTCCTACTCCGGGAATACCATGATCCTCCTTTGGGTGGACACCAAGGAGTGAGTAAAACGTACCACAAAATACGTAGACATTTTTGGTGGAAGAACATGATGCGCGACATTAAACAATACATCAAAGTATGTAAAACATGTCAAACCATGAAATCTTCACCGAACATACGTATGCCCATGGTAATAACCGACATTGCAAAGAGGCCTTTCGACAAAGTATACTTAGATATAGTAGGTCCTCTTGATCGCACTCCAACCGGCAATCAATATATACTTACATTCCAAGACAACTTGTCGAAGTATATAGATTGCTACGCTCTCGCAGATGCGGAGGCAGAAACGGTGGCCACAGTCTTTTTCGACCAAATAATTGCTCGGTATGGTGTTCCGAAGCAATTGGTCACCGATCAGGGAAGCAATTTCCTAAGCAGTTTCTTTAAAAGCGTGTGCAAACTGCTCCGTATTAAAAAACTACAAACCTCAGCGTACCACCCACAATCGAATGGAGCCTAAGAGCCCATCGTCCACTCGTAGATTACCTGCGAAGCATTGTGGATGGGAATTCCCAATCATGGGACCAGTACCTGAGAACGGCAACATTCGTATACAACACCAATGTACACGAAGGTACTAAGCTTACGCCAATGGACTGTCTATTTGGGTTTACCCGGAGGTACCGACAAGCATAAAGCAACCTCCGGAACCGGTATACATCCATGACAGTTGCCATAAGCTATTGAAGTACAAACTTCAACATACGTACGAAATAGCAAGGCGTAACCTATTAACTTCCAAGAAGAAGTCGAAAGAGTACTACGACCGTAAGATACGCCCATTCACGTTCCATGTGGGCGACAAAGTTTTAATACGCAATGCTCAAAAGCAAGAAAAATTAGCTCCCATATGGAGGGGTCCCTACAAGGTAGTGCAAATAAATAGTCCGGTAAATAGCGTCGTTAAGGTAGGGAGAAGAAATGTGGTGGTGCACAATAATAGGCTAAAACCCTATTACGAATAGAGGAAGCCAAAAGCAGAAGAAACTACGACAAACAAGGGAAGAAAATACACCACAGACGGTGTAGGGATCAATGCTACAGTTTGATACTTAAGTAGCCAAGCTCCATTCCTCTTCTAAGAATGAAGCTATCACTATTTAAGGGGGGAAGGTATTGTTACACCCTTATTAACTTATAATATTGTTATACAAAAAAAACATAACATACCATAGCGAGAACGTAACAATTCCACATCAGTTGAGTGTGCTTGAGTTTAGAAATCGAATTCGTACATGCGGCAGTGGCATGATGCGTCGAGCATTGGTTCTATCTTTTAGTGATTCTAACCGTGATAGCGTCTCGCAAACGCTATAAATCCATATGAACGAAGTTTGCTCAGCAATGCCCCATGCCAGACGCGGTCAAAAACCTTGGAGATATCCAATGCGACCGCCCTTGACTCACCATGCCGCTCAATAGCAGATGTCCATATATCGGATATATGTGTCAAAAGGTCTCCCGTGGACCGCCTGCCACGGAATCCGTATTGACGATCATTCAGAAGTCCGTTGCACTCCAAATCAACTCAATACTGATGACTTTTTCCATTACCTTAGATAAAATAGATAGTAATGCTACGGTCGGTAATTTTTACCGTCTTTGGGATTGGGTGAACTCGAGCGATTATCCAGCAGGTAGGAAATGTCCTCCGTGCAAAAGACAAGCGGAAAAGTCTGCAAAGAACCGGCCACAGTTCTTAAGGACTATTGCTGGTATTCCGTCTGGGCCGGCTGCCTTCCCACAGTCCAGTTCATGTAGAATGCGTTGTATAGTACGCGGGCGAAATCTCACATCCCGCATGGAAGACCGTACCGGCGCGATCACAGGTGGCTCCAAAAGCCCGGGATCGGGGTTTGAATTCGCGGAAAATAAATTGGCGAAGACATTAGCATTATCCTTTGGATTTGTGACTAACGTCCCGCTGTCTGTCACTAACGGAGGGAGAGAGGAGGAAGGAAAGTTACTGCTGACAGCCCTTGCCATTGACCAGAAAGAGCGCGAACCAGTTGGGCATTGAAGGAGTTTATTGGTCACTCTGTCTTTGTGAGCTTTTTTCGCGGTATCAACCGTGTGGTTGCACGCGTTTCTGATTCTAACAAAATTCATTCTGTTCACTTCGGAGGGATTGGAGCGCCAGTGTTTAAAAGTCCTATTTTTAGCCGCTGTAATCTGTCGGATTTTTTATCAAACCAGGGCTTATCAGATGAATCGCCTGGTGGAATGCGGAATGTAGATCTCCATCCCGAGTAGAATAATCTCGGTGACCGACTTCGCGTAAGCGTTAACATCGGAGTCTCCGAAGCAGACCTCCGACCGCGAAAAGGATGCGAAGACATCTCGCATATCGTCCCAGTTAGCAGCCCCATACTTCGGCCTAGGCCGGCCATTCGCTTGAAATGCAAGTGGTTGCGCGACAGATACCAAGCAGTGATTTGAGTTTCCCGGTGGCGCAGAAACCTCTACGGTATCAGTACTCGGTTCGGATGTCTAGAACATATCTAGGGTGTTCCCATAATCACCTCAGGCATCCGGCACTCCTCCACGAGTTGAGTCAAGTTGTGGCTAACAGCAAACATCTCCGCCAGCCTCCCAGCCTCGTCGGTTCTGTTAGAATGCACCAACCAACCCGAATTGTGCACATTAAAATCGCCAAGAACAACAATTTCAGAAGCTGGGTGGTTAATCTGTATCCAGTCGACGGTATGTGATAGATGTTCGGAAAATATCGCTGGTCGATCGTCATTCGGGGAGCGGTAAAGACAGTAAAGAAATTTAACAGAATTTCTCAGCACGACCCTCAACCGTATGATGTCCATGTTATTGGGTTCCAGAGCCTCCATCGTCTGACAAGCCAGATCGGACCGCGCGAATACGCAGACTTCGCGCTTAAAACGGAATCGCGAATGTATGTCGTATCCTGGACAACGAAGATACTATGTCAAATCAGTTGACGAATCGACCTGGGCCTCAGTTAGGGCAAGGATATCAGGTTTCGCTGTTTGCAAATATTGGTGCATGGCCTTTACATTCGCATTGGTGAAACCGATGCTCCTGATGTTACAAAACGAGAGCCTCGAGAACGAGCCCGATTACGCGATGATGAATTTCTTAAAATTCGGTTATTTATCAGAATATACGCATGTTGCCCCTGACATAGGCTACTCATTATTCTATGTTTTCTTTTATCGCATTTGCCCTTCTGAGAAACCAATGATTAGAGTAAACCGTTTTAGGAATATGGTGTAATTTTGCAAAGGCAAGTTCATTGACCGGATGCACGACGACGACTACGGAAACGAAAATGGCTAAATGATTTAAGGATTTTTTCATGGAACATACGCTCACTATACAGAGCTCGAGCTGCACAGCAGCTAGCCGATGCCCTGTCCGAATATAAGGCTGACATAACAGCATTACAAGAAATAAGATGGACGGGGAGTGGTGTTATTCAAAGAAACGAGTATGACATTTATTACAGCTGTCACGCAAAACACCATGTGCTCGGGGTAGGCTTTCTAGTCAGCCAAAAACTGAAGCCTGCCATCATCGGCTTTAATGCAATAAATGAAAGGCTATGCACTCTTCGCGTGCGAGGCAAATTTAAGAATATAAGCCTCATAAACGTTCACGGACCTGCAGAGGAGTCCCCTGACGACGAAAAAGAAGAATACTATGAGAACGTTGAACGGGCCCTCAATGCCTGCCCAAGATACGATGTGAAAATCGTTCTTGGGGATTTGAATGCGAAAATAGGTCGGGAGCCGGTTTTCAGGCACTACGCAGGTTCCCATAGTTTGCATGAGAACACTAATGACAATGGACTACGAGTCATCGAATTGGCAGCATCGAAAAACTTGGTCGTTGTGTGTAGCAGGTTTCCGCGTAAAGATATCCACAAAGCCACCTGGCTATCACCCGATGGAGCCACTCGCAACCAAATTGACCACGTGCTGATAGATCGCCGCCACTCTTCGAGCCTGATGACGGTACGAACGTACCGAGGTGCCAACGTCGACTCGGATCACTATTTTGTTGGTACAGTTTTCCGAGCGCGGATTGCCTTACGGAGACGTATTGCATCCGCGGATCAGGTTCGAATCAACACGGCTGTCTTACGCAATGAGAACACCAGCAACACCTTTGGTCATGCGTTAAGACTCGCCCTCGAACAGCTCGACGGAGGGAGAGTAAGTCCTGGGGCCAGAATGCCGGGCGTAGAGGAGAAATGGACACGCCTTAAGAATACTGTCATTAGTACTGCCAACTCCATCTTAGGCAGTAGTCGTAGAGATCGGAACGACTGGTTTGATGATGAGTGCAAACTAGCGACTGAACGTAAGAATGCTGCATACCGGGCAATGCAGCAGTCTCATAGGACGCGGGTACGCGAGGAGAAATACAAAGAGCTCAGAAGATCTGAAAAAAGACTTCACAGACATAAGAAAAGTGCCTGGGAAAAAAATCTTGTCTGTGAAATAGAGAAAAGTGGAGAACGAGGTCCGCACCAGCCGCGGAAGTTCTACCAAATAATCCGCAGTATGACGCGGTACATTTCGTTACTGGCCGTCAGTATCGTTCCCAGATATTTAAATTCTTTAACTTTTTCAAAGATCTTACCTCTGACGTTTATATGTGTTCTCTGAGACCCACCTGCTCTCGCCGTAATCATGTATTTTGTTTTGTCTTCATTTATTTCTAGGTCCGCCTCTTCTGCCGCTTGCATGATGATTTCACAGTTTTTACTAACAGTCTCTAGATTATCGCCCAGAACGGCGATGTCATCCGCATATGCGAGCACTTGTGTGACCCCGTTCAGGGATGATCCGGCCATGTTGTCGTCTTGTACCTTTCTGATGACATACTCGAGCACAAGGTTAAAGAGACACGTCGAAGTGTCGAAGGAAATTAACAAGAGACTGCATTCCGGCAACGCGAGTTGGCACGCAGTCAGTAAACTGCTGAAATCCAGACTGCTATCACGTAACATAAAGCTCCGTGTCTATAGAACCATAATCATGCCAATTGTTCTATATGGATGCGAAACATGGGCTCTCACAAAACGGGAAGAAAACAAATTCCGTCTATTCGAGAATAAAGTTTTGAGAGGCATCTTTGGAGGTAAATATGACGAGGAGGCAGGACAATGGAGGAGACTCCATAACCACGAATTGGAAGAACTATATCGCAAACCTACAATAGTGAGAGTAATCAAGTCGCGAAGATTAAGATGGGCCGGACACGTGGCATAGAATTCTTGACGGTAGACCAACGGGAAAGAGACCGGTAGGACGGCCGCGACGGAGATGGGAGGACAATGTTAGGTTTGACCTTGAGGAGATCGGATCGAATGGTGAAGCGTGGAAGGAGAGTGCCCAGGACAGGGAAGGATGGCGAAGCCGAGTCGGTGAGGTCATGAACTTCCGGGTTCCTACAGGCCAATAAATAATAAATAATAATGACGCGGTACACACCACGCTGCACTTACTGAAGTCATTCTGGAGCGATGGGAAGTGCACTTCAATGAATTGCTAAATGGTCAGCTCACAAAAGAATTGGAAGCTCCACCAATGCAAGATCAAGACCAAACGCTACCACCACCAAGCATTGAGGAAATATTAAAAGCCATTAGACATCTTAAATCAAATAAAGCCCCTGGAGCCGATGGCATACCAGCTGAGCTGATCAAACAAGGAGGGACAGCGTTACAACACGGAATTCATGACATCGTGGTGCACGTATGGGAGCAAGAGGAGATGCCGGAAGATTGGCGTCGCGGTATAATTTGCCCCATACATAAGAAAGGAGATATCACACTGTGCAGCAACTATAGGGGTATAACATTGCTGAGTACCGCCTATAAGGTACTCTCCACTATCCTACAAGACCGGATATCCCCATACGCTAAAGCCATCATTGGTCAATATCAGTGTGGCTTCATCCCAGGCAAATCAGCAATTGATCAGATATTCACCCCTAGGCAGGCGATGGCAAAATGTCTGGAATTTAAGATTCCACTATATCATCTGTTTATAGACTTCAAGGCCGCCTACGACAGCATAGCCAGGGTAGAACTATATAATGCCATGAGAGAATTCGGCATTCCAAACAAATTGATACGACTTTGTAGGTTGACCATGACCAACGTAACTAGTCAAGTAAAAGTAGCGGGATTGCTGTCCAAACCAATAAACATCTATAATGGACTCCGACAAGGGGACGGTCTAGCCTGCCTCCTCTTCAACCTGGCGTTGGAGAAAGCAATCCGTGACTCGGGCGTTACAACAAGAGGGACTATTGTCACCAAATCCAGCCAGATACTTGCCTGTGCAATGATGACATCGACATCATCGGTAGAACCGAATCGGCGGTACAGGAATCCTTCACCCAGATCGAGCAGGCGGCACAAAAACTGGGACTGCACATTAATGAGGGAAAAACCAAGTACATGGTGCAACTTCTGGGAAGAGTAGACCTAACGTTGGTCAAACTATCAGGGTAGTGGAGCACGAATTTGAAGTAGTGCAATCCTTTAACTACCTTGGGTCAATAGTATCAGCCGATAACAATATGGAAGAAGAAATACGCGAACGGCTGATTAAATCCAACAAAGCCTACTATGGTCTATCAAGGCTCTTTAAATCCCGAAATTTATCCAGAACATCCAAGCTACTACTGTACAAGACCATGGTCTTACCAGTACTTATGTATGGATCCGAGACCTGGGTGCTTAATAAAAGGCACTCTGAACTCTTGGCCGCGTTCGAGAGAAAGGTCCTAAGGAGAATTGTTGGCCCCGTATGTGAGGGAGGACGATTCCGGAGACGCTACAACCATGAGTTGTACGCAATCTACCTTGAAGCTCATATTGTAAGAAAAATCAAGCTCGGTAGACTCCGGCGGGCGGGACACCTAGCTCGAATGAGCGAAGAGGAGCCTGCCCGGAAAGTCCTTTGTGGCAGGATGTATGGAAGGACACAGCGCGCAGACCTTGTCTGCGATGGAGGAATGGCGTAGACCAGGACGCCCAGAGCCTGGGAGTGCTAAACTGGATGACATCGGCTCGAAATCGGGAGCGGTGGAGAGATTTGTTAAATAAGGCCAAGACCGGATCCCGGTTGTAGTGCCGATGATGATGATGATAAGTTCATTGACCTTGTTTGTTACCTTATAGGCATAACCCCTTAATGGTATTTGAGAGAGGCAATAGTTGCGTCAAGATAATACAACGGATGATATTTTAGTCAAATAATCGTTATTTGCTGCCCACGCCTGAGGGCAACCCTTTGCTAACTTAAGACTTCACATTGCCTTGCGCGTGTACCGATAATTGAAAATACTTGAAAGTGGTCACCCCATAATATCTGTGTAAAGTGCCTGATCCAAAACACAATAAAAGAAACATGTGGCTACATCGGTGATTGATTTGTAATTCAATCTTTCAATGATAATTGCTGATAGAAATGTATGGCCAAATTCACCATAAGTTAATTCAATAACTGTCATCTCTCAATAGATTTTAGTATATAAAACAAAACATACGAACTTACTTGGCGTTGTGCGTGGCCGTATGATGTCCACTCCACCTTTACTAGCAATTTTAATCTGTCCTCTATTGGGATCCGGTGTATATCGAGAGTCAAGGGATCCGCCATTGTTGTGCTTTTGTCCACTTGTAATGTTCGTATTTCCAAATGCATAATCACCTTTTTTATATCCAGTAGGATAAGCCAGAGCCAATTCTTGATCTTGACGCTTGCTGCAGCACTTGTTTCCCATGGTTATAATTTATTAATTTTTTAATTTATATATATATATATATTATTATATATTATTATTTAGTGCTTAATTCAATAGCTAACTTATTACTTTCTGTGATGTATAAAATGCTAGAAGCTAGTCACTATTAATTCCTTCTATAAATTTGTTGATAAATGCAATACTTTTGACTATGTATAAAGATAAGATATTTCTTTTTCTGTTTCCCTCTCTTAATTTGTCTTTTGTATATAAATAAATTCCAGTAAACGCAGCAGTTGTGTCTTCGTTAGCTGAATGTGTTCAGTTTACAATTTTGTAAATTTTTAAATAAACTTATTTGGCATAGTTATTAAAGAGATAAAGAAAAGAATACGTAAGTAAATGATTGAAGGAGGAGATCATGTGTTTCGCTTTAAATTTGCTTTAGATATTTATGTTAAACAACTATCAGTCAGAAATAACAATGCAATGCAATAGGTGACGCTTATTGTATAGCCCTAATGGGTTTTTTTAGGACGACGATATTGAAAAAGAAAACCTTGGAGGATATGAGGAATATTTAAAATGATGCGCTTTTATAACTGGAGATGTAATTTGCTCTTTGACTTATTTTTAAACATAAGAATATTCGCGATAAAATGACGCAATTCGTCGGAGGACCTTATGATCTTATGAAGTGATCGCAATGATAAAGATCCTCTGTTACTTAGAGCGCCGAGGAATGTTTTAAATTCACGTTTTAAGCTGCCAAATATCTGTTAGCACTGTTTATACATTTGTTATTTTATTATTTTACGAATTTATATTTGTTCTATTCATTTTGTTACTAAAACTAAATTGTATCAGTTGGCTTAAATTTGATTCAAACATTTTAAACAGTGGTTATTATTAAATTCGCCTTTGGTATTGTTTTAGTTTTTTTCTGGTTGTCTGAAAAGAAACAAAAGAGATGAAAAAATTAATTGTTAGAAAGGGAAGCATAAAAATGTAAGAAAAACACAAACTAAGTAATCCATTGCGATCTATATAATAATAATATTATGGAAATGATCGTTTGTTCAAAACCTTAAATTGTCCAAAGTCCTTCATCGATTGCTTTGAAATTTTGACACAACGTTGCATTCAACTACGCCCGTGTTTTCATACGTATATTATATAGATGTCACAACTGTGATATATTGAGGCAATGTGAAAGTGGAAACAGTGTAGACTGTTTTTGTTATTATTATTATTATTACAACTCTTTCGAGAGACGAACCCATAGCGCTGCGACGGCGCCCCGAGCTGCCATTAAAAAACCGTTGCAGTTCTTCCTGAACAGCTGCAGGTTGTAGCGCTCCGGGAACACTCACCGGGGAAGGGAGTTCCGATATAAACCGAATTGTACAATTCTATACGGAACAATACCACGAATCTCCGAAGAACCGTGCCCGTGATAATATCTGTAAAACAGACAGAGGTCAGCCACGCACCTTCCATGTGATAGCGACTGTAGTCCCGATGTCAGCGCCGAGTCCCCGATCAGGCGGGTTGTGGGGGTTCTCTAAACCACATGGAGAACCAACCCACAGTTCTAACAAACCTTGACCGCTAACAGCGCGTCACTTTAACCCAACTCCCCATGCAAAATCCACCACAGCATCCATTCCAAACTTCGCAATATACACACTCCAACACCCGCAACAGGATACAATTCAACAGAATATATTCTAAATCATCCCCGCATACATTTTCCCAACATTGCTTCGGTCAATTCTTTATCTAAACCATATTCCTCGCTTGCGACCAAGCAATCTTAATTTCCCCGAAATTCATATGCTGTAATAAAACGCATATTCAAACCTACAACGAACATTAACCATCACCACCAACTATACCGAGCCGCATACATTTCCCCGAAATTACTTCGGTTAATATCTTATCTAAATGGTATTCCTTGCTTGCACCCAAGCAATTCCAATTTCCCTCGAAAACCATTTCGGTTTATTTCCTCCTTAAATCATACTTCTCGTCTGCGACCAAGCAACAGCTAATTTTCCACGAAACAATTACAACGACCAAGACCCTTGATCATACTTGGCTATGCCAATTTCCCGGTATACACAACCAACGAACCTAACTCAGGTTATACGGCGAGGATCCGCTGGAACTGAATTCCTATGCAAGCATAGCAACTCTTTTCGAAATTCCTCGGAAGTGGCAGTGAGTTTATTTCTGCTATGACTCAACCGCCACGAAGCGATGAATAGATTTCTTTCCATTCATTAGTCAGTCGGGATTCATCCGCCGAACGGTGCGCATCGCCAAGTCGTTACCAATCATCACCGCGGTCGGTCACGCCGCCGCTTAAGCAGTCTTCACCCCACCATAACAGCGGCAAGTCACGCCGCGTTATAAATTGTTTTCCATCTACCGCAGTGTGTTCAAACGTTTCACAAGAAATTAACAGAGTGTCGCGTCGAGTTGGAATCGCGTTCATTATTTTGCCTAAACCAAATCAAATTTGGCAACGGCAGGCAAAGAAAAATACAGGGGCATTTTCCGATACAATCCTATAGTTCGGTGAATTTGCAACAATTATTAATTTATAAGTGCCGCCCAACATGAATAATAAACAGTGTCGTTGGCGTACAAAATACGAATAGACAGCTCTTTACGAATGTGATCAAATAAACTCTGCGGAATAAACTAGAATAAAAATACAAATAGAATAAAATTGTAAATCCTGTGAAACAGTGCGTTTTATTTAACCATTATCCTCAGGCGAACAATTTTCCTAACGTCGGAAGAACGTCGGGGTGTTAGTGAACCCAGTGCCATACGCTGGCACCAATACTTGCTTGAGAGCAATATTCGAACGCGAGTCCAATTTCGGATTTATACAGGAGAAGAAGTTGGGCTGGAGTAAAATATTTCTTGGCTCTAAAAAGATAGCTCAGTTTTCCTGAGGCTGATGTGGCGATGCTCGACACGTGTTTGTGCCACTGTAGTGCTCTGAAAAGCCCTACCGTCTTCTTCCCCCACACATACATCCAAAACTCATAATCCTTAACTTAAATTAAAAAAAAATTATCTAAATTGAAAATTCGCGATAAACGAATCAAATGTTCCTTGCACCCACTCCCCATAATCATCCAACTAATCCAAAAATACATTATTCCAATCCAGCAAAATTCCTGGTAAACGAATCAAATATTCGTTTTTCATCCATACACAACAATTTCCTATGATCCTCAAACAAAAGCAAACATATGGTAAATTGAACCAGATGTTCAATTTCCATGATCACGCTCATGTGTCCGAGAATTCGCCTAACGGAATTCTTATCTCAAAAAATAAACACTTGGCTCCAGCCAAAGTATCTAAACCGAGATTTTGCTTTGAATTCGATCTCTCCGAGATACAAAATCTCGATTTGGTTTCATTTATAAGGGTGATGAATTTCAGATTCGAAGATCAGTCTTTAGGTTGGCGTCCGACGTTTAAGAGACGCCAATCAATTAAAATAAATATTAAAAGTAGTTTCAAATTCCCAAACCTGCATTTTTATTGGATTTGGTCGAATTTCAGGTCCCTTTCATTCAGCAATCGGTCGTCACTCTTCCCGAAGCACGGTGGCGACCCCAACGGGCGGTCAATTAAAGAGACCCCTCGTCCTTTTAAGGACAAGGAGACACGCTCCCTCAGAGAAAGGCTACAACACCACTACACATTCCCACAGACCGTGACGCCGAGCAATTTCAAGCTTTCCCCAGATTCGAGGGCCTGGCCATTCATCATCAGCTGTGGAACCGATGATCCAGTTTTCTTTGTGAATGTTGTATATTGTGTCTTCGTTGCATTGAAGTCGACGAGATTGGCCCTTCCCCACTGCAGGGCCTTATCTAGATTCTGATTCAGAAAATCAATCTGTCTACATCTCAGCTGGTGCGACGTAGATGCACCAATCGGCCGAACACTCGAAAAGGAGGAAACAAGCGTACTATCATCGGCAAACTGAACACTTTGTTATCCGTTGTCTCCAACAAATCATTTATGTGAAGTAAAAACAAGGTTAGAGCCAAAATAGAACCATGCGGCACCCCAGAAGTAACAGGATACAGACCCGAACATTCGCCGTCCACAGCAACCCGGATCGATCGATTTTCAAGGAAGCTTTTCGTCCAGTCGCAAAGCTGCTGGGAAAGGCCATATGAACGAAGTTTGCTCAGTAAGACGCGGTCAAAAACCTTGAATATATCCAATTCGACCGCCCTTGACTCACCATGTCGCTCAATACCAGATGTCCATATATCAGTTATAAGGGTCGCAAAGTCTCCCATGGACCGCGTGCCACGGAAACCATATTGACGATCATTCACAAGTCTGTTGTAGTCCCGCCGTGCTTCGTCTTTATATCGAGGGAAGAGCGGGGACCTTTTATTATTTCTTTATTTAATATTATATTTTAGAATATGGATTATTCTAATTTAAACTCTTTTTAATTAAGTAGTTTAGTCACGATGAGAAATGTTTATTTCTTTTTGTTTATTTGTTGTCTTCTTAATCTTATCTTAATCAATCTCAACTACTTCTCTCTCACTGTGTATTACACAAACTCAAAACTCAAACTAAAACTCAAAGTGAAACTACTTGAACTGCTTCTCAACTCGAACTGAACTCAAACTCAAACTGATTTTACAAATGAATTTTTTCTCTACTTATAGAACATTGTGTTCTAAGTTACTGGAAATTATAACATGAACAAAACAAAATTTATCAAAGCCTCTGTGACTTTTAAATTGAATAAAATTTGGACGAAAATCAAAGTCAAAAAAGTCAAAAAATTGAATGAAATAAAAAGGTGCAGGTTATTAAATGTGCTGTAACTGGCAATATTGTAAATGTTTATGAATGGTATGTATTAAGTGAGAATGTAATATATGTTAAAGGAAGTTTTTAAGGATGTGTAAGGAGATTCAGTGTTAAATTTAATAAGGGTAGTATTCTGGAATACAACAAGTCCGTTGCACTCCAAATACTTAATTAATTCGGCATTGCTGACCTTTCCCATCACCTTAGATAACATAGACTGTAATGCTATCGGCCGGTAATTTTGTGAGATACTTTTTTACCGTCTTTGGGATTGGCTGAACTCGAGCGACTTTCCAGCAGGTAGGAAATGTCCTCCGTGCATAAGATAAGCAAAAGAGTCTGCCAGGAACCGGCGGTAGTTCTGGAGAACAGTTCTTAAGGACTGTTGGTATTCCGTCCGGACCAGTTGCCTTCCCACAGTCCAGTACATGTAGAATGCATTGAATAGTACGCGGGCAGAACTTCACATCCCGTATCGACGACCGTACTGGCGCGATCACAGGTAGGTCCAAACGACCGGCATCGATGTTTAAATTCGCGGAAAATAAGTTCGCGAACACGTTAGCTCGATCTTTGGAATTTGTGACTAGTGTCCCGCTGCCCGTCACTAACGAAGGAAAAGAGGAGGAAGCGAAGTTACTGCTGAACGCCCTTGCCATTGACCTGAAGAGACGCGTACCAGGTGGGCACACGAGGAGTTTTTTGGTCACTCTGTCAATGTAAACCTTCTTCGCAGTATCGATCGCCTGGTTGCGCGTCTCTGATTCTTACAAAATTCGTCCTGTTAACGTTGGTGCGATTGGACCGCCGTTGTTTAATCATCATCATCATCATCATCGGCACTACAACCGGGAACCGGTCTTGGCCTATTTAGCAAGTCCTGAGGCTTGTTATATTTTTCATAATGATTTGTTTTTTCCGGGCAAGGTCATTAGTCTTGCGCCAGAGGCTCTCCGACGGGGAATCGAACCCCGGTCTCCCGCGTGACAGGCGGGTATACTAACCATTATACTATCGAGGAGCCGCCGTTGTTTAATAGCTCTATTTTTTGCCGCATTTTTTATCAAACCAAGCTTTATCAAATGAATTTCGTTTGGTGGAATGCGGAATGTAAATCTCCATCCCGAGAAGAATAATCTCCGCGACTCATTTGTATAGGTTTTTTTTTATACAGCACTTATTATTTTGTTATTTGTATTTTCTTTGCTGGATTACTTACGGCATGGTCGGCTTCCTGCTGCTGCCTGTAGGTAGTTTTAATAAGAACTTCTTTTTATCTTTTTCTTTAATTGTTTTATTTATTTTTTATTTAACTGATATCAACTGCTGATGATGTGCCCTTGTCGGCGTTCTGATTCTGACTCCCTCGGAACCAAAATGCGCCGCCCTTTTATACTATACGTCATCGGAATTTGTCCACGGTGTATAATCAATTCCAAGAAGCACAAACCCGATTTTTTGCGCTTCAATTGGAATTGGGTTTCGGGAATTGAATCAATGTGCGGCAAATTAACTTTTGGTTTAACTTGTCCCTCATATGATT
The DNA here is from genome assembly GCA_963931805.1 of Microdon myrmicae. Lineage (NCBI taxonomy): Eukaryota > Metazoa > Arthropoda > Insecta > Diptera > Syrphidae > Microdon > Microdon myrmicae. The sequence goes on along the minus strand of OZ007498.1, from coordinate 159,094,212 downwards.
CAATATAAGAAGTGGATTAGGGTTTTACAAAGGGTAATGATTTCCTATGGGACTTGGGTTAGGTTTTTAGGTAAATGGAAGAGGGTCGTGATTTAGGATCACTATACCTCCAAAGCACACCTCCGACCATGAAGAGGATGCGAATAAATTTCGCGAATCGTCCCCGTTAGCAGCCCCATACCTCCAACCATGGTGATGCTGCTTGGATCAGTTATTCGCTTGAAATGTAAGTGGTTGCGCGACCCACACCAAGCAGCAATCTGAGTTTCCAAGTGGGGCAGAAATCTCCACGGTATAAATGGCTCGGACGTCAAAAACAGATCCAGCGTGTTCGCATAATCACCCCGGGTTCCTCCACAAGTTGAGTCAAATTGCGGCTAACAGCGAACATCTCCGTCAGCCCCCCAGCCTCGTCGGCTCTGTTGGAATGTACCAACCAGCCGGAATTGTGTACATTAAAATCGCCAAGGACGACAATTTCAGAAGCCGGGTGGTTGATCTGTATCCGACGGTGCGTGCAATATGTTCAAAAAATGTGGCCCGTCGATCGTCATTCGGGGAGCGGTAAAGACAACAAAGGAATGTAATAGAATTCCTTTGCACGACCTTCAACCACATGATGTCCAAGTTACTGGATTCCAACGCCCCCATCAGCTGGCAAGCCAGATCGGACCGCGTGGAGACGCAGACTACAATCTTAAAACGTAACCTCGAATGTAAGTCGTATCCTGAGCAACGAAGATATGTCGAATCAGTTGAGGTATTAACCTGGGTGTCCGTTAGGACAAGGATATCAGGTTTCGTTGTTTGCAAATATTGATGCACGGTGTTTACATTCTTATTCGTGAAACTGATGCCCCCGATGTTACAAAATACCGTTATCAGTCGATCGTCGATAGAGTTTCGGGAACGAACCCGATTACGCTATTACAAATTTCTTAAAGTTGGGTTGTTTATCAAAATATTTGCATGATGTTCCCCCTGACATAGTCACCCCCGGAGATCCGAATGGGGAACTAATTTACTTCCGGAATTCTTTATTTGAGAAGGTGCCATCATGACGTATCTCCGTGTCAGTCCGGGCCATCAGCCATACATCCGAAACATAGTCGAAATTTTTCCCGACGATATCGGGGAATGTGCATGACGGGATGGTATCTCATCTTGGTACGACTACCACCTAAACCAACCTTTTCTCGAATCTGTCCATCAGCCAAGCTCCGAAAGATGGCCAGGGATTTCTCCCGAGCATTTCATGGAGCCTATAGCTTATGGGGTGGTATCTCACCTGGCGACAAGGTGTTGAGATCCCACCTACCACTCGGCCTTTAGTCGTTTCTTACGACAAGCCGACCCAGCTGTGAGTTTATTCTAACGCTTTACTCACAGGGATCTGTAGGTTTGTGGTAGTTTTTTACGTAGGCATCGACAAGGATGCGGGGTCTATAAAAAATATCCACTGATAGAACACTGGGGTGAATGTGGTAGTTTTTTTACGTAGGCATCGACAAGGATGCGGGGTCTATAAAAATATCCACTGATAGAACACTGGGGTGATTCCCACCTATAGAATGATGACCAACGACAACGCGGATGTTGTCGTTCGGCAGCAGCACACAGTCGTCAAAATGTCGGGGAAGTAAATTAAACACAAAACGGGAGAATTTGATTCAATCAATGATCTTTATTGTTCGTTTAGGTTGTAATCCATAAGTTGCTGTATAATCGTTATAAAGTTACATTTGATGCTTTATTGCATGAACCACTAGTTGATTTAATTGTTTATAACTCCCAGTGACGCAACAGCTATAGCAACGGGGACACTAACTGCGAAGGTATAATGACATTCTAACACGGACTCTCAAATAGCTGCATCTATACGAGGACAGAACGCTAAACACAAACTCACAACTCAGAGGACGCGATGACCTGGCACGTGTGCGCGGTTCGATAGATAATATCTGACTGACGTCCATTCGCCACCATCAAAATGACATCGCAGCGAATAGCCTCAAAAGGGGAGGAGCAAAACGATCAACCAGAGGCAGTCAATCGTGATTGGGTCAGATGACATGGGGTGGATTTTCCATGTATAGGTATCCGCTACTGAAAGCCAGCGACGACCAAACATAAGAGGATGCGGGCGTTGTTATTGTAACCCATGGTAATGATCATTAGGTGAAGGAATAGGTCTCTGCGATCTTATGTCAACAGAAACGTTGTTTCCATGATCAAACGATGGAATATGCATTGTTTGCGTTCACCAACATTGCATGGGTCGGCGGCTGTGTACACAATTGATTTGTGTAATGCTTGCCGGCAGCAGACCCTTCTGGTGTGAAAAACACACCGAAGATCTGCTCGCCCAAGGAGAAGCCATAAATCAACATTTAGTTGATGGACATGCTGTTTTCTAGGTCCGCGGGCGTTTGGCGGCCGTTAATAGAAAATTTCGATGTACCATAAACAATCCGGAAGATATGGATGCGACGTTTAGGTTTTGCAAACGAATATAGGATGCGACCGTTGCCAGTTGTTAAAAGTAAACACTTGATGGCCACATCCAATTCGTTGCTTGTTTGCGGTCCATGATCGGTGGAAACCGATAATGGAAAATTAGCTGCTGCTGAACATGCGGGAAATGTTTGCTTTGCGTCGGCCGAAACCTTGTCGACGGTGGCAAACTGGTGAGACTGGGTAGCCGCACGATTAGGGGTGACATGGGCAAACAAAACAAGCACATTGAGATACTCTGTGTTGATTTAGTTTTCATGGAATGACGTGGGTAAGCATAAGATTATAGGGACGTGATGTACTGGGTGCAATGCATGCCTGAGGGCGAAAGTTTTTGATGCCACGGCCAGGTGGTAATCTTTGCCGTTGGCTTAATGTTTTCAGGAGAAAGATACTCTTATGCCGGTGAGATGATTAAAGGTATTTGCAGTGGAATATGAGGCAAGAGCGATGCGCGGTTCTTCGGGCCCTGAAAAATCCCACAGGTTCAAACAGAAATATCAAGGCCGAAGATACCAAACTAAGTATTTTTACGTAATGTAATACCAGGACTTAATGTTGAAGACTGCTTTGAAAGATACCACGCGATGGAAGTATAGGGTTATACAATAGAGACTTGACAACTTTGAATTTAATTTGTGAACGTACCCTTTCACTAATCATCGAAGTGTTACATTCAATTTATTCAGTAAACTCAACATTTTCATCATGGTTAAGTACACGAACGAACAACGTCTGCAGATTATAAAAATTTACTACCGAAAAAAAGTTGTCAAGTCCCTATTGGAAAACCCTATATATAAAAGATAAGTTAGTAAGTATTAAAATAATAATTTTTACATAGAATATAGGTGTAAACATACTTCCAATATTCACAACAGAATTAATAAATCTTGTTTAGCCACCATAATGTAAAAAATTCGCCTCAAGAGAAGTTTGTGAAAATAAACTGTCTTAGTTTTCAGCTAATAGGAACAAGGGTGCTTATGAGAAAGGCATAATGAAATTTCCTTCGAAAGGGCAACAAGATATCGAACGACATGATGCCATATTTGGTCTAAATCGGATCATTCCAACTATGCTAAATAAAGCCTTCAATTTCATGGAAGAAGAATAGATTTCTTTTTACTAAGGCTATTAATAAAAAATGTGCTTCCTCAAATTCGTTTAAAATCAGGAAAAAGAAATCCCTCAGGTTGAATGTTGAAGGAGGATTTCGCAAAAGTGATGAAAATGAAAATCTTCTGCAAATTGTTCCACTCATTTCCGGGCAAACATAAAATATGAAACTTATTTTGCCCTTAAATTTGATAAGAGATTCACCTCTTGATATTTCTCTATCAGATATAAAATGATCTCCAAATTTATCATGATTATAATTGATAAAATTGCTCACATTTTGGGTTCTTATGTTTATGTTTGGATTTCTGAAAACGTGTTCATTCAAATATTTGAAAAAAAATCTTTTCCTTCGAAATATATCTCCAAAAACTATTATGTTTCCAGCATGTTAATGTGCTTGTTTGCTATGATGGCTGAGAGTAGACATACGACCGCAAAGGGTTGATAAACTGTGATTTATAAAAATTATTGCGAATATAGGAAAGCAATCGAAACGAATGTCGCATGTAAGAAAGAGGACTGCGCATAGCTCTATTATTTATTTGCAGTTGAGGTTAAACACTTTAAAGTTTGAGCCAAGATTATTAAAAAATAAAATAGGAATGACATTTTTAAAAAGGGACAATACACAAAAAATTCTGTGATGGGGCGTAGCAACACCACAGCCTGGGGGTTGTCGAGAGATAGTTCACAGGAGGCGAAGCCCTTTAGAAAATAAATAAACAAATAATTAAGTCAATTAATTGATAAGTAAATAAATAAACAACTAAATGAAATAAAACAAAAAGAGCTACTGTAAATCTAATGTTCACATATAAGCCCTTTCTATTAGTGGTAGTCTGGTAGTTATAACCACTTAAGTGTTTCAGATACGAGTGTAATTCGATGTGCTCGTTCTAAGTTCCATTTATTTTTGAAAAAGATTTCGTTAAAGAGTCGGAAAATGACCTAACATCTAATGATTACACTTAAGCTATATGCATTTTGATCTAGCAACAACCACTACATGTCTACACAGAAGAACATCATACAATATTCCCTATCAGTAAATTTAAGCCGATCAGAAAAATATCTCTGTTGTCACGAAATGAAACAATTTATTGCCCACAAATCTAAATTACAGTATCATGTTACACATAGAAGGAGCTAGTTAACGAACACAAACAATTACCCCTTAATCACCACAGTTGACGGTAATCAAAGTTTAATCTTAATCAAGAATGTAACGAAATATTCTTGTCGGTATTTGTGACATAGTAATAAGCTCAAAGATTGCTTTTGAAGTAGAGTCACTAACCACACACTATCAGATACAAGAATCAATTAAGGGAACCAAGCATATATAATAGTTACAATGACATTACCCTAGGGACATAAAAAGGATACTATCGTCGGACTAATACACAAAGAACATACCAACCGCCAAACAACAAACAAACAAACAAACAAAAACAGGCATGGTTTCTGTGCTGCGGCTGATATGACAAAAGTGTCCCTTAAAGGTGTGGGCTTGGAAACAAATGGAACATTTAAGTGCTAAAAAATGCATGTTCATCGTTGGGTCTCTTTGTTTTTATTTCTTTTTTGCCGTGCAATTCCCAAAGTTCTCGAAACATGGCAATATACACACCCACCAGATGTAATTACGGGAAGCGGATGTAAGATATTTAAGGGAAAGTTCTCATCAAGAAGTTTAAAAAATCAATTTTGTTTTGATAGCTTATAGTGTGTAGAATATGTCCCCAAGAGCGCTTTTGCGGTCCTAATTTTATAATCAAGTTACAGCATAACGAAGTCAAGTGAGGTCGTTTATTTATCACTTCGATGCGTCTTGTTCAGTAGACTTTCAAATGTATACTAACAGAGCAATCGACCTGAAAATATACGGGTATAAACAAGCTAGTAATTAAACCTGCTGGTGCCATCTGTAGGTCAGGCCAAAAACTTCTCATCCCACCCTCGTACAGCATTTTGAAACTTTAAACGAAACCGTGGTTTTCACATTGGTCTCCAGGATATCTCAAAAACTGCTTGACGGATCGGCTTTTCTCTTTTTTTACTTTAAAGCATATTTGAGTTATTGTAGCCCTTACCTCAATCAAGGTGATATATGCATAATTTTCTTTTACAGAAAACAATTTTTGTTTTAAAGAGAAAAAATGGTGAAAACCCATATTTCACAATTTAAATGTCCACCATTTTATTAAATTTCGACTTTCATGGATGCTTCTAGTAGGGGTGTGGGGGTTTCTCTATTCTATATGAGAAACAACCCACAATTCCAACCACAATTCCTACCTAATTTCGACCGCCTTACAGCGTGTCAAATCAACCCCATTTCCCCCCTACTTACCTGTTCACCTGCAAAGCATGTTTCCACCAAGGACACATAGCTAAACTCATTGTACCACGCAGACAATGCATAAATGAGTTTAGCTTACCTTTTTTGTCATACGGCAACTCGTGTCCATGTCGATTAGCGACAACCAAATCCAGACGGACGAAGTTGTCGCATCATTACAGATCCGCTGGGGAAATTTATCAAAACATTCGATTGAATCACGTGATAATATTTCCCTAGCGTTACTTCGGCTTTTCTCCAGACACTTCATTCGCTGGGGATCAATGCTCTCTTTTTGCAGGTGAATATCATCAGCTTAATTCTCCTCCCTTTCTCAGTTCTGTCTTCGTATGGATCAATGTACACTGAACTCACCATACTACCGAATCAGGTCAATGGGTTCCGCTCAGAACTACATTGATTCGTGCACATACAACCAAATCCACCCCAAGATAATCGTACAGCGTGTTTCTGTTCTCTCATTGTCCCGCTCTCTTCGATCATCAGTTTACTGACGTAACCTACCACACATCGAAGAACGTGGCAGTGAGAGAGCAGAAGTATGTTCTTTTTTTGGTCGTATCCAATTTCTTCCCTTTTCAAACAGCCGATTAACGTGATTACCGAAGAGAGGTTGTGTCGCTAACCGCCACCGCGTGTGCATGCTTATGCACACGCTTGTCCGCAGAGATTCACAGAAGAAGTGTAAAGTTTAGAGACCTAAATAGTAATTATACCGATGAAAAATGGCGAATGTATACGGTGCTAGTGTAATTGCATTATTACTAACTGTTTTAATTAGTTGCAATTTTTGTGAAGTCCTTGAAATTAAACAAACGTATTTACATTTGCAAAACGCTACTTTGAAGTCGTACTCCGAAGTACTCCTGCGGGAAAGACGGCAAACAAATTTAAAAACACAATATGAGAGTGTTCGACAAAATCAAATAAAAAGGAAATTATTATCAAACAAACAAACTCCGGAGTGTTATTTAATGTTACAGTTATCCTGGGTGGACTATTCTCGCAACCGCGCAACATCGTTGGGAGATATAAGGAATACGTGCCATACGCTGGCACACCCCATCTTATACCCCCATAGGGGCCATTGCACCTTCAGCTAGATTGACCTCTGCGATTGTCCCAAATGTGGATAACTCGTGCGGGATTTAACGAGTCTGACTCGTGATGAAGATTTTGGCCCAAACATTAATATCACGAGCCAGGTTCGAGAACAGATAGTCTAACAAGGATGGGTAAAGTTTATTATAATCATAAAATACGAAACGAAACGAAGTGGGAATGCGTAAATGTAAAGGAGCTTCACATCTGCCAGAATTTTTTAGGAAGTATCATACCATCATCATCATCGGCACTCCAACCGGGATCCGGTATTGGTCTTATTTAACAAATCTCTCCATCGGTCCCGATTTCGAGCCGATATCATCCAGTTGGCACTCCCAGGCTCTGGGCGTCCTGGTCTACGCTATCTCTCCATCGCAGACAAGGTCTGCCGCGCTGTCTCCTTCCATACATCCTGTCTCCTCTCATAAATCCTGCTTGATTTTTCTTACAACATTAGCTTCAAGGTAGATCGCGTACAACTCATGGTTGTAGCGTCGCCGGAATAGTCTTCCCTCACATACGGGGCCAACTATTCTCCTTAAGACCTTCCTCTCGAAAGCGGCTAAGAGTTCAGAGTGCCTTTTATTGAGCACCCAGGTCCCGGATCCATACATGAGTACTGGTAAGATCATGGTCTTGTACAGTAGCTTGGATATTCTGGATAAATTTCGGGATTTAAAGAGCCTTGATAGACCATAGTAGGCTTTGTTGGATTTGATCAGACGTTCGCGTATTTCTTCTTCCATATTGTTATCGACTGATACTATTGACCCAGGTATTTAAAGGATTGCACTACTTCAAATTCGTGCTCCAGTACCCTGATAGTTTGACCAGCGTTAAGTCTTCTCTTCGCAGAAGTTGCCACCATGTACTTAGTTTTCCCCTCATTAATGTGCAGTCCCAGTAATTGTGCCGCCTGTCCGATCTGGATGAAGAAGTACTGAACAGCCGATTCGGTTCTACCGATGATGTCGCTGTCATCTGCGTAGACAAGTATCTGGTTGGACTTGGTGACAATAGTCCGTCTAGTTGTAACTCCGTAGTCACGGATTGCTTTTTCCAACGCCAGGTTAAAGAGAAGGCAGGCCAGACCGTCCCCTTGTCGCAGTCCATTAAAGATGTTTATTGTTTTGGACAGCAATCTGGCTATTTTTACTTGAGTAGTTACATTGGTGATGGTCAACCTACAAAGCCGTATCAATTTGTTTGGAATGCCGAACTGTGGGGGTACAAGGTCGATTTGCCGGGGTACGACACGGTGTTCTACCTCGTCCCACTGACTGATTTCACCGAAGTTGTTAACCAAAAGTTAACCACCGATGCACCAAAGAACGATCACCACGAAGACGAAGTGCCGCTGACAGATATATCGCCATGGCACCAAATCTGTCACCAAGTAAACTGTTCGCACCGGATATGATTAAAACACCGTCGCGCGAGAAAAATGAAACACTATGTTTATCTATGGTAGTGAATAATCTTTTATTCGATGAAATTTATTTATTAATAACGGTTAATTAATAATTTTACGTCGACTATGGATATACACTGTTTCGATTTTTAAATTTTTCTGAACAACTCGACATAACACTTATATCATGAAAGCTAACTAAAAACGCGACTCCGGGGTATATACGAGGGTGTATATTTACGCGTCTCCGCAGCCGGTGGAGAGCGGAAGTGAAGCGTGACCATTCTGGTCCGCGGATGTAAAAGGACTCATAGATAACCCACCGTACCGGCGCCGGTACGGTGGATGGCAGGCGACCCAACCGCCTTGCTGGTTGAATTACGACTCAACGATATCTTGCTCGTTCAGAGCTCACTCGCTCATCGTGATCATGGTGGTATGTGTGCTTAAAACAAAGAAAGACATAAAGTGCATTCCTAGGATACGATTTCGGTAAAGCAAATAAAACCGAAATCGTCGGATGCCAATGGAATCTTTGTTGGAACATGTGCGGCTAAACAAAGAGACGATGATCCGATGTGAAAATGTACTAATTGGTTTTAGCTAGGTTACTAGGAAATGGTGTTTATGGCATCGCTAGTAAGGGTACGTATTGAATACCTATTTGCATTGTTTATGCTTGGATTTCAATTGATGCCAAGGGACGCGGAATGCGTATTTGCTTTGGGTTGCACATTGTGCGAGTCAGGGAATTTGATTGCTGGGAGAAAAACGTCGCCAGCCAATGTATACATAAAGAAATTTATCGTATACATGAATGAAGGTAGGAATAGGCGACGCCATGATAATTATCTCTGGCTGGAATGGTTACATGATATGTGAACCGGGGTTTTTCTTTTCAGGATAATTTATGATAAGGAAAGTAAGAGCTCTTACAGGGGATTTATAAGCGAAGGAATGCTTGAAAAGGTAAGAATTCTCTTGCAAAAGCTTTACGACTAAAGCCTTGCTCCAATTAATGCGTGTAGCATTTTCAGGTGCCTAATGCGATTGCATTGGCGAAATGATATAGGAAGATGGGTGTTATGGGGGTTTTTAAGGAAAGCGTACCGTGGGGTTTGGCGGAACCGCCACAGAACTCTCTCATGGCGTTATATAGTTCTACCCTGGCTATGCTGTCGTAGGAGGCCTTAAAGTGTATAAACAGATGATATATTGGAATCTTAAATTCCAGACATTTTTCCATCGCCTGCCTAAGGGTGAATATCTAATCAATTGCTGATTTGCCTGGGATGAAGCCACACAGATATTGACTAATGATGACTTTAGCGTATACAGCGAACCGATCTTGTAGAATAGTGGAAAGTATCTTATAGGCGGTACTCAGCAATGTTATACCCCTATAGTTGTTGCACAGTGTGATATCTCCCTTTTTATGTATGGAGCAAATTAATCCGCGACGCCAATCTTCCGCCATCACTTTTTGCTCCCATACGTGCACCACGAACTCTTGAATTGCGTGATGTAACGCTGTCCCTACTTGTTTGATCACCTCAGTTTGTATGCCATCAGCTCCGGGGCTTTATTTGATTTGAACTGCCTTATGGGTTTTACTGTTTCCTCAATGTTTGGTGGCGGCAACATTTGGTCTTGATCTCGCATTGGTGGAGCGTCCAATTCTTCTGAGAGCTGATCATTTAGCAATTCATTGAAGTGCATTTCCCATCTCTCCAAAATGACTTCAGGATCGGATATCAGATTACCTTCTTTATCCTATCACCATACCATGGAGGTTTCTTATAAGATATTGATTCAAGGTGAACATTTCTTATAATTGATTTGAATATTTCCAGGCGTAGTTATTATTATTGTTACGTTTCCTAGGAGGAAATAAAATTTGGAGACGCTTGAATTTCTATGCAAGCATTATTTATTCAGGAAATATAATTTTGGAATTATCATCTATTACAAACTGTAATACATTTATAACATCTGTTGCACGTTGCAACTAGGGATGATGATGGTGTAGCGTCTCTAGCAGATACACATACAATACACAAGCAAATAGTGAAGAACGCCGAACGAAAATCGAATAAGATAATGCATCAGAGCCGTATACCATAGCGATAAAATAACAATTTGCATCAGTGAAATATACTTGCAGCCAGTAGCCTGATGTGTTACGCTTTGGTTCAATTTTTGGTGATTCTAACTGTCATAGCGTCAGTTCGAATCACACGTTCTTCACTATCAATCCCAAGCGCTATAAGGGTGCTACTATACTGTGTTTAAAAGTAACTCTCCACCCTCTACACTCGAGGTGTTAGCTTGTGTCACAACCGCTGAGCTCAGTTTCGATTACATTGAGCTGTGACACAAGAATAACTGGGGCGAATTCAAGAGAACAGTACAACAGCACTGCTCTTGATCGGAAACAGCACAAAAAGCCATGGAGAGAGAAGGAGCGACTATAACGTAGGCGGGAACAAAGGAGATTAGAAAATATAATCTCAGTCGAGCGCATAGAACTTAAGAAATGTATGAAATAAATTTAACACTATAAGTCGGATATTCCCCCATTCCAAATAACTATTCGTCGATCAATATTTATATCAACACAACACATTATAAATATTTCGCCCGAATGTGGTTCTTCTCAACCCCACACAACACAACTAATCCGACTGAGTATTACTCCACATTTCACAACACACCTCGACGGAAAACAACTCTACACAGAACCCCACACGATACACATTAGACAGATAATCTCGGATGGATATCTAACTCTACACGTTACGTTAAACAATAACCTGTTAATCGTACAGAAGACCACATATATATTCTTTCTTGGGCTGACAAGGCCGATTCCTTAATATAAAATAACATTTAAATTGTTGTCGTCGAGGATCCGAGGAAACCAGCAAGTGGAAAATGCTGAGTAGGTACTCGTAGTAGTGATTCCCTATTTCAATCCTACGATGAGTAACCTTCTCAGAGACCTACTAGAGCAGATGGAAGGGACCAGGCGACTTTCCAGCTGATAACCAAGGAGGCTAAGACTTCGAGATGCTACTGTCGCGGTTCTGCCAAACCCCACTGACTACTTACCTAAAGAACCCCCATCCCTACAACCCAGTCTGCATAAGCTTTCGCTAATGCAATCGCATTAGTACCTTAAATGCTTCACGCATCAAATAAATCCAATTTATATAACCTAAACTACCTGTAAAAGAATTCTTACCTTACATGCATTTCTTCGCACAATTCCCTGTAAGAATTCTTTACTAACTTATCAGGAATCCCAATCTCACCAAGTGCATTTCCCCTAGACGAATTCCCGAGAACAAAATAATTTGGTTTACATACATTGTAACCATCATAACAGGGACCAAAACAAATATACGCATCTCGCGTCTCTAGGCACCAATTAAATCCTACAGCATAAGCAAATGCAAATAGGAATTCAATACCATTTCCCTGTAAATAAGCTAGAATCAATTAGCACCATGTGCATTGCGGCTATCGTTACAGCTGCAATGCATGGCTTAGACAATGATCTACCCGATCTCTGTGCCTTCCCATATTTCTGGATTTGTTTCTCATGACTAGCGGCATTGAACAAACAGAAACCCCAATTAGCATCCAATGAGGTTCGGCTTGTTTACTTAGCCGAACGCACATCCCATTGACGAACATCATTCCTTTTCTTGTTTTCAGATTCGTTTCCATTGCCTTGTGTATAAAAGAACCAATGTGATCTTCATTCACACATACATGTGTACTACCAACGATCTTCACCCCAAACGATTGAATATCGTTGAGTCGTATTTTAACATCCAGCCACGCTGGTCGGTTTTTTCTTCTGCTCCCCGTGGCGCCACGGGGGCGCATCAGTCCCGGAGTCTTGTTTATCAACCCCGGAGTGTCGTCTCTAATATATTGAGTTTCACCTAATCAATGAAAGCCAAAAATTTAAGACGCAGTGAATAACGTGTGAATTATCTGTATTAACACTTTTATAGTAGTGGGCAGTGAATTTGATAGTACATAACTACAAAATGTACTAGGTGTCGAAATTAGAATTGTGAACTCTAAAAATATTTAAGTGTAATTTCTGTTCATGTTTTTTGTTGTGATTAATCAGTAAAGTAACCTCTTAATAAATAGACAGTACTCAGTGTATTTTATTTCCAAGCGGCAGTTCCTGGGTGTTTTCTTTTATACTTTTCACTTGTGCGACCAGTGTTTCGATCTCTCAGCAGTGCACCAACCAGCGAACAATTCGTCGGACGAAGTGGAACCCAGTGCCGTACGCCGGCACCATGACTTCGTACCCCACACTACCTCCAAGCACGCATTGCCACACTGGAAAGTAATTTATAGATGTGCATCACAGCCAACATTAACGCCATCAACGAAACTGATGACAAGCCTGAACTGCTTCTGATCAACGAAGACTTGTCTCCCTGTCAGAAATTAATGCAGGTGTTCCCCAGGGTTCGGTACTCTCACCCACTCTCTTCCTCATCTTACGATCTCTTGTCAATTACTCAAAACCCAATTCACTCGTTTGCTGTTGATAGCACGTTGAGTTTCTCATACTCATACGAACACTCCCGTCCAAACTCTTCGAACGTCACTACCAACCAGCAGTTTATGCTTGATACATTGAATTCAGACCTCAACAAAATATATCAGTGGGGATTATCTAACCTAGCTCCTCAATAGTATACTGGTTAGTATACCCGCCTGTCACGCGGGAGACCGGGGTTCGATTCCCCGTCGGGGAGCCTCTGGCGCAAGACTAATGACCTTGCCCGGAAAAAACAAATCATTATGGAAAATTTAACAAGCCTCAGGACTTGCTAAATAAGGCCAAGACCGGTTCCTGGTTGTAGTGCCGATGATGATGATGATGATGATTATCTAACCGAGTAGAGTTCAATGGCTTAAAAACTCAATGCTACCTGTTGTCGTCAAAGGTGAGCCCCAAAGTAAATATACTGTCTATGAACCATACTTGCAGCGACGAAGTCAATGTACTATCAATCCTCGGCACTCGAATTAATTCGACTCTTAATTGGAATGACCACATATTTGAAGCTGCGAAAAGTACAGCCAAATGTATGGGGTTCGTTACGAGAGGCAAAAGATACTTCACTCCACCCAACCTGGCCACTATTCACAAGGCTTATATTCGTCCAAAAATGGAGTTCAACTCCCATATTTGGTCAGACGCATCCAAAACTGCACTACACGTGCTCGACAGGATGCAAAAACGAGCAGTGAAGCTTATTGGGGACTCAGCCGTAAGTCGATCAATTCCGTCGTTAGAACACAGGTGCAACGTATCATGCCTCTTTTCTATAGGTATTACCACGGTCGTTGCTCAACTGATCTTGCTGAATGTGTTCCGCTCATTCAGACAATTTCCCGCGATACCCGTCAATCTGTGAATGCGCATCAGTTCAAGTTAAAAGTGGTGTTCAGGCGCACAAATAAACAGTCATTCTTTAGCCGAACCACACGAAGTGGAATGTGTTGCCTGATCATGTGTTTCCTGGTCGTTGTGACGTCCAGACGTTCAAGACCAATATACATCGACACCTTCTTTGCTTATCCAATTCCTCTCCATCCGCCCGCACTGTGCTCTGACATTTAAAGGTACTTCAAAATTACCTTTTGTGTGGGCGTTATTGTAAAATAGAAAGAAAAAAAAACAAAACAAAAATGTTTGTGAACTTTTTTTTCTGTTCAGGGCGTCCACTGCCTTCGGTGCTCATATCGCCCCGTTTAAATTTAGAAAACCACTTCTCAACGGTTGATTTTCCTGGTTCAGAGCCCGAATAATGTTTATCAAGCCAAGCTGCGGCTTCAACTGTATTTTTCTTTTTAAGATAAAGCAATGCTTCATTAACACACGCAATTCTTTTTATCCATTTTTTTTTACAATAACAAAAGTTGCTTCACTCACAATGCTATATCTCACGAACTGTCAAGTTATACACGTATCGTTTGAAGGTTAGCACTAACTAAAAATCATATGGATTTAATTCAAGTAACGCCATCTATGTGTCAGTCTGTGAACTTTTCAGCCCAGCTGATATTATAGGTATTTGCAGTTCGGCTCGCATTGTGACTATTCTCGAGCATCAGCCTGGTGTGTTTACTACGCTTTGATGCCTACCGCTTGTGCCCAGGTTTCGTCGAGCTAAATGGCATGGGAAGGGGTTAAACAAAAGCGGCCAGAATTGAACAACAAAAGAAGGGTCGTGTTCCCCCAGGCGAACGAGTAGTCACACGCATTTTGGAAACTATGCGATACACCTTATATTCCGGACCTAGTACCAAACGATTGCAATGTTTTTCATCGTTGCAAAACTTCCTTAATGGTACAAAATTGCTTTCAAGGGAAGATCGTGAAAATCGCTTAGTCGAGTTTTTCGGAGAAATCAGGACTTCTAGGAGAGATGCATATTTAAAACACGAATCGCAAATTGGTTAGGTCCATCAAATATCTTTGCGGTATAAATTGCTGAACACCACAGGCCGATCAAAACGTTAGTTGCAGCGAAATATGTTACCACTACGACGAAACCATGGCCGAGAAAATCCGTATTATAAAGTAGTGTTAGTAGGGTGTCAAAATTCAGAAAGGTGTTGTCTTATTTTTGCCTTCTCTTTTCACAATTTTGTTTTATATTATTCCATTTACCAGTTCCGCGTAATCTCAAAACACATCCTATGTACTACATTGTGAGGTGGTCAATTACTAACCTGTCACAGTGTTGATATTCTTTAACTCTTGCAAGCTGGAAAACAACACCAAATTGTACTAAGCAAATTAATTATTAAATTTAAATTTGATTGATTTATGAGTTGCATTTTACAATTAACCATAAGTATATTCTGAAACCCTACTTTCCCCACAACTATAAAAGAATAATTTCATCTCCATTTTACGGGTTTCTCTGAACCGACCTTTTTGTGCAGTAATTATGTGCCTTAACGGCATACGCATCTTTTATTCAAATGAAGAATATCCCAAATGCATTTCCCCTGACAGGGTTTTCTAATGAATTCTCGATTAAATTCAATGCTGAATTTTCTATGACTTTGGTATTCAGATTACCTCTGACCCACGTAAGACTGCAGCTATGCAAGTATTTCGACTGAGCAAGTCAACAGAACTTTAAGTAAAAACCAGATGTATTTGTGTACGTTACCTTTCCCAGTTACTCCTTTACAATCAAAAGAATACATATACTCGTATCCGCAAAGTATTTTATATAATTTTGTTAGCAATTGTCATTGAGTTTCATGTTTCCCTAATGTCATATGAACTGAATGTGCTACATGAGACGGAAATTGTGCCAAAGATTACAATTTAACGAAAGTCATCTTATTGGATATTCCTGGATATTTGCCCCCACAGAAAGTTTCTCATGTTACTCACGCTTTGTCAAGTAAGTTTGTACATCACAGAAAATTGGGAAAAATCGATTTTGTTTAGTATAAAAAAATCGTTGGTACATCTCAGGATAAGTCGTTGAAATATTAAGAAATGCCGTAAATTAAGAAATTATGACCGATCAATTACCTGGTCATGAGGTCTATTTTATTTCACACGATTTTTTCGGAACTAACTACTTTTCCAAAACTACACCGTGACTCAAATAATTATTGATAAAAATGACACATATTAAAAACAGCAGTGCCTCTCAGGTGAACCGTAAATATTTGCAAAAGATTTTATTGACGATGAAAAGTTAAAAAAAACAAAGAATTTTTAAATATATATTTCACGATCGACCGAAAATGATGACATTTTGTTTACACTCAATTATTTATATGCAAAAACAAGTGCCTACGAAATTGACAAAATGTTCTTGTTTTATATAGTTTTTTTTTTTTAAGAAATATAGAACTTTAAAATGAAATAGCATGGTATTGACTTTATTGAAAGGCTAATTATTAAAATGGGCGCCGCGCATGATAAATTTCATGAACTATACCCAGATTTTCGAAATAAATTCGCACAATATGCAAATGTTGTTTCGGCGTAAATCAATTTTTAAATGACAAAACAAAATACTTATTTGCTGTCAATTGTGAAATTGACTACGCTAGGGCAATGTGACCAAATTGAAAATCAAATCTCTAAAAAAATGCTTACTCGTATTAAGAGAGATAGCTCACTTAACCCTTTCAACCCAGAATGCCGTTACTAACCTTGTGTAGTGCTCTAAAAAGCCCTACCACCTTTTTCCCCCATTCCTAATCCAAAATCCTAGCTATAATACGCTAAAACACATAAAGTCAATACAACATCTCGCTCGAGATATCCAAAACATCGAAATTGTTGCACGAAAATGTGTATCTTTGGGATACAATTTTCGATTCCTTTTCCTTTGTAAATGTTTAGCGATCTCCGGACCGCAGTCTTAAATCGATCTTAGTCCCTGGAGGAAATACCCCAGTGGAAAAACTAACGAAAATAATCCAATTGGAAAAATAAAACTCTTTAATTTGTAAAAGAAAACAACACGGATTTTTCATTTAGCGGCCAATTGATAGCTAAGTATCACCTGGCCTGGAAGACCAAGAGAAGACCAAGGACAATGGCTCAATTACGGACGTTACTCTTCCCTCAGGTATACGAGGAAGCACGGTAACGACCCCTTTTGTAGGACGAGTTTCAGGAGCGGTCAAATTTTAAGAGATCGCCTCGTCCTTTTAAGGACCAGGAGACACGCTTTCTGGAACAAAACCCCTACAAAGAATACAAGAAAAAAATGTTGGTGGCAGCGCGTGGGATACCCAAAATCCCCTACCACAGGAAAAGAAGACTGGTGGGATTATCCAACAATCCCCAACCACAACAATTTTGGTGGCAGCAGGTGTAGAACTCCCAAACATCCCCTACCAGGAAGAACATAAGGTTACAGAGAACCACCGGCAACAAAATAACAAAAGCGTTTCAGTAAAAATAATAAACCCAAAACAAAATTTTGATAAAAACAGCGTGCCTGGGACTAAACACCGGCAATAGTCGAAAACAAGTAAATTTTAAATTTTTACAAGTAGTAAAAGCGTTCCTCTGGGGCATACACCGAGGAAAAGTAATAGTGAAAAAAAAAAATAATAAGCAGCAGAGATAGCAGCGACGACATCACTGAAGGCACCAAAAATAATATATGCAGTGGAGCAGCCATAGATAGACCGATTCCTGATGCAGCGGCAACACCCAGAGTAAGCAGCGTACTCAACGATTTCCACAGGTACTTATATTTTATTTTATTTAGTGATTTATAATTATTAAAAGTGAAATCAATTGTGTTGATAAAATGGAGAGTGTTTTACGTAATTTGGTCTTTTTTTTTGCGGCCCCCCCAAAATAAATAAATTTTTTTTTAATTCGAAACCGTTAATTAAAAGGGTGCGCCAAGAATAAATTGAATTGTTCTTTTTACACGCGGATAAATAATAACCCCCAAGCTTAATAATAATTTGTTAACTTGTTTTTCTAATGATAATAAACAAAGTTTGTTCATATATAAGCATAAAAGCCCAAAGTGATAAATACAATTAATAAAAGAAAATTTTTCACAAGTAGGCACTTATTTTTCCAAAACTATTTTGGCTTATGCTCCTATTGCTCCTCGATAGTATAGTGGTTAGTATACCCGCCTGTCACCCGGGAGACCGGGGTTCGATTCCCCGTCGGGGAGCCCCTGGCGCAAGACTAATGACCTTGCCCAGACAAAATAAATCATTATGGAAAATTTAACAAGCCTCAGGACTTGCTAAATAAGGCCACGACCGGCTCCCGGTTGTAGTGCCGATGATGATGATGATTTTGGCTTATAGAAAAATTTTTAAATACATTTTCCTTAATAAACGTATATTTTTAAACGCACATTTTTAACAATTTTCAAAACCTTTTCACACATATATACATATACAAATTTATTTTTCCGAAATTTTTCCAAAAATAACAAATAAAGACTCCAAAATTTTAACAAATCCGTTTTTAAAACTTTTACTTATCATAAGGGGACAAAAGAACAACCCCAAGAATTTGATTTCACCTACATTTTCACATACACATACATATATACATATTTTTCTATTAATTTAAATTTCTTTGGTGAAGATTTTCTCATACGCATATTTTTCTATTTGATTTAAACTTCTTTGGGAAGATTCCATCTCATATTTATGTGGTTAGCTGAACATAAACAGGAAAGCTAAGCTTTTGATGCTTGCCTTACCGTCGTCTGGACTCTTTTGTGTGTTGGATTTTTCCTTTTGTAACATTATCATCCTTTGGAAACTATTTTGAACATCTTTTCACCTCCCTACCTTCGACACTTTAAACATTTCTTCGAAAGGGTTGTTTCTCCTTAGGAATAAAATACACTTTCCCCATAGCTTTGAAGGTATTTTTTCTTGTTTTCGCTCTTATCTTTTCTCTCGGCTATCTTATCCGACAATAATGAAGATCTCCTCTTTGAGTTCTCTGCCTTTTCTTACCCTTATATGGGAAGGTCTGTTCCACAAACACGTCGTTAGCGCTAAAAAGAACCCGGGTATGCGTTCGCAGAGACCTGAGCCCGAGCTCATACAAAATCGCGAGGACGAAACTTCGGAAACGTTACGAACGGAAATACGCGAACAAAGTTCTAAAATGAACTACGGATTCGGATTAACCGACATACTGGGACTCGTGCAGGTATTTAACGGTCATCCTGACGAATTAAAGGGTTTCGTCTCTTGTGGAGACATTTTGTTCTCACAAGCACAAGATGACAATCAGAAATCCTTTATTCTAAGGGTGGTCAAAACCAGATTACAGGGACCGGCGGGAGACTGCATCAAACATAAAATTATTTCCACTTGGGAAGATTTGGTATCCGAATTGGAGGGAGAATTTAAAGCTCTAATCTCTAGGTCTGCTGCCCAAAATAACTTAGTGGCAATAAAACAGGATAGCAGGTGTGAAGGAATTTTCAAATAGACTCACACACCACCTGCATGAATTGGACAGCGCCACATACGCTAGTTCATCTGATCCTGCAGTCAGAACTTATCTTCTGGCTGAAAATCAAAGACTCGCTTTAAATACGTTTGAGGATGGGATACGAAATTCCAGCCTCAAAATCTTAGTAAAAGCGCATAGGGCTTCAAATCTCAAAGCGGCCATTAGCTACGCTTTAGAACAATCTCGAAGATTAGGTAACGATAACTCAATGCTAACTCCCACTAACAATTTTAGGAGAAACCAACTAATTGTTTGCCAAACATGCAACAAGAGGGGACATACTTCTGCGACTTGCTATCGCAATACAAATTTCCCAAATTTCGTCCCCCAACGCATTAAGACAGAGGCTGAACGTCTCCAATGTACATACTGTCGAAAGTATAATCACACTCAGGCAGAGTGCATAACCAGGTTAGCTCATATGCGAAACCAGGACCAACCTTCGACGAGTCGAAATCCCTTTAGAACTCAACTTAACCAATCCAATCAATCTCAAAATAGGACAATGACTAACTCGCCTCGGATTGAAAATCGAAATACCCGACAAAATCAAAATATTAACAGGGTATCCAATCAACAGGGAAACGGACTCACTCGGGCAGCGAGCAACGGCAATCCTTCTCGAGTGCAGACAATCGCCGATATACACCCCATCCCGATGTAAATTTTCAAATGCGCGTATTTTTCTGCCCTGAATTTAAGGAGCCAGTAATACGTGTGAAATGTAATCCATCGGATAAACAATACTCGACTTTCCTCATCGATACAGGCGCCGACATCAAATTAGATAACCCTTATATTGAACAATCTGTAGATAATTCAGACCCAGTGACTATATCCACCATTGCTGGGAAAACGGTCAGCACATGCGGAAAGGTATTGGGGGAGTTCGAATTCAGAACTGATAGGCACTCCATACCCTTTAAGCATAACCTTTTTGTAGTGGGAAGCAACGTAGACTTCCAACACGATGGCATACTGGGAAGCGATTTCCTTGCGAAGCACCAGTGCCACATTAACTTTGAAAAGGGATTCCTTAAATTCGCTGTAAAGAAGGGAACAATAACGAGGTCAAGGAAAATATTCAGAATGCCACATCTTACGAGGCGTCTTCCACGGAAAACATAGGCATTCATGAAAAATTGGATAATACCGTTCGTGAGTCAACATCCGAACCCGTTTGTCTACGGGCCGGATCTGATGCTGTGACAAACACAACGAAACCAACCACCCTTGAATCTTCCTCTTCCCATTTAAATAAAGTTTGTGGTAACAGAAAAGGTAAGGAAACTGCCGAAAAACTGAGTTCAGGAAAACATGAACCTGAAACTCCAATATCCCCAGTAAATTTAAAACGAAATGCCAAAATCGATCTCATAAAGTTGCATCCACGATCACAACAGGTAATGGAAATTCACAAACATATAATACCGGCAAAATGTAAGCCTGAGGAGCAAGAACTCCCAGCAGATTGTAAGCCCGAGAAACAAGAAATTTCAGCAAAGTGTAAGCCTGCGGTACTGATAGTCCCAGCAAAATGTAAGACTGAAGAACAACTAATTTTCTCGTTAGAAAAGAGTAAGCTTGTGGATAACAGTCACATCCAAATTGCAATCGAACACATTCTCTCTTTCGTTTTTCCCATTATCC
Organism: Microdon myrmicae; assembly: GCA_963931805.1. Lineage (NCBI taxonomy): Eukaryota > Metazoa > Arthropoda > Insecta > Diptera > Syrphidae > Microdon > Microdon myrmicae. The sequence goes on along the minus strand of OZ007498.1, from coordinate 159,073,002 downwards.
AAATTTTAAAATGGATTTTACAAATAAAATCTGACCAAAAAATCGTACCTCCACTTACGAATAAAAGAAAGTTTCAAATCTTAATCTCGAAACTTTATTATTCTTTTAACATATTGTCGCTCGGAAGTTTGAACTATGTTACACAGCCAAACCCGAAGAAAGCTTGGGAAGTCTCCCACAAATTTAAGGAAAAATTTAAAACGAAGCAAATTGACTTCCGATTAGCACTCAAGCATATACTTAAACAAGTGAATAAGCACATTCTCTTCTTCTCGAAGATTTGACCACATCAATAATATAAAACTATTTGTGGATTAGGCAATCACGAATGGGAAACCCCAAAGAAAAAAAAATAAAAGTTGAAGGAAAGCAAATGTATATATGTATAAATAATCTTACAAAAAAAAAAAGAAATAAATAAATGCATATACGTATAGTAAACCAAAAAAAAAAAAAAAGGTAACACTGTACCAAAATACCACGGTAATGTATTTAAAATTTGCAAAAAAAAAAAAAAAAAAAAAAATTCTATTCAAATAATTGTATACGAATAAAATAATTTTGTAAATAGTATACAACATTTTTAATACCCAGAAAACAAACAAAACACAAAAAATAAATATATATATAAAAACAAATATTAACGCACTTAATAAAATAAGTTTATATCATGTTTTAAATAACCACCACTAACTTAAATAAATAAACAACAACAAAAATGTTTGTAATAATAATAATCTTAAGCTATAAGAAAAAAACACACAATATATACATGAAGAAAAAAAAACGAAAATACAAAAACAAAACTTACAAAACAATGTTAAAATAAGAACTTCTAATATTTATATAAGTACAAAACAGTCTTCAACTAAGAAATACTAAGAAAGTAGGAAGATTTTTATATAACAAAAAAAAAAAAGAAGAAAAGTTATAGAGTTATAGAATTAAATTAAACGTTCAAATACATGAAAAAAAACCCAAAGTTACAATAAGAAATTATGTTAATATAATGAATTCAAATACTTATGCAATTATAAAACATTCTACATTAACCTTATACTCAGAAAATAAAAAAATATTTACTTTAAATCAAAACGAAATTTGTAGAACTAAATGTTTCCTTCTAATACAATTTTTAACTAACATGAAAAAAAAAACAAATTATACGAATTTTTAAAAACCAAATTATATTTGTACAAACTTTCAAAAGAAAATATTCAAATATTATTATATAAATAACCATCGCGGAAACTTCGATACACGACCATACATACAGTATAAACACGATTATACTAATATTAAGGAAGAAACAAACTACAAAAATTACACATTTATAATGAATATTGTACTATGTTAGAAAATACCAGGCCTATGTAACGGAATCACAATACTACCACCCTTTATTCCCAATCACACCACTTCCCGGAAAATTAATCTCATAAAGACCAATTTTCTTTTTTTTCAAGGAGGGGAGGATGTAGTGCTCTAAAAAGCCCTACCACCCTTTTCCCGCATTCCTAATCCAAAATCCTAGCTATAATACGCTAAAACACATAAACGTATCAAAACCCGAAAAAACCCAAACATGATTCAAAATTCGCAATAAACGAATCAAACATTCGTTTATTGCCAAACATTTGCCCCCACGGCATTATTAAATCCAAAATCTCGAATTAAAATCAAATTCGCAATAAACGAATCTAATATTCGTTTATTGTTCTACATTTGCTCCACAGCATCACCCAAATCTAAAATTCAGAGATCATTATCTCTATCCCAAATTTTCCATTCAGGAAAACAAACAAAAAACTCAAAAGCAGATACATTCACACATCTGCGCGATAGTTTCATAAGAATTCAAGAAATTGAATTCTTATCTAAAGTCAATACAACATCTCGCTCGAGATATCCAAAACATCGAAATTGTTGCACGAAAATGTGTATCTTTGGGATACAATTTTCGATTCCTTTTCCTTTATAAAGGAATAGTTTAGTGATCTCCGGGCCGCAGTCTTAAATCGATCTTAGTCCCTGGAGGAAATACCCCAGTGGAAAAACTAACGAATATAATCCAATTGGAAAAATAAAACTCTTTAATTTGTAAAAGAAAACAACACGGATTTTTTGATAGCTAAGTATCACCTGGCCTGGAAGACCAAGTGAAGACCAAGGACAACGGCCCAATTAAGGACGTTACTCTTCCCTCAGGTATACGAGGAAGCACGGTAACGACCCCTTTTGTAGGACGAGTTTCAGGAGCGGTCAAATTTTAAGAGATCGCCTCGTCCTTTTAAGGACCAGGAGACACGCTTCCTGGAACAAAACCCCTACAAAGAATACAACACTTGTCGCTTGGACATATATAGCGCAACAGGGTCAAAAGGGATAAGAAAGTTTGTAATAAAGTCTATTGGAAGAAGTGAAGTATTCCCAAAACAAAAAGTCGAAAGGCATTCTCAGAGTTTACAGAAATTGGAACGATCATATCACTTTGCTTACAACATACAATTACAGTATGAACTCGATTTACGTAACCCTCGATCCGTGCAACTCCTCGATTTTCGCAACACTAAATTTGTAGCACGTCTTGACTCTATAAGTGCAACTTTTCAAAAATGCTACCTCGATTTGTGCAACTTCTTGTGTTTATTCATCTGTTTTCTATTTGCATGCTCTCCTTTTGATTCTGTATTCCTGCCGTTAATTTACAGCTAGTTTGTCTGAACAAAATTCCTTGTAAAAATACTACACAAACACATAAAATGCATCTGTCTTTATTTGAATGGGTTGGGATTTCATTAGTGTCTACGGAAAATTTGTACAGGATGGATGTTACAAGAAATATTACAAAATTATCTATTAAAAAAAGAAGTGATAATTTATCAGAATTAGAAAAGGGTTTTTCAGTAAAGACAATTTGTGAAAAATATAATATTCACAAATCAACAATAAGCCGCATAAAAGGAAAGGCAGCCGCTCTTAAACAATTTGTGGCTAGAGCTGAATCTGGACCAGGGAAACGGGTAACGCTGAAGGCTTCTGAATATCCACAGATGGAAAAGGCTTTATATGGATGGCTTCAAAAGCAAAGAGCTAAACACATCCCACTTTCTAATGACATTATAAAGTCAAAGGCAATTCAATTGCACAATAAAATAGAGGGGAGACCATCATTTAACGCCAGCAATGGATGGATTGCGAAATTTAAAAAACGACATGGTATTCGAATGTTGAAAATCTGTGGTGAAAAATATCGAATAAACATGAACTTGTCCAGGCGTTCGTACAAACATTTCAAAAAAAAATAGAGGAATTCAACTTGACTGCGGATCAGATCTACAATGCAGACGAATCTGGCTTATTTTACGGAATGTTGCCGAACAAACCACTTGTTTCTTTTAAAGAAGTGTCAGCGCTAGGACGAAAAGTAAACAAGGACAGAATAACATTCCTTGCGTGCACAAATGCATGCAGGGATGCCCAAAGTAAAACTTTTCGTCATTGGTAAAGCAGACAATCCAAGAGCATTTAAAAACTTTGAAAATAAACCTGTTTTTTATAAAGCAAATAAATATGCATGGATGACATTGTGGGGGTAGAAGAAGTATTTGCGCCAGACACGGGCGCGCGGTTCACTTTCTTCCCCACGATGTTGCTCCGACGAAACTAGTTCACCCAGGAAGAACAGGAACAATGGAAAACACACTAATTTTCGTTTAAACTATGTTTTTCTCTATTTATACACTTGAAACTTTTGTACTTCAGCTCCAATACGATTCTTCAGCCGGGAATATTTTTCTCGTTGCTTTATAAGCGACGAATTTAAATAGCAAATTTCGCGTTTCGATTCAACTGGTGCACTATGAAGTTCTTGATTATTTAGTATTAACTCGCGATTGATTTCGCGGTACGTCTACATTCGTAAATAAGGTTTTAATTGTTAATCAGATT